>JAHRHZ010000140.1:22332664-22343379 GCA_024137785.1 Ginglymostoma cirratum
ACACACACACACACACACACACACAGAGTCCCTCTCACACATATGTACTGTTTCTCACACACACTCACATTTGCATATGACTCACACACACATTCTCTTTCTCACACACACCCACTCTCTCACACGCCCACTCTCTCAGTCTCTCACATACACATACACGCACTGTCTGTCTCTGTCACATACACACACTCACACACACACACTCTCTCTCTCTCTCTCACATACACACAGCACACACAAACAAAACTCACGGACATGGATAGACAGCAACTCAGAAGCAGAAACTCGGCCTGGCTTTTCCTCTCCATAGTCCATTGAGTAATATAGTCAACTGGTATTGCCTCAGAAACCAAACACTGGGACAGACTGCAGGACCTTTCTGTCTGGACTGCTCATTATTCAGTCCAAGGCACAAGCCTGCGAAAGAACTGTTGCGCTTAGTTCCACAACCCCCCTTTTAGATCCTCATCCTCAAACATAAACTCCTTTCTAAAATTGATAATAGAATCGGTTTGAACCAATGTTTCTGGCAGGACATTCCAGATTCTTCTGGAGAAATTTCTCCTTGTCTCCCCTCTACATAATAATGTCTTATGCATTTTTTACAGGCACCATTGCTTACAATGCTACAGTGCTTTCTCCATCAAACACAACAGGTATTGGAAATGAGTTTTCTGAGAATGTGGTGATTTATCTTAGCTGTTTAAAATGAGAGTGAATTGCTGGAACAATGGTGCAGTGACTGTGGAGTTTGGAAGACTCTTATAGAAGTAGACTTGTCGTTGCAGCCTTTGCCTATAATGTCCCGATAAATTCACTCATAGTCAAGCTTGGTGTTACCTACTCATTATATTTATAAATCTTGCTCACATCATGTACTGTGGGTTTGCACACAGTATAAGTGGAGCTCATGTGCAGAGTCAGAAGAGGCAGCGTGCTAGCAGTAGCAAACCTGTTTTTCACTGATTTTCATATCCAATGACTTTGGATTTGTTCTATTAAAAAAAAGCCCATTTTTTTCCAGATTAGCCCCACAGCTGGTGAAAATGGAAATCAACAACATCCAACCTAGCCATTTGTAACCAGTTTGCAGGAAGTCCCTCCGTAATTATTACCTTGTCTGTAACTGGTAACTGCAAATGGGTGTTTGAAATTTTATATTTTGAAAATGACATTAATGGGCACATGGTTTTTGTGACTGTACAAATGCTCCTTGTCACCAGTCCATATGCATAGGCAAATTCTTCCTCCTTTGTTCTTTTGTCATCAGCATCCCATTTCAGTTGTGTAATTATATTTTGGGAAGGACTGGACAGTGAGAATTCTGGTCAGGTCCAATTGTCTTCTAACACAGTAGTGCTGGAATCTCAGAAAAGTGCTAATATATTGTTGAATATAATGCAAATTAAAGTCAACAGCTTGCAAACAGCATGGTAGTTTGTAGATGTATGGAAAATCTCAGGGTATAGTCACTCTTCTAAAAATTAGCAAGGGCACAATTTTAAGAGGGGTAGACAAACAAGCTAGAATTAATAATTTCATTTTGGAACTGATTTTGTTTGTGGTCATTTAAATTTAAAAGCTGATTTTGTCAAGTAATATTGCAATGAGCAGTGACTGTTGATTATCTCTCTGATCTGTAATCTTGCTCTTTTTCCCGTAGTGAACGTCACTGTCACTACTACGACATCTCCACAGAACGCAACAGGTACTGAAAATGCCCTATTTGAAAGTTTGCTCTTTGGAAACCAACCATCCCACCCCTTTCTCAAGCACCTATCCACCCACTGAACTTAGAGATCTCCTTACTACGCTGAGATGTCCCCTTAACACTGGCTGTGACCACTGAACTATGTTGCCTCTCTCCTTCTAGCCATCTTGTTACTCATGCTCTTAGGTCTTATACATAGTCACTGCCAACTTCCTGTCTCCTCTGCCAATAACTGGCTGTCCAGTTGTGAAATTACCAGATCATGGAGCTCTGTTGTGTGACAGCAAGAGAGCCACAAGTTGCAACTCTGATTGTCAATGAGCAAACATTAAAATGTCTGCATTTATGAGTCAGAATTCTTCTCATTGTAATATTGCCTGCTATAGAGTTTAAATTTCTTTATGGCAGACTCTTATGTATTACAATTCTGGTAAGTTCTGGCCACAGACATTCCTGCGGAATATTGTCAATATAGATTGGTTTGGTTATGTACTCACTTCATTTGCTTTGTTTTTTCAGATAACATCATTGTGATATCTGTCGTTGTCAGTGTGGTCGTGGCTTTTGTTGTAGCTGCTGTTACTGTCTTTCTGACAGTACGGAAACATAAATCATTAAATCAAGATCAGGATATGTGGTGGAAAATAAATTATGAAGACATAACTATCCTGAAAGATAACAAGGTACAGGATTGGCAGCATGTAACATTTTTGCTGTTATTAAGCATTAAAAGGGACCTGAAATGAAGCACAATTTTACACAAAAACAGTGTTTGTTTCTTTATCAATATGCAGAAGCCTGGTACCACCGCATCAACCAAAGAAGTTGGAAGCCTTGGATCAAGTACCAACATCTCAAGCCATCAGAATTATGGTTTCAGAGATGAACTAGGAAACAGAGTAGTTTATTCCACAGTCGGTTTTTACCAGGTGAGTTTACTTCAAGAATACTTACATTGTTAAATGTATCATTAATATATTGCTGCATTGAGTAACATCAGGTCATTGCCAGCAAGAAAATTGTTAACACAATTTGGTTGAAATTGTTTTTAAAATGCTTTCATAACATCACTTTGAATTAAAGGCCAATTCATCTCAGTACAAATATATCTTGTTAAAGTGATATTTCATATACACTGATTCACATCGCATCAAGAAAATATACTGTGATTATCAAATTTTTTTTATTCATGGGATGGGGGTGTCGCTGGCTAAGCTGGTATTTATTGCCCACCCTAATTATGTAGTCAGAATTTAAGAGCCAATCTTTGGGGATAGGGTCATTTTTTTTGTCCAAAACCAGGCAAGGACAGGACATTTCCTTCCCTAACCGTAGGGTTCAAGATCTTATGGGATTTAACAGGCCCTCTCCATGTTCACTTGCCAGGTTCACTTTGAGTGAGGAAACCCTGTGATGGGCAATATCTGCACCACCGTTTGCAGCTACCTCTAATTTTCCTGCTCTCTGGGCTCCAATCCACACCTCTTTCATACCACCTACAAACCCTGCTGCTAGGCTCCCAGCATTAGCAACACCAACCCCCAGTGCCCCCCCGTTAGGTGTGGAGGAATTCCCGACTACTGATCTTCCCGCAGTCTTTTGTTCTGTCGGCTCCTGCATGGTCTGATAGGTAACAATCCATACCAAGATCTCAGCTGGACTGGAGATAACCTGCTGGCACAGCATCACCTACAGGTGCAAACCCAATTGAATTTTATGGCAATCAAAAGTTGTTAACAATAAATTGGTAATCGTGTTGTCCTCATAAAATTAGATACTGGTATGAAATACTGTTGTACTGATTTATTGTTCAAGCAAATTTCCAAACAAATAAGAATCTTTGATATCAGCTAAGTCATGATTATTTCTCTACTGTGTTCTGGTTCTGCTACAGTGTACACATTGTCCTTGTTTCTGGAAGTGTCTGAGTATAGGCAGTGTAGTGACTGAACCTATATCAAAACTACCCAATCTGTGAAAAATGCTCAAAAACATATCACCATGCACAGAAATCCAAAATAATCTTTAGGGCAGAGTGGGATGCCATGGAATTCCCCATGACCAAATTCACTAGCCTGTGGGCTAAGGGAGGTGATGGCCTAGCGGTATTACTGCTACGCCAATAATCCAGAAAACAAGATAATACTCTGGGGACCTAGGTTCAAATCCTGCTATGGCAGATGATGGTGTTTGAAGTCAATAAAGAGTCTAATGATGGTCATGAAGCCATTGTTAATTGGTTCACTAATGTCCTTCAGGGAAGGAAACTGCCATCCTTACCTGCCCTGGCCTACATGTGACTCCAGATCCACAGCAATGTGGTTGACTCTTAACTGCCCTCTGGGCAATAAATGCTGGCCCAGCCACATCACACATTAAAAAAAATTGGCACAATTGGAGGGGCAGGTGGGAGAACTAGTGTTTTGGTTGAAGTATTATATGATTTTTATATATCCTGTCTAGACCTCCTGCAGTCTGGGAGCATCCCAAAGGTAGATCTGTCAAGATGTAAAGTGGTTTCTAAAAGCTTAAATGCACAAGCTAACTGACGTATCCATTTTCCTGAAAAGATAATTTAACTAAGAGGGTGCCAGCATCCATGACATGCACCAGTTTAGTGCCTAGTACACAGTCCTGTATTAACTCATCCCCAGTTTTGCATAATAAAAACTGATTCATCATTGAAGGAAAATTGAAGGCAACCACCAAGTCAAATCACAAATCCATTGAAAGAAAACTTGTTGAACATAAATGAGATTTGATGACTGCTGTGGTACTTATTGTTTCTGCCTGACAGGGAAATTATGTAGCAGTTATGTACCTTGATGGATCAATATCTCCAGATATGAGCAAGCAATCAATACAACAAGAACTGCAGCTGGTATGACAAATATGGTTACAGTCAGTGTGCAATTAAATACCTGTCAGATTAGATTTAAAAACTATAAGTTATATACGCCTTAGAACTTGCTTTCTTGTTGATTCTTTTTCCACCTTCTCTCTGCTCCTTTTACAAGATACTGGCTCTTACTACGTTCCAGTTCCTCGGGTCATTGCAGCCCTATGCCCAAGCTTGCTCAGCGTGTACATGTCTAAGCAATGGGTTCTGCCAACCTATTCTTTCAAGCCTGGTCCTGTCCCTCACTGACAACCAAAGACATGGACCACCCTATGGTGATTGCTTGGTAATGCTTGGGAGCAGTAACCCTGGCTTCTTTACTCACTCACAGTTTAAGAGCACTACAGCTGTTAAATGTGACCCTTTTTCAATTCCCTCTTGATTAATTCAGCAGGTATTAGGGCTCACTGCAATCAGTGACTAGAACCTGTTACACAAGCCCTTTAGTAATGTCATCAATTAAATATTTCTGCAGGACGTATACGCTGATACTGTCTTTGCAAAGGACAATTTAAGAATCTAAGAAATAGCAATGTGAATTAAGTCAAATGGCTCCCTGAACCTGCTTGACCACTCAATAAGATTGTGACTGATCCTTTATGTCAATCCAATTTTTCTGTCCTGTCCCCACATTACTTGAGGTCCATAATATCCAAGCTTTACTTTCCTTAAGATTGAGTCTTTTATATATTACAGATTGAGGAGCTGGGAGGTTAGATTTTCACAGGTACAAGTTTAGTGATTCAGATATGTTTAAATATATATATTCAATTTTAAGATGTGTCTAACTGAATACTAATATTGATTCTAGATGCGAGAGCTAAGACATGAAAATCTAGTATGTTTCTTTGGTGTATGTATAAATGCACCACACAAGTATATCATTTCACAATACTGCAAAAGGGGAAGTTTAAAGGTAAGTTGATTGAAGTAAGTGTTATACATAATATGAAATCATTGATTATTTTCAAATGTGTGAAGTATTTTATCAAATAGATACCTGCTCACAGAGATTGAGATCATTCATTCAGTTGCCTCAATTGCTTCCTCCCCTTTTTCTTGCCTAACAGAGCAAACCTCCTCTAAATCATTCCCCATGAATTACCTGTGAGCCCATATCTCTCTCCACTTTCTCGACTCATGGCCTCTCTAGTCTTGTCTGTAAGATCAACCCTTTGGTCTCTTGACCCTATTCGTATTAGACTGCTAACCACCAAACTTCCCATTTTGGCCTCTATGTCAGTGGTTCCCTTTTCACATGAACTTACCTCCCACTTCCATAACTGCCATCATCAACCCCATCTTAAAAAGCCCACTCCATTCCCTTTTACCTTGCAAATTACTACCTCATCTTCAATCTCCCATTCCTCTCAAAGAGGCTTGTCTGTATTGTTGGATTATAACTTCATTCCATTTATTCATATAAGTCCTTCATTCTATCTCTCTGGTCACATTTGCTGACGATGCCACAGAACTGAAATGGTTCTAACCAAAGTGACAGATGCCATAGACAGTGACTGTAACTTTGATATATCATTTATGCCTCCTTATTGACCACAGAATACCTGTGGTCATTGATGCAATGGCCATAGACATTGTTCTTCTTTGCATTTCTTCCTATCAAGCTCATTTGGTTTTCTTTTGCTTGATTCCATTCTTGTCTATCTGATCATAGCCAAAGTATAAATGAACATAGAATATACAAACATACAAATGGGAGCATAAGTATATAATTTTGGCCTTTGAGCCTGCTCTGCCATTCAATAAAATCTGGACTGATCTTGTTGTGTTTGAAATTCCACATTGCCATCTACCCTGATAAACATTGATTCCCCTGCCTAACAAGAATCTATCCACCTCTAGCTTAAAAAATATTCAATGACTCCACCTCCATTGCCTTTTGGAATGTTCCGAAGCTGCACGACCCTCTGAGTGAAAAAAATTCTGTACATCTCTGTCTTGTAAGGGCAATCCCTAATTCTAAAATAGTGTCCCCAAGTGTGGACTGCCTCACAAAAGGAAACATCCTTCCCACATCGCCTGGTGTCAAGACCATTCAGGATTGGGTCACTGGATTAATAGTCTAGCGATGATGCCACTGAGCCATTGCTTCTCCTCCACCCTCCATGTGCTACAATTCATCTAATACTGTACAACCGTATACTATTCTCAAACAATTCCTGCTCAAACAATACTCCTTCCTTGCTGATATACATCATATCTCAGTATTCTAATGCCTCAAATTTATAATGCTCACATCTGTGTTTAAACCCTTTTGCCTCTCCACTCCCGACCTTTTTAACTTCCTCAGGAACTCTCCACTGCTCTTAGTCTGGCCTTTTGTGCACCCTGTCTCACCGTTTGTCCCACTTTGGGCAGTTGTTGCCTTAACCATTTAGATCCTATGTTCTGGTATTGTCATTCTAAACCCCTCTGCCTCTCCAGCGCTCTCTCATTCTTTCAAACAATTATTAAAACTCATCTCTTTCTTATTTTAGTCACTCCTATTGTCTCTTTCTTGATCTGCTGTCCATCTTCATTGTTGTCTCCTCTGTTGAGTACCTTGAGAATTATTATTGTATGAAGACAGCACTCCTGCCTTTCTTCCTTGTGTGCCAGCTATGGCTCAATTGGTATCACTCTGAGTCACAAGATCCTGGGTTCTCATTTCAGGGCTGGAGCATAAGAAATTAATGTTCATACTCCAGTCCAGTGCTGAGGAAGCAATAAGTGCTGTCTTTCAAAAATACCACTTGGCATTATTTCCAAAAGAGCTGGATGGTTATCACTGGTATCTTGGCCAATATAGTTGCCAAACTCAGCATCTCCCCGTCACCAGACAAAGAGAATTAAGACTTGCTTTTGCATTATCTCTGGTGGTATCCTTTCTTTCAAGCACAGTTTTTTTAATTGAAAATAGTACAATGCTTTTGGTAATTCAGCTTTCCATCACAGGACAATTAGAATGTTTTTTCATTTATTGCGTCTTCTTTCAAATCATGGAAATTGTAACACGGGGCCCAGATTGTCATCATCTGTAACAGACACAAGTTGCACTTAATTATCACCTTTAACTCTAAAAGAACATCTTAAGGCACTTTGCACATGTACATGCAAAACTGAACTATGTGAAAATATTAAAAATATCTTTTACATTAGAGATGCAAAAGGAGTGATTTTCATTTGAGTGGTATCAATGATGAAATATAAAATTATGAAATGTAATTTCAGGGGCATTGCAACTTTGAACATTTGTGATTATTTCCCTGCTCTCAAGAAGGTGAATGAAAACATCAGCTCATGTTTATATCAGGAGAAAAACTGTAAATGAATATATTCAATATTCTTTCATTAGGATATCCTGAAAAACACAGATGTTGAACTTGACTGGGTTTTCAAGCTGTCACTTGCTTATGATATAGTAAATGTGAGTACTCGGAAGCCATAGTTTACATTTTCCAGGTAATAAAGTACAGATTCATTGTGATATTCAATATATGCAATTGTGAAAGGAATGGAATTTTAAAACAATCTGATATTCTCTTGAAAATCCATGTAACTTTGAAATGCAACTTTCTGTTTGATGTTTTAATGAAAAGTCATTTAGATCTGAAGTATCTGTTATAAAGTTGATCATCTTTTAATGGTGGGTCAGTCAGTCTGAATTGATGCATGTAATGTGTTTCTTTTGATTAACTCATATGATGATGGTATTTGCATGGCTGACATACTTTACCCATCATTAATTGCCTTTAAGGAGATGGAATTGAACCACCTTCTGAATTGTTGAAGTCCATGAATTGAAAGTGCACTCACCTTAGGGAATCCCAGGATTTCGAATCAATCAACAGCAATGAAGGAATAATGATTTAATTTCAAGTCAGACTATCCTGTAATGTGATGGGGAAATTATATTCTTAGTTGCCTGTTGCTCTTTCTAGTGGTAGATAATAAATGTTTAGAAGGTGCTGACCAAGAAACCTTGCTGATATCTACAGCACCTTGTGGAAGGTTAACGTTGCAGCCATGCTAGTGCAGACTGTCCGTGCTTAAAGTGGTGGATGGAGTGCCAATCAAGAGGCCTCCTTTGTCCTGGGTGGTGTGAAGTTTCTAGAGCAATGCTGGAATTGCACTCACTGAAGAGGTGGAGAATATTAAATCACACACCCAACTAATCCTACCTTGGAGATATGTTTTGAGGAATCAAGAGGAGAGTCACTTGTCACAGAACACCAAGTTTCTGACTTGGTCACATAGCCACTGAATTTATGGGGTTCTCCCAGATATGCATCTCATCAATTGCTGCACCCGGAATATTGACAGTGGTGGATCTGGTGATGCCAATGCCATTAAATGTCAAGAGGAGATGGTAAAACTCTCCCTCATGTAGAAACATTATCTAGGGCTGATACGCTATCTTTCCCAGGGTTCTTTGCTTTCCCAGGTTGGCAACCTCCCTGCTCAAAACTGAGTTAAAATTACCGTCTGGTCTTCACTAGGGTCTGACATGGATAAGTGAACAAGGGGCGAATTAAAATCACAGCTGGCCATGGCTTTCCAGATCCAGAGTGAGTAAGCAACTGGAGCCATTTGAAACGTCAAGTTCTAACTGACCCAAGGAACCATGATAGTGAAGTGTTGAAATGCTCCTCACCTGTAAAAAGTCCCACATGGTCAGTGTCTCAAAGGGCCTGCCCTGATAAAACTCCTACAGCCCGGCTTCACATGTCAATCCCTGGCTAGAACTGTGGGCAGAAGTGAGAGGGAAGATATTTTGGCCCCACTAAACCGGACAGTTCTGGACTGGTAAGACTCATCAGCCTTTGTTGGCGATGTTCCTAAGAGAAGGTAATTCTGATTTCGAAACCTCTAACTATGACTTAACTAGCCAATGTGTGCATCAGCTAGGAGGAGAGGAGACCACAAGCAGTACCAACAGCGATGTTAAAGGTAGCTGAGGCTTTTCAGCCTGCTCAGCAATTCATCCAAGGGAAGAGCTCTTGCAAATTCAGCAGCTAGTTAGTAGCATAGGCTACATCAGGGTGGAGTTAGCTCTAGGACAAGGGATGGGAGACACTGTGAACAAACCCCACCCATTTAAAATATTCAGGAGGCTCAGCAACATGCATCCATCAAAGTTACGGCAGAATTCATGATCATTAGCCTCCCCAGTGTTGTTCACACTTGAAATTTTTTCCTACAATGTTAAGTAGAAGAATTATCTCCTCCATCAGATTGGATAGAGTCTCTTAAAAATAAAGTCTTCCTGTTTCTGATGCTGACTGGTCTCTTTTCTTCAGATTTTCACATTTTTATTTCTGATTTCCAGCATTCAGCAGTTTTACTTTCTTTCCACAAAAATAGTCCATTAATCAAAATGTAGTCTTACTCAAAGTCTATCTTCTGCAATTTATCTGACTCTTGTAATATGATTCTTCACATTTAATGCTCCAGAGATCACTGCTGCTCAAGAGTCAACTATCAAAGTGTAATTGAAATCATACTAAGAAAAAAAATTACTCATAACTAGAAGCAAATGTGCATATATTCTGGTACCAAGCCCATGCAAACTGAATAAATTCTAATGTCGTTTCCTGGTACTTTATGGAGATTGCTGAAGTTTTAAAGAAGTTAATGCTCCACCACTGTATTAATTCAATCTCTGCTTAATTACTGAATTATTTACATTACTGGAGTATAGATAAACTGATAGCACTTAGGAAAAGGTGGTATTTATGTTGATCACAGGGAATGGAGGTGCAGGATAGGGAGGGAAGGAGTGAGCAGATAGATGGAGATTGAGCCCAGACAGAGAGAGAGACAGAGACAGAGACAGAAAGAGAGAGAAAAGGAAATGGCCAAAGGGGCTGTTGATAGTAAACCTGGGAAGAGCAAAAGCTAGAGAGGTGATAATGGGGACAGTGAGTGGCTGAAAATGGGCTGTCCATGCTGAAAGCAATCCATGTTACGACAGAGATAAAAGGTACTGCAGATGCTGGAGAATCCGAGATAACAAACATGGGGCTGGATGAACACAGCAGGTCAAGCAGCATCATAGGAGCAGGAAAACTTGACGTTCCGGGCCTAAACCCTTCATCAGAAATG
>JAHRHZ010000140.1:22348379-22401267 GCA_024137785.1 Ginglymostoma cirratum
GCTGTGTTCATCCAGCTCTACACCTTGTTATCTTATTTGTATCAATTGTTATAGTTTCTCTACCTTCCTCCTGCTCTTCCTCCTGTTCCTTTTGTTCTGCTTCCTCAGCTTGTCACTGCATAGCTAGTAGCAATGATGAGGTTTTACAGATCTCCATAAACCTTGACATCCACTCTCTAAGTCCTGCAGAGTTCCTCCAGAATGCCCTAAACAGCAGAACTGTTGTTTAGCATTCTGATGACCTGCTCAATCACACTTCACAAGGCAGCATGGTTTTTGTCGGATGTGTGCTATCCATGTAAGCTTGGCAGATTCACAAATTATGACATTCAAGGGTCATTCAGTAACTCCCAGTCCCCCAGCCACATTCCCTTGTGTTTTAAATGCAGAGGGTACAGAGGGCTGGCACTGAATGAGGCAGTATTCAGTGAGGCTGCCAGGAAAGCAGGCATTTGTAGTGTAAAGGGTTAGATAGTCTACATCATCAGCGGAAGTGATGTAAAATCACAAGATCATTAGGAGATAGTTCACTATAGCAGCATTATGGTGGAGGTTGAGTCTTGCCCTGGATGTGGCTAGTAATTATCATGATTGGATAATAGGTCATGTTTGCTGACACCCAAGATATCTACAATCTTTATCAATCCCCTGTCCTGGACCCAACCTAGAATAGTAGATGGTGGCAGCAGGTGAATACATTTCAGAACAGAAGACTATCCAACAAACAAACAAAACCAATCGAGTGCAGCAACTAAGCAGAGAAAACTTGGACAGAGAAATCCATGCTGTTCCAATCCAGGCTAAATAATGGCTGAACTGATTTTGCAGATTTGCAAAGCATTGCAGAATTTCAGGACAAGATACAAAGTGCAGTGAAGAACAACCCTCACTCTTTTGGATGCTGTACAAGATAGTGCAGACAACATTCTAGTCAGACAAGGAATCGATGAGGAAAATGGTTGCATATGTCAAAGTATTTAAAGAATTTGATTGATGTCATCAGCGTGGCAGGAGGAGGAAGCAATGGCACAAAGATTATCCCATCAAATCTGCAGAGGGCCACTGCTGGGAAGAGAAAGGCCCTTTTAAAGCACAGTATTGCCGCATGAAGCTTAGAAAGCACTAACTAATGGAAAATCCCACAACAAAAACCTCCTACAAAGTTTAGCAAAGTCCAAGAAAGGTGCAAATTCCAAAGAGGTGCTGCCCTTGTTTGAGATAAGAAGGATCAACTGGAAGTTGTTGGCATCTGGAAATTATAGTCAAGACATATATTAACTGCTTACACTTGAGCATTACACTGGAACTGTGGTGTTGATACTGTCTGACACTAAACCGTTGTTAAAGCAAGACGTAGGTAAACCACAGAAAGATATCATTGAGAGGAAGGCAGAGACTGGGGTAGGAGATGTAGGACAAGGAAATGACAATAATGAAAGGTAATGTGATGGATGGAGTCAAGAGATTGGGGTAAAATGTTAATGTGAATATGTAAATAAGATTGTTTTATTCAACGGAGAAGTGATGTTTGAATAAAGGATAACGTTTGCTGACAACCAAGACTCCTGCAAATTTTATCCACCCTTTTACCAGTTGCAACTGCAGTAGAATAGCAGAGCATTGACCCTTGTGATGCCCAGCACGCCAAGACACAACAGCTGGACTTTGAGGGAAGTGGAATCCCTTCCCATTGCAGTAAATCTCAGAGTTTACATGTGGCATCCACAAAGTGATGTGTATGCCCGTTTGACAGTACTGGGCTTCCTCAGGAAACCTGCTAAATTTCTAAAAGCACATTCCCTTGCCATCTGCTTCTCTCCGTCAAGAAACAATGAAATGTGTGTGGCTCTCTTTGGGAATACAGATACTGTCAGCCTTCTGAGAACAATCCAACCCACCTCTCACTCTTCAGGCAGCTTGAGTCTCCTCTGAATATTCTTTAGTCATGTTATAGGCCAAGGGGAGGCAAGCTACTGCACCAATGCCTGGGTGATTTATTTAGACGTTGGATCAAAGCCAAACAGCATATGCTTCATCAGTCCCTGTGGGTCTCAGTCATTTTAAACAACTCTATAAAGCATCAAACACATCACAATTGCAATCAGTGCCAGTCAAGATCAATTAGCAACAAACATGGAAGCAGTCAACTGTAGCGAGGAGATGGCTATCTTTTGGTACAGCTGGGTACATGTACAGCTATGCGTCTTTAGGATTTAGAATTAGAATTAGGTTTTATTGCCACATGTACTGGAGTACAGGGATACAGGCGTACAGTGGGAAATGTACAAAGTTGCTGTTTCCAGCACTGTCTTAGCTAAAAAGTGTCCAGTTACAAAATCTTAGATATAAATTAGAAAAATAAAGAAATAAAGTTATAAGTTCAGCATTACAGTCCTTCTGAAGCAGAGAAAGAGAGAAAAATATAAAAGCAGGTGGAGCAGATGAGACTGCGCTGGGTTTCACCTCGAGGCTGGGAGTCTGCGCTGGGTTTCACCTCGAGGCTGGGAGTCTGCGCTGTGCTTCACCTCGATGCTGGGAGTCTGTGCTGTGCTTCACCTCGAGGCTGGGAGTCTGCGCTGTGCTTCACCTCGAGGCTGGGAGTCTGCGCTGGGTTTCACCTCGAGGCTGGGAGTCTGCACTGTGCTTCACCTCGAGGCTGGGAGTCTGCGCTGTGCTTCACCTTGAGGCTGGGAGTCTGCGCTGTGCTTCACCTCGAGGCTGGGAGTCTGTGCTGTGCTTCAACTTGAGGCTGGGAGTCTGCGCTGTGCTTCACCTCGAGGCTGGGAGTCTGCGCTGTGCTTCACCTCGAGGCTGGGAGTCTGCGCTGTGCTTCACCTCGAGGCTGGGAGTCTGTGCTGTGCTTCACCTTGAGGCTGGGAGTCTGCGCTGGGTTTCACCTCGAGGCTGGGAGTCTGCACTGTGCTTCACCTCGAGGCTGGGAGTCTGCGCTGTGCTTCACCTTGAGGCTGGGAGTCTGCGCTGTGCTTCACCTCGAGGCTGGGAGTCTGTGCTGTGCTTCATCTTGAGGCTGGGAGTCTGCGCTGTGCTTCACCTCGAGGCTGGGAGTCTGCGCTGTGCTTCACCTCGAGGCTGGGAGTCTGTGCTGTGCTTCACCTTGAGGCTGGGAGTCTGCGTTGTGCTTCACCTTGAGGCTGGGAGTCTGCGCTGTGCTTCACCTTGAGGCTGGGAGTCTGCGCTGTGCTTCATCTCGAGGCTGGGAGTCTGTGCTGTGCTTCACCTCGAGGCTGGGAGTCTGCGCTGGGTTTCACCTCGAGGCTGGGAGCCTGGGCTGGGCTTCACCTTGAGGCTGGGAGCCTGGGCTGGGCTTCACCTTGAGGCTGGGAGTCTGCACTGAGCTTCACCCCTGGAGATTGTATTACTTGGTCTATTGAATTCCAAAATGGCAGCATCGATGTCAAATCAGTGTAATGTACAGATCGACAACACAATCTTAAACTCTGCTTTCTCCCAGTGCACACTTCTTGAGCACAAGCTACTATCCTGCCAGGGGTGGCTCCTTGCAGAAGTGTATGTGTAGCTGTAGATGCCACTATAGAGACAGAACAACACTCACACTGTCAAAACATGATGGGCACAACACCCAGTCTGTTTGGGTTGGGGCACAGTAACTGCTGGAGTCCACGAAATTTATGCCCAGTCCCCTACTGCTCACAGCATTGTTAAAGATATTTCTCATGCCATTAACCAGTGAAAGCATAACTGTGAATAACTTGGCTAATCATATGTGGAATTCCACCTCAAAGGAAAACAGGTTGTCCTAAATCTGCATTGATTATCAATGAGATCAGAGCTGGGATGTCATATGAAGTTTGGAATATTCTGTTTTCACACTGATGTGTCAGATGAGGGTCAAAAAGGAGCTGTGAGGAGAATCATAGGATTCTAGATTTTGAGGAGGATCTCACCAAAAGTGAATTGTCATCCTTTAAGAAATATCTGAGGTAGAAATACAGTCAAAGCTGTACGCTATAGGATATAAAGTGAGAAGTATACTGTGAAGCTTTGGTTAAGATAGCCTTCATGGTGAGCGAGGAGGGGGTATCCAATAAATGGATTGGGTAGAGCCTGTGATAGAGCATTCATATATATTATGTGATTAAATGGGCTTTCTCTCACGGCATCTTTTCTTATACTGTTAAATCACAGAAAATTTACAGACTTCACAATGCCATGTTGCCCGAGATGACGCGAGAGGCGTGAAGGCAGGTGAGGGCGTGCAGGGTAGGGAACTGTGACCAATGCTCAGTGGATGAAATCATGTCTTTGCCATCCTCTACTGTTCAGTGGCAAAGGAAGACAATACAAATGCGCCAGAATAACACAAAAAATTGCAACATCTCTGCTTAAATATCTCCCCGGAAATACAGCCAGAGCTGCTACCAACAAAGGGCAGCAGTTCCACTTGTGCCCTTGCGTTCACATAATGCTGACCTTGGGGAAATTGCAAGAATCATCATAAGACACTGGCCAAAACGAGAAAATATGAGAAGCTTACATTGTTTTTTGGCTCCCCCTAATGGAGACTGATAGGATAACTGTGATAGAAGATTTGGGACATACCTTTGTGTTGCTGTCTGTGCTGGCTAATGGTGTTTTCCCAGAACTAATGTAAAAAGAAATGGACAAAAACTGAAAATGGGCTTGAGAACTTGGACAAAAGGTTAAGAGCTAAGGAAGATTATGATTAATACTTTCTCATGTAAATTCTATGTGTTTTAAAACCTCCAGCACCTCTCTTTTATAATGTGGACTCTTTTCAAGACATCAATATTTATTTTCCCGAATACTGTGGCCTCCAGTTCTTCCACTTACAGTAAAAAATGACACCAAATATTCACTCTTCCATCTCTAAACATCGACAACCATTGATCTTTAAGGGGCTCCATTTTCTCCTTCTCTCCTTTTGCTCTTAATGTTCTTGTAAACTCTCTTTGGATTATCCTTAACCTTAGCTGCCAAGACTATGTCATATACCCTTTTTGCCTTCCGATTTCCATCTTCATAATGCCTTTTGGAGGAGAACAGCTCACAATTCCAAATACGGGAGAGTTGTGCAACATTTTTCTTGGGAAGAATGGGAGTGGGCCTGCTGGAGAGAAAAAAAAAGGAGGAAGTTCTCAGGATGTTGGAGGAGGAGAAGTTGTTAGTGAATGTTATTAAAATGGCAAAAAGGTTGGTCTCCCCATATTTTGAGGCATGAGAACTTGCTGAAGATTGGAATGATGCAGAACAAAAGGGAAAAAGAGAATGCTGACCTCAGTGATTTTGAAATTAAAAATGGGGCTTCTACATGAAATTGAAGAGGAAAGTTCATGACCATAAGTTATGGAAAAAGGAGCAGAGGAACTGCTTTGAGGCACATCACCATTTCTAGTTTACAATTAATGAAACAGAGAGCAATCAGAGATAGAAGAGTGAGTATCAATAAGAAAACCAGGGTATGATCTTTGGATTGCACTTGGGAAACATGGGTGAGACCATTTTGTGCCTTTCAAAATCTGAGCCCATCATCTCTACCCACAACTACCATATTTCCATCTGTTGCAGAGGTGGGCAGAAAGAGTTCAGTTTTCCTAGACCTGAGGCAGCTTCAGAGGTTCTGAGACGGACTGGTTAAAAGACCTGACTTAGTTCTCTGGGAAATCAGCCCAGTCAGATAACTTTGCTCTTATGTCCTTAATTCTCGCCAATAAAACTCCTATGCCACCCCACTTGATCCTCATATTCCACATGCTCTGTCCATACCCCAGCCCTGTATCCACTGTAGCACTCACCCCTCACCAATCCACCACGTACAGCCCTTTGATGAAATGCAACAGCAATGGGAAACTTTTGGAAAGGACGTATAACAGCACATCTCCAATATAAGAGAGATGTTAGTGAAAACCACATATTAAAAAAATCCTAACCCAAATTTTTAAAAAAGTATATAAGTCCCAAGTGTTAATCTGTTGTAAAGATAAATATCAATTCAGTAATTATGCCAATGACATATGGTTACTTTATAACTTCTTAAAACCTTAGATCAGACTGTGAATGCTGTGGCCTGCTGATATAAGGATATCTTATGAAATTCAGCCAAGCATTCATAATACACTCAGCTATCAAAACAAACCTTTACTGCTTAAAGACAAAGGAACCTATTGAAACCATAAGAACAAAGAGCTTCTTATATTTTTCCTAAGCTCCTAATTATTGTCAGTAAAAACCCTGCAGGAGCATTTTTTTTTAATTCTCGGAGTTAGCAATGCAGATCTTTCATTTTCAAATTTAAAGGGATAAGGATTTCTAAATCATGTCAGATAGTGACATTTGAACTTGCTCACCACCACTGTTTTATATAGTTTTGAATGCATAATAGCACTTTTCCTAGCAGAGAAAAGTATGTTAATGCATCTCAGCACTTACAGAATGCTGGACTGTGCAATAGTCAACTTCCCTTTCTTTGCAGAACTATAACAAATTGTTGCAAGCAACCCGTCAAGCACAGAACAACATCAAATTTTGACAGTTGAGACTGTCAAATTATTTAATGCTTCCCCCAAGGTGTGTGAAGCAAAGAACAACGCAGATTTTCAGAAACTGTGCAAAACCTGCCTGTCCTGATTAAAACACTGTGGCACAGGAATAACAAATTTCCCCTAGGGCTCTCAGTGGTAACTCCGACATCATTAGACCAGCATGCAGGATTGTAATCCAAACTATTCCCTACCTGCAACATGGTCATAAAAAAATGGTGTGAGTCAAAGTTGTCATTTATCTTGCCTGTGAGGGAGGGAAAGGTTTTAGCAGATATGAATGTAAAGTATCAAATATTGAATGAAATTGGGCATTATTAAGTATTAAGATCTGCTAAAGGGAGAAACATTTCCTCACAAAGACTAGGGAAATGTAGAACTCTGTTTTCCCAATGGCATTGAGGCTAGGTCAATTGAAAATTTCAAAACTGAGATTGATGAATTTTGTTAGGCAATGGTACTATGGAATTGGGGACTGATGCAGGTAAATGGAGTTGAGACATAAATCATTCAATAATGGAACAGACTCCATTGACTCCTGTTCTTGTATTCTTCCAACTCAACAGGATAATAAATGTTGAATCCTCTGATCTGGCTTGAGATTAGTTCTGGTTCAGAATAATTTGAGGAATTTGTCAATGAAATATATTTTGGATTTAAATTATAACCCCCCATGCCTTTTCATTATATATTTCATTGTGTTTAGAAATTATTAATGCAATCATAAACCCTGTGACACTGTTGAGACCTACACTGTCTGCCGAAAAATGCAATGAACAGATCGTCACGCTGTTGACCGCCTGTTGGGATGAATGTGCAGACAGAAGACCACACTTTCAGTCAATCAAACAAGCTCTGCGAAAGGCTAGTCCGGAAGGGTGAGTTTTACAAGCTCCTGCTCACTGATAGGGTTTTCACTTTTCTCAGATATTAACAACTCTTGACAATTAGGTAAGAGTTCACAATAACACTGGCACCGATAATGTTTTCCACCAGTTTGTTTTTGGATTTGTTTCTCCTAAGCGCCTGATTAATGCTACATTGATGAAGGTGCTGTTCGATTGTATGCGATAATTTGTAAGCAGCATAGAAGTTTAAAGTTAATGATATAGACAATAAGATTTGACACACTTTAGTTTGTAAAAATAGGACACTGACATTGTCTTTCTGTGAATGTGTTTTTATAAAGAAGCTTACAAGGAGATCCTGGCTTGTGCAGTATGAGTTATTTAAGTTGCCTGCATGGTTGGTTTGAAATGCAGAGTGATACCAACAGTGTGGGTTCAATTCCCACACCAGCTGAGGTTACCATGAAGGACTCTCCTTCTCAACCTCTCCATTCACCTGAGGCAAGGTGACCCTCAGGTTAAACCACCACCTGGTGTCTCTGTAATGAGTGAGTATCCCTGTGATCTCGTAAAATTATGGTGACAATGAACCTGCTTCTTTCAAAGGACAAGAACTAGTAAAGAACCTAATGATAACACAAAAACAAGCCTCATAAATTTAAGAAAAAAATATTAAGAATGTCAAATTCACTCTCCTGTCTCTGTGGTGACTATCTGTTATGGAAGGCATCAAGCATACTGGTGGGCATTGCCAGCTCCTTCTGTAGAGACTCTCATTAGGGATGCAGCCTAACATTCTGAAGCTTTCCAGAACTTTGTATTTTCCAGCAGTGCCAATATTTTGTTGATTTTGTTTTCCCACAGTCTGTGTGTTCCATTGATGAGCTACCAGAAAAATTGTGAGGCATCTATCGCACATCTCAGATCTTTTGCCAGTTCTCAGTTTGCTAGAAGCCTTTCAGACATTTGCTCAGCGATGATCAAATGGCCATCACAACTGTATTCAGTGCCGCTCAGATTCCAGTTCCTGTAAGAAGCAAAAATGAACAATGAAGGTGAGTACATTTGAGGAGTGCTGCTTATCTAGTTGTTTATTCATTTTTTTCTATCTAGCGAGGTGAGCATTCTGGATAGTATGGTGGATAAACTGGAAAAATATGCGAATCATCTGGAAGAAGTGGTTGAAGAAAGGACAAACCAACTCATGGTGGAGAAGAGGAAGACAGATCAGCTCCTGTCCAATCTGTTGCCTAGGTATTGATCTTTTCGAGTTTTGACATCTGAGAAGCTCTGTTTCTCCTCGTGAAATATTATTCTTACCTCTAACACTTAAATGCACCATTGTAATTATAACACAAACAATGATAACCATGCACACAAACCTTCTGCACTGTCACTAAGTTCTTTCTGGAACACAGTGCACATTCATCTTTATGAATTAATTTAACAAATTCAGATGAAATCATTGTAAGATGCAGCAACTATTGCTGCAGGGAGACGCCTTCTGGTGCTCTAGACCATAAGACCATATGATATAGGAACAGAATTAGACAATTTGGCCCATTGAGTCTGCTCCACATTCAAACATGGCTGATGTGTTTCTCACTCTATTCTCCTGCCTTCACCCCATAACCCTTGATCCCTTACCAATCAAGGGCCTATCTATCTCTATATTAAATACCCTCAATAGCCTAACCTCCACAGCCTTCTTCACAGATTAACCACCCTCTGGCTGAAGAAGTTCCTTCTTATCTCAGTGGTAAAGGTTATCCCTTCGCTTTGAGGCTGTGCCCTCGAATTCTAGTCTCTACTCTAGTGAAAACATCTTCTCCATGCCCGCTCTATCCAGGTCTCTCAGTATTTTGTACATTTTAATGAGATCCCACATCATCCTTTTAGACCCCATCAAGTACAGACCCAGAGTCCTCAACTGCTCCTGATATGACAAGCCCTTCATCCCTGCAATCATTCTTGCAAACATCCTCTGGCCTCCTCCAAGGCATCCTTCCTTAGATATAGGGCCTAAAACCACTCACAATATTCCAAATGCTGTCTGACTAGAGCCTTTTACAGTCTCAGCAGGACAATTCTGCTCTTGTATTCTAGCCCTTTTGCAATGAATGCTAACATTGCATTTTCCCTCCTAACTGCCAACTGAACCTGCATGCTAATCTGAAGAAAATCCTGAAGTAGAACACCCAATTGCCTTTGTGTTCAGATTTCTGAAGCCTTTCCCCATTTAGAAAATAGCCTATGCCATATTCTTCCTACCAAAGTGCATAACCTCACACTTTCCCACGTTGTATTTCATCTGCCACATCTTTGCCCACTCTCCTAGCCTGTCCAAGTCCTTCGGCAGCCTCCCCACTTCCTCAACACTACCTACCCCTCCACCTATCTTTGTGTTATCTGCAAACTTGGCAACAATTCCCTCAGCTCCTTTATCTATATTGTTAATATATAGCATGATTAGTTGTAGTCCTAACAATGAGCTCTGCAGAACTCCACTAATCACTGGTGCCATCCTGCAAAAGACTTCCTTACCTCACAAAAAACCAAAAGAACTGCAGATGCTGTAAATGAGAAACAAAACATAAATTCCTGGAAAATCTCAGCAGGTCTGGCAGCATCTGCAGAGATAAATCAAGTTAACGTTTTGGGTCCAGTGGCCCTTCTGCAGAACCGTTCCCATTCTTTACTCACCTTTACTCAATTGTAATACCATTACATCTGATTCACCTTCTCCCTTTCAAACTGCAGGTTGAATTCTATCATATTATGGTCACAGCCCCCTCGGGGCTCCTTCACCTTAAGCTCCGTAAGCAAGTCTGCCTCATGCCTATTCCATAGTGAGCTCTACAACAAGCTGCTCCAAAAAAAAATCATGTAGATACTCCACGAATTCCTTTTCTTGGGATTCGCTATTCACAATTACTCTCTGTTTCCTATTCCTCAGCTAATTTTGCATCTGTGTTGCTACTGTCCCTCTTATTCCATGGCCTATAATTTTCCTCATGTCTATTGTATGGCATTATATTTAATGCCTCAAGGAAGTCCATGTACACCACATCAATAGCCTTCCAATAATCAACACACTTTGTTATTTCTTCAAGAAACTGCATCAAGTTAATTAGGCACAATTTTCCCTTCAGAATATCATGCTGACTCTTCAAAATTAACCCATCTTTCTCAATGTGAATATTAATTCTATGCTGACCCACCGATTTTGGTAGTTAACCCACCTCAAGTTAAACAGACTGGTCTGTAGTTGCTGGGCTTAACTTAACAACCTATTTTGAACAATGACATAACGTTCGCAATGCTCTAGTCTTTAACTTCCACTCTGACTTGCTTCAAAATCTTTGGACGCATCTCATCCAGCCCTCATGGCTCATCAAATTTAAGTCCCAACAGCTTACCCATTCATTCCTCCTTATCAATTTAAAACCCTTCAAGTGACTGAGTTTCTTTGTCTGTCACCTGGTCTGGCAGCACCTCCCTCATAGACAGCGAAGAAGTAAAGTATTCATTTTAGAATCCAGACAGGCCTCTTGCCTCCATGACTAAATTCCCTGTTTTGGTCCTTAATCCACCTTACTGCTCATTTTAACATCCTTTTAGATTTTTTGCACATCTGTTAACAAGTCATGTTACATGGTGTAAGCAAATCTATGCCCTTTTAAATGCAATGTAACTCAATGGCCTCTTAACAGAAATGTTCAGTCTTGTTATGCTGAGCACATTTCATATATACTGTAAGCTTAGAGAAAAGTAGTCTCATGATGAACAGGTCAAACTTGAATTCTGAGCACATATCCTGTTTAAGTGCATTAGTTTTCAAATGTTTTATTCATACCCACCAGGGCAGCACAAATCCAGGTAAATAAACAGTCTGGGCTTTTGAAGATTCTTCTTTTAACACTTCAAGTCAATGATCGTTCATCAAGTTTTCAAAGATTTAGGCATCTTCTTTTGATTAAGAAACAGTTGCCTGCTGACTTATAGTTGACGTTCTAATTATCAACAGGTTCATCGCAGAACAGCTCATGCAAGGAAATCATGTGGAGCCAGAATTCTTTGAATGTGTTACTATCTCCTTCTCAGATATTGTTGGCTTCACAAGCCTGTGCTCTATCAGCACCCCACTGCAAATTGTGGATATGCTCAATGATCTGTACAGCCTGTTTGATGACATTATCAAGTCTTATGATGTCTACAAGGTAGGAGAATGCTGGCTGGATAATACTTGGTAGATTTAATATTGAATAAAATTCTACTATTTTGCTCCTGTTACCCGGTCGTCCGCAGGGTTAAGCTCAGGATAAACAATTGTATGATTTTACCATGTATGACATGAAGGAAAGACCAAACAATCACAGAGATCGAGTAATTCTTGAGTACTTTTATTGGAAACAGTAAAATATCCCTGATGTCAATACAGTATCACTCCACTAAAGTGTCCCATAGACTTGACATTTCTTAGTGGCAATTTAACAGTGCGCTGCCCAATTTAGAGTAATTTTTAACTTTAATGATACCTGAACAATGTTATGCACTGCCAGAACCTGCTAGTTACTATTAATATTAGAACATAGGAACAGGAGTAGGCCATTCAACCCCTCAAGCCTGTTCCATCATTCAAAGAGATCATGGTTGATCTAACTCTATATACCTGCCTTATCCTTTAATAGAGAGATAGTAGGAACTGCAGATGCTGGAGAATCTGAGATAACAAGGTGTAGAGCTGGGTGAACACAGCAATGTTCATCAGCTCTACACCTTGTTATCCTTTAATACCTTTGTTTAGCAAAACTTTATCTATCTCAGATTTAAAATGAACAACTGAAGGTGTGTTTTCTTTTCTAGTTGGACTGTTCCCTCAATCTCATAATTTGCGTAGGGGCCAATAGAGCTGCACTCAGTTTGGCCCTTCCTCACCTCCCATCACCACCGACATCGACCCCTCTCCCTACAATCCCTTCAAACACCTCAGGTGCATACAGTGCATTGCCAATGCTTTAAACTTTTTCAATCAATACTTTTTAAAATATAGAATCATCCCAATTATATGGAATTATTCTATTCAGGCATAGATACACGATTGCATTCCTCAGCCCAGTTTAATCACTTGTAGTCTTCAATGAATTCATCTGATTGTGTTTCAGCATCTTGGTGTGATACAGTTATCATTGAGCTAAATTAAATTATTGTTATAGTAAATAAAGAGACAAATAAATTTAAGGGGTAAAAACAATGACTTTCTCCAATGTCAACCTTTAAAATGACCATTGACTCCTCCATTGGTTTTGTAAAATAAAGTGATGAAGTTCGACGACATGCCAAGTTCTATCCTGGGATATCAAGGATGGGAGGAAGTCTCAGCATTGTGTGACCACCACACTGAAGTTATACTGAAGCTTCAGATTTCTAGTCCTTTATGAATGATTCACTGGGTATAATATATGTTAGCATAAATATAATTGTGACATTTTAGCTTGTTTTTCAATGCTTACAAGCTAGTGCAACAGGATTAAAGACCAATCAGAAATGATTGGACAGATCTGCAGTCCTCACAGCATTCCTAGCCACTGGACTATCTCTGTCCTTGCAGCAGGAGCACAGGGAAGTGGGAATTCATTTGGCTCAATCAAATTCTTTAGAGAAGGAAAGTTTGGGATCCTCACCTGGTCTAGCCCGCATGTGACTGCAGATTCGTAATAATATGCTTAAATTTTGAATGCCCTTATAATATGTGATAATGTAACACACAGCCACAAAGGCTGATAAAAGTAGTGAAATAAGGTGAACCACCAAACATCGGTGAGGACCAAAAAAAGACACCAGCATACATAGCCTGGTCAATATCAAAAGGCACCAGATACTGTAAAGACTATAGTTGTTATCTAAGGAGCCTTACTGAGTTGATGCAGTACATCTGGTAGATAGTACACTTTGCCACAATGCATCAATTGTTGAAGGTGTGAAATGGGGTGTCAACTGAGGATCTGGTTCTTTAGTGTTTTTGGAGTTGCACCAATCCAGGCACTGAGAGAGCATTCTACCACATTTTTAATTGTGCCTTGTAAACAGTGGGTAGGCTTTGATGAGTCAGCAGATGAGTTGTTTGCTGCAGAATTGGGTTAGAATTGGAATCTACTACCAGTTATAGTACTGAAGATTTCAGCTCCAGAACTAGCTGCAGCACCTAGACCACTGATCCAGTACAGATACAACACCGGCATCCACTCAGTATGTGGAAAATTGCCCATGTGTGCCCTGTCACCAAAAAAGCAGGACAAATCAAGCCTGGACAACTATTGCACCATCAGTCTCCTCAAAATCATCAGCAAAGTAATGGAAGGTGCTGTCAAAGGTGTTATTAAGTGGCAGTAATAAGCTATTCACTAACGTTCAATTCAATTTCTGCCAGACCTATTCAGTCCTTGACCTCACAACAGCCTTGTTCCAAGAATGGACAAAAGGGCTGAATTCAAGAGAGGCAGTGAGGGTGACTGCACTTGATGTCACGGCAGTATTTCACAGAGTGTGGTATGAAGGAACCCTCCCAAAACTAAAATCAATGGGAGTCAAAGGGCAAACTTTCTGCTGGTTGGAGTCATACCTAACACAAAGGAAGATGGTTATGATTGTTGGAGGTCAGTCTTGTCAGCCCCAGTTCTCAAAGCAGGACTTCCTCAGGGTAGTGATCCCATCCCAACCATCTTCATAACGTCGGGATGGGGATGTTCGCTGATTATTGCACAATGTTCAATGTCATTTGTGTCTCATCAGATGCTGACGCAGTCTATGTCCATATGTAGCAAGACCTGGGCCATATTCAGGCTTGGGCTTGCAAGTGGCAAGTAACAGTCCTGCAAATGATCATCTTCAACAACAGAGAATTTAGCCATTGTACATCATGCCTTGATGTACAATGGCATTACCATCACTAAAGCCCCCACTATCAACATCCTGGGAATGACCATTAACCAGAAAGTAAACTAACCAGTCTTGTAAATTCTGTAACTAGAAGAGAAAATCAGAGGCTGGGTATTCAGAGAAAATCAGAGACAAGTAACTCACCTCCTATGTCGTCCAAACCTGTTGACTGTCTGCAAGGCACAAGTCAGGAGTGTGGTGGAATACTCTCGACTTGCTTGGACGAGGGCAGCTCCAAATACCCTAAAGAAGTTTGACACCATCCAGGACGAAGCAGCATGTTGGATTGGCACCCCATCTAGTACGTTGAACCATTGATGCACAGTGGCAATATGTACTAGCTACAAGATGTATTACAAAAACTCACCAAGGCTCCTTAGACAGCACCTTTTAAGCCTGCAACCTCTGCCACCTGGAGGAAAAGGGCAATATTTACATAACTAACTTGTAAATACATCACTGTTCCTTCACTGAGTCAAGATCCTGGAAAGCCCTCCCAAACAGCTCTATGGGTAATCCTGCACTTCAATGTCTGTAGTGGTTCAGGAAGACAGCTCACTACCACTTTCTTGGGGCAAATAGGGATAAATAATAAATATTGGCCCAGCCAGGGATGCCTACATCCAGTGAAAGAATATTAAAAAAATTAATAGGAAATGACGGTGTTAAATGCTGGAACAGTTAGTTTTCTCTGACTTTTGTGCAACTGATTATGTTATTTAAATAGTACTTGCATTGGCAGTAAATAGTTGCTGACTCAGTTGAACGGATTAGAGTGATTGCAAATGTTTATAAATTTAAACAGCGTGCTATACCATCCTAAGAAGGCATCACTATATTCAATTAAGTCTGCTGCCATTTTCCTTTTAGAATTTAAATCCAATTTAAAAGCAAGAAATAAATCCTCTTCATGTCTGTTAACTTCCATTAGGCCAGATGCTTACACATCATTTCCATGTGCGAAAGGTTTGACCGCGTTCTATTTCTATCTGACTGCAGGTTGAAACAATAGGAGATGCTTACATGGTAGCAAGTGGACTGCCCATTCGCAATGGAATGCAGCATGCAGGGGAAATTGCCACAATGTCTTTGCATTTTCTCAGTGCCATTGTGACCTTCAGGATAAGACACATAGATAATGCACAACTGAAACTTCGCACAGGCCTCAACACAGGTAACATAACATCAATCTTGAACACTAATTGTTTTATTTTTCTTTTGCATGATATATAGGACACATTATCTGTAGTTTTCCCATTGTCCTCGTGCTCTTGCATGATTTCAGTTAAAAATCGAAATTTAAATAAGGGTCATAATTTTACATAGACATAGAGGCTCCACACATTGGCTGAAGAGTAGCGGTGAAACTATTACTGCATGGCAGGGAACCCCAGGTTGATTTGTGTCCATTGCGCTGTCACATGGCTCAGGGCAAGACTTTGTCACCCATTTGGAAGACCTGCATTTGAGAGCCATTGGTCAATCAGAGGTCTGACAGCTCGAGTCCCAGCAGGCGCATTGTGATGGTTGACAACTGTTGGAATGGCAGACAGTCACCAAGGAAGAGTATTGCCGGGGCCCTATGACAAGATGATTGAGTAGGTATAGGGTTTCACCAGAACCAGGGATGAAGAAAGGAGTGATGGATCACAGACGGGAGATTATAAAGGGTGGACAAGCAAAGGCAGGGTGTACTATGATTTGGGCCTCCTCTGAGATCAGGGTTCCTGAATGGGTTGGGACCCCCAGTTCAGAATCAACCTGGCCATGAGCATTCAACTGGTGGCTCTCGAATAAGGATATAGGATCTGAATGAGTTCATACTGAGGAATGGTTTAAGCACCACACACTATGGAGACTCCACACAGACTTGCTGGGAGAACAGCTAGGGCATTAAAAGCATAAGACCATCCCAGCTTTGCTTATAGTCTCTGTAACAATATCTATCATATCAGTGTAACTTGTATCTATTTGCTAACACGCAACAAACTACACCTTATTTAAGACAGGAGCCTTTTCTCATTAAACAATTAAGCGTCTATTCTCTGCCACATTAGACAAGGTGGACCCGAAAGCTCCCTACCCTAAAAGCGAATGCTGGCCATAAACTTACCCCATGGCACTCAATGCCGCAGCTTGCCTCATGAAACAGGTGGTCAGCTGTGAGCGTGGGAATTGTTTACACCACATTGTGAGCAGTGGAATAGAATCCATTGAGCTGCCTCATAACATAGGCAGGCAGCAGTGGAGGTCTGACGATTTCTTCAGGCACAGTATTAAGAATTCTGCACAGCCAGATGGCCAAAAGCTGGAAGAAATGTACATTCAAGAACCCAACAGTAGAAAACATTGTGGAAACACTCAACAAGGTGGGATCCACAGTCAATGATAAAAGCATTCTAGGCCTGATAAGAGATGCACTGCATTTAAAAATGCTACAGAATTAAAGGCTACTAAAGTTAGAATTGAAGTACTTACAGTTGAGATCAAATGTTGCTGTCATAGCAAGCCAGCAAACAGAGGCAGGTCTGTAGAAGGGAAATCAAGAGCCATAGAATCAATTCAAACTGAAATCACAGACCTGGAGATTTCACAAAGACAGAATTACAAAGGACATATTCAAAGTTCTAGAATACAAGGTCTGATGTAAGAAGAAAGTCAGGAGATTTTATTAAGTCCACAGAAAAGGTGAGCGATCTATTATTCAAACCGTGGTAAAGGTGTTAAGTGTTTATTGAAAGTAGACTCCAAGAATCATTCAGGAAGAAACCAGGATAGAAATAGTCATCAACATTAGGACTAAAGACAGCAAGAATTAAGCCAGAGAAAAGACAATAAGTAAGTGGGAGACATTTCTTGACATCATAAACAATGGGAGATGAACATCATTCACTGAAACTCGAGAAAGTCAGAAGCGTTTATTTAGCCAATGGAGAGTGAGGATACTTCAGAAAACTGTAAATTGTACAGAGATTTTTACTTCAGCCACAAAAAATGTGAATCCTCAACTTTGACAAGAACAGCATAGCAGAGGAAGGATTAAATTCAAACTGAGAACTTAGTTTCTTTATATTCACAGCAATAAACCTTAGTTATTAGTGATAGAGATCATACCATGTAGGCAGCAATCCTCAAATAGCAGAGCTGAGGAAGTGTACAGGGTGGTTTCACCAGTATGGCTGCCACTGAGGCTGAATGAAAACATTTATCCTAATCAACATATTAAAGAATCTACCCACTTCAGCATACATTTAGCAGCAAATTGAAAATAAAAAACTGCTGATGTAGTTTGAAGATGGAACTTCATGGAAGCCTCTACTGGGAAGGGATGACTAATCTTCAAAAAGGAAATTGCCTGATTGGTTGATCAAAGATACTGCAAAAAAGAAAGTATCTGTTTCCATAAGACAGCTATCCTCCTCAAAGAAAATACATCAGATTAAAAGTCCTTCAAATGTTGCAATGCAGCAATTATTCATTTCAGCAGGAAGATGTTCTCCATGAAGGAAATCCAAGTGACTTAAGGTCCGATATCGAAAGGGACTTTCATCCCTCACACTGTCAGCAATAAAATCAAAGACAACATTCTTTGACCCAAAGAGAGCACACTCTGGGAAAATAGTGAGACATCCAGATCATCTGAATTTGTGAAATTAGGGACTTGGAGAGAAGATGGTTACTGCTAAATGTAATTATATACGTGCATGGCCAATATTAATAATAAAAAGCTTGGGAGAGATATTGTATCTGAGTGGAAGGGTTTAAAAGGATTCACAGTTAACCACTCACTGTGATAATGTCATACGGACCTGGTAGGAGAACAGCTTAGGATCTTGAAAGAGTAAAATCTTTAAGGTCCTTGTCATCGTCTCCTTACAATGTCCATCATATCAGTGTAACTTGCATCTTGTTACTAACATGAGATAATCTGCATCTTGTTTAGAAGCCTCTTTTCATGAGACAACCAAATGGTTTTCCTCTATCACACTAGGTCAAGTGGGCCTATAGATCCCTACCCTAAAAGAGGCAAATGGCAGCAAATGAGCTACATGGTGAGCAGTTGTGCAGATAGCCTCATACAACATGGTGATCAGCAGTGAGCATTGCTCATATAGCAGCAACCTGATCATATGACGTGGGCATACCCAAGTAAAATGTCAGCTGTGGCTGGAGAAGACCATTAATTGGCCACCTAATGGCCTTGATTGTCTTAAGTATGGGCAGAATACCCAGCATCCCTCCCACACCGCTTCTAGCTACTGGTAAAATGCAAGTGGAGGTGGGTGGGTAAAAGGCTCAACATGTAGGGTGTATAAGCTTTTCTAAGGAAGAGCTTCTATGTGTTAGCCATGAGCTCAAGTATCCAGACAGCACTTGAATTGTAAGACACAGGATAACCTAAAGTCCATTTCTAGTTAAAAAGAAATGTGCGGTCATATTGAGAAATTCTCCACAAGTATGAAAGAAAGAACAACAACATTCCACTTTCAGTTGATAGATATGTATTAGAAACCTATTATTTCTTCATGTGACAGGAGATATTATAGTCCACTCTTACGCCAAGTAGGGCAACATAATCTCCAACTTTTCTTCAGAAGAGTTTTATTTTCTAGTTTCAATAGTACCTGATCAATTCAGATTCTTGTTGCATACGAAAGGTTTGGGAGCTGACTCTTGATAGGTTTCTAGATGTTGCAATTTACGTGAACCAGGAAACCAGACCAAAATATTCATTGGTAGATTGAAGGGTAGCAATTACAGAGCTGAGAAGAGAATATTCCTCCCTTAATCACTGCTAAATTACTTTTGCAGGTCCAGTAGTTACAGGCGTAGTTGGAACAACAATGCCCAGATACTGTCTGTTTGGTGATACTGTCAATGTAGCATCAAGGATGGAAAGCAATGGCTTGCGTAAGTATTCAACATTTTTCCTTTCTGGTTCTTAAATAAATAAAATAACCCAAAGAGCTCAGCTTCCTTGGCAAATGACAGGACAGTAACCTGTAGACAAGTTCTAAATACTCCACATGGCACAACTACAATCAATTCTGCAAGCCTTTGTATTGCGCACATTTGGAAAATGATTTGCTCAGAGAAAGTATGGAAGACAGTAAATGTGAGTTAAATTTCAGGCATATATTTCAAAGAAATTAAAATTCAATGGCTTGAAGAAATCAGTTTCATTTAATTTGTTTACTGGCATAGGTTTTTAGTTCAATGACAGAGGAAATGCCTTTTCACTGAAGATCAATAATTGTAGTCAAAAAGTACAAATGCAGAGAAATCAGGGAAATTCACTTTATCCTTACATTTCAAACCAATGTCATGAAAAAATCTTTAATAGGCATCTCTCCACGTCCTGTGTGTTCTCAACAGCAATTTGTATTGACACAGCTGATCGCAAGTAATAACATGTCCCCTGGTGGTTCACGGAAGTGTTATTAAAAGAAACTAGTGCTTTCTAACATAAGTTAGTATTTAGTGTGAAACTCAGTACAAACAAGTCATCAAATAGACCAATATGATGTATTACAGTTTCCAATCTATTATCTGGCTCATTTATGACAATGACAGATAGATTGGAACATACCTCCTCCTGACACACTTGCCCCACTCTCTCACCCTCCTGACACACTTGCCCCACTCTCTCACCCTCCCGACATACTTGCCCCTCTCTCTCGCCCTCCTGACACTCAGCCCCTCTGTGACTCGCCCTTCCACACATGCACTGACCCTCTAAAGGAGCACAGGGACCAAGTCAGCAGAGCAGGCTGTGAAAGCCACAAGGGATTGGAGTTGCAGCAACAGCATGTGTGTGCCCTCTCAGGGCAGCCAGCATGTCGTACAGGATGGAGTAAGGAAACACATCTTGGCAGCTTCATACTATCCCGAATCCCTGTTCGGTAGTAACTTGTCCAACGCATTTGGTCCTAGGAGGAAGGAGTGAGTTTGTGTAACTGAGTGACTGTGAGAGGCAGTGAATCTGTGTGGGATAGAGAGTATATATGAGACAGGACATATGTCAGAGGGAGGGAGTCTGTGAGAAGCAGGGAGAGAGGCAGTTGGAGTGTGCACAAGTATACATGTGTGTAGACATGTGTAAGAGTGAGAACCTTGGGATAAGGAGTGAGCCTCCTCCTACCCTCCACAAAACCTACGCACAAAGAAACTCAACAAAGGAAGGAAACACAGGCTGAAAGGCAACCCGAGACAGACATCTGCATGAATTCCACTAAGTCTAGCTCAGAGTGAGGTGAATGCAAGGTAGTGATCGCTATATCCAACTCCTTAGTTTAGTTGCAGCTCCTATCCCTTCACTAGTCACAACTTGGAGCCTTATCTCTTGGGCTCTGTTTCGGAAGTAAAAAGACATGAAAGGTTTTATTAGTTAGCTCTGCTGCTTGGTCCTTTTTAATTATTGTTTTCCTGCTCCTATTTCTTATACACATGTATTATTTTAACCCTTTTTTGATATTTAGCTTTGAAAGTACACATATCAGAGAGTACTGCTGAAGCACTGAGGGCGCTAGGAGGATACGATGTTGTAAAGAGAGGGACAATTAAAGTGAAGGTAGGTAACCAAACTGTGAACATGAATTAATACATTTAGGACTTCCTTTTACTTTATTTTCCCCAATAGAAGCAGTTTTTTAAAAAATGTTTTATGTAGTACATTTGACAGGCTGCACATAACAAATCAGCAAACGAATTAAGCTGTAATTTCTATATGCTCTGCAATTCAATTTTCTGACATACATTTACACAACTCCTCTGTGAATGTTGGTAATACCTTAATATAAGTAATAGCCCAAGTAACCTATTGGTCCTTTGGTAAAATTTAAAAATCTACCGTGTCTCACAGTACCTTTGTTTATCTTCAAACAGCATGGCTTGTAGTTACGTTAAAACCAGTCTGAAGCTTCCTCAGTGTGAAACATCCCCTTCAAAACAATCTGCCAAAACTGAAAACTTCAGGTTTTTATAACAAAGCATTTTTTGTCATCATGTAATGAAAAAAATCTGTCACAAAAAGAACCATACAACTGACCTACAACTCGTACAGGGTGGTGAACAGATTGGAATAAATTTCGGGTTTAGGTAGCCTTTAATATAGTCTGAAATAATCAAAGTTGGGCTGAGGCTGATTCTCTGGGGTGTGATTATCCCTTCCCTAGTGGCGTGGAAGGTATCAAGAAGGGCAAATCAACAAGTTGGCTCCAGATAGATATTTGCCCCCTTCTCATCATCTCGGCAATTAAGCGCTGAGCAGGAAGGCCCATGGATGACTTTTTCATCTTAACACCAACTATAGCCATTAATTAGAAAATAGTTGATTTTCTGACAGAGAAACAACTTTGCCTACTGGTTTGGGTTTGGAATACTTTATTTCCATCTATCACAGCCATTCAGAGACTGGGATAGGGGGCCAAGAGGGTGAACATTGAAGGCCACGCCTACACTTGCCTCCAAATCCCCAATGCCCCTTTTCATGCAACGCCATGAGACCAAAAGAAACATACCTAACTGCTCACCAATTAAGCTACTAAAGTGGCCACTTTGGTAATTCTGTCAGATCTGAAAGCTGCCAGCCTCTAATAGTTTGGCAACATCTGGTGGGCCAATATTTCCTTGTTGAGGTTTATAATTCGCCAAAGAGTTTACCTGTCAGCTTTAAAGTTGTAGATTTGGAGTCTGATTTGGAACTTTCTCAATGGTGGGGGTAGAAAGTCAGATGCCCACCCCTATACGTAACACACGGAACACTAACTCTCAGCTGCACTCTCTGATTTCCTCTCTATTCCTAAAACAAAACTCATAAGGAGCCTTCTGGTTTGTAAATTGGTGTTGGCAGTATTTAAGAAGCATAAATAAGCCATAGTTAAGGGGTTTGCCAAACAGAGTTAACGTTTTGGGTCTGGTGACCCTTCCTCAGAACGCAGTTCTGAGGAAGGGTCACTGGACCCGAAACGTTAACTCTGTTTTCTCCTCCACAGATGCTGCCAGACCTGCTGAGCTTTTCTAGCAACTTTGTTTTTGTTCTTCATCTATACTATTTGGTACACCTACCCATTGGCATAAGAAAATGTAATTTACTTTGGAAATAAAAGAAATGAATATTCCAGTATACCATCAAAAATATGACCCACTTGTATTTTTCATAAGGGAAAGGGGAATCAAGCAACATATTGGTTAAGAAACAAAGAGGGATTCAACAAGCCTTTACCAAAATTAGATTTCAACATGGGAGAAGATTTTAAGGACACATTTGAGGTAGGAATGGATTAATTAGATGTAAAGTATGTCTAACAAGGTACAGAAAAGCTGCTCAATATTCCTACGGTGAGAGTACTGTGCCTTTAAGAGGGATTTATTCTGTGCTGTTTCTCTTGCAGAGATGTGTTGCCAGTGGTAACGGACTGTCTGCTTCAGAAGCAGTGGGTAAACAGCTATGTGCTCCCTGAGTGTTTTTTTTAATTAAACAAAAAAAATATGAGTGGGGTCAGGCTCATGCAGACTCAGGGTTTTAGTATTGCTTTCATTTGGGGTTTAGAGTTGGCTGCTGAAGCTGATAGATACAGATTTCTCTCTGCTGCTGGATTGTTTCTGTCGGTGTTCATTTTTCCGGACTGGAGGAGATAGCACATGAGAAAAATCTGTTTTGCTGAATTTGCCATTTCCAAAGGTGGGTTTATGTGCTGCTGCTATATTGCAACAGTTGATGATTAATAGTTATTATTTTAAGTATTTCGATAGAATTAAAGTTATGCCCTTTTTTTGTTTGTATTTTAATTGTGTTGTAAGAACACAGTGTGTTTTGCTTAAAGCCTAGTAGGGGACCAATCAAATCATATATGGAACATAGCTCCTTACACTTGCCTTTAAATAAGATAAAAGTTAGGGTCTAGGCTATCACCTTGACATATTTTGAGGGGGTTTGGTCTGTGTATAACACTAGACCAAAACAAAATGCATGGGGATGGACTCCCCTCTTGAGCAGCAGTAGAAAGTTTATTCTCAAAGAAAGGATAAGTTACTTCACAAAACCTCCGAATGTTCTAAAGTATGTTTTCCAGCTAATGAATTGCTTTTGAGTATCACTGTCATGTATAATGTTGGAAATGGAAATGCCATGAACTTTGCATGAACAATGGGATTGCTAATATAATAATAGACAACTAACATGTATCTAAGAATCTCTCGGACAATCACACCTCAGGTTATGAGCATTTGCAACAGGTTCATTGCAGCCAGCTTAATATGAAGGGGATAAAAGTTGCTTCATAAATTGTCTGAAGGTTTCACCAGCATTGTGTAATTGGTCATAGATGGAAGATTTCCCATTATCCAAATAGTATATATTGAATGTGCTTTAACTATTCTCACCTTCTTGGCACACAATGGAAGGCTCCTCCAAGAAAACACATTTCCCCATCTCTTCCAGGCCCTTCTCAAGTCACCCAATCTCTTTACCCGTTCCTTATTTGCCTTTTTTCTTTTTCACCTTCATACCCCACTAATCCCCACTACCACTACCCCCTTACCCAGAAAACTATCTGGCAGCAACCACACAGCCTGCAGCCCATAACTGAAATTTCTAAATAATACAATTCCAAGTACCTATCCCGGTTTTCAATCCGTCTTCATCACACCAGAAATGTACAAACTAACCAATTTTGTGTTGTCAGCTGACCCATCTTGTTTGTGTACACATGCTCAGAACACTTGAATAACATTAGCACGTGCTGCACTGCCCATGCTCTGCAATATTGACCCCATAGTTGGAAACAACAACGGGCAAATCTCTACAGTCTATCCAACCTGTTGCATTCAATAAAAACCGAAAGAACTGTGGATGCCATAAATCAGGAACAAAAGCAGAAGTTGCTGGGAAAGCTCAGCAGGCCTGGCAGCATCTGTGAAGAAAAGACCAGAGTTAACACTTCAGGTCCAGTGAGCCTTCCTCAAAACCCAAGATCCATCACCAGACCCGAAACATAAAATCTGGTTTTTCTTCACAGATGCTGCCAGACCTGCTGAGCTTTTCCAGCAACTTTGTTTTTGTCGCTGTTGCATACGATGACTGATTCCTTGTTTATCACAGTATAAACTCTCCTGGTCACACACAGATCATGTGAATCTCCTGGGAGGGAAGCAAAAACCAGGAGAAAAATTATCTGGAAAATTTCTTCCTTCCTGACCTTTTTGTTTTGTGTGGTCAAAACTAATTCCTGAAGTTACCCCAGCCCTGGTCATTCTAAGCAATACCTACCTTGGTCAGATGACCTCCTTCCCAGCAGAAAGAGATTTAATTCTTTCCTGAAGGAATTTAGCAGATCTGTACTCAGCAGCTGGGCAGACGGCTGGGTTCACTGGGTGCACAATTCTCCAGGAAAGGAGCCATCTTCCAACATCCAGTTTAACTTCAGCCTTGTATTGTTTACAATTAAGACCACTAGTTCTCAATAGCCTTCCTTCCAGCTTTGGTATCAAACAAGCATTGCCACAAACACCTCTTTCCACAAAGCACAGGCAATATGTTCATATCCCTAATACCAATTCGGCTGTGCCTCCTTCTCCATTTTTCTTGTGAGGGAAACATCCAGATCAAACGTCTTCAGGTCCAAATTTCTTTTTGAATCACCTGGCTTCCTTCAATTCCTTTTCCTGCTGGATTATTCGCCTAAATCCTGTAAGGATGTTCTGCCTAAGGCATTTTAACCCATTTAGTGTCTTTGAGCATGTTTGTCTTGCTTCTCAAAATGAGAATTCCCTTCCTCACGCCCATCCCCAACCACAACCTAACGAGGACATTACAAGCATAATTTGATTTGTCCAGCTTACAAGTATCTGATAACAGTCACTCAGAACGGCAGTTTACCGTGAGGGTTAGCTTTGCTATATTTCAGTAGCTGGAAGTCTTGCTTTTCCCCAACTTTCTAACCTCTATGATTAACCTCTAAATGGTGTGGCGGCGGTGTTAAATAGCACACGATGCATTGATTATGGATCATTATTTTCTCTTAATCTGTCCTAATTGTGTAATATTGAAATTCTAACCTACTACGACCGTGTTTCAAATTGTACCATCGCATTTAGACATATGAGGAGGATGACGCAGAACAAGCAACATTTGTCCCAATGCAGGCAGCAGGGAATTCTACATCAGATCCTCCAGAAGATAAATGCACAAGGCCTCTTGGATGCAGTCTTCAGGAAAATTCAGTGGAAGACTAAATCTTCTGATTAGCACAAGGCACTCCCAAAGATGTGAAGAACACAAATATGTTAAAAACAGATTAACAGAATTCTAAAAATACAATTTTAGTAATACTTCATATTTAATTTATTGATGATGGTGCAACAATTATCATCTCAAAGAGTAAAGGCTTAGAAAAATATATTTATCAGAAACTTATAAAAATAAGCATTATATTGTTATGATCCCAGACTGGGCCATTGAAGTTATGTTCTGATCTGGCTGGGGAAAAATATTTTTTTTTTAAGTAGACAAAGTGAGATTTCGGCCACATAGTGAGAGAATAAATCCCCCAAATTTTGTGGTTTTAGAAAATAAAACACATTATACTTGGTTAGAAAAGTGAAACGATTTACAGTAGCAATACAATTTACATTCTGTCTTCATGAATTAAAGCAAAAGATAATTTTTCATAACAGACAAACTGTGGTCAGACATCACCACAAAACACATCAAATAACAAACCTGTTAAGTTACTGCTAAACCTGTAAGAAACCTTCCACTTGCTGTATCTTGCCAGGAAGGAAGCTGAAACTTTGTTTTGTTATTTTTATAGAAGAGATACAGGACTTACAAATTGGTTGTCTTGAACTTTAAGTGAAAAAAAGTTAACTCTGCCTCCTGGTTATTTAAATTGGAGATCCATACTCATGTAAATGTATTGCAGTTGGTCATCTGATTGCTGTTCTATTTGGTACTGTCTAATCTTCACTGAGGCTTATTTTATGAGCAGTTATTGATCATAGAATCCCTACAGTACAGAAAGAGGCCATTTTGTCCAACAACTCTGCACTGACTATCTGAAGGGTACCCACCCAGATTCAGCCCCTAACCATAACCCCATAACTCTGCATTTACCATGGCTAATCTATCTAGCCCGCACATCCCTGGAAACTATGGGGTGATTTTTAGCATGACCAATACACCAAGGAAATACACCTTATCAAAAAGATAGGCAGGTGGGCTGAGGAGGTGGGGTTGCCTTGATAGTAAGAAATGAAATTAAATCCATAATAAGATATGAAGTAGGGTCAGACAGTGTAGAATCTGTGTGGGTAGAGTTGAGGAACTGCGGAGGTTAAAAAAAACATAGTTGGAGTTACGCACAGGCTTCCAAATAGTAGTCAGGAGCTGGGTGTAAGATACACCAGGAGATAGAAAAGGTGTGTAAGAAAGGCAACGTTACAGTGATCATGGGGGGTTTCCATATGCAGGTGGACTGGGAAAATCAAGTTGGTAGTGGATTGCAAGAAAGGGAATTTGTGGAATGTCTAACGATGGCTTTTTGGAGCAGCTTGTGCTGGAGCCCACTAGGAAACACGCAATATTGGATTTAGTGTTGTGCAATGAGCCAGACTTGATGAGCGAGCTTAAGGTGAAGGAACCTTGAGGGGGAAGTGATCATAATATGATTGAATTTACTCTGCAATTTAAGAGGGAGAAGATAGAATCAGAGGTAATGGTATTACAGCTGAATAAAGACAACTAGAGAGGTATGAGGGAGGACCTGGGCAGAATTGACTTGGAGAGGAGCCTAGCAGGAAAGACAGTGAAACAGCAATGGCAGGAATTTCTAGGAGTAATTCAGGAGACACAGCAAAAATTCATCCCTAGGGAAAATAAGCATGGTACATGGAGGATGAGGCAACCATGGCTGACTAGGGAAGTCAGGGATAGCATAAAAGCAAAAGAGAAAGCATATAATGTGGTGAATGGCAGTGGGAAACCAGGAGATTGGGAAGCTTACAAAGACCAACAGAGGGCAACCAAAAAGAAATAAGGAGAGAGTAGATTAAATATGAGGGTAAGCTCACCAGTAATATAAAGGACAACTGTAAGAATTTCTTTAGCTATATAAAGGGCAAAAGAGAGGCAAAAGTGGACATTGGACTGCAGGAAAATTACGCTGGAGAGTAGTGGGGAACAAGGAAATGGCTGAGGAATGGAATAATTACCTTGTGTCAGTCTTCTCTGTGGAAGACACGAGTAATATCCCAAAAATTCTAGAGATTCAGGAGGCAGATCTGAGTATGGTGGCCATTACCAAGGAGAAGGTGCTAGAAAAACGAAATGGCCTGAAGGTGGATAAGTCACCAGGACCAGATGGACTACACCCCAGAGTACTTAAGGAGATAGCTGAAGACATAGTGGAGTTCCACAAGGGTCAGTGTTGGGACCACAACTTTTCACTTTATACACTAATGATCTAGATGAAAGAGATAGATAGGTTCTTGATTGTCAGGGGCTACAGGGAGAAAGCAAGATTGAGAAACTTATAGCCATGATTAAATGGTGGAGCAGACTCAATGGGCTGAATGGCCTAATTTCTCCTCCTATGTCTTATGGTCTAAACTGCACATATTTGGACTATGGGAGGAAACACCGCACAGACATTCACCCAAGGCTGGAATTGAACTCAGGTGCCCACTGCTGTGGGGGAACAGAGCTAACCACTGGGCCACAATGCCAAGCTAGTGTTTAATACTGTGCTGCAACCATGATGTGCTGTGGCTTGATACACTAATGATCTGTTGTTATCACACTGTGATAATAATGTTAGCCCCCACAAAATAAATGTGAGGTGGATCACACAATACTGAAAAATTCAGTGAACTTTTATTATAACACCTGGTATTTGCAGTATGCTTCTCTCAGAAGGTCATGCTGCAAGAGGTCAGAAATCACACAACACCAGGTTATAGCACAACAGGTTTATTTGAAAACACAAGCTATCAGAACCTCAGTCCTTCTTCAGGTGTTTCTAACAGGACTGAGGCTCCAAAAGCTTGTGTGTTCAAATAAACCTGTTGGACTATAACTTGGTGTTATGTGTTTTCTGACCTTGTCCACCCCAGTCCAACACCGGCACCTCCACATTGTGCTGCCCGAGAACAGAGCTCAGTAAGATGGAGGCTGAAAGATTTATAGCATGAATTCACGCACCATGATATGGTGATGACAGTATGTCCCTTAAAGGTATATCGCACATCAGTTGCAAGACATAATACAACAGATTGCACAGAAGTGATCAGTCAGAGGGATTTAGAACAGACACATAAACAAGTGGCAGATGAGTTGCAGCTTATGGATAGGGAATCCTGGAGGATTTTATAACGGACTGAAATTGACATAGATGGGAATGAAGGTTTTGAAAGTTGACTGGCCAGGATGGAAAAAATGGAAGTGATGTTCCAGAGGTAGAAGCACTCAGCTTTTGTGATGAAAAGGGTTTAGGCCTGAAAGTTCATCTTAGGGTCTCCTAAAATATTGAGGGTTGGGAATAGTTCCGTTCAACCTGAAATAGTGTCTGAGTAGGCAAGAAGAAGGCTTTCATCTTCCCAATGCTTCAGTGGAAAATAAATTCCTGTAAGACTGGATGGAAATGCACACACATGCCGTTAAATCACTTATCTCACAATGCAGGACCACAAAGGAGTGTCAGCTTAGATTATGTGCTCAAATGCTAGTGTGTATTTGAACTTCTCATCGAAGAGACAAAAGATTAATAGATAAATGCAAACTATTGATTGTAATAGCTGCTAGTTTATTTATTATAGAAAGACACTAACTATTATTTACAAGAACTTGCCCATATTCTACACTGTTATACTAATCATAGAACCAGCAGAAGCAGTATCAAAATGTATTTGATGTTCGTCATAGGTGATTGAGTTATTTGACAATTTTGCTTTTATTTGTTGACAATTTGCATGATAAATTATATGTAAATATACCAGTTCCTGTAAAATATTGCTATATCTTCATTTAATAAATTCACTGACACCAAACAATGAAATATATTTATTCAATACCTAATTGTGAATCGTGATTGTAAAATGTGTGTACTCACGGATAACTTTATTTGTTCAATTAGTGTTCCATCACAGCTAGTACATTCATGAATTAAATTCGATCATAAAGCGTGTTCTTTGTACAGATATATATTTAGCAGCGATCCACAACTACTGTCTCTCAGGCATTTTGTTAAAATAACAAAATCTTATATTAAAAAAAGGTTCATTCCATACGAAAATTAAATGAACTTATCGCGCCACAAGAAGTGTCTCAGATTGACAAGTCAAACTTTAGACATTTCATAGTCTTGGAATTAGGAAGAGCTGGAACTGCAGCCAGATTTCTTCATCTCTACAGGTTATTGCACTGCCACCTATTGGGCATCTACATGAAAAAAACAAGTTTAATACGTAGCATGATTTTGTGGTGAAAGTTCTTTTTAAAAGGCCTCGAGAACTTTTGTATGTAGAAATCAATCAGCCTCAGGGCCATCCAAAACAGCAGTCTATTTAATTTGTATTAATTTATAAAGTGGCACCGGATTTAACCTGGTTCAGCTGGCGGCTTGTTCTCAGAGTTAGAACATTATGGGTCAAAGCCCCAACCCACCACTGCAAAATCACAATGTAGGCCATTAGGTGAAGAAATGAGAGCACATTGTCATTAGAAAGAGATGCTAAACTGAGGTCTGTCTATTCATGTGGATGTTTGAGATCGTATAACAGTCTCTGATGAAATGCAGAGAGTTCTCCCACTGTCTGGCCAAAATTTCTCCCTCGCCAACACCACCTGAACATTATAAGTAATCACTCAGTTCCTTGTTATTTGTGGAACCATGATATGTATAAGTTAACCATCACAAATTAATGTGAACACAGGTCAAAAAATGCTGCAGAACTTTTCTTAGAAATGTGCTGAAGTATTGTTTAAATTCAAGCTTTTTTAACTTTGCATATCTAAAACCATTTGGGAGTAATTTTAATTTTGTCTTGGCACAAAATAGATAAAAGCAGATCACCAGAATGTTTCATATCTCTCCTGAATTTTACTCCCATTGAGGTCAGTTGAAAACCCTTTAATAATGTGTTCTTCTCCAACACCGCAGCAAAGACAGTGTATGAGAGCAGTTCAGACTCGGACAAAAGTCCAGATGTTAGTGTATCCATTAAAAGTCATTTTACGTTGCTGAAAGATAGTATGTTTATTGTTCATTTCTCAAAGTAAACAGTTTTATAACAATAAATTGTCCTGGACTAAGTGGATCCTGTTTTCATTTGAAATTACGGCATTAAATCAATCTTCTTTTCATTCACCCAATGCACAAATATAAAGAGTATCGATGCTTGTTTTATTTCGAGAAGTTAAGGAATAACTACAAATAGGACTCACTTGAGAGCCAGGTTGGGAGTGAGGCCTACACTCTCAAAGAAGAGCGTGTTTTGTTTCTACGGAGGTCTTTGCTACCTTCCAAAGTTGAGGAAGCTGTGGGAGGAAGCACACACTTCTATGTTCTTAGAATTTCGACACTCTCCTGCCTCCCACAGAACCAGCTGCCCCTGCTGTAAACTGAAACCCGAAGGATCAGCTCATGGCTGTAGCTGTGCCCTCAATGGTTTAAGTGGGCACCATTGCCAGGTTGTTCAAGGGACTTCCTACTAAACCCCTTTATCTTTGGCAGGATGAGTAGCAAACAATCTCCAAAAAATATCATAAATCCATACATCTTATGGGGGCTATTACATTTACTTACAGATTACTATGGAAGGCATGAGGTAGACATGATATCTGCAAACCCAAAGTTCTAAGAACACACTTAATCTAATCTTCTGCAAACGTCTCTCCATAAATCTATTTGAGTTGTTCAACATTGCAAGTCATGTTAGCGCTGTGTTACCTGACATGAAATACAATCTATTTGTACTTATCATCTTAATAGCTGTAAAGAAAACATTTGTCCTCCAAACAAATCTGCATTATAGCCAGCCAACTGTAGGATGTCATTGTTCTCATAAATGGTAGGTGCAATATGAGGAGTACACATTTTGTAATTGGAACCATAAAACTGAATATATGTCAAAACGAATGTCCTAACCCTCTTGATGAACTCAATAATCCACAAAGTTAAATGCAAGTCATAAGATGTTGAACAAGTAATTACCTCAAGCAGGAGAGAAAATCTGATCAGATCTGACATGCACATGATTCATTCTCCCACTCTGAAGTTCAGAAAGTTGTAGTGGAACAGTGAACGATTAGATTAAATGTGTTCTTAGAACTTTGGGTTTCCAGATACCATGTCTACCTCATGCTTTCCATATTAATCTGTATGTAAAGTTGTAGTGTTACAGCGAAAGAGGGGTTAGGGTCCATTAGGTTTTTGGCTAGACAGCCAGCATATAGATTGGGGTTCATGGGGTTCGATTCCTGTTCCAGTTGAAAGACACTAGAGACCTGCCACCTCGCCCTACATGACATTTGGCCATGGTTCAGCAAATAATCACTGAAGACCTTCCTTTGAGCTAAGAACTAAGGAAGTGCCGATGACAGGGAAAGGCCATTCAGAATGGGACAAAGTGAATTTCTCTTGCAGGGAGTCAGAGTGGATTTGACGGCAAAATGGACTTCTGTGTTATAACCCATTTTCTGATTCTATGTGCTGCCATCTGTATCCATTGAATTTTTCTTTTCAACAGTACTGCCTCACTTAAATTCTGTGCTGACCTGAAGATTTGTCCTTTATCTCATCCATCATTTTAACAAAAAAAGACATTTTGTCGTTTCAGATGTCAGGATCACCATTGAGTTCTAATGAAAGGCAAACCTTGAAATGTGAACTTGCCCCTTTACTTTCCAGACATTCTGCCCGAGTTGCTGAATGTTTGTACAATTTTCTGCTGTTATCTTGATATGTGGTGTGATATTCTTTACAATTCAAAATCCATTAAACTCTAAATTTATTTATGAAGTTAAGTAAAGACCTGCAGTCTGGAATTGTTCACCCGTGATGCTGGAAATGTATAACTATTATAAACCTTCATTGCCACTGTTTATACATCATTTAGTAAGATTAAAAATCCAACTAAAATATAAACAGTTCAAGACTTTATTAAAAAGATCGCTAACAGTTTTGCAGAAAGCAGGTAAAACAAGTGATATTCATGGGGCTTTGAAGATTTTGTTGATAATGTTTGAATACTTAATTTTGCCTTCCATGTTTTCATCATACTTTGACATCATGTGATAAATTTCATCTTCATCCAAAACTATGTTGCAGAGTCGAAGAACAGATCGGAATTCAGGCAGTGTGAGAAATCCAGTGCTGGTAAAATCCAATTTTCTACACACCTTTTCCAATGTTTTCCGGTTACCAGCTAACTACAGGGGGTAATTAAAAGAACAATGGAATCTCAGAAGCATCTAATTCAGTCACTATAATTAGCAATATTATGAGATCAACAAAATTGGCATCCTATAAAATCAGCAGTGCTTTCAATATGTTAGCATGTACTTCAACATTGAATAACTGAATATACTAATACTGTACCTTAAAGCTGAAGAAATGTTAAACCAGATATTATCATCAACTGCTGATTGCCCAGATCTGATCTTTTCTTCAGATCACTAACAGTTGCAGTTTTTCTTTTAAGCTCTACAATGATACCTTTATATTTTTACCTGAAGAACAAAATGTCTACAACAGCATGTGACTAAAAAAAAGAGATGGCTGCAGTAAAGCTAACATCAAGTATCCATTTGTAATATGGGTATATGCAAGTATAATGAGACTCTTGAAAAATCAAAGTTACAGATTCAAATTATTGTTTATAAATGCAATGATGATTTTATGCTGAATTGTCAGATTTAATTTAAGCAGCAGAAAAAGTACAATTTGTGCCCAAATTCACAAATGTCAGTTGAGGGGAAACATGAGCTCTTAAATCCCAAACAAGTCACGCCTAACCACACTTTTGTGTGTGTAGGTGTAAAATGGAGGCAGATCAGACTTAACTGGGTCCCTTTCTCTCAGTCAATAAATCATAATGTATAGAATTACCATTTGAACAGAATCCTCACCATTCAGAGAACATATCTCAGTGATCGCAGTATTGTATTCAAGTAAGACATACTGGTAAAGATATTAAAGTCAGTCAAAAGGAATGAAAAATGGAATTGCAGGTAGATAGTGAAGAAGGCATTTGGCATGCTTACCTTTATTGGTCAGTGCATTGAGTATAGGAGTTGGGAAGTCATGCTGCGGCTGTACATTACATTGGTTAGGCCACATTTGGAATACTTTGTGTCAATTCTGGTGTTCCTGCTATAGGAGGGATGTTGTGAAACTTGAAAGCGTTCAGAAAAGATTTACAAGGATGTTGCCAGGATTGGAGGGTTTGAGCATTGCGAGAGGCTGAATAGGCTGGGGCAATTTTCCCTGGAGGTTGTAGGTTAAGGGGTAACGTTATAGAGGTTTATAAAATCAGAAGGGATGTGGTCAGGGTAAATAGCTAAGGTCTTTCCCCCAGGATGTGGAAGTCCAAAACTAGAGGGCATAGGTTTAACGTAAGAGGGGAAAGATTTAAAAGGGATCTAAGGGGCAACTTTTTCACACAGAGGGTGGTATGTGTATGGCATGAGCTGCCAGAGGAAGTGGTGGAGGCTGGTACAATTATGACATTTAAAAGGCATCTGGATGGATATATGAACAGGAAGAGTTAAGAGGGATATGGGCCAAATGCTGGAAAATGGGACTAGATTTGTTTGGAATCTCTGGTCAGCATGGATGATTTGGACTGAAGGGTCTGTTTCCATGCTGTACAACCCTGACTCTATGAAAATAGAAGTAAAATAGCAAAATGATGTTTGTAAGTGAAGATTTCTATACAGTGGTCACTAGAATATTGCATTTCCACTTTAAGAGGTAAAGACAAATTGGATACCCAAGTGCTTTGATTAGTTTTTACAACATGCTAGTCACAGTTATGTTCATTTGTTCATGCACGTAAATAAATATTCTAAATTGCCTTCAACTTCACACATCAGGGAATGTAAGTGAAATCAGCATGGGACAGGATGTTTAATTTTGCTAATCTGCTCCTGCAATTTTCATTATATTGTGAAGATCACAAACACAGTGAAGTTATAACCGTAAGTGTGAAGAATTACCCTGCATTTTGTATTCTATGGCATAACTCATTAGAGGTTAGCAATATACCCTGGGAGGTGGAGCTCACACAGTAGATAGTATCGCGTTATACATCAGTTATACACAATGCCTAATATTCAATTCCACTGACTGCCTAAGATAAATTTTCAACCCTAGATCAGATTTGAAAGTAATGAACCTGATATGATATCTTTCTTGAATCTGGACTGATTGTCGGTGTTCTCCACAATTTAGTGATTCCAACATCACCTCCAAGCAAATTGCAACACAAACCTAGCACTTACTGTGAATCTGTTACTAATATTTTGTTTGTCACAAATTAAAGTCCGATATTAGCTACATCCTCCAGTGAACCACTCTGTGAATCTTTCTATTACCTTTCTTCTCAGTTTCTCCGTAATCGTGTTCAGACCTTTATGCATGGTTTCTGTGTATATCGTGATCTCTGGTTGTTGTTTTTGGTTTGCAGTTTTCAAATTCTTAAACCTGACTGCTCTCCTTCGATCTTCAAATGGCTGAAGGAACTCGAGATATGAAATCCTAAACAAAACGCATTCCATTGTTTCAGAGAAAAATTATCTCTAAATTATGACAATGCACAAGTTTAAAGTACATTTTGGACCAGTAAGCAGCACTCGGTCAGGAAGAAGAGATCACATCCAGAGTGAGACACAGCCCAAATGGGCTTAGGAGTGGCAGATGGAGTTTAATTTGGATAAATGCAAGGTATTACATTTTGGTAAAACAAACAGGACTTATACAGTTAATGGTAGGGCCCTGGATAGTGAGACTCAGGTGTTCAGGTATATAGTTCTTTGAAAGTTCTGTCACAAGCAGACAGGATGGTTAAGAAGGCATTCAGCATGCTTGCCTTCTTTGCTCATAACACTGAGTGTAGGAGTTAAGACGTCATGCTGAGGTTGGACAGGACATTGTTGAGGCCACTTTTGGAATACTGTGTACAGTTCTGGTCATTTTGCTATAGGAAGGATAGTATTAAACTGGGGAGGGTTCAGAAAAGATTTGCCAGGATGTTGCCTGGGCTGAGGGGGCTTGAGTTAAAAGGAGAGGCTGGATAGACCGGGACTTTTTTCGCTGGAGCATTGGAGTTTGAGGGGGTGACCTTATTAAGGTTTGTAAAATCATGACAGGCGTAGATTAGGTGAATAGCAAAGGACTTTTACCTAAGGAGCAGGAGTTCAAAACTAGGGGGCATTTTTTTAAGGTGAGAGGAGAAAGATTGAAAAATGACCTCAGGGGCAGCTTTTTCATACAGATGGTGGTTCATATGAGGAGTGAGAGAGTGTGAGTGTGTGAGTGTGCGTGTGTGTGAGTGTGTGTGTGTGTGAGAGAGTGTTTGAGTGTGAGAGACTGTGTGAGAGGCTGTGTGAGTGAGTGCGTGAGCGTGTGTGAGACTGTGTGAATGTTAGAGAGAGAGAGTGTGACAGAGTGTGTGTGTTCCATGCAAAATTATCAAAAAGGTTAAAACGGGGTGGGTTCAGCAGAAGGTATTAAAGTTTCCAGAACAATTAACAGGACAGACAGTATGGAAAGGGTCAGGAATTTAACTTCTGGCACAGCGATAAAGTGGTAACAATGAGACTAGAGGCAGTCAATGTGGGGCTGAGGGTGTTGTACTTAAATGCACGCAATATACGAAACAAGGTAAATGAGCTTGTTTGAAATTGGTGGGTATGGTGTCGCTGGTATCACTAAGACATGACTGCAAGTGGATCACATCCTAATGAAAGGAAAGGCGGATGGTCAGAGGGGGAAAAGGTTGGAGGAACACAGCAGACTAGGCAGCATCAGGAGATCAGGAAACTTGACGTTTTGGGTTGGGACCCTTCTTCAGAAATGTGTTCCTCCAGCTCCACACTGTGTTGTGTCTGACTCCAGCATCTACAGTTCTTGCTATCTCAGAAGAGAAAAGTTGTCTTGTTAGTAATAAATAAAATAAATCAATAGCATGAAATGATATAGAGTTGGAAGGCATAGAATCTGTGTGGGGAAAGTTGAGGAACTGCAAAGAAAAAAAGACACTGATGGGAATTATGTGCAGGCCTCCTAACATTAGTCAGGATGTTGGGAAAAAAAAATTTAGAAGATAGAGAAAGCATGTAAGAAAGGAACTATTACCATAATTATGGGGGACTTCAAAGTGCAGGTGGACTGGGAAAATCAGGTTGGTAGTGGATCCCACGTAAAGGAATTTCTGGAATGTCTGTAAGATGGTTTTTCGGAACAGCTTGTGGTAGAACCCACGAAGGAACAGGCAATTCTGAATTTGGTAATGCGCAATGAGCCAGACTTCATTAAGGAGCTGAAGTTGCAGGAACCCTTATGGGGCAGTTACGATAATATGATAGAATTCAACCTGCAGTTGATAGGGAGAAGCTGGAATCAGATATCATGGTATTACAGCTGAGTAATGGTAACTACAAAGACATGGGGGAAGAGCTGGCCAGAATGGATTAGAAGGGGAGCCTAGCAGGGAAGACAGTGGAATAGCAATGACAGGAATATCTGGAAGTAACTTAGAAGGCACAGCAGAAGGCAGAAGAAACATACTAAGGGGAGAACAAGGTAAAAATGACTGACAAGGGAAGTCAGGGACAGCATAAAAGCAAAAGGAAAAGCATACAATGTGGGAAAGATTAGTGGGAAGCTAAAGGATTAGGAAGCCTTGACAAACCAGTAGAGAATAACTAAAAAAGCAATGAGGAGGGAGAAGTTGAAGTATAAGGATAAGCTAGCTAGCACTATAATAGAAGATTGCAAGTCTTTTTAAATATTTAAAGGTGAGAGAGGGAAGAGTCGACATTGGATCGCAGGAAAGTGAGGCTGGAGAAGTAGTAATGGGGAACAAAGAAACAGCAAAGAAACTGAATAGGTACTTTGCATCAGTCTTCACAGTGGAAGAGATTAGCAGCATACCAGAACATCAGTGCAGCCAGGGAGCAGAGGTGAGTGGTGTGGCTATCATTAAGGAGACGGTGTTGGGAAGCTGATCGGGCTGTAGGCAGATAAATCACCCAGACCAGATGGACTACATCCTAGAGTTCTGAAGAAGATAGCTGAGCAGATTATGGAGGCATTGGTGTTGATTTTTCAGGAATCACTGGAATTAAGGAAGGTCCCAGAGGATTGGAAAATGGCTAATGTAACAGTCCTGTTTAAGAAGGGAGGAAGGCAGAAAACAGGAAACTGTAGGTCAGTTGACCTGACCTCGGTCATTAGTGAGATTTTAGGAGTCCATTATTAAGCATGAGATTGTGGAGTACTTAGAAGTGCAGGGTAAAATAGGGCTGAGTCAGCATGGCTTTGTCAGGGGATGTCATGCCTGACAAATCTGTTGGAATTCTTTGACAAGGTAATGAGCAAGTTAGACAAAGAAAAGCCAGTAGGTGTGATCTCTTTGAATTTCCAAAAGGCCTTTGACAAAGTGCCGCACAGGAGGCTGCTAAATAAGACGACAGCCTATGGTGTTAGGGACAAGGTACTAGCATGGATAGAGGATTGGCTGATTGGCAAAAAGCAGAGGGTGGGGATAAATGGTATTTTTTGGGATGTCTGCCGGTGGTGACGTTGCTGCGACTGAAGGGTGGCAATCAACTAGTACCTGATTAAGGCCGCCTGGAGCACAGGATCAATTCAAGACCTTCCTTCCTTCAGGTAGAGGATGAGGAGAAAGCTCGCATACCCATAAAATCCAGCTCCATCTGAGCTATATAAGGTAAGCAATATAGGCTTTTCCTGATGCTTGATCTTTGCAATGGTTTCTCTTCCTACTCCCACACTGTTATTTCTGGTATTCCCAGCATCTCTCCTTGATCCCCTGTTTCTCATGAACATGCTACCTTTGATGACACCATGCAAAAGTACAGTGTTAGTTTTTACAGCCACGTCACCACTATCTCTCTTAATTCCTCCATCATCACTATATTCTCAGATTGCACATCAGACCTCCAGCACTGAATGAGTAGAAATTAACTCCATTTGAACATCTGGAAGAGAGAAGCCCCTGTTTTCAACCCTTCCTCCAAACTTAATTCCCTGCTATTTATGTACTCATCTTTAGCAACAATCTAACTAAAGCAATCTGTTTTCAACCTCATATCTGACTCTGACAGGAGCTTCTGACCACACATTTCCACTATCATTGAGGTAATCTATTTCTATCTCAGTGACATTGCTCTACTTCACCCCACTTAGTATATCTACCACTGAAACTTCCAGTTATGCCCTTTTATTAAACTTCTGTCTATCTATCTTTTCTCTAGTGTTTGTTTCCAAAGATTCTGAATGACTTCAGAATATTAATCAGGAAACTCTCCCATTCTTACCACCTGCCAACAGGCATATTGGAAGGATTTACAGACTGACAATCAACCCTTGTTTGAACACAGCATGAATGGAAATTCTGTTGCCAACAAGTCCTGGCAATGGGACCTGAACATTCTGGCCTAAAGGTAAGGGCACTATAACTGTGCCATCAGACTTCTCTTGCTATCACTAGACTTCAGAGTTCTCACACGTTCTACCCTCTACTATCTTGTGATCACTCAAAATTCTGCTACTCGTGTCTCCGGTCATACCAAATATTTGTAACCTGTCATCCTCTGTACTCACTGACTACATTGTGTCCTGATCAACAATATTTTGATTTAAACATTCCTGTTCATAATTTGTAATCCATCCCTGGCTTCGCTCTTTTTTTTCACCTCCAACCCTACAAGTTTCTAAGGCATATAGACTCATTTAATTCTGACCTACTCAGCATCCCTGATTTTAATTACAGCATTATTGGCTTACACTCCACCAATTACTTAGGCCCTTATCTCTAGAATTCCCTTCCTGCAACTCTTCACCTTTTGCTTTCCTTCTTTAAGGCACAACTTAAAGCTACACCTTTGACTTGGTTGTGGACCATCTCTCCTAACCACCCATATTGTGCAGTTTTATATTGTGTTTTCTTACGCTTCTGTGACACACTTTGGGACGTTTCTTTACATCAAAGTTACTATATGAATGTAAGTAGTAGTTGATGTTTCAACCTTTCTTTGACAAGAAAGCAAGGTAAATTTTGTAATGCTGGCATGTCTATTTTCTCTCACCATTTTCATCATATTTCCCTCCACTCCCCCACCCCGGGTCAGCACATTTCAAATATCAAACTCATATATGATTAAGAATGCATATCCTGCTGACATTCTGGAATCTGCCCAACAAATCAGTATTTGAGCCTCGGTCATAAAGTTGTTATATGTAACTTTGTGCCCGTAAATGCATATCCTACTACTGCATGGAAAACACGTTAATGCATCTGGGTTATCCCAAAATAGGTCAATATACATCCTTTATCGATCCTTATTCATCTCTGCATCACACTATCAGGATCTAACAGGGTAAGCCAGGGAGGAAATCAATTTTTAAAAAAAGACAATTGGGCACTAACTAACCGGTTCTTCTCATGGGTAAACCTATTGGCGATTATCTCACAGGTCTGATCATTCAGCACCTCACATACATCCATAAGAACGTCTTTGAACTCCTCTTTGCTAACAAAGCCCGTGTTAAATTGATCCAACTCACGAAAATTTGTCCGGAGGTCATCTAGCATGAGCTTAACCTATAAGATAACACCAGAGTAATCAATAAAAATGGAAAATCAGTGATAAGACAACCAACTGGCTTGATGTACACACATATGCGACAGAAATTTTATAGAAAGGATATTGGATTGGACAGCAGCAGTATTGTTTTTAGTAAAGGATTTTTCTTTTTTGCTTTCTTCTTATTCTATTTTCTTACTTGCAATCAAAATAAAATGAGGTTAGTGACATTACTGATAGATTTAAACTCTTATGGTGCAGTATGCCAACTAGCCCCACAAGCTTTCTCATCTAATTCTGGCCTGCTGAGCATCCTGATATTATTTACAGCATCACCGGCTGATACTTCATCAATTAAATGTGGAGAGAATCTTGCAGCATCTCAGTTGAAATGATAAGGATTGTAACTGGAATTCAGTTTTGTTTTAAATATTTCATCTTCGTGAACGCAACTCAGGAATATTTAAACAAAGAGATAAGTCAATTTGAAGTGCTTGAGAAAAAGACTGACATTCTTGCACATTGATTCATAATGATTTCTACCAGGAGCTTTCAGGAACTCTTCCTGTTGATGCAATAAAGTGTCACCTATTGGGTAAACTACAACTGGCTATATTTACTTTCTGGTAGGAAATTTTATGGAAAAGCTGCAGGGGAGTTTTATGATATTGCTTAATAGAGGCATTGTGTGCCTCTAGTGATAACGGAAATGAATGTTCAAGGTTATAGTGGGAACTGGGCAATGTAATTACCCACATTTTTGGACTGTTACTGATATGTTTCTGACGAGTGGGAAAACCCTGAAATCCACTTCATTGTATCAGTCGAGGCAGCTACAGGGAGGGAATACAATAAAATACATGAAATCAGCTGCAGTTAAATATAAAGAATGCTTTTAAGATCTAGTGTGTGCAATGATTGGCAATGCCTATAGTTGGCATCAAAGGAGCGAATGAAAGACAAATTTTAGGTATAATTTATACATTACCTATATTTAGCCATATGAACTATTGTTTATATTTAAATATGTATTTATTTATAATATACAGGAGATCAGTTAGCTCAGCTGGCTGGACAGCAGATTTGCAACGCAGAGCAATGACAACAGTGTAGGTTCAATTTCCACACTGACTGAGGTTATAATGAAGGACTCACCTTCTCGACCTCTCCCCTTGCCTGGGGTGTGGTGACCCTCAAGTTAAACCACCACAAGTCATCTCACCTTCCAAAAGAGACAGCAGCCCTATGGTCTGGTAAGACTATGGTGACCAAAATATAGACCAAAACATTTTTCAAAATGAATTTTTATTGAGGTGCAAGTATTGCAATTTCTGGGTTATGGTAGCCAATTTTCACCGGGATTATCCCACAAACAACGATTGAATAATCAACCGATTAGTTTTCTGTTATGAGCATGTCATGTTGGCCACAACGCCTGGAGAAACTCTTTGCTTTTCTTTGACTAGAATAGTATCAAATGATATCTTATTTGCAACTAGAACAACTGTTTTAACAGGGAAAGGGGTTTAGTTTTGCACCTTATCACCAATTCATTAATGTATCACTCTAGTAGTGTGTTATTGTCAGCTTCGTGAGTTTTAGTCTTTGATCACAGATATTCAAATTCACAAGTTTCTGGCCTTGAGGTGAAGACACTAGTAACTAGCATCATAGAAATGAATTCTGAAATCTCGTTTTCAGCCAAAGGTGATATTTCTTTATGAAAAGATAGATGTAGTTAGCTGAAAAGTAAAGACAGGATACATCACCCAATGTTGTGCTGTATCCATTTTGCCCTACTCCTTAATTTAATTTAAATGCAATTTAAATAAATATTAAATGTAAATGATGAATGAAAGTGCTGTCTGCTGATTTACCATGACTATGAATATAAACACCATTTCTTGACTGAATAATTACTTAACCTTAGCTTGCAGATTGTCCTCAATGATTTCTGTGTCACAGTTTAACTTCCTAGATCGTACCAGGAAGTCACTGTCACCTTTAACTGGTGGATGTATTTTGGCATTTGGGTAGCAAGCTGATTTAGGTGAAAATCCAAAGTGTCGAACAAATTCGTAGAAATCCAAAGTGTTATCTTGACTGGTAATTAAAGTGCTCCACAGTTTTTGTACGTCATCTCTTGTGATTGGTGGGTGAATATCAAATCTGTGTATGACAAGAGAAAGGTAACAGCATCTTTTGAGAAAAAGCTATTGTGACAATGAAAACACAATTATGTACATTTTAATGGGAAGAGCAAAAAATATTTCCTTAACTGCTTCAAAAGCTGATACATTGACTCAGGAGAAAATCGTCTGGTGTTCATCTTGTCAAGTTTATTAAAGTTTTGTTCCACCATTTGGTATTGTTTCTTCACAAGATCCTGTATAATATTTGAGATCTAGAATAAAAGAAGTTATTCATAAGTGCTGGCAAGTTCCACTCCTTGTAGCCAATGAGTGAAGAATAAAACCTGAGCAGGTTTTAATTGACATTGATTTATTTACAGTGTGAATCATTACAAGTGTCTAACTCCTAACTCGACTCACACCCTCAGTCAGTAAGTATCCCTATAAATGTACTCAAGTAACCATTCAATTGATGCTGTTAAGATAGTTTAAATCAATCTGTTCAGAAGTTTCATGACACACCTCTGAAGCATGGGACTTGTACCCAGGACTTTAGACTTAGAGGCAGGAACATTGTCACCTCCACGTGTATACACTTAGTCTCAAATGATATAATTGACAACCTGCACTTCTCAATAACTAGTAATTTATCTTCAATCCTAAGCATTGAGGTTGGCATTTCATTGGAAATGCATCACCTAACATTAGTATGTGCATCTGAAAAAAGGGAATCTATAGTCAATGCAATGTCAAGATTCATCAAAATAACATTAACAGTAAAAGTAAATTAGCCAATTAAGTTTGTCTTGTCAATTCTCTTCAGTGACTCTCAACCATATTCCATTTTTTGAATCTACACTCCGATAACAATTTTCAGCAGGAGCACATAAAAGGAAATTGTGAGCATACTCATTACAATTTTACACCTATTAATAAGCTTGTGGATCTTATCTAATTAATAAAAGAACTTGGATACTGGCCATACCGGAAGGTCCACTGGTTATAACGAAATTGTCAAATGAGTTTTGAATCCATTCACATCACTCTTTCTGAAGATGATAGTGAAAAATTGGCACAGCACATCAAACACAAACATTTCAAGTGGAAAATAATATTTGTTAATCTTTACCTGATCCGTTGTTCTTCCTGAACCATACTCTTCGTTTGTTGAATTTTCATTGCTGAAGTTTGTCATCATAGATTTGTCACACAAAAGACTCTTCGCACCTTTACTATTGTGCAATGAAGACAAATGAGATTTAGTACTTAATCTGGGATTCCATTTTAACTATTGGAGATAATCATTCATAGTTACATCATAATTTATGTAATCTGAGAATTAAAAATATTGCTGTTTGTCATAGATTCCTTTCAAATTTTTCTCCTTTCCTCAGATCAGCAACTTCGTGCAGTAAAGCAGTCCAGCACAACACTTTGGCAAGAAGAATATAAAAGCAGATAGTTATTTAAATGGTGAACAACTGCAAAATTCCAATGTGTGGAAGGATCTAGGTGTTCAAATGCATGAGTCACAAGAATTTGGTATGCAGACAAAGTAAATGATTAAGAATGCTAAGTGAATGTTATCCTTTATTACAAGTGGAATTGGACATAAAAGTAATAAAGCGATGCTTCATTAACAGGGTATTGGAGAAACCACATCTCAAATATTGTGTGCAGTTTGGTCTCCTTACTGAAGGAAGATTGTTAATGCAATAGAGGACTTCAGAGGAGATTTACTAGATTGGTATTTGGAATGGGTTACTTTTTATGATAAAAGATTGGACAAGCTGGACTTGTATTTCACTAGAGTTTAGAACAGTGAGGGATGATTTGGTTCAAGTTTATAAGATCCTGAATGGTCTTGACAAAGTGAACGTGAAAAGGATGTTTACTCTTGGGGATGAGTCCAGAATGAGGGGACACTGTTTTAAAATTAGAGTTGTCCTTTTAGGACAGGAATGAGGGGAAATATTTTCGCTCTGGGTGTTGGGTAACTTTGGAATATTACTTCAGAAGATGGGAGAGGTGGGGTTATTGTTATTTTTTTAGCCAGATGAAGATAGATGTTTGATAGGCAAGGGAATCAACAGTTATCAGGGATAGATCAGATTGAGGAATTCAGAACATAAATAAATCAGTCTTGGTCTTAATAAATAGTGTAATGGCCTTGAAGTCGAGGATAGCCTACTTCATTGTATGTTCGTATATTTACAAGGTGCAATATTTTTTCAGCCAATTGGTGGCAGGGTTCCTCATCTGCATAGCTGAGAATAAAAATGTTTGTCTTGTGAGAAACATGAAACCAGCAAATTACTAAAAAAATTCTCTCCTATGACACCCTTGAAAAGAATGAGTATGTCAGACTCCATCTAAGGAAGGTCACTTGCAATTGTCAAGCTGAATGTTACAAATTGTCCCTCAATTGTACATCTGTGTATCACGTCTAAGATATTTTGAATGATATTGGCTATTAAACATGTCATAATGTAGTTTTTTGTCTACTTAGTACTTCTATACATTTTAAAATTATTCTAAAACTACATCAATATGTAAAATGCATTTAAGGCCTAGGATTTCTGTATTAAAGTACAGCTCATCTGCAGTAAGATTATGTGTACAAGTTATACAGAAGGCTGCCAATTTCAATCTTTTCTGCCAGTGGCTGACAGCTACACATCACCCCAATACACAATGTCTGCAAAGATTAAATCTTGTTAAAACCTATTCCCAGGTGAGGTTCCCCAATTTGTGACAGTTCCAGACGAACTACTCCAAATCATTAATCTCCAGGTGTCTTTATTCACCTACTCCCTCATTTGGTCGTAACAAGATTACTTTAGAAATGATCCTCTCCCAATGTGAATACCACTTTCCCCAAAGTGAAGAAATTTACATTTAATTAATTAATTAACAGTAATTTAACCCTGCTTGAGTTAATAAAAAAATGAGTTTATTAATAACTAAACCCAATAATAAATAATAATACACACAAATCAGATACAAGAATCCAATACTGAAAAAGATAGAAATTAATAGACCTACAGATCAGTTTCTGAGTTATTTGCAATGAGTAGATAGTGGATAATCAAGCAGTCAATTTCAAGACTCTTGACTTTACAGGTTAGCTGAAATTCTTTTGGCTCGTTTAGTTTTGAACTGGCTTGCTAACTAGCTTCAAGCACCCCGAGCAATCAAACTATGACCTGCAGTTCTTTGACTGTGACTTTTGCAGCACACCAGCACATACACCAAGCAAGTAAATGTGAGTATATATAGAGCAGGACTGAAACTCACTCTTAACCTCTGTACTTGTGTATTCCTGAAAGTGGAAAAGACAAACATCGCCTACACTGCTGTCCTTTCTCCTGTCATGTTCCTAGTCTGAGATACTCACAAGAGATTACAGTTCAGTTTGCAATGCATTTCTTCTTTTGAAGCTGCTTTGTCACTTTCAGACACTGTTAAATGTCTCTCCAGACCACCATTGGGTTTATATCCACAGCCATCTTTTGGTGTATCTCCTATTTTTAAAAAAAAAGCATGTTGCGAGCAGTTTTTCAAAATGTCCAAAAGTGATTCAAAGTTGTGATCTGTGGTCACGACAATCTGATTTAAAGTTCTCAAGTTTTTGTAAGTTCTGTTAGTTTTCTTAGGAAGAAAGTCTCTCTCGTTATGTGGTAAGAATAACAGTAAGTAAGTAGGAAAACATCTACTGATGTCCACAGGGATGTAGGTGAACATAAAGATCTGGAAGCTGCAGTCAGAGGTGTAGTGAGAATATTCTGAGGTTGTTGAGAGATGTAAGTCTGCGTTGATATTGCTGAATAACTTCCTTTATCAACTATTTACAAAGTGGGTAGGAAAGAGCACTCTTCAAACCTACAGGATTGATCCTAACTTGAAACATCAGCAACGTAACCGAAGTTGTATACTATGCATGAGTTAAATATGACTTACTCATTCTCCCTCCCAAGCCTTTTACTCCGTTTCGTTAAATCATCATTATTGCATAACCATCTACGTTTCTCTTTACATATAACTACTAGAATTCCTCTCAGCTCAGCAAAGCTGGGGGGAGAAAATCTGACTCTGTCATCAGCCCATCTTCAGGGAAGAACAAAGTTTTTGTCCAAAGGCCGAAGCTTGAGCTGACTGAGTGTATAAGCTGACACCACAGAGGGCACTGCAGGTGCACCCACCATGAAGAGCTAAAGGTAATGTCAATGAACACCTACACTATGGAGTGTAGGAGATTGTGGAAAATAAAATAATTTGCTTCCTTTGGGAGACTATTACTGTAAAATATAGTTTGCAGCAGTCCATTAATGTCCATTGAAATACATCCTAAGCCTCACAGTCAAAAGTTGAAAGTGAGGCTTTAGTCAAGATACAGTATCAGAAAGGAACAATGCGCCAGCTTCAGTAACCAATTTAATATGAGCCTTCTCGCCTTTAACAAAAATATCAGAGTGCTGGCAGTCATCTTGAGGTCCTATAATTTCAGCCAGTAAAATTGTACCATTGCTTTCATTAGCATCTATGTCGAGGACACAATAAGCTGTTGCCATTTAGTTTTGCCAAGTTGTCCTGCTGCAGGGACTCCTTCTGCTGTTCCTACAGATAATTCTGAAATGGCCTTTTTTTGCTATGTGTGGAACAGTGCATGAGTAGTTCTCTTGCCGACAGGGTCATTTCCCATCTCACCATGAGAATGGAGCAATGAGGGCCATTGCATTGTCTACCCATGGCTTTCAGTTCCTAAATGGCTGAGCTGGCTTGTGGTTAACAAACTCGACAGGGTCAGCTGTGGGCTCCCAGGCAAAATCTCTCTCAATGGAGAAGGAACGTGTCCTGTCTGTGGATTTCCTCTTGGCAGACTACTTTAACAGTTGTAGTACTTCCCTAGACTTTAAGAGTTCAGATAGACCTTCAACTAGGACCCCAACTGCAATGCAGTTGAATAAGCTTGTCTCATCTCATAGGGTTCTAAAGCAGCAGTAAAATGCTAGCAAATAGAAATCATTTATGAAAGAAACCACAGTGTATACTGTTTGTTGGCTGTGCCAACTGAACCTAGCATGGTCAACATTTGCGTATTGCCCTAGACTGAAATGGTTATCAAGATCCTTAATTAAGCTGACATATTTTGCCATTTCTACCTCTATTCCAAGTTGGTCAAGAACTACATCGGCAATGTATAAAAGTATATCAAATGGTCTTTACAGTTCTGGAAGCATGGCCTGAGGTATGATGCATTAGGGTAAACCATTGGTGCTAGCATCTTCACTCACAGGGCTCATCTGAACTAGCCTTTGCTTCAATCGTTCAGAGAGGGCAAGGGGCTTAACTATCATGAAAGGTACAGCTATGTTCTGCAACTGAGCAAGAATGGGTTAACTAGTTTGTGTTCAATCACCAAGTAGTAACTTGCAAACTAATTTCTTGTTTGTCACTTTCTATGATCTGGGCTGCGAGGTGGTTAAGCATTTTCCTGCTTCAAATCTTCTGCTATGTACTGACCATCTGGCTGTTCAGTTCTTCAGATTGTCTCCCTTCGTGACATCGACTAAGCTTGAGAGCAGCAGGTGAGTGCCTGTGTTTAGGGCTTTCCCTAAGGATAAGCCTTGTTCCGTTGACTGCTTCAAATGTTACCATCATCAATTAGAATGCTGCTAATTTTACTGGTCAAGAAGTCCAAAACTGCTGGCAACATGTACATACTTAAATTGTAGAGAGAGGATAGTCTGTCCTCATACTGGTGAGCAAAACCTTCATCAACTATTTTCATTATATACACACATATATAAGTTGGTAGGAGAGAACATCCTCAAAGCCTTGTAGACTCAGTCTTCATTCCAAGTGTGTTCCTCATCAGTAGACATCATTAATGATAAACATGATTCATTACCATAATATGATTTACCTAATGTCCTACAAGCTGCATTAGAAATTATTTTGAAATCCATATAGGGTTGTGACCTTGCTGTATGTATGCAGGGGTAAGTGAACTTTTCATGGCATGATAAATCTTACATAGCTTCTTCGTTTTTTTAGCACTTAGAGAGAGATGGAAGGCAAGGGAAGAGAAGGGAAGGAAAGAAAATGGAAAGAAAGTGAAGGGAAATGATCGGAGGAAGGGAAAGAGGAAATGAAGAGGAGGAAGGATGATATTCCATGGTCACTGACCACCAAATCCAGATGAGTATATCAGTTTTTCACACACCAAAGCAGTTGTAGTGAACCAAACATACATTTCTATGTAATTATTGAGTATTGCAATCTTTCAGAATGCATACTACCTATCCCCTCCAGAGATAGTAAGCATCTATATTGATAATGAAAACACCTCTTTTATGAATATTCACATATGTGAAGCCAAAAAACATGCTTATGATGGGCAGCTAACCCAACTTTCTCTGTGACTTATTTATCATTGTCTATTCAGGGCTAGGCAGGTCTTATTAGGTGAACTGATTAATTAGGATTATTAGGAACTACACTATCTGATGGTGCTTGCTCATATCAACTCATTTCTCATATACCTTTGGATTCAAATTGGAAAGAATATGACATACAGCAAACTACAACAAAGAACTGCTTACCAGCTGTCAAATATGGACATGAACTCAAGATATTTTACATTGCCTTGGGCATCAAGTGGTATCCGGTTCTTCAGATAACTTACTTCTTCATCTGACATGTCAATGCCAAATCTTGGAGAATAAACAAAAAAAAAATACAGAAAATAATCATAACCGAGTAATACTGATGAAAGATGTAAGTCCAAGCTCTTTAGAAAAGTTTCCATTCCTTAGACTACTGCAAACAACACCAGTAGTTTATAAGCATTAGTGTGTCTACTTTACAGTATTTTAGAAATGTTTGTTTGCTGCAACATAATGTAGATAATTTTTTTCCAGCAAAGAACATGGTCATTGCTAGGATGAGATGTTGTTAGGTATCAAACTAGAATTCAAAAAGCACACATTATCTAAAGGATTAATTTTTCTGTGACGTTTTATAGCGCAATAGAGTAGCACTCCTGACTCTGAGCCAGAAAGCCTAAGACATGATGGCCAAATGTGTGTTCATAACACAGTCAAGTAAGTTAAATATCAATTCTGAAGGAGGCTCATTGGACCTGAAATGTTAAGTCTGATTTCTCTCCACAGATGATGCTAGACCTGCTGAGCTTTTCCAGCAAATTAGATCATAGAATCCCTACAGTGTGGAAACAGACCCTTTGGTCCAACAAGTCCACACCAGCCCATCCCACTATCACTCCACATCCCTGAACACTACAGGCAATTTAGCATGGCCAATCCACCTAGCCTGCACATCTTTGGACTGTGGGAGGAAACCAGAGCACACGGAAGAAACCCACACAGACAGAGGGAGAATGTGCAAACTCCACACAAGGGTGGAATCGAACCCGGGTCTCTGGCACTGTGAGGCAGCAGAGCTAACCACTGAGCCACTGTGCTGTTTCTGTTTCTGATTCCCAGCAGCCACAGTTCTTTTGGCTTCTTGTTTAGATTGAACATCAACATGTAAATCCTTCCAACATATGCCAATGATACGTGGTGAGACTGACTAATTCTTGGTCAGCCATGTGATGGAAAAAAAATTGAAGCCACCACCACCATCAGTGTTTGTAGTTCCTGACTACAAAATGCATGTTAAAGTGAATATTGCCACAGCAACTCAAACTCCTCAGTTTGTTAGAAGGCTAGTGTGGATCAAATTGGTGTCATCGGGACAGGTTTCAATCCCTGTGCCAAGTAGAACGGATTTGGTATCCTACCAGACAATGTGGTTATGGAACTTTGAGTTACATCTGACTTCAGGCAGAAAACTCAACAGGATGATTTTTCTGTGTGTCAAGATATCCCTAATCTCCTCAAGAGCTTCTCCTTTTTCTTAAGATTCTGCACAAATTATTGAACCTGATCTCACCATCCCCATAGCCACCTGATATTCTGACTTGATCAAAGGAAGAAAAGTAGGGGAGTTCACCTGATGTGGAATTAAAAAAAAACACTGTATGTAACAAGAGAGATACCTGTCAAAAATTTACCAATATCAAACAAGATAGTATTTCTCCAAAGTAATGAGACATTTTCGCTAACCTTTTGTCATTTGAACTTCAAAATTTTTCTGAATCAAATTTCAACCAGCAAAATGATGTTAGTGATTATAATAAGAGCCTGTGTCAAATTGAAGTAAATTGTTGGTATCAGAAATTGTGCTTACAAGATTTCAAATCAAAGTATCCTTAGAAACAAATAGCATTTTCTGAAACTAACAACCCATTAAGTTGAGGGTGTATAATTTTGAAATGTTTTGTTGTTTTTGGATTAGAATGATGATTATTATTCATATATGCTAAAGCTTCTTTATTGCTTTATCCTTTATTGCTAACTAGCGTAGCAATGCATCTCATTGATGGCTCAGACTCCTGTGTAAAAGGTTGCAACACACATTAGTTTTCAATTTTTGAGGACCACACACTCTCACATATCTGTAGGTTGGCTTTTGTACCAAGACAATTGTGTCTGTCTTTCCTTTTCTGAAACAGTTGTTGTACTAGCAACAAGTTCTTCAGTGATCCATATTTTACTGTATTACATGTTCTGTGAACTCCGACTGCGACTACAATATAAGAGTTAATGAGTATTATTTTGTGCCACAGGTCTAGCAACATTATCAATTGTTTTGAGATAATTCTGAATGACCAGGATATTTACAGGGCGCTGCAGATCTGCAGAATACAAAACCTGGAGATATGGGTTTTTATCGGGTTTTGCCAAATTTAAAGGCAGAAACTGATTATAATTCTTGAATTCAATTTCAATGACTGTAGATAACAATATTAAGAGGCTGGTTGAATGTGGTTCACTTAGGCCTGTGATCAAACAACCCCATGCCACCAAGATCCAATGCCTTTCATGCTCCATGATCTATTTCCAAAATTCCCACCATGCCCTCCATAGTCACTCCTCAGGAAACTGGAAATTAAAGCTGTAACAGCAATAAAATCCGAGGCACAAATTTTGTTAAAATATTTAAATGAGCAATCTGGCCAGAAATTGAGTTAGTCACCATTTGTCCCACTTCCATTAATACTAGCAGTGGGCAGGCACATTGCATACACAGGATAACAAGGCGTGGGGCTGGATGAACACAGCAGGCCAAGCAGCATCATAGGAGCAGGAAAACTTGACGTTTTGGGCCTAGACCCTTCATCAGAAATGGGGGAGGGGAAGAGGGTTCTGAAATAAATAGGGAGAGACGGGGAGGCGGATAGAGGATGGATAGAGGAGAGGATAGGTGGAGAGGAGGCAGACAAGTCGAAGAGGCGGGGATGGAGCCAGTAAAGGTGAGTGTAGGTGGGAGGGTAGGGAGGAGATAGGTCAGTCCAGGGAGGACGGACAGGTCAAGGGGGCGGGATGATGTTAGTAGATAGGAGATGGGGGTGGGGCTTGAGGTGGGAGGAGGGGATAGGTGAGAGGAAAAACAGGTTAGGGAGGTGGAGATGAGCTGGGCTGGTTTTGGGATGTGATTGGGGGAGGGGAGATTTTGAAGCTTGTGAAATCCACATTGATACCATTGGGCTGCAGGGTTCCCAGGCTGAATATGATTTGCTGTTCCTGCAGCCTTCGGGTGGCATCACTGTGGCATTGCAGGACGCCCAGGATGGACATGTCGTCTGAGGAATGGGAGGGGTAGTTGAAAGGGTTCGCGACTGGGAGGTGCAGTTGTTTGTTGCAAACTGAGTGCAGGTGTTCTGTAAAGCGGTCCCCAAGCCTCCGTTTGGTTTCCCCGATGTAGAGGAAGCCACAACGGGTACAGCGGATGCAGTATACCACATTGGCAGATGTGCAGGTGAACATCTGCCTGATGTGGAAAGTCTTCTTGGGGTCTGGGATTGGGGTGAGGGAGGAGGTGTGGGGGCAGGTGTAACACTTCCTGCGGTTGCAGGGAAAAGTGCCGGGTGTGGTGGGGCTGGAGGGGAGTGTGGAGCAGACAAGGGAGTCGCGGAGGGAGTGGTCCCTCCGGAAGGCAGATAAGGGTGGGGAGGGAAAAATGTCTTTGGTGGTGGGGTCTGATTGCAGATGGCGGAAGTGTTGGAGGATGATGCGTTGGATCCGGAGGTTGGTGGGGTGGTACGTGAGGACGAGGGGGATTCTTTTTTGATTATTATTGCGGGGATGGGGCGTGAGGGATGTGTTACGGGAAATGCGGGAGACACGGTCGAGGGCGTTCTCGACCATTGTGGGGGGGACGTTGCAGTCCTTGAAGAATGAGGATATCTGAGATGTACGGGAGTGGAATGTCTCATCCTGGGAGCAGATGCGGCGGAGGCAAAGGAATTGGGAATAGGGGATGGCATTTTTGCAGGAAGGTGGGTGGGAGGAGGTGTATTCCAGGTAGCTGTGGGAGTCAGTGCGCTTGAAATAGATATCGGTTTCCAGGTGGTTACCCGAGATGGAGACAGAGAGGTCCAGGAAGGAGAGAGAAGTGTTGGAGATGGTCCAGGTGAACTTCGGGTTGGGGTGGAAGGTGTTGGTGAAGTGGATGAACTGTTCGAGCTCC
>JAHRHZ010000140.1:22402136-22463333 GCA_024137785.1 Ginglymostoma cirratum
CTCTGATACATTGCATATACAGATCACTTTGCACAAATCTTGCTGTAAACAGAATTCTACGTTATTACTTATGTTCTTGGCAACCCAACATCGCAAATAGTTAACTGTGCTGTCTATAATCTTATAAAAAACATAAATCATCCACGAGAAAAACTTTAAAAATGTACCTGTTTTTTAAAAATGTCCAGAAGGCTTGTTGGCTGATTACATCTCGTTTCTGCTTGTCAATTTTACTGCAAAGCAAGATGTTGTATCAGCTTCAAGTGTATGCACTTAATGTGATGTTGTGCAGTTTTGTGATGCCACCTTACTTAGCCACTGACCTTCCATCAACTCCTCTGTTAATAAAAACCATGCTTTTTGTATCTCTAGACTGGACAAATTTAATTGTCTCCAGACAGGATCTCCCATCTTCCATTCTCTCCAGCTCTTTACCACTCTCCTCCTTTAGAATGCACCTCCAAATCTACCACTTTAATCAAGCTTTTGGTCAGAATTCCTCATTTCTCCTTCTATTGCTCAACGGCAAAAAAGTTGAAAATGTATTTATTGTTACTGTTCTTGTTAAGTGCTTTGGATCAGTTTTGCTGCGTTAAATGCACACTACAATTGTAAGTTCTTAGAACCATAGAATCATACAGTATAGAAGAGGCCCTTCAGCCCATTAAGTTTGTAACACCAAAAGTATATAACTACCTTCACCAGTCTCACTTTCCTGCGCTAGGCCCATAGCCTTGAATGTTATGACACTTCAAGTGCTCAACCAAATACTTTTTAAAGTTTGTGAGGTTTCTCGTCTCAACTACCATCCCTGGCAGTGCATTCTAAATGGAAAAGGTTTTCCTCAAATCCCCTCTAACCCTCCTGCCTTTCACATTAAAATTATGCCACCCTTGTTATTGACCCTGCAACTAAGGGGCACAGCTGCTTTATATTCACCCTGTCCATGCCCCTCATAATCTATACACCTCTATCTGGTCCCCTCTCAACTTTCTCTGCTCCAAAGAAAATGATCCAAGCTTATCCATCCTCTCTGCAATGTTCCACGCCAATCCCGTCCAGTGCAGTTACATCCTTCATGAAGTGTGGTGACCAAAACTGCTCACTGTACTCCAGCTGTGGTCTAAATAAGGTTCAGTACAATTCCAACATAACCTCCCTACTCTTATAATCTATGCCATAACTGATAAAGGCAAGTGTGCCGTATGCCTTCTTAACTACCCTATTAACCTACCCTGCTTCCTATGGGGATCTATGGAAAAGCACCCCAAAAACCGTCTGTTGTTGAATCAGAATCTAGACTGACATTTCAGTTCATCGTTGATAGTAATATGTGTTGTTAGGGGTTCCATTTGTTGATTGAAATGTTATACTAAGCTCTCCAACCCAGAGGATCAACTGCTCTGCACTGCCATTGAGAGAGGTGCCCCCTGATAAGACTGCAAGGAGAACAAGAGCATGCCTCTATTTTGAAACTCCCTCACAGGAGAGGAAAACACTTCATTATTCAAACAGGCAGGTCCCAGCTTTTATTGAGGAAAGACCCCCAACAACTGCTATCCTTGGCCCCAGCAGCTCCCCCTGTTGTTGGGGCATTGGGGTCTCTGGATCTGATGGCATTCCTTACACCCCATTCTTTCATTGTGATGATTATCAAGCATGTAAAATCAAATATATCACTTACTGAAAACTTCCTAAAACGGAAAGGAACTCATTGTGTAACAGTTCCATTAGCATTGCCTCCATAGCAGTTACTGAGGATTGAGAACCAAAGCTTCTGAGTTTGTTAAATCTGCATAGGACAATGAAGAACAATTAAAAACACTACAGACAGAATTCATCTTGAAATCATTTCACACCATATGTACACTGCATTATTTCTGCAGACAAGACATATTCTGCAGGACCAGTTTTCTGTTACAGATACACAACAAAGAAACAAAATCCAGATGAAAACACCTGCTGTATGACTATATTGTCACCTGTGATTTTCATCAGTTATAATACGGTGAGGTAGTCCGTTTCCACTTCTATCTTGAAAATTGTGAAGAAACTCCATATAATTTATAGTTGCTGCATCTTCTTGAAGTCCACAACGCAGAAGGAAAGTATTTAGCTGGTCTTCCCGCAGCCGAAGGTTGTATTTTTTCAAGACACGTAGGAAGTTGTCTCTGGATACCTTCATGTGAAAAGAAAATGATTTACTCGATTTACGTGCTGACACACTAGCACAAAGTAAATTTTCTGAGTATGCTTAACAAGGTGACTGACTTTATATTAATACTTAAAACCAGTTATTATCAACAGTTATCCTGTAATAAATGATTTATCATTGTGTTAATATTTCTTCATCCTGCCCTATTTCTCATTTTTATGTACTCATATAAATGGCTACTTATGTTAAACTGTTACCAGCTGACTATAGTGAAAAGTCAAATCAGGTAGAGTGTAAAATGGGCACCTGGCCTAGTCCTGTTAATTTTCCACTTGATGGGCTAAGTTAAAACATCCCTTAGCTTTTGGACATAACTTTTATTCTGATATTTAACTCTAAAAGGGGCCATTATTTTGACGCAGTTCATTTTTATTTTAAAGCCTTGTATTCTGCTTTTCTAACGTTACTGAGACAAGGCTATTGACAACCTCCATCTCTCTACAAAAGACTGGATAATGGGCCATTCAGTTAACAGATGTTTCTCTCCTGTGTGCTGACATGCACCCTTACCTCAAGTTCCTGCAAAGAAGACTAACAGCACCATTATATCATTATCACTTCTCTATTCACCAGGCTCATTGACTTTGTAGCCTGTCAAAGCTGAATCAGTAAATTAGTGTTTAATATCCAGAAGAGTATTTACATTGTGGATTAATTATACTGGGAACAGAGTCAAGGCTCCATGGAATTACTTACAGTTAGAACTGTATCTTTTTAGTCCTGGCTGGACTCCTGCCCAGTTTCCATTGTGTCACTCAATCCCTTAATTTGGCAAAATAAATATTCCCTTTCCAAAACTGGATTTTCTTTAAGTAGTAGCAGAAGTCTACTGTTTTCATTAAAAAATCATATCTCATATAAATCATGCAACAATGAGTTCCAATACATGCTATATGCTTTCAAGCAAGTATGAAATGTTTACCAAACACTGTTATGAAGATAGTGCCCCTTAATTGCCTCCACTAGATAACTCTATGAAGTTACTCTGTTAAGTCTACAGTCTGTTCCAAATGTCACTTGAAAATTGGCCATCTAACCTTTTGGCACATTCCCTAAGGAACTGAATAGGACAAAAACTAATTTGTTTTGAACACTGCAATATTAAGGCTTTTTAATCTCCTCCTTCCCCATACTGACGCACATAATTCCTCCTGACTGGTACAGACAAACACAAACAGAGGTTAAAGATCGTTTCAGAATAGAATGCAACTTTTGAGCAATCAGTGCAGTTTCACCAACATTTAATGTCAATATAGGTCCGAAGAGCACCAAGTTACCTTTCCAGAGTTGTCTTGGTCATAGTAATAAAAATCAGTCAGCATACTCTTGAAACCCTCTCTAAACTTTTCCTTCAACCAGTTTTCTATGTCCAACGTCAATTTTCTCTCCATGCCTGCTTTGGTTTGATTTCTTCCTGGAGATTCTGCATTTGAAATGTGATAGGTTATCCACAAATACAAAATAAATAAAATCCAGGTGGGAAAAGCAATTGGATCCCCAGAAATTTGACACATTTGTTAGATCATATTAATATCCATGCTTATCTATAATTGTGCCACAACTTTTAAACAGCAAACATTGAACGGCAGCGTATTATTTTGTACTGATTACATTTGATTGTTTATGAGCTGGATGGAAAATAAAGGGATGCTGATTTCAATTTATTTTGGATTTCGTGTTGAGCACAGCTCCCAGAATTCAGGTTCACACATACGTTCTTACTCATTCAAAACCAAAAATTTGTTCCAATTAAAGGCACTTTAAGGTGATTGATTAACATGTACTTTATTTTTATTACATCTAATTCTCATTTAAGGGGATATTTTATCTCCCTCTACCTGGCTTGGTAGTTGCATATATCCCAGGACCTTACAATGAGCAGTAAGATACCCCCATCTACCAGGAGAACCCCAGGTTTAGTAAGTAAATCAGGGCCCTATGGCATAAATAGGACCCCAGTGCCACTTATACTAACTGCTGAGCAATGGACACTAAGACAGAACAAAATAGAAGTGACATTATATTGATGTGGCCATGAAGAGAAAGAATAATGTGGGCTAGAGCCATGCTGGTCTCCCCAGTCCCAATCGCAAAACCCATCTCCACAAATCTGGCTTCTTCTTACCCTGAAATTTGCCTCGCAACCCCATCTGTTGCTTGCAGCTTACTGCAAATATGTCAGCAAGGCCTAATCCTGAAAATATAATGGACATCCTACTGGCACTATGGAACAGCCAGTCAACTGCTAATAGTTAAAATCAACCCCATGACCCCACAAGGAATAAAGAAAGCACCCAGACATACTTGGTTGATCTTCTGGCAGTGTGAATCTGGTCATCTTGCCAGGTGCTGATGGAATTGCTCCCCATCCTTCTCTGTTCTCACCTGTTGTTTGGAAACCCAAAGCCCTCATTAAACTGTCAGCTTTAACAATCCCAAGATCATCTGGGTCATACCTGGAGATGGAGTTGATAACGGGTAGGGAATAATGAGTAATCAAAACCACAGTCTAGAAATTCAAGTTCTATATGATTGTAATAACTTGTTTTCTTTTCAAAAAATATTGACTTAAATGTTTTAGCTGTTTATGTAATATCGTGTAAAAAAGTATTCTCATTGTGAAAAAAAGACCTAACGATGACAAGACTTCTCCAATGTGTTGTTCCTTGCATAGAAGAGCCACTGAACATCTACAAATTGCATCAATTACACTGGGGCTGCTTCTGAAAGAGAAATGCTCACCATGAAGTTAATTTCTTTGCTGAATCTTGTATCATAGAGTCATAGAATCATACTGAACTAAAGCTAGACTACCTACAGTGTGGAAACAGGCCCTACGGCCCAACAAGTCCACACCGAACCTCGGAGTATCCCAACCACACGTGTCCCCTTGTAACCCACCTAATCTACACATCCCTGAACACTATGGGCAATTTAGCATGGCCAATCCACCTAACCTGCACATCTTTAGATTGTGGGAGGAAACCAGAGCACCCAGAGGAAACCCACGCAGACACAGGGAGAATGTGCATACTCCACACAGACAGTCACCCGAGGCTGGAACTGAACCTGGATCCCTGGTGCTGTGAGGCAGCAGTGCTAACCATTGAGCCACCATGCTGCCACATCTTATCGCCTATCTCCTGCATAATCACACAATTTTTTTCACAAATATGATTTTTACTCTTAAAACAGTCTAGAATTATTGTGGACAACTGATGTACTTTAACAAAGCTACCAATTGACCAATTAACTATACTGGGATCTGTAAAGCTGCACTTTAAGTCACAGCTACTGACTGGAGACCATTGCTGGAACATTGGTTCCAGCAAAACACTGCTTTGTTTATTCTATCTGTTCTTGGAATTCTTTCTTTCCTTGGGGAACGCTCCAGTTATGGCTGTATTCAGAGAGCAGGGACAAGCATCCACTTTCTCTGAGCATATAGATCTCTATGACTCTACGACTCCTCCAAACTCCTTGAGATTGACCACAGGTTTTCTGTATTTGAGATGTACCAATTATTTCACTGTGCATTCCCATCAGCCTTTCCAAATTCCATCCCTCATTTGAGATTTCTGCAGCAGATCTACCTGTGAGCTAACACCTGGATAACTGGTTTCCCCTATCATTATTGCAGGAGACTCAGTATCTAAGCACATGCACATCCCTCCTCCAAACTATTCTGGGAAGTGTTTCTTCATTATTAGTCCATATTTCCTCTTTAATTTCCTACTCCTATACCTCTGACTGGCCAGGTTCTTGTCTATCTGAAGGGAGAAATGCACATCGATAAAGTTGCATTGCGCATGTGCAAATACGAAGCAAGTGTATCCTTAAATCATCTGCTGCTTGTAAAGCAGAAAGGTTGTGGAATGACAGGGATGTGAGGCGTAAAAAGATGGTTCAGATCATCATTTTCGATTTTCTCAATGCTGCTGCTGGCCACAGCCTCAGCCAACAACAGCGAATTGCTGCTGCCTCCGGTATTACACTGTCTTGTAATGCAGTGAAGAAAAGAGTGCATCACTGAGTGGGATGTGATAGTAATAATAATGTTTTAATAGTTTTGAAGAGGTAGCATTGCATCCAAACTGAGAGGCTCTGATACTCAAATGTTTGAGGGCAGGGCGACACTGAGGTATAAGTAATGATTTACAGAGATTAAATGAAGACAGTGTGGAGACCTGCAGACTGTGTGAAGCTTATGGTTCAAGTTGACGGTTGTGGCATGTGGATACATTCATAAACCTTGACCAACATGGGATGACATTGAACATTTTGCGGCACTGCATCCAATCCTATACCGCTGGCATTGACCATGGCAGCTGGCTGCCTTTACAGTGGCCTCCTGTGCTTAAAGAATCTCTCTCCTCCTTATTATCTCCTGCACCATGGTTGCCAGTGCTACATCAGAGAAACCTGGCATCTACTCTCCACTTAGTTGTGTTATTTGTCTGTGTTTACTAGGTCAAGCTAATTCCTGAAACGACATTCCTTCCTCTTAAGAGGTACAAGTTGATTCTAACTAATGCAGGTTAGCTTGAACTCGTGTGAGTATCTCACAATTTTGTTCACGCAACAGCACCTTAATACTGGCTGTGTGCTGCAAATGCATAAAAACAGCATGCAGCAGAGTAAATCAGCGCAGGTTAATCCTGCATCCGAATCCCAGGTTTTCAGGTGCTGTCTAACTTTGCCCCTTAGTTTGCAATCTCTTGAAGTTTTAATGTTTTAAAAATAGAATTCAAGTGTTTTGACCCAAATCCATTGACGGAAAAATTTTCACTGTAGCAGCATAGATGACAGTTATGTTCCGAACCAAGCAAAGGTCCTGATGCAGCTGAATCAACACAATTTTACAATGGACAATTATACAGCATCTATAGCCCTCTAAAAATATTTCCAACTCTGAGTTTTATTCAAGATTTTAGATGGTTCTGACTGACTTAGCTGAATAAATAGCAAGGATAAATTATGGAATTAAAAACTGCTGTATCTGTTGATCATTGTAAAACTGACGCTCATCTCCATACTCCAACAACTCCCTGCCCCCACTGACCCCTGATGGATGCTCCCTCTTCGTCGATGCCCCCAACTCAACACAACTTTTAAGCACCCTATAATACAATACACATCCTGACCTTCAACTCCCCATCGCCACACCATGGACTTGACTCTCACACTCCCAATTCACATCCTATCCCATTGCTTGCCCAGACTGAATGTCTCTGATCCAGACGTTTACTGACCCAACCTCTACATATCCAATAACTCTCTACCCTACCCTATACTTCCCATAATCCCTCCCTTGCTCAAAGCCACCAATAACCCCCGGACCCGAATTCCCAACCTACCCGAAGCCCTCACTCACACTTGACACCCAAATCCCTAACCGCTAAGCCTGCATCCGCTTACTACCTGGCTTCTGTGTACATCCCCAACCCACCTGCCACCTGTACCCCTCCCACCCCTGCTTCTCCCTGACACTCTACTTTATTACTCACACGGCATCCTATTCCTCCCCTCACTGGCACTTTGCAGCACACCCACCTGCCACTCAACCTTATGGAATTAAAAACTGCTGCAGCAGTTGATAATTGTAAAATTGACCCTCTTCTCTATACCCCAACAATTCCCCGCACCCCCCCAAACCCTTGATGGATGCTCCCCCTTCCTCCATGCCCCCAACTCAACACAACTTTTAAGCACCCTATAATACAATACACATCCTGACCTTCAACTCCCCATCTCCACACCATGGACTTGACTCACACACTCCCTTACCTGACACACTTCCCTTCTCTCTCCATCTATCAAAGTGGCTACATGCCATTTAAACGACAGAAAACTGCACCTACTACCGAAAAAGGGGTGTTTGGTTTCAGTATCCACTCAACTGTTGGCTGTGTGTATCAATGATCATGTATGATCATGTATGCTGCTTCAGCTGGGAAGGTCCTGACCCAGATGTTCACACAACAAACCGCACCAAAGTTAAGTGGGCAACTTTTAGTCTAATCCGGCTCAGAAATAGGGATTCCAACCAGATCGCAAGATTTATTAACTACATAATGGACACATGAACCTGTTCATTTTAAGTGTTTTAACACTTGCAACAAAATACCAGGCAAAGAAGCATTGTAAGCCTTCGAAAATCAGATTTTTTTTTGTGTTTTAATCATACAAGTCCTGTGGAATTGTAAGCATGTCATCAAGCCATTTGCTACAAACCACTTCATTACTAACAGTGCAGTCATTAATAATACTCTGTACCTTTTCAGCAGTTTTATGAATTCTTCTTGTTCCATTTCTATTCCCAGTTGATGTAAAACATTTTGAAATGTGACTGGAAACATTCTACCATTATCCATTTTTATAAAAAGATCTCTGAGTTCCAGTGATCTGGAAATAAGGCAAAATGGTGTGTTAGGCAAATTTATACATTTGTACATTCTAAGCTGCAAACTGGTTTCTAGGGACCTGTTTCATCAGAAGGGGCATGTTTGCATGGTTCCATTACAAATATCCTAACAATCGGCAAATTACTGACACTGATATAGAACCACAGAGTACAGAAGAGGACCTTCGGTCCATTGATTCTGTACCACTAATGATATATTACTACCTACATTGGTCCCACTTTCCTATGCTAGACCTGCTGCCATGAAGGATAGTGGCCTTAAAAGTGACATCGCCCTCTCAGTTTCATGGAGGTGTTGGGGGAGTATAAAATAAACTAACAGAGGAATTATTCTAGGTGCAACCTCTGCCCCTATTTAGTATCATTTTATTTTAAGTTGACTGCAATTAATCTCCCTTCTTTACAAGATTGATGAGGTTTTTTTTTTAAAATGTCAATACTTATACTATATTGGTTTATCACAGTGCACCATGAAAAATATTTATTGCATTTCTCAACATTAGCGGTTTGTGCATACATCTTATGAACCTTGTTTCATGATCATGTTATGAGAAATTTCTACCAAACCACAGAGGAGAATATCACCACATGCTCTGGACTTGTGTTGCTTTATTTTTGTTGATGTCAAATTATTCCTGTGTTATTTCAATCAAATAGAACTTAATAACCTCCAAACACTGAGCTTAAGTGATTCTTTGCATCTAGCAACTTTTGCAGAAACGCCAATGTGTTGAGAGTGATGGCCCTTGACAACAAAGGCAACACGGGGCCAAGTACATCAAAAAGATCCAGAAAAATTGTAGTAAATGGAAATCAAGGGCAAAACTCTCCATGAGTTGTAATCATATTTAGAACAAAGGAGGAGAGCTGTGGTTGTTGAAGGGCCAATCATCTCAGCACCAGGACTGTGTTTCAAGAGTTCCTCAGGGTAGTGTCTTAGGTTCAACCACCTTCTGCTGTTTCATCAATGACCTTCCCTCCACAAACTTGTCAGAAGTGGGGATGTTCTGTCGCATTAATAACTCTACAGACACTTGAAACAGTTTGTGCCAGCCTGCAGCAAGACCTGAAATACAATCAGTTTTGGACTGTTAAGTAGCAAGTAACATTTGTGCTACGCTAGTGCCAGGAAATGACCATTTCCAACAACAGAAAAATCTATTTCCTTTAGATGTTCAAAGGTATTAATATTGTTGGATCCCTGTAATCAACATCCCAGAAGTTACCATTTACCAGACTGAATCATCCATAAGCATACTGTAACTACAAGAACAGGTCAGAGGAAGCAAATCCTGCAGCAAGTAACTGATTTCCTGAATTCCCAAGGCTGTCCACTATTTACAAGGTATAAATCAGGAGCATGGTAGAATACTCCCCACTAGTTTGGATGAGTACAGATTCAGCAACACTCAAGCTCATCACCCATCCATGACAAAACATCTCACTGATCGGTAGCCCATCGGCCGCCGGCAACATTCAGTCCCTTCACATTTTTGTATACTAGTAGCATTGGGTGACAAGGCTCCTTTGAAAGCACCTTCCAAACAAACAATTTCTACCATCTAGAAGAACAAGAGCAGTAGCTGCATGCAAATATCACCACTTTCAAGTTTCCTTCCACATCACAGCATCTTCACTTGAAAATATATCACCACATCTCACTACCACTGGGTCTAAGTCCTGAAACTGTTTAGCAACAGTACAGTAGATGTACATATATCAAATAAATTGAAGTAATTCCACTAGACTGCTCACCACCAATTTCTCAAGAACAGTTAGGGATGGGAACAAAGACCAGCCAAGCCAGCAGCACTCACAATCCATGAACAAATTAAAGAATACAACAGGTATAGGCATAAAATATTAACGTATGAGAAAATGTAAATCATCATATACCACCGCTGAGTCCCCAAGGATTTCACATGAGTCCAATATCCGACAACACTGTGCCATGTTACTTCATCTTTGGTGTCTAAATTTCTGTGAGAGAGCCCATTGGACAGTGGTATAACCATACACAGTCTTACCACATACTGGGCATAACAGTAACACAAACACACCATATAAACATCCCACTGCCAATTAAAACCAGAGAACACCACAAGTAGAGAGATAAAAGGTACTGCAGATGCTGGAGAATCCGAGATAACAAGGTGTGGGGCTGGATGAACACAGCAGGCCAAGCAGCATCAGAGGAGCAGGAAAACTTGATGTTTCAGGCCTAGACCCTTCATCAGAAATGGGGGAGGGGAAGAGGGTTCTGAAATAAATAGGGAGAGGGGGGAGGCGGATAGAGGATGGATAGAGGAGAGGATAGGTGGAGAGGAGGCAGACAAGTCAAAGAGGCGGGGATGGAGCCAGTAAAGGTGAGTGTAGGTGGGGGGGTAGGGAGGAGATAGGTCAGTCCAGGGAGGACGGACAGGTCAAGGGGGCGGGATGAGGTTAGTAGATAGGAGATGGGGGTGGGGCTTGAGGTGGGAGGAGGGGATAGGTGAGAGGAAAAACAGGTTAGGGAGGTGGAGATGAGCTGGGCTGGTTTTGGGATGTGGTTGGGGGAGGGGAGATTTTGAAGCTTGTGAAATCCACATTGATACCATTGGGCTGCAGGGTTCCCAGGCTGAATATGATTTGCTGTTCCTGCAGCCTTCGGGTGGCATCACTGTGGCATTGCAGGAGGCCCAGGATGGACATGTCATCTGAGGAATGGGAGGGGTAGTTGAAATGGTTCGCGACTGGGAGGTGCAGTTGTTTGTTGTGAACTGAGCGCAGGTGTTCTGCAAAGCGGTCCCCAAGCCTCCGCTTGGTTTCCCCGATGTAGAGGAAACCACAACGGGTACAGCGGATGCAGTATACCACATTGGTAGATGTGCAGGTGAACATCTGCCTGATGTGGAAAGTCTTCTTGGGGCCTGGGATTGGGGTGAGGGAGGAGGTGTGGGGGCAGGTGTTGCACTTCCTGCGGTTGCAGGGAAAAGTGCTGGGTGTGGTGGGGCTGGAGGGGAGTGTGGAGCAGACAAGGGAGTCGCGGAGGGACTGGTCCCTCCGGAAGGCAGATAAGGGTGGGGAGGGAAAAATGTCTTTGGTGGTGGGGTCTGATTGCAGATGGCGGAAGTGTCGGAGGATGATGCGTTGGATCCGGAGGTTGGTGGGATGGTACGTGAGGACGAGGGGGATTCTTTTTTGGTTATTATTGCGGGGAGGGAGTGTGAGGGATGAGTTACGGGAAATGCGGCAGACGCGGTCAAGGGCATTCTCGACCACTGTTGGGGGGGAAGTTGCGGTCCTTGAAGAATGAGGACATCTGCAATGTATGGGAGTGGAATGTCTCATCCTGGGAGCAGATGCGGCGGAGGCAAAGGAATTGGGAATAGGGGATGGCATTTTTGCAGGAAGGTGGGTGGGAGGAGGTGTATTCCAGGTAGCTGTGGGAGTCAGCGGGCTTGAAATGGACATCGGTTTATAGGTGGTTACCCAAGATGGAGACAGACAGGTCCAGGAAGGAGAGAGAAGTGTTGGAGATGGTCCAGGTGAACTTCAGGTTGGGGTGGAAGGTGTTGGTGAAGTGGATGAACTGTTCGAGCTCCTCGTGGGAGCACGAGGCGGCGCCGATGCAGTCATCAATGTAACGGAGGAAGAGGTGGGGTTTACGGCCAGTGTAGGTACGGAAGAGGGATTGTTCCACGTAACCTAGAAAGAGGCAGGCATAGCTTGGGCCCATGCGGGTACCCATGGCCACCCCCTTTGTCTGTAGGAAGTGGGAGGAATTGAAAGAGAAGTTGTTGAGGGTGAGGACGAGTTCAGCTAAGCGGATGAGGGTGTCGGTGGAGGGGGATTGGTCAGTTCTGCGAAACAAGTAGAGCTCATCATTATTGAAGCATAACTTTTTATATAAGGAAGCAGAGAGATAGTTACTTTTCAGGTTTACAGGAAGTAATAAAAAAAAATTATTTGCATTTTTATAAAGACATAGATATTACCTTTCTCTAGCCATTGCTTTCAATTGTATATGAACTTGTGTTGCACTCATTCTTTTGTCTTCCCAGGGCCTTTTTACAGGATCCATCCAAGCCGGATACCCCTTTGGTTCTTGTTCTTTGAAGTGTGAATAAAAGTCTTCAAATGTAATGATGGACTTTGCATTAAGTTTAAGTCTGTAATGATACAATTTGACAAATATTGAACACTACTGGTCAGAAAAAAATACTGAATAATACGTTCGTGTGTCACTTAGTGGACATGAAGAGTTCTATCTAATCTCTGAGACGCTTTCTTATTTTGGTCATCCAAATAAAACATAACAACTGACAAACACTAAAAAATATGTTGGCAATACAGTGCAAATTAATCAGGAAGTTTGTGAACTGGAGTTGGGGCACAAACAAAAGAAGACACACAATTTACCCAGGATTCCACTTTGATCCACAGTCCTCAGAATAACATGTGTTACTGTTTCCAGATGCTTTATTGACATTTGTTATGACAGCAATCTAAATGTCAACCTTTGCATTTTCACCACTAATACACAAATAAATTTTAAAATATTGGGAGAAAACTCTAGCTTTGAGATTTTATCTGAATATGAGACATCAATATGAATGTTAACATGCTAATATTGATGAGAAAAATTCAAATTAGCTCCTTGGAAAATTATGGAAGTATCTATTGATGTCCATGCTTTCTAAGTTGAATCTTACTAACAAAATTTTTTAAATGGCAAATAGGTTATCTTCCCTATATCCAGCAGATTAAACTAAAATGAAGTTTAATAAGCTACAAGAAATGTTATGGTATAATGTTTTTAATAAAACATGACATAAAAGCAAAACTGATAAATGGGGTTATAATTTAGGATCTATTTGAGTAACCTTGTTACATCACTAATGACATCCCCAGGAAAAGGCAAGGAAAAACCCATTCTCCTGATATAACCTCTCTGGCTGTCAGCTAATAAAGGACTCCCATTGACACAGAACTTCAAAGAAGATTCACAGTCATCTGAAATCTTGTAGCCCCTACGGGAACACGCACTACTCCCAACAAACTGACAATAACCCCACCTCTTAATCACACATCTCCTGGGTGACTGTAAACTTCACTAAATACAACTTGCTACCTGACCCAAGTAGCAAGGTTTTAACCTACCACAGAATGTGAACAGAACTTAGCTGTTTAAGGATCAGTCAGGGAAGTTGTTGCCACTTGATCTACAAGCGGAACATGAAGATCAGTTCCAATTGTGACTGTAGCCATCCGAATGAGACCTTCACCCGCATACTAAATATCTGCCCTAAAAGATCCTTTCCTAGTGACATCTGCAACACAGCATCAGCATAAACTACTAAAAATGTTGTTAGACTCAACAGCAACAATAATTCCCCAGACAGGGCAAAGAAAAAACAAAAACCAAGTAAAAAAGAAGTAAAATAAAGCTTGCAGTTTACAGTCAATATTAAGTTTCTGGTGTGCAACAAAATGTCCTTGAGTACTGTTTTTTCATTCAAATTACATATTACAACATACCTCAGTAAAAGATGATAGAACTGCCTTGCAGCAATGTATCTTCTCAGGAATCTAGTAAGAATTGTCAGCAGTACTTCCCTGAAGTATGGAAAAGTGAGAAAAAAATTGTTCCATCATATATTGCATGTAACTTTATTCATAAGCTTTCACTCTCAGTTATAAGGCTGAATTATATCAAAGGACAGATCTCTGAGCTAAGCTAGCCATTATTGTTTTCTTATGTCTGTCACTTGCAAATAAACATAGAATAGGCCAAAAACTGTTGCAATGGCAGGTCAGGTGAGCTTCAAAGCTCACCATTCACATCATTCTTTTTCATGATATAAGTAACTGAGATTTTGATTTAATAATGGCACAGCAATGCCAATGTCATATCCAGGACCTCAACAATGTTGCTCCTGAGAGTTTATTTCCTGGGCCAATAAACTAAAATGTAAGGAAAATAAAAATTATGGCAGATAGAGGAAAAAGTAGGATGAATTATGTGGACACTAAAGGGAATAAGGAGCAGTAAAGAAAAAATGTGGTTTAAGACAAGTAGAATAAAGAGTCAGGAAGAAAAGGTAAAAAGACATTTAAAAACAAGCAGAAGATGAGGACATGAAGGGTCTAGGCCCGAAACGTCAAGCTTTCCTGCTCCTATGATGCTGCTTGGCCTGCTGTGTTCATCCAGCTCCACACCTTGTTATCTCGGATTCTCCAGCATCTGCAGTACCTATTATCTCTGATACAATGTAACCCGGTTGTGTTTGAAAATTGTTGTATGAACCTTGAGAAGTTAGCAGCCAAAGCCCATGAAGGTGTGTGAAATTCAAAGGCTAAAGGGTAAAACTAGTGTGGTCAAAAAATGTGGAATACTCAGTAGACATTGTTCTCATAGGAACAAAGGATTTGAAGGGCAGACAAAGGTGAAGATTCATATAGATGGCCTTCTAATACCCTAGTAGTCCATGGAACAATCTCTATCAATGCGTTTACAACTAGAAATTACATGGTGGAAACACAAAGTCCTAAATCTTGTTCTTCCTCTCAAGCATATAGCACTTACTATATTTCTTGTCCCAAGTTACTTGTATGGCATTTCTGAAAGAAATTAATTTTATTATTGTTTGAATGAATGACCTTCTGAATGTCAAACTGCTTTGGTCCTGAAAATGATCAATTTCCAATACTTACAATGTGCAGATGCTAAAGATAGTATTAAAATACCCACAAGATGGATAAAATGTATTTTTAAAAAAAATCCAGGAACAATTCAGAATGAGATTTCACTGGTCCTCTTATGGGCCAGCAAGGTTTAATGTCATGTCAGATTATAATTTATATTATTAACCAGGACCTCCAGAACATTAACTGTTGACTTTAAATGGCTGCGGCAGCAATTATTTGTAATCATATCATAAATCCACTAGGAAGGATTCTTGTGGATCAGTGGTAGTGTCCTGACTCTTGGACCGGGAGGCCTGGGTTCGAGTCCCACCTGCTCTAGAGGTGAGTGATAACACCTTAGAACAGGTTGATAAGAAAAAACAGGGTTTTTTAAAAAAGTTTTAAATCCATTGGTTCAACAGGGAGCTAACCATTGCTATTGGTTTGGTGAGGTTAGCAGCAAACATTTTAGAAATTTGCAAAGAATCAGAATTTATGGCATGTCTCTTTCACACTGAAATGCAGGATCTTTTCCAAATTAATAATGCCAAGTGTTGTTAACGTGCCATTCTAATTTCTATACCAATACAAGCCTTCTAACAACTGAAGGCTAAGGAAAAAGCAAGAATTCTCTGAGTGACTAAAATTCAATGCATGTAAATGAACCTTCCTTACTCTAATCAGTTAGAAATAATTTAAATGCGGATACATGCATTGGTGTGACATGCTATTCTGATCAGAAATGTAGATGTGCACGTGGGCTTACCAGGGATATTTGGGGAAATTTATGGACTTAATAGTATGGGGGAGAAAGAAAGCAATGCAATGCCAAAAACTTTGAAGGGAAGTGCATCCTCCATCTTTGCACTCATGAATAACAAAAGACCTCTGTTTAACATGTGTTATAGTCAATGTGTGTATTTAATGAAGTATAACTGTTCAACTTCTGATAATCTGTTTAGTATTTGCAAACTCTTGTCGATTGTTGCTCTGTATTGAGTTAATTGATCTTAGCAAATTAATTTGATGGATAAATGAACTCAGTGCTCCGAACGAGAAACCACTCCTGTTTATTATTTACTTGTCTGTGTTGGAATATTCAAGACTGTAGTCACTGCTTGAGAAAACAATCGAGCTTGGCTTTGATTTTCTCCATATAAACTAGCTGTTAACATGCAAAGGTAAACCTTCCAATAAAAACACAATTTTATTTTTGTATTATTCATTGAAATTTGCGAGCAAGGCCTGCATTTATTTCCCATTGCCTTTGAGAAGGAGGTAGCAAGTTGCAAATTGGTGCAAAATTTAGCCAAGGCAGATGTGTTGATTGCATGCAATTTATTAGGGTTAGCTCCTGATCATAATTATCCATAGCTCCAGATACAGATTTGGACATGTGAAAGGAAATGAGATAACGATGGGTCCAGAAAATTCCAGAAGAGGTGAAATTTAGAAGGATGTAGCCAGCTTTAGCAAAATGGAAGAAAAGGAAAATTGATAGCGAAAAAGAATTAAAATAGTTCAGAAATAATCTCAAAACTAAATTGCTTTCTTACTGTACACTTTGCATATTACATGCATGAATTATTGGAAATTATATGCAAGATAAGTGACTCCTTTGATCCCAAAGCTTTCTTTTGAAAGCTCTTTGCTTCTGTTTACTTGATCCTAGAAAATAATTTAATGCCTAAAATGAGCAAGACCTATATCTAAGTGATCATGTTCACATGACTTACACCTGTTAATAAAGCAAGGACAAACAGAGAACCTAAGCTTTCCAAATCCTGACAGTCCCTCCAAGGGAGTGCAAAAGATGCCTGCTTCTTCTTCATAAGGGAGATTGTCATTGAACTAAGCCTTTCATTGACACTCACCTGTTAACAAGTTCCACCATCTTTACTGGACTATTGGCAAGGGCACGCATAAAGTGCAAGGTAAACCTACGCTGTCAAACTTGATTATGAATAGTTATTGTGCAAGTTAGTTCTATATCATACTATCATAATGATTACTGTATCATGCAATCAATAATACTTGGTCAAGGTCTATCACTTATACGGGCAGTGAATGCTCTAAATAAAATTATTCAATGCTGTATTTCCCTATTAATGAGTGGCAGCTATATAGTCAATCAAAGATGCTTGTAACATGATTAGTCGACTTTAAATTTAAATATATGCTTAATTCCTCCTGAAAAAAATCTTAAATATTATCAACTAAGATCTAAAGAAAACTTTCCACACAATCCTGTGTAACTTCTTTAAAAAGCCTTTGTCCAAAGTGTTCAAAGAGGAGCTAGTGATAAACTCAACCCTTTTGTTTCATTAAGATAGCTGCCTATCTCTATGTTTGTGTGTTGCCTTTAAGACTTCAAGCCAGTCTCTTTCGAAATTGCTTTCATTGTGTGTCCACAAAAGCAAATCTCATCAATTTGCTTATACTGTCTCTTTTATGAATTGTTATGCTTCACTGTTCATTTAACTTGCTCATGTTTAGTTACCCTCCAGCTGCAAGACCTCAAAGCTTCCTTACTGTCCCATGTATGCATATAATTTCTGCTGTCTGGATCATTGTGCACAGACCATATTGTTTTTATTTTTCTGTATTTTTGATTGTGGACTGAAATAGGAAAAGGACTGTCTCAATACCAATAATTGTAGAAAGGATTACTGTATTTTTTAAAAGTAGGTAACCTGGCACTCATTGCAAAGTGCTGTTTACACAACTGTTTGTTCAAGCAATGGAGTTACTATAGGCAAGCTGGATCGGATGGAGGGGTTGGGGTTGGTCACTGGGAGGCCAGCAGCAAGTAGCTGATTGGTCTGAGGAATGGTGACCAGTGTCGATGACAAAGGCCATCACCCTGCCAACGAATAGATGATTGGCTCTCATGTAGCTAAGAGGCTTGTGGAAATAAATGTTTGTGCAGAAACCATCAGGCCACCCAATAGAAAGGAGCTGTCCCTTTCTCTGTAGTGTGTAAAAAAAAAATCGAAAGAAAGTCAGTTTATTTCACCTTAATAGCAGTTGTAAGCTTACGATTTTAACCAATAAGTCAGAAACTTTAGAAATTTGCCTCCTGCAAGCAAATGATGAAGGAAGATCCAGGAGCGGCAGGTCCTCACAGGTCAAAGGATCACCTCAGTGAATCTCTGTGGATAGGGATCAATGAACTGTCTTCCAGTCTTTCTCTCCACAGTACCTGGTTTTCTTTTGTGTCCGTCTGTATGTGTAGGGGTAGTTTTATAAGGGGAGTTGAATTTTAACTAACAAAGGTCCATGTCAATCGTTTACCTTTAGCCAGAATCCATTTATTTATGATAAATAGTAACTCTTGCTAAGTAAAGAAATCTAGTCCACGCTTTCTGTCAATCTGGATCTAAAAGGCAGGGAAGTTGGGGAATTATGTGTACTTTTATAAAAACTTTAATTTTTGTATCGACTTCAAGAAAGCAGGGCTTGATATACCCAGTGGGCAGTTATTGGCACTTCCTCAAATACTGCTTATAGTTTATTTTATTTACTGTAGTTTCTATACACTTAATTAATACTTAATTTTTTTTTCAATAAATAGGCCACTTCCATTACAAGGCTGATAACTAGCATGAACCCCAACCCAGCTATTTCCAGAAAAATGGCAAATTTCTTTCCTCTGAAAAGTAGTAGGTTTATTAGGGGAGTTGATATCAACATCTTATTTTACTACTTAAGTTCTCAGCCAGTGAGGTCTATGCCACCAGTGAAGTATTACAAAATACAAAATATGAAACACAATCTGATTTAAACTGTTAAAATTGGCCCACATTAATGCTTGCCCAAATTTAAAATGATTCAAAAAAGAAAAAACTTGTGCTTCACCTTGTCACATGGCCTCTACCAGTAGGGTCATGTGCCTGGAAAAGCTGTTTTAGTGTGTAGAATCCACCAGATCTAAGCTTTTCATGTAGAAGATATTGAAGCTGGAAAATCAATACGGAGAAATCATTAGATCCACAAAATGCCCATGTGAACATGTAGTTACAATTCATGCTTTCTCCAAGCGTTCTTAACTCGTGTTTTCAGAGAAAGGCTGCTCGGTAAGTAAACTCACAATAAATATGATCTAAAATTTCAACATTCATGAAATAGTGTGATGTAAAACTACCGGTTATACTTTAACACAGTGTTAAGCACTGAAACCCACTTTGCACTCTGTCTACGCTGTAAATCAGAAAACATTGCATTATTAGAATGCAGCATTTAGTCTATAGCAAAAAAACTAATTAAAAGGATGTGATTACATAGATTCAAAGTAAAACAAGCAATCAGCAATTATACCAATAGAATTACACAAGCTGCTCCAAACTGAAATAATAGCATCCAGAACGTACGTCCCTAACTTGCATCGTCGTAATTCGTGTGATCTGTTGTGTGAAGTCACGCATGTTTATGGTTTTTATATTTTATTGATTTGTCAGTAACCTTCAAAAAGTTGTTTGCATTTTCTGGGTTTTGGCTGAGGCCTGAAAATTGAACATTTATTCCAGCTATGAAACTTCATTGAAAACAAAATGCAACAAATTGTTTCTCCGTGACCAGGTTTATCTAATTGATTTTTGTTTACATAACTAAGGATTAATAAGCATTCTGTTCCTAGTATAGTTAATATAGTTGGCCCTTTGACTTTAATGATACACCACCTCTTTATCTGTCCCAAATCAGTCTAACTAATAATTAATAAATAAAATGATGGAATCTTAATAATTGTGCTGCTTTTATATTCAGACTGTCACTGTGGTTTTTAACAGTAAGGATACCCATTAGTTAAACCCACCTACTGTGAAAATATCTTTAATATTTTACAGCCTGTTGGAGTGTCCTAAGGTAGCTAGGCCATTGCATTGTTACGTAAGAACAGCAGAGATTCATGTTCCACATCGACTCTTATTGCTAACACTCAAATGAAAAGACCCAAACTCCAGTATTTCACAGAAGAGGCATCTGCTGCCCTGATGACCTGTGTCTTTAATGCATGGTGTGACATGGTACTGAAGTATAAAGGAACAACATGGGTTCAATTCTCAATTTTTCTGATCTCTGTTGAGGCAGCTGTGCAAATGTTGCTTTTAGCTCTAGTGGTATTAAGCTGCAGACGAGAAAGAAATTAGTCAGAGTCCCTGCTCTTGACGGATTTTCAATGAGTCCTCATAGAAATGAATGCAAAAAAGCTCGAAATCTAAAATAAAAATAGAAAATGTTGGCCTGTCATTGCTTAAGCCATCGATCTCTTTTATTTCAATAGCTGGATTAGATCGACTAACTGTAGGGTTGATCCAGATTTTGTGGAACGAAAGATGATTAAATGGAGTAGGAGTAAGGGCACAATAAAGGAAGTACATTATTGAAAAGAAAATCTGTCCTGGGATTCTGATTAAGAAAAAAGCGAACGAGTGCAATGAATATTTAAAAAGAACCTATTAATTCACATTTCAATGCTGCATTGTTACAGAAATTGTAACATGCGTCAAAAGCATGAGAAACTCATCTATTATGAATATGTAATCAGTTTAATTCAGTAAAACAATTATTTCTGTTCTATTTGAATACAGAGAAAAATTAAAATCAGCAGGAAACGTATCAATAATTTTCTTTCTGTTGATTTCAGTTCACGCACAAAAGGAGTACAATGATGTCATTATTTGCCTGACATCATTGACCGAAATGCAAAGCATAAAGACTTATGCTTCTGAGATCCCAAATTTAAGAACATTTTTCAGTCAGATATTTAACGGATGGATTCACTGAATCATGTTCTATGAATCAATTGTGTCATGTACATGAGGATCTCATGAAATGAATCTCTGGTCCATTTGCTGGACCCACCTACCAATGCCATGCTGCCCAAACATTATCCCCTTTGTAACACCTATTCCTGCATTTGATGGATGATGGGCACAGGACAGATGTCTAAACTTGGTGCATTCATTCACTTTTTAAGCAAAATTCAAACCATGCAATGATTATGCCTTAACTTCAGAACTTTTATTTATTATTGCCTCTACTTTTTTCATTTTCATAGAATCCCTGCAGTGTGGAAACAGGCCCTTCAGCCCAACAAGCCCACACTGACCCACAGATCATCCCACCCAGACCTATCGCCCTATAACCCACCTAACCTTACATCCCTGAACACTATGGGCAATTTAGCATGGCCAATCCACCTAACCTGCACATCTTTGGACTGTGGGAAGAAACCGGAGCACACCCACGCAGATGTGGGGAGAATGTGCAAACTCCACACAGACAGTCACCTGAGGGTGGATTCAAACCCGGGTCCTTGGTGCTGTGAGGCAGCAGTGCTAACCACTGAGCCATCGTGCCGCCCCAACATTTTTTATATTACATCAAATTGAGGATGCAAGCACAGCACACTAAATATGCATAATATTTAATTGTACAGCTCTAAATTTCTTACCTCATCAATTTGCAGTCTCATCTGTGTACCAGGCCTTGTGTTAATTGTCTCAACATCATGATCAACCAATCTGGGGTCACTGGCCCACCGTTTTTCTAATTTAAAAAATCATTCTTGTTATCCAAAAGTTACAGAATTGTGAATTTTATGCATCCCTTATCGAGTCGTAGAGTCATTGAGATGTACAGCACGAAAACTGATCCTTCGATCCAACTCATCCATGCCGAGCAGATATCCTTAATTAATCTAGTCCCATTTACCAGCATTTGGGCCACATCCCTCCAAACCCTTCCTATTCATATACCCATCCAGATGCCTTTTAAATGTTGCAATTGTACCAGCCTCCATCACTTCCTCTGGCAGTTCATTCCATACCTAACCCAATCTATAAAATGTACGACAAAATTATTTAAAGTTCTATGACTGTGGCTACTGTCTCATGCAAACTTTTTATTTAATTAGCTTTCATTAAGTATTTGAAAAGAATCTGTTTGTTTTTGAGGTGCTCCCATAAATCATTCACTTGTGGGCACAGAGGCAACTAACCAATACCTCCTTTCACCAGCAGCTGTTTGAGGTGTTAAAGGATGGTTCATGATTAATCACCCCACGGCGTAAGCAAAGCTTCCCTGGAGCATTTGAAAACTAGACATTACAGGTTGAATTTTAATGCTTTCCTGACTCAGATTTACTGAGTGACTACCCAGTCCCCCTTATGTAATCTTCGAACCACTATCATACACAGCTGCAAGGCTCAGCTGAACATATTCAGTCCACTGAACATGTAATTCTTGGTGCACACTTATCCCAAAGTTTCAATGAGTATGCATTTAATCGTGGAACTTACTGAGACTTATCCAATGATCAAGTTTTCTCCAGTTGTCCATTTGTCCCTTTCTGTGCTCTGTAAGTGCATTTTCCAAAGCAGAGATGTATTCACGCCTTCTGGGGATTGTTTTCAATGGACCCCCATTATTTGAAAATTCCTGAGAAGCAGATCTTTCACTATATAGTCCTCCACTTGACAGGCTTGATTCTCCCCGAACTGAAATAGTTTCAGGATTGCCCAGCCTTGACAAAGGGTGTTGCACTTCAGGAAACCTGGTTGGTAACCCTGAATGTGAAGCTGGTCTGGTAATGCTTACCTGGGCCATTTTTGTTAATTTGAGCTGAACAAATGCTAAACCACCATGATTAGAAAAGCATTGGTGTCCTTGCCGCAAACAGGAACTCTCGTCACAGCAACAACTTTGTGTTGCTATGGGCAACCCCAATTCTATACCTCTGAAAGGAATAAGCTGCAGGGGAGATCTGATTGAATGGCTGTCTCTCAAAGGTTTCCACTAAATTAAACAAGCTTCTCCTATTGTCAATTCAATAGTGCGCCGTTAACAGTGAACACAGTAGTCAGAAGCTGTGTCACACCATTGACATTCTTTGAACAAAGCCTTGATTATTAATGACTTATCTCTTTTCCACTTGAGTCCTTTGGTTTCTGCAGTTTTCAAAATCTACACTGTAGTAATGATTTTATTCCCCTTCTGGATTGTCCTTTCTTCATCTCTGATATTGCTTTCAAAAGATCACCAAAGTATCTCATAAGACAAAACATTGCTGCCTGTACCCTGTTCCACATTAAGTGCTATTCAAACAACTGTGTCTGTCAACCTATACTGGCTTCAATTCTCCCAAAGTCTCAAATTTAATTCCCCCAATGGCCTTGCCTGTCTCTATCTCTGTAACTTCCTTCAGTCCTATAACTCTAAGAACTCTGCTTGGGATAGAAATGCAATATTATATAAATATGGCTCCTGGCTTGTGATAGTCATGTGACCTATCTGTTGTGAGAAAATCACTGCAACATTCATTTTACAACCAGTTGAATAAAGACATAGTGTAAGTTAGCTTGCTGTCCCATGATGAGGACTCGTTTGATGAGGACTCGTCTACTGAGGTAGTATGGGCTGAGGTTAGAAACAGGAAAGTAGAGGTCACCCTGTTGGGAGTTTTCTATAGGCCTCCAAAAAGTTCCAGAGATGTAGAGGAAAGAATTGCAAAGATGATTCCGGATACGAGCGAAAGTAACAGGGTAGTTGTTATGGGGGACTTTAACTTTCCAAATATTGACTGGAAATGCTATAGTTCGAGTACTTTAGATGGGTCAGGTTTTGTCCAATGTGTGCCGGAGGGTTTCCTAACACAGTATGTAGATAGGCCAACAAGAGGCGAGGTCACATTGGATTTGGTACTGGGTAATGAACCTGGCCAGGTGTTAGATTTGGAGGTAGGTGAGCACTTTGGTGATAGCGACCACAATTCGGTTACGTTTACTTTAGCGATGGAAAGGGATAGGTATATACCACAGGGTAAGAGTTATAGCTGGGGGAAAGGCAATTATGAGGTGATTAGGCAAGACTTAGGGAAGGAAACTGCAGGGGCAGGGCACGATTGAAATGTGGAGCTTGTTCAAGGAACAGCATTTGCGTGTCCTTGATACACATGTACCTGTCAGGCAGGGAGGAAGTGGTTGAGCAAGGGAACTGTGGTTTACTAAACAAATTGAATCTCTTGTCAAGAGGAAGAAGGAGGCTTATATAAAGATGAGGCGTGAAGGCTCAGTTAGGGTGCTTGAGAATTACAAGTTAGCCAGGAAGGACCTAAAGAGAGAGCTAAGAAGAGCCAGGAGGGGACATGAGAAGTCTTTGGCAGGTAGGATCAAGGAAAACCCTAAAGCTTTCTATAGGTATGTCAGGAATAAAAGAATGACTAGAGTAAGATTAGGGCCAGTCAAGGACAGTAGTGGAAAGTTATGCGTGAAATCCGAAGAGATAGGAGAGGCGCTAAATGAATATTTTTCGTCAGTATTCACACAGGAAAAAGATAATGTTGTCGACGAGAATACCGAGATACAGGCTCCTAGACTAGACGGGATTGAGGTTCATAAGGAGAAGGTGTTAGCAATTCTGGAAAGTGTGAAAATAGATACGTCCCCTGAGCCGGATGGGATTTATCCTAGGATTCTCTGGGACGCCAGGGAGGAGATTGCAGAGCCTTTGGCTTTGATCTTTATGTCGCCATTGTCTACAGGAATAGTGCCAGAAGATTGGAGGATAGCAAATGTTGTCCCCTTGTTCAAGAAGGGGAGTAGAGACAACCCTGGTAATTATAGACCAGTGAGCCTTACTTCCGTTGTGGGTAAAGTGTTGGAAAGGATTATAAGGGATAGGATTTATAATCATCTAGAAAGGAACAATTTGATTAGGGATAGTCAACACGGTTTTGTGAGGGGTAGGTCGTGCTTCACAAACCTTATTGAGTTCTTTGAGAAGGTGACCAAATAGGTGGATGAGGGTAAAGCGGTTGATGTGGTGTACATGGATTTCAGTAAAGCGTTTGATAAGGCTCCCCACGGTAAGCTATTGCAGAAAACACTGAGGCATGGGATTGAGGGTGATTTAACGGTTTGGATCAGAAATTGGCTAGCTGTAAGAAGACAGAGGGTGGTGGTTGATGGGAAATGTTCATCCTGGAGTTCAGATACTAGTGGTGTACCGCAAGGATCTGTTTTGGGGCCTCTGCTGTTTGTCATTTTTATAAATGACCTGGATGAGAGCGTAGAAGGATGGGTTAGTAAATTTGCGGATGTCACTAAAGTCAGTGGAGTTGTGGATAGTGCGGAAGGATGTTGCAGGTTACAGAGGGATAAGCTGCAGAGCTGGGCTGAGAGTTGGCAAATCGAGTTTAATGCGGAAAAGCGTGAGGTGATTCACTTTGGAAGGAGTAACAGGAATACAGAGTACTGGGCTAATGGTAAGATTCTTGGTAATGTGGATAAGCAGAGAGATCTTGGTGTCCATGTGCATACATCCCTGAAAGTTGCCACCCAGGTTGATAGGGTTGTTAAGAAGGCGTACGGTGTGTTAGGTTTTATTGGTAGAGGGATTGGGTTTCGGATCCATGGGGTCATGTTGCAGCTGTACAAAGCTCTGGTGCAGCCGCACTTCGAGTATTGAGTACAGTTCTGGCCGTTGCATTATAGGAAGGATGTGGAAGCATTGGAAAGAGTGCAGAGGAGATTTACCAGGATGTTGCCTGGTATGGAGGGAAGGTCTTATGAGGAAAGGCTGAGGGACTTGAGGCTGTTTTCGTTAGAGAGAAGAAGGTTAAGAGGTGACTTAATAGACACATACAAGATGATCAGAGGATTAGATAGGGTGGACAGTGAGAGCCTTTTTCCTCGGATCGTGATGGGGACATAGCTGTAAATTGAAGGGTGATAGATATAGGACAGATGTCAGAGGTAGGTTCTTTACTCAGAGAGTATTAAAGGCGTGGAATGCCCTGCCTGCAACAGTAGTAGACTCGCCAACTTTAAGGGCATTTAAATGATCATTGGATAAACATATGGATGATAATGGAATAGTGTAGGATAGATGGGCTTCAGATTGGTTTCACAGGTCGGCGCAGCATCGAGGGCCGAAGGGCCTGTAATGCGCTGTAATGTTCTATGTTCTATGACCTAATAACAGAATCACAGTAGAGCTGAGATTGAGTGTTGAAAAGCTGTTTAGAAGTACAACTGCTAAAAGAGGAATACAGGAATGTTGAGAGCTGCTGAACACTGCTCAAAGCTACAGAAGCTGCAGAAAATAAACAAAGAAGCATATCACAGCTGAAAGCCAGACGTATTGGGCTGAATCTTATGTTTCTTTCTGGCTAAATGCGTGGTGTCAAAGTTTTTGGAGTATTCTCATCATGAGGCCCGGTGAGATTTCTCGCTATATTGTACCAATGTGCTTTGCTAACTACCTACCCCATCCCATGTCATCCCTCATGTGTGATTTAATTCCCATGTTGCCATGCACTTTGAAATAACTCCACAGAGGCCAGTATCCCATCACCAAGTCACCATTTATTTACATATGGAGTGTCCTTGACATTGTTTCAGCTTCTTCAGAGACCCCTCTCAGAGGGAATAGAACCTCTGACACTCCTATTTATATCTGTCAGCTAGGGCTCCCTGATTAGACCAGAAGAACAGGCCCAATCAGGGAAATCATATTCTGAGGGCCACCTGGCTGACCTCATTACAATCACTACATGCTATTCCCAGGGCAACCCATTTGGCATCCCTTTCATCCACACCATCTATAAAAGCCCACAGTGTACCCAGAGAAGCACTGTTAGCTTAGAGCTGCCCTGCATGATTCCAGACATTTGCCTTGCACAGGGAAGTCACAGAGAAGCGTGTGTCCAACTGTATGGACAGGGCAGTGCAGAAATAAGATGTCCTCTTCCGGCAGAACCAGTAGAGAAGGTCATGCCAATCACGTCAGTGTAGTCTCAGCCATCTGGAGAAATGACCAGCAGTAGAAAGAATATTAATGACCTCCTCCACTCCTCCAGAATAAGTCCCACCACCTTCTCTCTGATCCCTCATGCTCACTTTATCTCCGCTACTGCATCCGCCTCCCAACAAGGCTCAAGCTCTACCACTCTCAATACTGCCTGCTACATCTTGCCTCGCTCACTGTCACTGACACACCAAACCCCTGACAGCAGCCCTGCCTGTCCAACGTGCTGTCTATTCACTCACTTGGGGACATCTTTTCACCTGCAGGAAAAGTAACAGCTGTGCCACCCATTTTCATCTCCCTTAACCATGCCTCTCTCTCATTCCAGGAGTGTAACAGCCCACATAATAGGGCAGAAAGAGTAAAGATGGGTAGTGAGCCATCCTATGTGACCATCCTGGAGTAGCTGACTGACAATGTCCAAGCCACTGGACTAGTATCAGAGGTTGCCCTTGGCTTACTATGCTGAGACACCCTGAATGCAGCCTGTCTCCCTTGACTTGACTGGGGACTGCTGACAACCACAACAAGCTTCCTGGCTTTATGGCTGCACTAGACAGCAAGGCAAGACAAGTAATGGATGCTATGAAATTCCATGTAGGCTCAGACTGAGTGAGCACTGTGACAGCACACACTGTCCTTGCAGCAGCATTGCAACTGGAATCTAGGAGCAAGGGTACGCCATTCAGCCCCTCAAGCCTGTTTCACCATTCAATGAGATCATGGCTGAACTGTGGCTGCAGTCCACATATCTGCCTTTGACCCATATCTCTTAATACCTCTGCTTAACAAAATTTTATCTATCTCAGATATAAAAATAACAACTGATCTAGTGTTCACTGCTATTTCTGGAAGAGTGTTCCAAACATCTACCACCCTTTGTGTGTCAGAGTACTTCCTAACATTTCTCGTGAGCAGTCTGGCCTTAATTCTCAGACTACATGCCCTGGTTCTAGCCATGTTATGGACGTGCCGGTGTTGGACTGGGGTCAGCAAAATCAGAAATCACACACCAGGTTATAGTCCAACAGGTTTATTTGAAATCACAAGCTTTCGGAGTACTGCTCCTTCATGTACTGATCATGCGCTCTGAAAGCTTGTGATTTCAAATAACCCTGTTGGACTATAACCTGGTGTCATGTGGATTCTGACTTGGTTCTAGGATATGTGTTGCCAGTACAGCCTGACGTGCAGTTGATGTGCTCTCCTGGTCAAACATCAAAGTAATCAAGTACCATCAGCCTGTGCAGTTTTTGCAATGAATACCAAGCTAAGCAAGTTAGAGAACTGCTGGTAACACATAGCACACCAGACAGACCATGATGAAGATGGGAGTAGACTGCTTCATCCTTGCAGGAGGTGATTATCTGGTCACCATAGAATACCTTTCTGACTAACGAGAGGCGTACATATTGACTGCGATGACTACTAGTGCAATTGTGGAATGTGTGAAAAGCACACTACGGTTGTTCCAGCATTCCAGACATTGTGGTGAGTGACAATAGCCCTAGATTCACAACTTTCGAGGATTGGGAAATTCAACACCAAACACCATCTCCACACTGTGACCACTCAAATGGAAAGGCTGAGGCAGCAGTGAAAATCACCAAAGGAATCAAGCAAGCCCACCACTAATACAAGGCAGTTCTCAAGTTGAGAATCTCACCTACATAGGGCATGGAAAACAGTCTGGTCCGAAAATTAATATCACACTGTACCCAAACTACTCTTCCAAGCAACCCAAAACAATAACAGCCATGAATGACGAAATCAAGGTGAAATGGCAGAGAGCCACTTTTCCTTTAGACAAAACCACCAAGCCATTGCCAGAACTGAGCATTGGAGAGCCAGTCAGGGTACAAGTCCTCAACCCTCTCAACAAGAATTAGCCCAAGTAGCAACTGGGGACCTGCCTAGAGCAATTGTCCCCTCATTTGTATGCAGTAGAAGTAAACAGCCAGGTTGCAATCATGGGCATACATGCACAATTGGAGAAGCTATTCCTTCACTGCAAACGCCCAATGAGGAAGATGTGAATTCACCACCTGCACAGACCACAGGTTAACCATTAGTCCCAGAGGTCTACAGCATCTCAACAACGGAAATGGAACATGTTACTGTGACAAGTGACATGTGAATAACACTCCCTAGAGAAGGAACCTCACCTAGATGAATGGCCAACAACATGCATGGATACTTTAAGAGACCAGTATGGTTTTAACACTGTGTGCACAATGCATATGCAGAGACTGACAACAGTAACAAACTGCTCAGGTACAAGAACAGTACGAGCATCATAGGTAACAAGCATGGGGCTGGATGAAGACAGCAGGTCAAGCAGCATCATAGGTAACTTGGGTAACGCACAGTGTAAATGAAAATGAAAGAATTTTCGATGAATAAAAAAAAGTTTGGATAGAGATGCAATATTGGCTTCCCATTGTCCTGTGACCTTGACCGTGAGGCAGTTACTGCAATCTTATGACAGTTCAATAAAAACACGGTACAAGCTGGATGTTGTAAACTCGTAACAAATTCTACCTTCAAATTTTAACATTATGGATCCTCTATTCTCTTTTCCGCATAACTGGAGGCCCTGTCTAGAGCCGTTTTGGCTTATTCTTTAGAATACACAGCCCAAAGTCTCTACACATCCTCAACTCCCCACCTCCACCTTTAGGAATTTGCTTCTAACATACCTCCTCAACCAAAGCATCTTGACCTCCTAATATTTTTCTGTCTTGTTGATTTTTATCTGATTCCATTCTGGAAAGCCACCTTGGGATATTTTTGTACATTATTGATGCTAAACAATTTTGTTGTTGCTATACTCTTGTGACCTTTTCATTAAATGCCAGTTCAATGTCTCAGCACTGTTCTAATTTAGGATATTCAAATTTTGAAAGAACTGTTTCAAGAAGCACATATTGTACATCTGTGATCAGCCTCTCTTTCTTACATTGCTTTGGCTTCATACATTACATGGCTCTGGAAATTACAGGAAACAAAATATAAACACCAGAAGTAACCAAGTATACCAGTTCCTAGGATTGAACACTGATATCAGAACAAGTAATCGTGGATGAAAACACCTCAGCATTGCAGTCAATTTAGTTTTAACCCCTATGTTCAGAAAAAAAAAAGCTTTATTGCAACTTCTGTGAGAAGTGGTGACTGGTTTTCAAGTGTGCAAAGCCGGGACATACAAATTTGAGGCTGTATTTAGACAGGTTTTAGATAGCAGCTAGGATTGTGATTTTCAAGCAAACAGTACGGTACTCTGAAATAACAAGGTGTAGAGCTGGATGAACACATCAGGCCAAGCAGCATCAGAGGAGCAGGAAAGCTGACGTTTTGGGTCTAGACCCTTCTTCAGAAATGGGGGAGGGGAAGGGGGTTCTGAAATAAATAGGGAGAAAGGGGGAGGCGGACAGAAGATGGATAAAGGAGAAGATAGGTGGAGAGGAGACAGACAGGTCAAGGAAGCGGGGTTGGAGCCAGTAAAGGTGATGTAGGTGGGGAGTTAGGGAGGGGATATGTCGGTCCAGGGAGGATGGACAGGTCAAGGAGGGGGGACAGGTCAAGGAGGAGGGATGAAGCTGGTAGGTAGGAGATGGGGGTGGGGTTTGAGGTGGGAGGAGTGGATAAGTGGGAGGACAGGTTAGGGAGGCGGGGACAAGCTGAGCTGGTTTTGGGATGTGGTCGGGGGAGGGGAGATTTTGAATGTGAAGTCCACATTGATGCCGTTGGGCTGCAGGGTTCCCAAGTGGAATATGAGATGCAGTTCCTGCAACCTTCGGGTGGCATCGTCGTGGCACTGCAGGAGGCCCAGGATGGACATGTCGTCTAAGGAGTGGGAGGGGGAGTTGAAGCGGTTCGCGACTGGGAGGTGCAGCTGTTTGTTGCAAACCGGAGTGTAGGTGTTCCACAAAGTGGTTCCCAAGCCTCCGCTTGGTTTCCCCGATGTAGAGGAGGCCACAACGGGAACAGCGGGTACAGCATACCACATTAGCAGATGTGCAGGTGAACATCTGTTTGATGTGGAAGGTCTTCTTAGGGCCTGGGATGGGGGTGAAGGGGGAGGTGTAGCACTTCCTGCAGTTGCAGGTAAAAGTGCCAGGGGTGGTGGAGCTGGTGGGGAGTGTGGAGCGGACAAGGGAGTCACGAAGAGAGTGATCCCTCCGGAAAGCAGATAAGGGTGGGGAGGGAAAAATGTCTTTGGTGGAGGGGTCAGATTGCAAATGGCGGAAGTGTCAGAGGATGATGCGTTGGATAACTTGGTACTCTATTTACTTCGGTAAAAAGGTCAAGTTCTGTATTCTGCAGATGCTAGTTTGTATTCTTACACGTATGCATGTTACTCCTCATCTAAGTTAAATTTAAAATGTTTATACAGTGCAGGTAGCAATGCCCATGTCAGAACCGAAGAAGAGTCATTTGGGCTTGAAATGTTAACTCATTTTCTCTCTCCACAGATACTTTCAGACCTGCTGAGCTTTTCCAGCATTCTCTGTGCTGTTTTCAACTTTGCAGGTTGGCTAAATGTGTTTCTAGGCCTAAGGAACCCAAGGCCTTGAGACCCAGTTTGGAACTGAACTCCATGCAATGTCAAACCAAAGTGGTACCATGCGTCATCAACTCCTGAGCTACTCATGTTGCTTTGTTCTGAGAATATTTTTACAAAACTCATTCCTGGGATGTGCCTGTCACTGTAAGGCCAACATTTATTGCTCATCTCTAATTGGCATTGAACTGAGTGGCTTGCCAAGCCATTTCAGAGGGCAGTTAACATTGTTGTGGGTATGGAGTCAAATGAAGACCAGACAAAGAAAGAGTGGTGAATTTCCATTCCTAAAGAATGTTGGTTTATCAGACAAATATTTACAACAATTGACAATGTTATAATGGTCGCCATCAGATTAGCTTTTTAATCCCAGATTTTTATTGAATTCAAGTTTCACCATTTGCCATGGTAAGAATTGATACAGGATCAACCACAATCACATTAAATGGCGTAGCATTTGTTACTAGTTTCTGTGTTTCTATATTCCCACTACATTGCTCTGTGGACTACTAGTCTACTGACAGTACTACTACCTCTCCCCTTGATTGTCAGTGCCTGAGTCAAATGACTTCAACTAAGTGGCAAGTGGAAACTGAACTTGTATCGTAAATAGATTTTCACAGACAGGGGAAAGACAATGTGAAAAATCCATTTGAAGACAAATTTCTGGGGCTCCAGGTGGTGGTGAACTGTTTCACTTGACAAATTACCAATAAGAAAATAATCCCTTATCCACTTTTCTTCACTTGTAGAGTAAACGTCTATTTGTCGTCAGGATAAATTTCAGATTGTTCCAGCAAAGTGTCAGGACGAATAAGAAGGGATGATTGGCTTTTTTCTCTGTTTGAGAAAAATCATGAGAAGCAACCTACATTATCTGGACAGCAAGATTAACTAAATCAGGAAGGTTCTAGTGACAACAAAGTCCTCTGATCAACTTACAACATCCATCAATGTGAATGATACGTACAATACCCCTGCTTTATAAATGCTAGAAGGTGATCCTTCATAGTTAAGGTCATCTTGCATGATTAAGACCTGGTTTCTGGGTGTAACTGAGATAATTCCACTGACTATTGTTGAGAAAGCATGTTACTTGATCTTTAAATACGGTCGCTAGGGTAAATTCCATTCATCAGAGCAATAATTATGTTCTGTGTTTACATTTGTTCTGGTAGATTAGTATACAAAGCAATTATAGGCACAAAGACTCACGATAACCCAACGTAAATTTCACCATTTGTAATAAAGCTGCCAACTGTCTAGTTGGATTACAAAAATGACCCTCTAGGTTATTTTTATATTTACTTTTTTAAGAATAGTTGTACAACTGTTGAGTGTAAATAGCTTATATGTTATCAATTGAGCACAAGATTTTTTATTGTAATTGTTTTATTATTTTAAAAAATCCCTTTGTAAAATTAATTGAAAGGTCTTAAATTTTCTGCTACATTGTCATATCTCTCAAATATCCTAAAATGGTATATTTTACTTTATGTAGGTAAATGTTGGGGACTATACAAATTCAAGCAAACAAAACAGCGGCTGAATTAATGACCAAATAGTCTATACATGATAACGTGGGTGAAGTGAGACATGTTAGTCAAGTTATCAGGAGAACTCCTTGATCTTTAAATCATGCCATAGAATCTTTAATATCAGGATCTCAAGAACAGGCAGATAGGAGATTTACTTAACATTTGGTTTGAAGCTATCATACTGACATTGCTATTTCCAGGTACTATGGTCTGAATCTTAAGTTATTTTACTTACGAAGGTGTTGTGCTGGGGTTTTGTTTGGACATTTTTCACCAACCTAGCAGATTTTTAATCTTAGCAAACTCACTATATTAGTTACTTACTGAGTGCCCCTCTAGCATCTCTCACCCCATTTTATCACATATTCTTTCTGAAATCACTTGCTGGTCAGCGGATACCCTTCAGTTTGTGCCACCTTGGAAAGGCCACTGTGCGCCTAGATAAATGTTGACAATGAGGTGTTGCACCTCACCAGCAATGTCATGGCACAGCAACCCCGAAGCCACAATGGATCACAGCTGGCATAGCTGACACTCCCTTGCACATACAACCTCATTTTGTCTCTCTCCAATGCTGATATTTAACCACCAGGCCACACTTTCACCTGTCTCTACACCCTCCAAGTCAGTGCGATCCTATCCCCAATGCCCATGGTAGGTCCACAGTTTGTTATTGTTCAGCAGGGGAACATCACATACAAGCAAGCAATTGGACAAATACAAGTATGAGCTCTTATTTACAGAAACCAATATAGAGGCTGAGGTTTGTCCCGATGATGCAGAAATCTGATTTGCATTATGAACAAAGGTTAATTTACAGTCCACAATTGTTCACTACACCCAACTCTCTTCTCTTGGAACTGGGCATAGGTGAGTTCTGTCTGGCTTGTCGCACCTAATGCAGCTGAACCCTGTCATGGACATTGTCAGCTTCCTCCTCCCTAATGTACATCTCCTCATGGAGACTGCTCCTGTTTGCCCAGTCCTTTAATATCTATCACATCACCTGCTGCAACTGTGCAGAGCACAGCAAGCCAGGTTGATATGACACACTCTGTCCAGGTGATACCGGAGGCTCCAAGGACAGCAGAACTGCATCTCCAGTAGCCCTATCATCTGATCTACTGAGGCCTGGTTGAAGCACAGACGGACTGCAAAGGCATGGGCTGCAAGACTCTGGCAGAATTAAATACCTGAGTGCCCACAGACAAACGCCAAACTGGAACTTTATCAGCCCCATGACTGACCATAGCTGTAGCCCAGGACTGACCATAGTCCTCCTGTGCCCCATTAAAGAGTGTTACCTCTTGACTTTGACACATGTTCACATGACCGAAGCGCAAAGTGTAAACTGCTGGCACATGTCGCAGGCATCATATTGATATAGCCCGATGCCACACTGTGACATGTCCATCCCCTTGACTGTTCAGTGCTCCCCATCATAACAAACTACCTCCTGAAGACCATATGCAAAGAAATAACATGAGGCACGCAAAGGCTAGCAGGCCATAAGTCTGTGCTAAGGTCAGCAAGTGGGCATGAAGAACCATGTGAAGTATAGAGTAAATGCAAAGTGAGCGAGTGTTAAGAAAGGGAGCTGACAGCCATGAGATGCATCCTATGCAGATGCACAAGGTACATGAGATACTGTATGCAAAATGACCTCGAGGAAGCACACAGGTCATAAGTGCTCCTGTGCTCCAAATTGTTGAAGACCTGAATTGTTGAGAGAATTTCTCTGAGAGCAGACATGCTGACGTGGCGAGCCTGGTAGCTTGCCCATGCCAACTTGCAAAGTAACAAAGTCCCAAGAAGGATGGTGGGCGTGGATATTGTTCTGAAGAAGCAGTTACATGATGGCCAGTACAAGCATTCGACGAGCTTCAGCTGCCAGGTAACCGCTCTGAATTACTTGGTGGGAAATTGCGCCATCTAGTTTTTCATTGGACAAGAGGAGAATTGGAAGTGGTGCATCATTAAGGCGAGTTGGGGCTTTAATGCAATGCAAAGACATGGACGTAAGGTTGTTGTCATTCAAGGATGAGTTTCTGAAGTTACCATTTAAGGCTTTATGGACAAATCAGGAAAACGTTTCTCAACATCGAAAATATATCTATAAAAAAATTCTCACCATATTTTCCCACATTTCTTGCCATTGTTCACATCACACCAGGGAGGGTAAAAATGGAGCCCATGCTCCAAGATGGGAATGAAGGCAACTACAAAGCAAATTGAATTTAACTCAACTTACATTGAGAAGTTTATCAATATCAGAGAGAAGGAGGTAGGTTCTGGGGAGATTGTACTGGAAGCACAAGACTTAGGTTTGTCTTCAGAAAGTGGCATGGAAGTTAGAGGTAGGTCTTGAACTGCTTTTTCGTTTATATCCCTTTAATGTGTTTTGTAAGTTTCAATATTTCACACAGATGGCCACACCAGTGCAAACTGACAAAAGATATCCAGGAGGAGAATCATTAACTTTTACAAAGGAGAGCTACAGAATTTATGGAACAAGCTGTATTTTCTCACGCTACGGGCTGAATATTATTCTTTTTAGCTGTGTATCAGTTTCATTGGGTTTTCAGCGTTTCTCTCCATGGTGCCAAGCAAATTTTACTGACATCTTACCAAACCCACCTCATGGCACACCACTTGTTCCATTCTAGCCCCATTCTACAATTTACTGTACTCAGGACAACACACCAATGCTGGAATATCCTGAAATGCACTCGCATCCTAACCGTCTATAAAAGGCCATTGTCTACTTGGACAAGCATTGTTCGTCCAGAGCTGTCTTGCACAATCCCTGACATTTGCCTTGTATGGTGAAATGTGCTCAGCCCTCAGCTGCAGAGTTTGCCACTCTGAGATGATAGTTTTGAGCTCTAAGGAATTCTTTCCAATTTTCTGTTTGCAATTTAGATCCTTTATGCCACGAGTGATTAGGTTACAGTCAGTCCTATGGGGTAAGGGTGTATAATACGTAAAATTATCATTTGGGAATTTGGACTTTTCAAATAGAGACAAAAGGCTTTTAGTTTCAGTACTTTAAAATTTAATTTTAAAAAAATTTATAAAATTTTTTAAAAAGTCAGAAAGCCATTTTGAAAAGAGACCTAAAGGTATAGTTTCCAAGAAAGCATAAGACTTAGTCGAAGCCTAACCAGACACCAACTGTGTTGAATGATGAAGTGTTTAAACTGCCTTGTATGTTCTTAAATGTATTGAGGATTCCTCACACTCTTTTAGGCTGTACGTTCCACATGTCCACCAACCTTTGGGTGAAAATGAAATTCCTTAAATTCCCTCTAAACCTCCTGTTCCTTACCTTAAAAATGTTTTTGACCCTTCTACTAAAGAGGAAGAGTTTCTCTCTATGGCCCTCAGAACTTTACATGGCTCAATAAGATCCTCTTTCAGCTTCTTCTGCTCTAAGGAAAATAACCACAGCCTATCTAGTCTCTCTTCATGGATGGGAAATTCCAGGCTAGGCAACATCCTGGTGAATGTCTTCTGCACCCTCTCTACAGCAATCACATCCTTCCTACAGTGTGGCAACCAGAACGGCACAATACTCCAGGTGTGGCCTAAGTAAACATTATACACAGCTCCTTTATAACCTCCTTGCTCCTGTACTCAGTATCTTGACTAATAAAGGCAAATATTCAATTTGCTGCCTTGACTACCTTATCTATCTGTCCTGCTGTCTTCAAGGATCTATGGACATTCACACCAAAGTCCATCTGGTCTTCTATACTTCCTAGATTCCTACCATTATTCGTGTACTCGCTTGCCTTATTAGTCCTCCCAAAAACTCCCATTTCAGGATTAAATTTCATTTATTACTATTCAGCCCATTTGGGTTGGTCCAGTTTTTACTGCAATGAATCGAAGGAGGGGATGAATTATGATGAAGTGGATGAAAATTAGTGGCGATGCGGTAGGGACTGATGCTGAGGTGCCACAGTGAGTAAATAGGAAGTGTTTGGGAGAATGAGGTGAGTGAGAGCGGTTAAGTGCACATGATGCACACAATACTGAGGGTTGCCTTGGTGAGTCACGTGTGCAGTGGCAGAGTTAGAATGAATGCTGGCCATGTGAATGAGAAGTAGCAGAAAGACAGTGGGAGAAGATCATTGACCTTGAGGTTGCAGACTTGCTCGGCAAGCCGATGTGTTTGATTGCAGACATTTTGTCACCCTGCTAGGTAACATCATCAGTGGGCCTCCAGTGAAGCATTAATGTTCTGTCCTGCTTGTTATTTATATGCCTTGGTTTGGTATTACTTCCGTTCTGTTTTTCAGTGGTATGTACATCAGGTCCCGATCAATGTGTTTGTTGATGGAGTTCTGTTTGGAATGCCAGGCCTCCAGGAATTCCCTAGCGTGTCTCTGTTTGGCTCGTGCTATTATGGATGTATTGTCCCATTTTCTCAAGAACTTTAGATCACTGACCTTCCATTGGCCGTTCCAATTCACTTGCAGTGTGGGGCTAAGATGGCTCTGTCTGCCAGCATGGCCACCTGTGATGGTCAGCTAGAATAAAGCATGGCCCTTTTCTCCATGTCTACTAATACTTCCAAGTTCCTGTGCACAAAGTAGGGAGCAAACTTTCCTTTCCGTTGGGCCATGTGATTCATAATAATGTTCAAGCACAACAGTGTGAATAGTCAACCCTGGTTTGCTGCATCAGAAGTGGCAATATAGCTAGTCTTTAAATATGGGCGCCAGATGAGTAAAAGACAGGAGGCTCCAGCTGTGGTAAGTAATCTCTCTCTCCAGCCGCATAATTACCCAATAAAGCTGTCCAAGACCCCAGCTGTATTATCAATGAGGCAAGAGCAGAAGATTGTATGAGTTACGTTGTTACAGACTGTCAGACCAGGTACCATGAATTGCGCTCAAATAAACATTAACAGAAAGGGGGAACATTCCACCCATAGAAGCAGACCAAAAATTTGGAGCCTTTCAATTTTACCCCAACTTTTATCACTCATTCCATTCTGTTTCAGATAACACCAAAATCTTTGTCCTAATTCTCTTCCTTAGTAGAAAACTCCTGATAAAAATACTTAAAAGGCAGCCTCAATTAAAACAAGAAATAACCTATACAAATTTTGATACAAAGACCAGTTAAAGTCTATACTGATGAGTCCTACACTTCCACTATGTCGAACATTTGCAAACCAGATACATGAAAACCAGAAAAAGTCAATATGAGCATTGTGAATAATGATGCAAGACACAAAATACGTGCAGCCTAAATTCAATGCTACTTTGATTGTCACAAAGTACAGTGAAAAGTTTTGTTTTTGAGCAGCACAGGTAGATCATAGTAAGCAAGGATGTACAGATCGAAAAGATTTAGACAGAGGCATACAGGTTACATTGCACAAAGCGTGCGCTAGACAAGATCAGCATTATTTGTGGCTAGAGTCCATTCATCAGTCAAATAACCGCCAGGAAGAAGCTGTTCCTGAACCTGCTGGTGCATGTGTTCAGGCTTTTATATCTTCTAACCAGCAGGGGGTGCACTATGCTGCAGTACACTCCTACAAATGCAATTTGAACAATGGTTCTGGTATATATCAGTTTCACAAGTTGTGATGAAAACACCAATTACTGCACTGCGATAGCAATCATACTGGTTGTAAACTATTATGCTTTGGAATTTAAAGTGCGGCTGCTTGGTGATTAGTTTATTTTTAATTCCAATTAAAAGCTATGTCATTTGAGATTTTAAGAAATTGCTTAAAGAGGCTATTGTGTTCATGAGCAAATCTTGTTCATGTACAACATTTCAAGAGTGAATAAATTGGTTTGACAAGCTGTACTAAGCCATGCTTCTTTCTCGTAAATAAAAATGATACTCGTGTCAGACTCCTTTGGTACAGCAGAATCGTGCCTTCATACAACCTCAACGAGATATTCTTTTAATGGAAGTGTTACTTTACATGAAATGAGTGTATTGATCACTGTAAATTACGTAGGCAATCAACATTCGTTCAAAAGCATCAATTCAATTTGTAACACGAATCCATCAACAAAACATTTTATGAAAGTTGTTTAATGGATACTTACTATTACCTCAACTTCTCAAGATCTTCCTAACATGCCCATCAAGCCCTCTCAGGACAATGCTCAGTTTCTAGTTTCTACATTTCTTTTGTCAGACTAAGACTTAGAAGGTTTATCACTTACATGGAAACCGTTGCAAAGACTGAAAAATGCACAAACGCCATTCAAAAGCCATAAACATTTGTATTCCTGTTTTCAATCAATTCACGTGGCTGTATCCTTTTAAAAGTATCTGTCACTTTTGCGTAAGGAACCTGTATAACCCACAGCAAGTCCAAAAGATGCTAGGAACTCGCTTATTCCAAGTGAAATAAGATGGGGTTAACACAGCTTACCAGGGCCTGACAATACCAAATTGGTAAATCCCATAGTTAAAAGTATCATCAAGGGATAAAGAAGTTCAAAGGTTAGTAATGGGACGTATCACATATTTAACGAAATATTTAGTTTTGTATAATTTTTGGAGGAAAAACAATATTTTAATATAACTGTACACAAAACGGAAAACAATGCATTAAACTTTAAGACCAGCCACGTAGAGATGAGAAACTTAAAGAAATATTTGCTATGTTGGCGAAGACTGAGGTTTCAACAGGATTGCACCCCTTCACAAATCAGACTTTAGTCACTACCAATATATTTTTGATTCTGACCATTGTCCTTCCTTTTTTTATTAATGCATCTGGTTACAAGATGAGTTATCACAAAGCATTATCATGTCTTTTCAGTAAATTACAAAAGCTAAGAGAGCTCAATTAGAATGGAGATTTCAGATAAAGAAATTTCAACCACTTCAAACATCATGATTTGTTTCTAATCTTACCAACGAGATTAGGGAAAGTTAACATTTTGGTCCGAGTAAGGGTTGGACAAAGCCAGGCAAAACAGTCAATTGAAATTCCATTGGCACAAGTGTAACTATGAAAAGGAAAATAGAACCATATATTTCTTGTCAAGAGTGGAAAAAGAGTTAGTGAGTTCAGAAGAGAAAGGCTGCACATTGATTTGAATGATGTAGAAGGATAATAATGAAGACAGTGGGCTAGAAATAATTCATGCAAGTCCTCAGACTCTTGAACATCAATCTTGGTGCACATGCACAGTCTGGCTAGTTGGGCATTAACCTATCAAGATTACATTCAAGTTTCAATGGCACTTGGAAAAGGATAAAAGATCCATCACATTCAATGCAGTTACATGCAGGCATGTCATCACAGCCGTGCTGGTGTACATCTCTGCCATTTCCTCAGTTACTCTATAGTGGATAAAAATTGCACATTATAAGAGGAAATGCTTACTTTGTGTTACTGATTAGGAAGACAGAGAAAATGTGCTGATGGGGAAGTGAGAGGCCAATCGTAGTTTGTACTTTCTTTCCAATGAGGAGTCACTGGACTTGAAATGTAAGCACTGTTTTCCTCTCTATAGATGCTACCGGACCTGCTGTGTTTCTCCAGCACTCTTTTTGTTTCAGTTTTCCACATCCACAGTTTATTGTTTTTATTTGTATTTTCATCTCAGGCTATCCTCTACTCACTAACTCAAGACATCTAGAGCAAATATTTAACAGCACCACCATGATTCACTGCACTGTGTTAACGTTGACTTCATGATCTTTGTCTGTTTTTACATTTCACAAGGTAATTCCCAGGAACCAGAGCCACCTCTCCATAGAAACATAGAACTTAACAGTGGAATTAGGCCAATTGACTCTTCAATGCTGTGCCGTCAATTAGTTGTTAACTAATTTAGCATTTTTAACTCCACTTGCCTGATTATCCTCATAACTAGTGTCGACAAAGAAAATACCTGATTTGCCTTGAATAAATTCAATAACCCAAACATCAGTGTTTTCTGGGGAATGGAATTCAACATACTAATTAAATTCTGCAAAATGAGATTTCTTCTCCTCTCTACAAAAGAGACCTCGTTCTTAAACTGTATCCTTTCTTTCTGGTCTGGATAACTGGAAGCGTCCTTTCTGCATCCACCCTTTTGTGTCCCCTCAGGATGTTCCATGCTTTGATAGGATCACCTGTCATGTTCCTGAACTTCAAAAGATACAGGCCCAACCTTAAAAGATAAGTCTTTCATTCCAGGAATGAGTTGAGTGAATCTTCCGAATTGTTTCAAATGCAATTTTACCTAATTTCAAATAAGGAGGCTAAACTGCGCATAGTAATCTAGATATGGTCTCACCAATGCCCTGTACAGGGGCAATAAAACTAGCGCCTTTTATATTCCATTAAATTTGCAATAAGCAACATTTCATTTACTTTCCTAATCTCTTGCTGCACCTGCAAATCTTTCCTAGTTCATGTAACAAGACACCAAGATCTGAATCTACTAGAGAAGTGCTATCTTTCTCCACTTAAATAAATGTTACTTTTCTATTCCTCTTCTCAAAATTGTCAATATTTTCCCACACAATACCCCATCTGCTAATTTTCTGCCTACTCATTTAAACTGTCCATCTCCATTTGGACCTTCTAGCTGCTATGAAAAAAATCTCGTATTTGGGTGTGATCAGCAAATTTAACTGACATACATTTGGCCCCTTCATGGAAGTCATTGATTATAGACTGTAAACAGTTGAGGTCCCAACACAAGACCCCTATGGCATTCCACTTGTTTTCTCTTGCCACATGAAAAAACATTTATCACTACTCTGCTTCTTGTTAAGCTAACTAATTCTATGGGCATGATAGAACATTACCACCTACACCATGAGCTCTGGTGAGGTTTGACAACCCTTGATGCAGCACTTTTTTGAATGCCTTTTGGAAATCCAAGTTTAGAGTTTCCACTTTATCTGTTTTGCTTTTTAGATCTTTAAACATTCTAACAAATTAGTTAAACATGGCTGCCTTTTCACAGTCATGTTGACTCTGCTTAATGTCTCCACATTTATTTTCCCCAATGAATAATTCCCCAAACTCAAAGTCAATACTCGTTTCGGTTATACTTTCCCTCTGGTTATTACACAAATTGCTACCCTGCTCTATTGCTTTACTGTTTCCTTTGATTTACCACATCTCTTCTTGCATGATTCACTCACCTCCACTATGTAAAGACCGGTCTACCACAATCACAGGAGTAGGAAGATGGAAGAGGTTCTACAAAGTAGATTTCCGAAATTAGGAAGGAAATTAAAAAAAAAGCTCCTTACAAGGAGCAGTTAACAAGGTGTAGAGCTGGATGAATACAGCAGGCCAAGCAGCATCATAGGAGCAGGAAAGCTGACGTTTCGGGCCTAGACTGTTCTTCAGAAGGGTCGAGGCCTGAAACGTCAGCTTTCCTGCTCGGCCTGCTGTGTTCATCCAGCTCTACACCTTGTTATCTCAGATTGTCCAGCATCTGCAGTTCCTACTTTCTCTTACTCCAGTGCCAGATACTTGAGAGTTCAAGATCAGGATGATCGATCAATTGAATGCGTGACTGGAGAAGCGGTGTAGTCAGGAGCGCATCAGATTCTGAGGCTTTGGGGCAAGTTGGACGTGTTCAAGCTAGTCAGGTTACATCTTAACTGGGCTGGGACTGAGACTTTACCTACACTGCAAAATTCCATGACTCAAACATGAAGATAAAAATAATGTATTTAAATATTTTACCAGTGAACAATGAGTAAGGGTGAGAAATTATACATGAAGGAGGGAAGAAACTATGTTATAAAATGTTATTTCCAAACTTAGAAGCAAATTAGGAAAAAATGCCTAGAAATACATATGCAAGATGAATTTAGATGCAGTCTTTTTGCAACCACAAAAGCACAAATATTAAGTGGATTGTATTAATTGGCTCTCACAACTCATACTCTGGATTTTAAAGGAGTTGGAGCAGGTGATTATTGGTTCGACAAGAGACACATTGAACTCAAAACCTTAATTCTGCTTCTCTCTCCAATATGCTGCTCGACCTGTTGTTGAGTTTTTTTCCCCAGCAGCTTTTGATCTTCAGATTGCCAGCATCCACTTGGCTCACTTTGGGAGATGGTAATGAAGTGGTAATGTCACTGGACTAGTCGTCCAGAGGCCCTGGTTAATATTGTGAGGAACATGGATTTGAACGGAAGTGGTAGATTTGAATTCAATAAAAATTCGCAATTTAAAGCTTGCTTAATGGCACCATTGACAATTGTCGGAGGTGATTATAAAAGATAGGATTTATGGTCATTTAGAAGGGCAAAAATTGATTAGGGATAGTCAGTGTAATTTTGTGCAAAGAAAATTGTGCCTTACAAACTTGTGTTTTTTGAGGAAATTACCAAAACGATGGATGAGGGCAGAGGGTGGTGTGCATGTGGAATGTACTTCCTGAAGTGGTGGAGGATGTGGGTACAATTACAATTATTAAAAGACATTTGGATAGATACATGGATAGGAAAGGTTTGGACAGATATGGGCCAGGAGCAGGCAGTTGGGACCAGTTTAGTTTGGGATTATGGTTGGCAGGGACTGGTTGAACCGAACGGTCTGCTTCCGTGCTGTATGACTCTGTCGTAAAAGCCCACCTGATTCAAAAATGCCCTATAGCAACAAAAATCTCTGTTGTCTGAACATGGTCTACATGTGATTCCAGACCCACAACAAGTCACCTCCTGTTAACTTCGGAAATGACCATTAAGCCATTCAGTTCAAGTACGGTTAGGGTTGAGCAAGAGATTTTGCACAAGATGCCAGCGATACCCACATCTCATACAAGAATAAAAAGAAGAAAGGAAACATTATATCTGTTTGCTATCAGAACCAGACTGAAAAAGGAGGCAACTTTGCAATTGCACAGGACCTTTGAAAGCAGCGTGGTCATTCTGCTCTATTTTAGTCCTGTTACTCCAAGGAACAGGTCAAGAGTGTTTGGAATACACTCATTTACCTGGACGAATGCCACACAAACACCAAGAGGCATGACACCATTCAAGACAGAGCAGCCCACTAGATTAGCAACACAACCAAACATGCACTCTCTCCACCACTGTTGCATAGTTGCAGCCCTTTATGCCATCTCTGAAATGCACTACAGAAATTCACCGAGACTCCTCAGACAGTACCTTCCAAACCGACGACCACTATCACCTGACAGGCGAAGGGCAGCAGATTCATGGATTACAACCACCTGCAATTTGCCCTCCAAGCCATTCACTATCCCGAATTGGAAACATATCACTGTTCTTTTGGTTTCATTGGGTCAAAAATCCTGGAATGCCTCCCTAACAGCATTATGGGTCTACCCATAGCATATAGACTCAGCAATCCAAGAAGAAAGTTCACAACGACATTCTAAAGGACAGATAATATATTCTGGCCTAGCCAATGGCAGCCACATCTCATTCAAGAATAAAAAAATTTGAGGAACTTAAAAGGTTAAGAAGCATGTCAAAACTTCAAGGACAGAGTAGAAAACCAATTTTGAGAGAAGTAATTTGACAGAAAGGAAACGTTGTTCAAAGGCACACAGACCGTAAAAGCCTATTAAGTGGAGGGTTGCAAGATATACACAGAGGCATATGGCACAGCTGAGGTATGATTCAAAGATTGGCTTCAACACCATAACAGCACAATATGTCTGTAATGTCCAGGCTGGTTTTAAGACCATAAGACGTAGGAGTGGCAGTACGGCCATTCGGCCCATCGAGTCCACTCCGCCATATAATCATGGCTGATGGGTATTTCAACTCCACTTATCCGCACTCTCCCCGTAGCCCTTGATTCCTTGCGCGATCAAGATTTCATCAATCTCTGCCTTGAAGACATTCAACGTCCCGACTTCCACTGCGCTCCGTGGCAATGAATTCCACAGGCCCACCACTCTCTGGCTGAAGAAATGTCTCCTCATTTCCGTTCTAAATTGACCCCCTCTAATTCTAAGGCTGTGCCCACGGGTCCCAGTATCCCTACCTAACAGAAACAACTTCCCAGCGTCCACCCTTTCTAAGCCATGCATCATCTTGTAAGTTTCTATTAGATCTCCCCTCAACCTTCCAAACTCTAATGAATACAATCCCAGGATCCTCAGCCGTTCATCGTATGTTAGGCCTACCATTCCAGGGATCATCCGTGAGAATCTCCGCTGGACACGCTCCAGTGCCAGTATGTCCTTCCTGAGGTGTGGGGCCCAAAATTGGACACTGTACTCTAAATGGGGCCTAACTAGAGCTTTATAAAGTCTCAGAAGCACATCACTGCTTTTATATTCCAACCCTCTTGAGATAAATTGAGATTAAGAGCTACCGTACTCACTGTAGACCCACAACTTTGTTGCCAAATTCCAAACGAATGCCATCTAAAAGTTCACTGATGACAGCTCCGTAGTAGGACGAATATCTAACAATGACGAGTCAAAATGCAAAAGGGAGACAGAGGGCTTGGTGGCGTGATACAAGGAGAACAACTCCTCTTTCAATGTCGGCAAAACTAAAGAACTGACCGCTGACTTCAGAAAGGGAAACACCCCCCCCCCCCCCTCCATCTACATCAATGGAACTGGGGTTGAGACGATGGAGTGTGTCAAGTTCCTCAGAGTAATGATAACAGACAACCTGTCTTGGACTTCCCACATAGTTGCGACAGTCAAAAAAGGCACAACAATGCCTCTTCTCTCTCAGGCAGCTCAGGAAATTCGGCATGTCCATAGGGACCCTCACAAATTTCTACCGATGCATCATTAAAAGCATACTGCCTGCACGTATAACGGCCTGGTAAGGCAACTGTTCTGCCCAGGACCACAAGAACCGACAGAAGGTGATGTCACAGCCCAGCCCATCACGGAAGCCAACCTTCCATCCATGGGCTCCATTTACATGACTTGTTACCACAGAAAGGCTGCCAACATCATTGAAGACCCATTGCACCCCAGTAATGATCGCCTACAATCTCTTCCATCAGGCAGAAGACACAGAAACTTGACACACACCAGCAGATTTCGGAACAGCTTCTTCACAGCCATTATTAGACTGATGAATGGACTGTCTAGCCTTAAATAATGCTGATCTTGCTAATGTTGATCTCACCTTGTGCGAATGTAACTTGTAAGTCTTTAAGTTATTTTTTAAAACAACCTTTGATCTGTACATCCTTGCTTACTATGATCTGCTGTACTGCTTGTAAACAAAGTTTTTCACAGTACTCCAATAAATCAATCGATCTTAGCCAGTCTCACTTCCATCTGCCATTTTTCTGTAGTTCTGTAACATTTTTCTCTTCAGATAGCTTTCAGAAAGGAATAGTGTATCTATGATTGAGTGAACCTCACAGTAGCAGGTAGCGAGACTTGAAAAACTTAAGACATTGTGAACGGTGAGGAGCATAGTGAAAGACATCAAGGGAATACAGACAGGCTGGTAGAATGATCTAGCATTTAGCAGATGAAATTTAATGCAGGAAGAATGAAAAAAAAAACAATTCTGAACAGTGCAGAAGCAGGAATTATTTGTGCTTAAGTCATTGAAGATGGGACAAGTTGAAGTGATTAATAAGAGGCATGATATGGTCTAACCAGAAGTATGGAATACAAAAAGAACTATAAAAAAACTCCTGGATTTCCAAATGAATTAGAAATTCTGAGTATCATACTGCGAGTGGGAGGTGAAGACATTGGGCAGGGTGCACAGAAGATTTGTGAGGATAGTTCTAGGAATGAGGCACATGAATTTCATAAAGTTTGAACATAGAAGGCCGAGATCAGCTTCGACAAAGGGTTTTGAAATCATTAGGTGTCTCGTCTGAGCAGACAGAAAGAAATTGCTTCCAACGACGAAACGACACCAATGCCAACTGAATAACAAAAGAATGAAAAGTAAATTGACGAAAAAAAAATTTTATACAATGAGCGGTTAAGGAGGCACGATCTGACTGCGTTGGAGGTACAAAAATAGTGGCTACAGAAGAAAATTAGATAAACACCTGGAGAGAAATCATTTGCAGGTCTACAGGGCAAAGACTATAGAAAGGGACTAACAGATTTATTCTTGCAGAAAACCAGCAGTCATGCAGGCTGAATGGGCACCGTTTGTGTTGCAACCATTCTATGATTCTCTAGCTGTCATCCTGCAGCGATCCAATGCCAAAAATAATCCAAGATGACAGAATTTTAAACTCGCAGTGCAACTCAATTCAGTACTTAACATGCAATCAGTCAGCCAGCTTCTCTAATGCTAGCTAATGGTCTGAATTTCTGAAATACAAGACACTCCTGAGCACTGTAGCAGCTTGAAAGAAATCAGAGGACAATGGAGCATAAAACATTTATACCTTTATTTTGAAGTAAGCATGATTGTTAAATATTTAACTATCAAATCGTTAGTTATTTAAGCAATAAACTTTAAACTTAAGTGATACTGTAAAAAATAAATTTTAGGAGACTTGCAATTCATTTCTGGTACATTGTTAGCTACTACCTCAATTTTAGTTATCGTGATACATTTCCAGACCTTGGCCATGTGGCTTTCTTCACATGTACCTTATTAAACAATGAGTGATAGTTCCATGGTTATAGGATTCAAAATAACTAGATAGACATTTCAAATATTGTACCTTCGGCTTTCTGAATTTTAATCTGACAACCAACACTATTCTCAGATGAAAAAACACATTATTTCTGAAAACACTTATTCAAAAAGTCCAAGCTGGAACAAGAGTAGTAAGAACAAAATTTAGAAGCTACTCCTTGACCTTTGCGAAGTATTCCTTAGAACCTTTTGGGGAAGGCTTGATCTGTAAAATAAATCATGAACAGATTTATTACACTTACGTGAAACATGTCTTTGCAATTAAATTTTAAAGATAACTTTCCTAAAGTTAAACTACAGGGTGCAGTGCAAACTTGGGAAGTTGTAAGTGCAGACAGTTCAAGGCAGTTCAGACACGTTTTGGAAGTGATGCCATTGATAATAGACTGAAAGCTGTTGTTTTGTATTGAGTATATTGAATACAATTGTAATCCTATTTCACCCTTTTGGCTTCGGACTGATTGTGGAAGGAATTGAAAATGTAAAGTTAGTCAAGATAACAGCATAACCGTGCAGGAAAATACAATGTCAACACACAGCATGTGTAAAATAGTTTCAATCCCTAACCCATAAGAAGATGCTAATGTCAATCAAAATGCCTCACTGAGGAGCCAAATAACTTCAATATTGAAAATTGAGGAAGCCGTGTAAGTTTCCATTTTGATTGTATAGGATTCCTGTCCATCAGCTATGTGAGATTCTGTTCAGTAATAGTGGGATCTGACTAATTAGATTGTTACTTTTGTTGGTAATCTTATGCTTAAACTTGTTGACCAAACTTTAATATGCCATGAAGTATAGATTAATATTGCTGACAGCAAATTACACATGCAATTACATCAACTTTGGAGCACAAAAACAGGCTATGCTACCAAAATAATCTATAACCTTGTTTAATACTGCACAGGGGCCTCCACCCATTCTTCTTCACACAACTCTATTTTGTTTAAGAAAATAACTAGTTTTCTAAAGAAGGAATGTCTGATTTTACTAAAACTAATACAAAAACTGAGGTTAAATAAGAAAAAAATGTACATTCTAAGAAAAGCTGTAGGTAGTGTGATCATCCTTACATGCTGAGCATCAACAATTTCAGCGATTTCTCACTAAGTTGTTTGAAGATTCTTTTGTTTTCAATTAGCTATTTAAGCCATATGATATCAAAACGTGTCCAATTTCAACCAGTTTTCCAAATCCAATTTTATTGTATTAAATCAGTTCCCCAAGTTTGACAATTGCCATCATAACCACTAAAATTTGATGCAACAAAAACCATTTAGAGGAAAATCACAACGGTATGCAGGAACTTAGTCCTATCAAGCTTTCTTCCTCCTTCCCTCTGAGCAATACAAGCAAATCAACATACAACTCTTCATTTTAAACTTTGCATATACCCTACCCAAGAGGAGGTTGCAGGGATCCCACAAAATATTTATCAAAGAGCAGACCAACATCCAATAGCATTTTTTTTGTAAAAAGGAGCTTACAAAATACTAACAACTTAATTTTTGTATTCTTGGATTGATTTTTGATCAACAAGGTAGCCAAGGGTTATGGGGCAGGGTAGCAGCCACAATCAGATCAGCTATGATCTTAAATCAAATGGCAGGCAAGTTCAAGGAGCCAAATGGCCTCGTACTCTTCTTAATTCTCATGTTTCTGAGCACAAAAACAATTGTTCATTCCTCAATCTGTTGCAAAATATGAAAATGGAGAATTTGCTCATATGCATTCAGAATCAAATCCAAACCAATGTGTGCAATGGAGGTTATTTGACTGACAGAGAGGAACGGTTCAGGGGAAATGGATTCACATAGAGAAGAGTAGAAAGTCATATTTAGTGCGACTGGGATATTATTTACGAATTTGGAAAAATGTCATTCACCCTACAAATCTTACAGCATTCATTAAAATCATGGCTCATCAGTTTGTGTTCCAAATTTCACATTCTCATCCATCCCTAATAACCTTTAATTTCTTTGTATAACAAGAATCTATCTCCACCTTAAAAATGCCCAATAGCCCTATGTTCACCATCTCCTATGGCAGAGAGTTCCAAAGCTGCACAAACCTCGGAGAAAACATTTCGCCATATCTTGGTCCTTAAAACTCCTTAAAAAGGAGAACAAAACTGCATACGGTATTTGAGATATAGTCTCACCAATACCCTGTATAACTGAACCATGACGTATTTACTTTTATATCCAATACTTCTGGTAAAGAATAGCATTCCATTAACCTTCTTAATTATTTGTTGTACCTGCATGCCAATTTTGTGAGACTCATATACAAGAGTATGTGGATCCCTCTGCATCTCAATTCTGCAGTCATTCACCGTTTAAATAAGTCTTTTATTCTTCCTGTCAAAGTGAAGAACTTCATTTTCTTGACTCTGCCCCAGTGGCTCAACCTGCATCCCAGTTATGTCATCTTCACAAAATAGGTTCCTACCTATAGTTCTGTCATTTGAAAATTTAGCCACATACCCTCAATCAAGTTGTTAAATATAAATTGTAAAAGGTTGAGGGCCCACCATAGATCCGTACAGGACCTCAAAATCATTCTACAAATCTGACAAAGTCCTATTTATGCATACTGTTTTATGCCAGCCAGCCCATCTTCTATCCGTATTCAAGGACAGAGGGAGGCAGGAAACTGTGGGCCAGTTAGCTTGCTGATTCTAAACAACTGCTCCAGATACAATCATTAAAAGATGGTTATTATGGAGGACTCGGAAATATCCAAAATAATCAGGAAGAGTCAACACGGTTTATTGAGAGAAATTATTTTGGACCAACTTATTGAAATTCTTTAAAATGGTGTGATAAAGGGGAGCATGATGTACTGTACTTGAATTTCCAGAAGGCACATGAAGATTCCACATAAAATGCTTATCGCATAAAGTGGGAGCTTAGTGTAAGGGCTACATACCAGTATAGAGGGATTAGATTTGCTACTTTCCAGTCTGATAGAATGTCTTAAAAATAAGGTTAATTAATTAAGGTGATTAATAAGGTTATTACTACTAATGAGTTGGTATCATGTTATACCAAGCACAGCTTGCTTTCTGGTCAGCTCTAGAATTGGCTGCTTGAAGAAAGTCTCTCAAAAGTGTGCTATGAGCTCCTCATCAAGGCTACCATCACCAATTGAATTTTTCCAGTTTAGATGAAAAGTTGATGAAAATCATCCATAATTATTGCCATCCCTTTAATCGCAAGCACCCAGCGTTTCTTCTTTTATAACTCTTCCCCACTTGGTGGTTACAGTTCAGAGGCCTGTAGATCACTACCACCTGAAATTTCTTTCCCCAACTATTCCTCATCTTCACCCAAACTGATACTACATCCTGTAGTGCTGGATGAACACAGCAGGCCAAGCAGCATCACAGGAGCAGGAAGGCTGACGTTTCAGGCCTAGACCCTTTCAGAAGCCTTCCTGCTCCTCTGATGTTGCTTAGCCTGCTGTGTTCATCCAGCTCTACACCTCGTCACCTCAGATTCTCCAGCATCTGCAGTTCCTACTATCTCTGATATTACATCCTAACTTCCTGAACCTAAGGTCACCTGTGGCTATTGCACCAAACCATCTTTGATTAGAAGTTCAACTGCTCCACCCTTCTCTAGCTTCCTGCTTTTGTTGATATCAATATCCTGAACTCAATCCTGCAGTCACATCTCTGTGCTGGCTATCAGATCATACTTAGTCACCTCAAATGAGCATTATCACTTCAGTTACTTTGCTATGAAAGTTACTGGGTGGACAAAGTCAGTAGTCTCATGACACCAGGTTATAGTCCAAAAGGTTTATTTCAAATCACAAGCTTTTGGAGCACTGCTCCTTCATCAGAAGTCTGAAGGAGCAATGCTCCGAAAGCTTGTGATTTCAAATAAACCTTTTGGACTATAACTTGGCATCGTGTGACTTCTTACATATGTTTGAATCATTTGCAGCAGAATTCTAGTTTTGGTTTACAAACAAAAAAAAAAAGCAATGCCATTTCATTAAATTGTAATAGAGTCAATTTTACAAACCGTTGGAGAGTGAGGTGTCCAGTCAGCTGGGCAAACCTCTCCATGTGTTTCCACAAACTGGAAGGCTTTAACCAAACGTAGAGTCTCTTCAACACTGCGACCTACTGGCAGATCATTGATGCCAATGTGCTTGATAATGCCGTTAGTATCAATGATGAAAAGACCTCTGGCAAAGAGAATTTTTTTTAAAAAAAGTGAATAAATCAAAAAATATAATTCTGTATATACCTGTCAGTAAGTCATGCATCATATCTTAAAATTATGATGTGAAGAACTGAAACAGTTACATTCAAGGATCCTTAAACTGAAAAATACAATTGAAAACATGCCTGAAGTGTTTCAGTAGTGATGAAAAGGCATTAAATATTTTAAATTATATTTACTGCAACAGGCAAGTCACACTGCAGGCACATGGCAGTTTTAATTCTGATTCTGACGCTCAAGCCTTGCTCAAAATTAATACATTAAATCTTCTTCTAAACCTGCTTAGGTGCCATAAGTCAAAAGGAGCAGATGATTCTACTGGAGAAAGAGCTACCCATTATTTAGGGCCGAAGGAAAGTTGTCAATATCAAATCACAGTCACAGATGGAAAGTTACAATCATGCAATTGAAGTTATTCAAGATCGTAGGGTGAGGGATGCTACTGCTTCACAGGATGCTTTACCCTGTAAATGGCAAATATAAAATTCTGCCATAAGATCAAATTTCCATTTGGCAAGAAAGTTAAAGCACATATTAACCAAATTAATACACATCACACACACAAGGTTTGTCAGTACAGAAAGGAACTGCCAAGAACAAGTATTGGTTCCTTCTTCAGTAAGCAATTTTTAACTACCAACTTTTGATAAACGTGGCAGAGGTAACCTTGTTTTAAGTGATAGATACAGATGCCAGAAGAATCAGGTTCTAGGAGACCTTGACAGGAGATTCCAAGCCTGCAAAATCAACTCTTCTCTTTTAAATGCCCCTTTTCAGCCAATAGTCTCCGCTTGAGGGACAACAGAAAGAGACACTGCATATTCTGCCACTGCAGCCTTTATTCTGTGAATTCATAGAATGTTGGAGAAGGAAGCCTTTGAATCCATTATGTCCATACCACCACTTTGAAGGAGCTATGCACTCAAGTGCACTTTCCCCATCTTTAACCTTACCCCAAAATTCATTTTTAATTACACATTTAAATCTTCTTTGAAACGTTTCCATCATTCTTCCACGTAGTGGATTCCAGATCATTAAGACGCGCTACATACAAAAGGTTTCATCTCTTCATGGGGTATTTTTGCCAATGATCTCATGTCTGTATCCTCGATTACCATTCCTCCTTCTACTGAAAACGGTTTTACCTAACTACTCCGTTAAATACGCATGTTCTAGAAACTGCTTAAAGCCTGCAAAAACACTCACTCATGTCCAAATGGTTTTAGGTGTAGCACATTCAAGACTTGACTGCATTCCTCCTTGTTTCTGGGTTTCAGATGCATCAGATACTCTTTCCCTCTCTATTGCAAAGTCACAATCATGTTTAGTCCTGAAGGCCAATCGTTAGGAAAACTGATCTTCCACAACCTTGTGCCAATGGAAAACTGACCCTCTTTCTCTCACCTTTGTTAATATTGTTTCACAATGTGAGTTTGTTCTGCCAACCTCAGCAAAGCAGTGCCCTCAATTTTTTGAATAGTTTAAAGAATTAATTGCACCAGTGTCAAGGGCTCCATGTGCACATGGCTCACAATCACGAGTAGATGTAATGTGTGCACATGGTGGCTGTGCTCTTATATAAGCCATACCTACAAAGTAACACTTCCACCTGTGCATAACCCAGACAAACACTTCTGAGCAGGGATGGATTAGTGCTGTGTGGTCGACAATGGGAGAGCACTATGTAGTGCAAGGTCTTTCTTTCTTTGTTACTGCACCATAGAAAGTAGTCAGAAGGCATTAATTTCAATGCACACGGTTAAAAACAAGACTGGAAATTTCACTTACTTAAATGGAGTAAAACCATGATGTGCAAACATGAGAATCACATCTTTCAATTCAGATAAGAACAGAACATGAATTAAAGAGCAGACCAGAAATAGATGCCAATTAAAATTTTTAACAACTTTTTTCTGCAAATTCTTATTGCAATGTGTAGTTAGGAAAAATTCATATCTTCTAACAATTTATTGAGACATGGAAAAAGACTGCCAATCAGCCTGAGTGAACAGCTTTTATTTCAGTCTGCAAGCAAACAAGTTTTAAAAATTCAAAATGTTCCATTAAATTTACATGCAGTAGGTGGCTGATTAAAGTCCCTCTGAAAAGAGGGCTGATTAGCTCAGTTGACTTGTGGTTGAGAATAACGGTAACAGCACAGGCTGAATTCCTGCTCTGGCTAAGGCAGAATGGGGACATGCTTCCTTGCTCTGCCCGACAATCCACCGTTAACAAATCTGCCAAGGAAAATGGCCGAGGATGAGCTATCAGTAGGTAATGAACTAACAACTTGTTTTCAGACAGGACACAAACAGAATAGAGCTGAGGAAAACAAGAAAAAAAAAACTTGCACTTCTATTTAATGCCTTTTACATTGTCAGAAAATCCCAAAGCCCTATACAACCAGGGCACTTTTCAATATAGAGACAGATTGTTTTCATTGCACCACATCACCAAGCCCTCTATTTCCCTTCTGTATTTTGACTTGCTGTTGTTAGATATCTGTCCCACTATGGTAGGGTCATCAGCGAACTTGTACATAGAACATAGAACAATACAGCGCAGAACAGGCCCTTCGGCCCTCGATGTTGCACTGACCTGTGAACTAATCTAAGCCCATTCCCCTACACTATCCCCTCATCATCCATATGCTTATCCAAGGACTGTTTAAATGCCTCTAGTGTGGCTGAGTTAACTACATTGGCAGGCAGGGCATTCCACGCCCTTACCACTCTGAGTAAAGAACCTGCCTCTAACATCTGTCTTAAATCTATCACCCCTCAACTTGCAGCTATGCCCCCTCGTACTAGCCGACGTCATCATCCTCGGAAAAAGACTCTCACTGTCCACCCTATCTAATCCTCTGATCATTTTGTAGGTCTCTATTAAATCCCCTCTTAGCCTTCTTCTCTCCAATGAGAACAGACCCAAGTCCCTCAGCCTTTCCTCATAAGGCCTTCGCTCCAGACCAGGCAACATCCTGGTAAATCTCCTCTGCACCTTTTCCAATGCTTCCACATCCTTCCTGTAATGGGGCAACCAGAACTGTACGCAATATTCCAAGTGAGGCCGCACTAGCGTTTTGTACAGTTGCAGCATGACATCACGGCTCCGGAACTCAATCCCTCTACCAATGAACCCTAACACACCGTATGCCTTCTTAACAGCACTATCAACCTGGGTGGCAACTTTCAGGGATCTATGTACCTGGACACCAAGATCCCTCTGCACATCCACACTACCAAGAATCTTTCCATTGACCCAGTATTCTGCCTTCCTATTATTCTTCCCAAAGTGCATCTCCTCACATTTGTCTGCATTGAACTCCATTTGCCACCTTTCAGCCCAATTCTGCAGTTTATCCAAGTCTCCCTACAACCTGCAACATTCTTCCACACTGTCCACCACTCCACGGACTTTAGTGTCATCTGCAAACTTACTAACCCATCCACCTATGTCTGCGTCCAAGTCATTTATAAAAATGACAAACAGCAGTGGTCCCAAAACAGATCCTTGTGGCACACCACTAGTAACCGGACTCCAGGCTGAATATTTTCCATCAACCACCACTCTCTGCCTTCTTTCAGAAAGCCAGTTTCTAATCCAAACTGCTAAATCTTCCTCAATCCCATGCCTCTTCATTTTCTCCAATAGCCTACCATGTGGAACCTTATCAAAGGCTTTACTGAAGTCCATGTACACCACGTCAACTGCCCTACCCTCATCCACATGCTTGGTCACCTTCTCAAAAAACTCAATGAGGTTTGAGAGACACGACCTGCCCTTGACGAATCCATGTTGACTATCTCCAATCAAATTGTTGCTTGCTAGATGATTATAAATCCTATCTCTTATAATCCTTTCCAAAACTTTTCCTCCAACAGATGCAAGGCTCACTGGTCTATAATTACCTGGGTCATCTCTACCGCCCTTCTTGAACAAGGGCACAACATTTGCAATCCTCCAGTCCTCTGGTACTAAACCTGTAGCCAATGACGACTCAAAGATCAAGGCCATAGGCTCCGCCATCTCCACCCTAGCTTCCCAGAGAATCCTCGGAAAAATCCCATCCGGCCCAGGGGATTTATCTACCTTCACACCTTCTAGGATTGATAACACCTCGTCCTTACTAACCTCAATCCTTTCAAGTCTAATAGCCCGTATCTCAGTCTTCTCCTCTACAATATTCTCCTTTTCCGGAGTGAAAACACAGATGAGAAATATTTGTTTAGCACCTCTCCGATCTCCACAGGGTCCACACACAACTTCCCACTTCTGTCTTTGACTGGCCCTATTCTTACCCTAGTCATCTTTTTATTCCCCACATACCTATAGAAAGCTTTAGGGTTCTCCTTAATTCTACCTGCTAATGACCGCACATGTCCCCTCCTTGCTCTTCTTAACTCTCTCTTTAAATCCCTCCTAGCTAATCTGTAACTCTCCATCACCTCATCTGAACCATCTCGTCTCAATGTCACATAAGCCTCCCTCTTACGCTTAACGAGAGATACAATTTATTTTGTAAACCAAGGTTCCCTTACCTTATCACTTCCTCCCTGCCTGATAGGGACATACCTATCAAGGACACGCAATATCCGTTCCTTAAACCAGCTCCACATTTCGATTGTCCCCATCCCCTGCATTTTGCTACCCCATTCTATCCCTCCGCAGTCTTGCCTAATCACATTATAATTGCCTTTCCCCCATCTATAGCTCTTGCCCAGTGGCATGTTCCTATCCCTTTCCATCGCTAAACTAAACGTAACCGAATTATAGTCACTCTCTCCAAAGTGCTCCCCTACCACCAAATCAAACACCTGGTCTGGTTCATTACCAAGTACCAGATCCAGTGTGGCCTCCCCTCTTGTCGGCCCTTCGACATACTGTGTCAGGAAACCCTCCTGCACACGTTGGACAAAAACCGATCCATCCGACGTACTAGAGTTATAGCATTTCCAGTCAATGTTGGGGAAGTTAAAGTCTCCCATAATGACCGCCTTGTTCCTTTCACTCCTGCCCAGAATCGTTTTGCCGATCCTCTCCTCCACATCCCTGGAACTTTGCGGAGGCCTATAAAAAACTCCCAGAAGTGTGACCTCTCCTCTCCTGTTTCTGACCTCAGCCCATACCACCTCAGTAGACGAGTCCTCGTCAAAAGTTCTTTCAGCCACCGTTATACTGTCCTTGACTAACAAAGCTACACCTCCCCCTCTTTTACCACCTTCCCTGATCTTTATGAAAGATCTAAACCCTGGAACCTGCAACATCCATTCCTGACCCCGCTCTATCCACGTCTCCGAAATGGCCACAATATCGAAGTCCCAGGTACCTGTAGATGGCATTCGTTCGGAATTTGGCAAGTTATAGGTGTATAGGGAATACAGTAGGAGGCTGAGGACATATCCTTGGCAAGCTCCAGTGTTGAGTGTTAGAGGAGGTGCAGTTACCTCACTGATTGCAGTCTACGGTTCAGAAAGTGGAGGATCCAACTGCAGAGGGCGGAGCTGAGACCAAGGTCACGCAGCTTTGAGATCAGTCTGATGGTGATAATGGTGTTGAAGGCAGAGCTGTAGTCAATCAGAAGAGTCTGACATAGGTATCTTTGTTGTCCAGATGTTCCAGGGATGAGTGCAGGGCGAGGGATATGGCATCTTCTGTGGATCTGCTGCATCGGTAGGCAAACTGTAAGGGATCGAGGCAGGTTGGGATACTGGAGTTGATGTGGGCCATGACCAGTATCTCGAAGCACTTCATGATTACTAAAGTCAGAGCTATTGGGCAGTAGTCATGAAGGCACACTGCATGTCTTTTTTTGGGTAAGGGGATGATGGTGGTCTTCTTGAAGCAGGTGGCGATTTCGGCTTGTGGGAAGGTGATGTTGAAGATGTCAGTGAATACCTCCGCAAGTTGGTCTGCACAGGATCAGAGTGCTTGGCCAGTGACACCGTGCAGGCCCCGTCGCTTTCCTTGGGTTAACTCCTAGGAAGATTAATCCGACTTCTGAAGCAGTGACAGAGGGTACAGGTGTGACTGGGGCCGTCAGGACAGACATTACCACGCCAGTGGTATTCTGTTCAAACCAAGCGTAGAAAGCATTGAGCGAGTCAGGAAGGGATGTGTCCTTGTCCAATATCTTACAGGTGTTTCATTTTGTATCCCATAAATGTTGTTTAGGCTTTGCCATAGACAGTGGAATTCTGTTTGGTAGGTCTGGGCCTCTAACTTGGTCCAGTACTGCCTTGTGGCCTCCCTGATGGCTCTGTGGAGATCGTATCTGGATTTTATGTATTGGTCCTGCTCACCTGGTCTTCAGTAGGGAGTGGATTTCCTGGCTCATCCAAGGTTTTCAGTTGGGGAATGCTCAGATTGATTTCTTTGGTACACAGTCCTGCACGCATTTACTAACCAAGTCCATGACAGTGGTGGCATACTCATCCTGGTTTTCCGCTGAACACATCCAGTCCACTGAGTCCAAGCAGTCCTGGAGACAGTCTTCTGCTGCCTTGGAACAGCACTGAACTTCGTTTCATCAAGGATTCTCCAATTTCAGCTTCTGCTTGTAAGCTGGGAGGAGTAACACTGTGCTGTGGTCAGATTTTCCGAAGTGTGGGCAGGGGATTGAGAGGTAGGCATCTTTGATGGTTGTGTAGCAGTAGTCCAGAATGTTCAGCCCTAATGCAACATGACCCGTTATAGTAGTGCAAGAAAGAAAGCAGAATTGAAAATTTTGCTAATCTTTGGAACAGAGGTTGGTGCCACATTCACAGAATGCAAACTAGACTGATGGTAAAAATTTCGATGTAAGCAATCCCAGTGTAATGCTTAAGTTTCTAAATAACAAGATTGGCCTGAATGTCAAGGACAGCATTCATCATCATTACTCTGTGGTACGCATTGCAACATCCACACATGCAGAGACAATTTGGAAATCCAGAGTTGCTCAATGACTCATTGCTCGTTTAAAGGGTGAGTTTATTGATGGTGCAAAACATCTAGAAATCAACAAATTAATGTAAACTACTTTTTGTGTTATTACTCTTGTTGTGAAATCCCTAAAAATCCCTTGTGAAGTTAAGTTTAAGTGGGTTTTTTAAACAGCATATTAATCCATAGCTCGCACTGATCAACACCTCTGGCTTGAAAAATCTAACATTATAACTGTTGAGTGTTCCATTTCTCAAGTCATGATACCACAGGTTTTATTTTTCTGTCACATAATATGTCAGTCTTTAATTGCAAGTCTATGTCCTGATGTTTATTTTGCGTTCAGCATGGTTATATAAAGTGATTTTAAAATGTATTCATGGGACATGAGCATCGTTGGCTAAGACAACATTTATTGCCCATTCCAATTTGCCCTTGAGAAGATAGCGGTGAGCTGCCTTTTTGAACCACTTCATGTAGGAAGACCTACAATGCTGTTAGGAAGGGAGATTGATAAAACCTGCCTGTTACTTGCTTGTTTATCATGTGAAAATTTTTCAATTATTAGCTTAGCCTGCCTAATGACATTGCTACTCCTGGATTCTAGTTTCTTCCTACATCTAGCATTAAATTAGCTTCAAGAAAAGCAAAAGTTCATGACACCCAGCACACTAGGTATTTGTGGGCAGCTCAACGTCAATGATAAAACATAGTGACTTCACCAGTGAGTGCTAGACCTGGGTCAAGCTAAATAATTTATGGTCAATATCTAAACATATCTGCTCACTTGAAAACACAATCAGAAGGCAGACTTTCTGATCCATCTGCAAGCAACTAGCTCCAATACTACCACACGTTAAAAACTGAAACCCAGTGTCCTTGATGATACATATTAAAATGCTTAAAAGTGTCCTCAATCTCACCCTGTACCTCATTAATATAACTCTACCAATTAATTCCACTACCACTGAGAAGGTCAAGAGTAAAGTTAGACTACTACTTCAATTCTGCTTAACCTGCAACAAAAACCTCTTACCTCAGTGCAATACCAGCATTTTCCAATAACACTCCATAATCCCGAGAGATCTGCTTTGTTATATCAGACAATAGTGGTATATTCATATGCCCTAGACCCCCGCTCTGGGTTGAGAAAAAAAGAAGAAAGTTACCAAAAAAACCTGTTAAAGGAAAATTTACTTCCGAATGCTAAAGTTACTTATTAAAAAGCTTTACACCAAGTACAAATAATTGAGAATTCCTGATTACTATGCCAGACTTTCACATAAAAACAAACTATATCTACAACTGTCTCCACTCTAAACTTGGTTATTCATGAATAAAGTCATATTCTACTTTCAGACACCACCTAAAATATTTTGTTTTTGTCATCATTGTCATCATAAGACATTCTATCCTTTCCAAACAAATTCAACATTCTGAAAGATTGAAACAGAATTGTTTAGCAGTTATCTTATTCAAACACTAACTTTATAGGACTACTGCAAGTGAAACTCATCTGAAATCTAATTTTTTTCTAGAAGACAAAAGAACATCAAAAGGTCCAGGTGTATAAACCTTCATGCTTACTTCCGTACCTTCCTCGGAGTATTGATCCAGGCAAGATGAGAGAAATGAGAGTCTACAGAAACACCAATTACTTCACAGTTCACATCATGGAACTCGTTTGCTTTGTTACTAAATGCAACGATCTCAGTTGGACAAACAAATGTGCTGTGAAAAGAGGTTTTTTTTGAGAAGTTTAAATGCAGACTTTTTAAATCAAATATTATTATTATTAATAATAATAACCTGGTCAAAAGAAAGTCTATCATGCCTTACATTCTGGCAAATATTTAATAGGTTAAACACAAATACATTTGTTTTATATATACAATTGTGTTTTTAAAAATGATTCATAAATTGCAACTTCAAGTCTGGAGTATGTGTCCACATTTCTACGTGCATAAAATATAGTACTGGGAGAGAAGGAAATAAGCAATAGGCAAAGTTAGGACAAATAGATTTCACTGTAAACAAATGTGCGTTCACCCATTTTGGACCTAAAAGGTACGGAATAAGTACTGTCAAAGTAATGACCAGTCAGAAACAAAAGGGATCCAAAGAGATAGTAGGAACTGCAGATGCTGGAGAATCTGAGATAACAAGGTGTAGAGCTGGATGAACACAGCAGGCCAAGCAGCATCAGAGGAGCAGGAAAGCTGACGTTTCTGGCCTAG
>JAHRHZ010000140.1:22463733-22505866 GCA_024137785.1 Ginglymostoma cirratum
TCTGAAGAAGGGTCTAGGCCAGAAACGTCAGCTTTCCTGCTCCTCTGATGCTGCTTGGCCTGCTGTGTTCATCCAGCTCTACACCTTATGTCAGGGATCCAAAGAGATTTGGATCTCCATGCAGATAACTTAAAATTTTGTAGAAGCCGAAAGTAATGAAACAAATTAATCAAAAGCTAGCATTTTTTTTTTTAAAATCCAGAGGACTAGATGTTTTGGTATACCAAAGCATAGCTCTAGTTAGTCCATATTGGAACACGAAGACAAGTCTGGACATCACACTGAAGGAAAAGTATAGAGACCCCGGAAGGAGTATAGGTTAAACTAACCAGATGATACCTGGAGTCCAACAGTTGACTCACAGGAGAGTTTACACAAACTAAGACTGCATTCTTTAGATTCTAGATTAGAGATGTTTTGAACAAAGTTTTCAAAATATTAAGGGAACAGATGGGGTTCATTAGGAGGCATTAGTTTAAAAGTTAGCGCATACAAAGCATGGTAGAAATTTAGACTTTTCTACTGGCAATTGATGCTTGATCATTTGTTGATGGATATGGGCCAAAAGCAGATATATGTAATTTGGACACAAAGCAGCCATATTCCCACTGAAGTCTAAAAAAAATTATGTGCACTCTGAGAAAAGAAAGACATTTTGAAGGAAAATAGAAACCGATAATGAGAGAATGAAAAGTACCTGGATGTCTCAACAACTGCCCAATTGAATTTTAGGAACTACACACATTATGTTCAAAGCATTATTATGTTCGATCACTCCTTTGCATTTATTACCCTTAAAATGTTAGGCATATTTAGTACAAAATTTAATTTATAAAATTTAGAAAAAGTGTGCCAATATTAATAGCAGCACTTATTTTAACATTTTTGGTAAAAATGCTATTAAAATCTTAAATTCAGTGGATGTTGAAAATGAGCTATTTAGTAAACTAGGTTAGACAATCTAAAAGCTGTTTTGAAAACATACATGTACAATTCTCAGCAGGTTCATCTTCAAAAGAATCAGAAGTGTTTGATGTATGTAAGCTTTCACGATTGCTCATGCGTGAATAATAATGGAGGAAAAAAAGCCCAAAGATCAGAAAGCAATGTAACATTTACAACATTATTAAGAACTGCCCGCTATAGATATCTGATTATTTTTATGTAGCATTTATAGTCCTCTTCATGAATATTGCAAACAAATTCATGCTAATAAGCCAGCAATTCTCAATACCTTAAACACTGTGGTTAAATATATTTAGCTTTGCAGAATGAACATAAAATCTTTTGTGCTACACCACTAAAAGCATGGCTGGTGTGCACACCAGAAATTACAACAGCTATTCCATCCCTTAAAAAAAAAATAAAGATTCAAGCCCAGAAATTAAAAGCAGAAAAGTAGCCATGATTATTGTTCATTCGGTGGGGTTAGGGTTACAGCTTGTGTATAGAACGAGGATTCAGAATGAGATAAAACAAAGTTACAGGCCAGAGCAAACAAAAACAGAAGTAAAAGCTGATAAAGAAAGTAACAGCAATAACAAAAAAAAACTATACACAAGCTAAAATCATAGCTGAAACGAACCCACACCCAAAGAATAGCGTGGGTAATCAAGATATGGGAGCACAACAGTATTTCTTCTCTGAAAGATGTACTCCAGCCATCACTCACCTAATATTTTCAGAACTGATAATACAACAAGACGTGCGGGCCACCTCCTCCTTAACTCTAACCAAAACAGAGTATTTCCAGGCTGATTCTTTTTAAAACTTTCCTCAGAAAATACTTGAAACAAAATACTGTTTGTATGTATTAGAATTGCTCTTGAAACAGGTGTCAAAAGAGGAATTTAAAAGTACATAATCAGAGAAATATGGCAAAAAAATTATTCCTCTTAAATAAATACCCTAAGCACATTTTAGATACCAAGGTTACTTACAAATCCAAAGGATAGAAGAAAATGACGAGATATTTTCCTTTGTAGTCATCCAAATTGATCTCTTTGAACTCACCATTGACCACAGCAGTGCCCTTGAAAAATGGAGCAGGTTGGGTGACAGCAGGAGTAAAGTTTGAATAAGCTGAAAAAGGTACAAAAGCCAATTATCCATCAGAGGCTACACTCCTTCTATTAACCTCACAATTACACACAAAGAATATTTGAATGAAAATTCATATCCCCAGTCTGCCTGCACAGTGCATAGTTTTAAAATAGTTACATAGAAACATTAATTTGCATTCCCTGGAATTGTATGAAAATATGATCGGCACAGGGAAAATATTAACCAAAGATAAACTGCATTCAGCTACCCTTGGAATTATTGTGTTCACTTTTGAACTTTACATGTAACAAGAGATAGAGACAACAAACTGAAGGGTAGGCACAATGGTACCCAAACTGACTCACAAAACTTTTTATTAGAGAAGTGCAGACTTAGAGGAGATTGTAGAATAACAAAGTAGATAGATTTTGTCCAATTGAATAGACAATTTGAAATCGATCAAGGTGATATCATTTAGAGTATCTGTATTTGCAAGGGCTTAAAGTGAGATTACATGGTAAAGGAATGATAATTCAAAGCGTAAAAAAAGTTCACTGTGGAGTGGCTGATGACAGAAAATCTTGAGTTACTATTGTCTCCAACAGCTTGTCGGATTGCCTTACACAGTCAGAGACTAACCTGAGGACTAAACTGAAGGTTCTGAGGAAGGGTCACCGGACCCAAAACGTTAACTGTTTTTTTTTCCTTCACAGATGCTGCCAGACCTGCTGAGCTTTTCCAGTGACTTTGTTTTTGTTACTAACCTCCTAGCATTTTGTGATAAAATTGTCCAGTTTTATTCCTCATCTAGAAGACAGATACAGATTTGTATCATGACAGTGTCAGTTGCTGCATCAAACAATTTGAAATTCTTACTTGTAATATCTGAGCAAGTTGTTTTCTTAATGTTATTTTAGAACAGTGCCAAAAGGAAGTGCTCCCCAAAACATGTTTTAGGCAATGTTAAATTCAAAGGGCAAGTTATTACTAGTGGCAGGTTTAGCTATAAAAATCAGTCTGCTTCTAACGCCTCGCTGTCGGGTGAAAGGCTCTATCTGTTAATGGTTTTCGCTCAAACTAGTTATGAGATCATTTAGAACACATCAGCTTCCCAGAGTACTTACTTGTACTGAAGTTGCATTTATGATTTACTAGAGAGGTTGAACTCCGCCAGTTTGCTGCATTTTTCTGTCTGCAGTGCAGTCGGAGAGCCGCAGAAACTCCCCTGGCGTATAAGCATGCACGAGAAAGCTGCAAATCAACAGAAACGGAGAAGACAATAGATCACTCCAAGTGAAATACGCTCGGACGAATTTTAAATTTATGTTTCTTGCAGACATAAAGAGAAGTAAAACCATAAATTCATAGTAGCGTGGCTCCCCAAGCAAGTTAAGTGAAATAATCAGAAATTCAGATCACTTTATATCTTTTAATTTAACCAAGCAAAAATGCATAAAGATGGGGAGGGGGAGATATAGGGGCGGCAAGGTTAACCTTTGCCAACTGGCTGCAGGAATTAAAGCCTGGCAGGCAGATTGTCAGTTGAAACCTGTGGCCTCCTGACGCTGCTCCAGCGAAAACATGGAGCCATGTCACCATGTGATTGGGGTAACGCAGCCACCACACGGGACGGGGTTAAAAACACAAACTCCAAGTCTCTGCAGAGAGGAAAAGGTGGGGGGGGGGGTAAAGAGACATTTCGTGCATCTAAAGGTATGGTTCACTGGGACATCCAGAGAGCGGCAAACGGCCACAGGCTGCCCAGCAAACGTTAACGAGGCACCCGGCACTGATGAACAGCGCCGTTTGGGGGGGCGGGGGAGAGGGAATGAAAGCCACATTCCAGATATAACCGAGAATTCACTGCGACCGCGACGCAAAGAAATACAGAGAATTCGCCCTCACAGACCCGAGTCACAGCCGCCGCCATCTTAGTGTCCATAGATCCACCCCCTCCAGGGGGAACGCTGAGCCGCTGTTAAAAATAACCGTCAATTATCAAAAAATCACACCGAAATCATTGCTGCGTAAACAACACGCAAAGTCCGCGGTAAACAAAATAGATATAAAACAAAGAAAATTAAACAGCGCCAGGACCCCGCCCACTGGCCATTCCGGATGTGATGTCACCAAAAGTGCGCGATTTCCGGAGGAGCAAGATGAACTACATGCCAGGGACAGCCAGCCTGATAGAGGACATTGACAGTAAGGGAATATAATCAGTATTTATCATGGCGAGTTACAGCCAGCCTCATGTGGGGTGTCGGTAGTAAAGAAAGGTATTCAATTTTCAACACATTCAGCTGTAGTCAGTCTGATACAGGACGTTAACAGTACGGGAATATACACATTTATTGTTATGCCTGGCTGTAGCGAGTCTGATAGAGGACATTGATACTCAGTTATCATCATGTAGAGCTGTAGTCAGTGTGAAAGAGGCCATTGGCAGCAAGGGAATGTACTCTCACTACATATGCTCAGTTGTCATCAGCTCAAGCAGTAGCCGGTCTGAGAGAGGTACGTTGTCAGTATGGGAATATATTCAATTACTGTCACGTCAGTCTGATGGAGGATGTTGACAGGAAGGGAAAATACTCAATTATCGTCATGTTGATCTGCAGTTGGTCTGATAGAGGACACTGATAGTAAGGGAAAATACACAATTATCATGTCGAGCTGGAATCACTTTCATAGAGGACATTTACAGTAAGGTAATAGACTCAATTATCATCATGTTGACCTGTAGTCAATCTGATGGAGGACATTTGAAAGTAAGGGAATATACTCAATTATCGTCATGTTGAGCTGTATTCTGTCTGAGGACAATGATAGTAAGGGAATATTCCCACATTGTGTATGCTCAATTATCATCATGTCGAGATATAGTCAGTCTAATATGGGGCATTCACATTTGGGGAATAGACTCAATTATCAAAATGTGCTGAAGTAATTCTGATAGGCAACATTGACAAGAATGGAATATGCTCTGATTCTCACAGTATTCTCAAATATTATCATGTCAAGTTATAACCAATCTGTTTGAGTAATTTGATAGGGAATATACTCACAATGGACACTCAATTATCATGTCAATCTATAGTCAGTCTGCTAGAGGACATTGACAATAAAGGAATATACTCACATTGCATGACTAAAATTGAGCAAAAATTAAAAAGAATCTGTAAAATCTTCTATAAGTGTTTAAAATGTAAACATTTGGCTAAAACAAATAGAGGTTCTTTACAGGCATAGTTGGAAGCATTTATACTGGGGAATAGAGAAATGAGAGAGAAGCTAAATGATAACATTTTAACTGTTCCTATACGAAGTTACCAGAAACCTCTTAGAAGTAGCGATCCCAGTGACTGAGAATGATGAGTTGAAAGAATTTAGAGTTAGTATGAAGATTGTACTTGAGAAATAATGGGTTCTAAAGTTGATAAATGGCCAGGACTTGAAACACTACATCCCAGAGTGTTGAAGGAAATGGCTATAGAGATAGTCATTGCATTGATGGTTATGTTCCAAAATTCTGTAGACTCTGTAAAGATTGCTGCAAGTTTGAAAAGTATTGAAAGTCATCCCACTATTTAAGGGACTGAGAGAGAAAACAGGGAAGTACATACCTGTTAACCTTACATCAGTAGTCAGGAAAATGCTAGAATCTAGTATAAACAACGGGATAAGTAAACACTAGTTGATAATTACTTGGTTGGGCATGGTCAGGGTGAATTTGTGAATGGAAAATTGTATTTGACAAGCTTATTGGCATTTTCTGAAAATGGTACAATATGAATAAAGGATAACTGATGGATCTAGGAAATGTAAATTAAAACAAAATGGAAAAATTGTTTACGTCTTATTCAGGAAATACCAAAATGCATTGCATATGTAGAACTAGTGTGAGAAAGTATATACTGAAAACTAATGAGATATATTACCTGGTTAAATTATTGCCCATTATGTCAATGCATAGAATGGAACATATTAGTCTTTTATACCTACTGTCAGCATTAAGCAATCAGATCAACTGTAACACAGAAAGGTGGATACTTCAGATGTGTGGAGCCAGGTGTAGATATCTTGTCTATTATGTCCACAATGTACCCAATGATCTACAGTAAACTACAGATGTGAGTGTAAATTTATGAATGTGCCATTGGGTTGTGTTCATATTTAATTGTAGTAATTGTAGCAAGTATAAATATATACAGCGCTAGACATCGGTGCTCCAGAGACTGATTTCCCACATGAAATGTAAAGCCACCAAGACAACAACCAGTGCATAATGTTATTTTGAAACTATTTTTAAAAATTTGTGCATTATAAATGTTGTCAAAAGTTCCTTTTGGTGAATTTCTACGTATGTTTGATCCAGTAAAATTAATAGACCACCACATCAATTGAAAATAGTAATGTATTTCATCATTGTTTGCCATCTAAAATTGTTTCACTACTATGAATATCATGACATATAAATATTCAATGTCAAATGAAACTTAAAATAATTGAGAAATGTACACCTTATGAAGGAATATGTTACGGAATTTATAACATCTAATGTATATATTTTGACTTGCAGCATTTGAAACTGAGAGTATTGCTCCAGGGACCCCTTTCAGTGTTTCTAATAGTTTAACTTTTGCTTTTAAAGAATGACTTTTGAAAACAGAACAGAACTTGAAATATCAGAGATAAAAGGTACTGCAGATGCTGGAGGATCCGAGATAACAAGCATGGGGCTGGATGAACACAGCAGGTCAAGCAGCATCATAGGAGCAGGAAAACTTGACGTTTCGGGCCTAAACCCTTTCTGATGAAGGGTTTAGGCCTGAAACGTCAAGTTTTCCTGCTCCTATGATGCTGCTTGACCTGCTGTGTTCATCCAGCCCCATGCTTGTTATCTAGAACTTGAAATATCACGTGTTTATTTTTTAATAAGTCCGTAGCTTGTAAATCTTCCTCAAAGAAGAGGGCTGTTTTTCTCATGTAAATTTTAGATTCATGCTTTAGTTATTTGTTATTGGATGAGGTGGTATTATCTTTCTCTCCAGACCTGATGGTCATGTTGGAAAGCAATTTTAAATAAACGAAGTATACAGTAAACTTTGGTAACTGCATCATACATGGGAATAATGATTTTTAAAATTACTTGTAGTACTAAGACTGGTTTCCAGGATTTGAAAGGATACTTGTCTTTGACCCCACATAACAGGACTGTAAATTCTGTGAATAGACAAATAAGCCTCAAGTCTTTAAGCAGTAATATTTGTTGCTTTTTTTTTCATTCAGTCATTCATGTAATGAGGGCATCGCTGGTAAGACCAGCATTTATTGCCCACCTGTAATTGCCCAGAAGGCAGTTAAGAGTCAACCACATAGCTGTGGGTCTGGAGTCACATGTTGGCCGGACCAGGTAAGGATAGCAGTTTCCTTCCCTAATGAACATTAGTGAATCAGGTGGGTTTTTTTTCCCAACAATCAGCAATTGATTCATGGTCATGATTGTACTCTTAATTCCAGATTCTTTTAAAATTGAATTCAAATTCCACCATCTACCACGGCAGGATTCAAAGCTGGGTCCCCAGAACATTACCTGGGTCTCTCTATTAACAGTTCAGGGATAATACCATGGGGCATCGCCTGCCCAAGAGTGTTTAAAACTAAAGTTCCTGTATACATATAAAGTAGATGAGCGTGTGTGTTTGAGTAGAGAATGTTATTGAATGTCAGAGATGTTATTGTCTTCCACCACCAATACCATCAAAATGCAGTCACTGCCTTTAAGTCTGTAGCTAAAACTAAACAAAGTTAGAGAGGGTTTTGCCGTACCCCATGGTCCAAATCTGAACACCATTTACTGCTTTGAACAAAGGAAATTTTGGAAGTCAATACTCTCTTCAGTCCAAAGATTCAAAAGAATACCTGGCTTTTCAAAACTCATTTGTAAAATGGCAGTTCAGCCAACATTAGGAAGAAACAGGATGCTTCGTCTCATTTGCTTTATTCACATAGCACTTTTAGTGACCTACTGCTAAAGTACACCTTCTGAGAAAGAGATTTTGTGTGAGAAATGACTTTAATGATGTGATAATAGTATAGTAGGAAAAGTATTCCTCCCCGCCAGTTCACACCACTTTTGACACCGACTCAGTGATTTTATTTGTTAGTTTGTACTGTACTTTCTTGAGTTCCTCTATGTTTATTTTGTAAAAAATCCTCACATCTAAAAACTTTCTGTTTTGGAACAAAGCATAATTAGTCATATGCATAATCTGTCAGAATTAGTTGGTTATGATCATTATAACAGAATTTACACTGTAAATATTGCCATACCTTATCCAGTTGTTCCTTCAGCTGATTGGCACAATTATTGTTTGCTATGTCTGACTGCTACTTGCAAGATGGCAAAATACTTAGGTTGGCTGTTGTCTTTTTCCTACATAGGCAGAGAGATTGGTTAGACCTTCTACTATCCATCATCCACAAGTGATTTAAAACAAATTCTGGCTAATCTAACTCTGCCCAGCACTGAACATGTGCCTTGCAGTGCCCAGTTGACAATTACCTGCATACTTACGGCAGCTCATTCCATACGTGCACTACCCTCTGTGTGAAAAAGTTGCCCTTTAGGTCCCTTTTAAATCTTTCCCATCTTGCCTTAAACCTATGCCCTCTAGTTTTGTACTCCCCTACCCTGGGAAAAAGACCTTGGCTATTCACCCTATCCATAGCCTCATGATTTTATAAACCCCTGTAAGGTCACCCTCAGAGTCCAACACTCCAGAGAAAATAGCCTCAAGCTATTCAGTGTCTCCCTATAGCTCAAACCCTCTAACCCCAGCAACATCCTTGTAAATCTTTTCTGCACTTTTCAAGTTTAACAACATCTTTCCTATAGCAGGGAGACCAGAATTGAACGCAGTATTCCAAAATTTGGCTAACTAATGACATGTACAGCCACACCGTGACATCAATGCACTGATCGATAAAGGCAAGCTATCAACCGCCTTCTTCCCTACCCTGTCCACCTGTGACTCCACTTTCAAGGAACTATGAAACTGTACCCCAAGGCAATGTTTGGCAACACACCCCAAGATTCTACCATTAAGTATATAAGCCCTGCTCTGATTTGCCTTAACAAAATGTGATACCTCATATTTATCTAACTTAAACTCCATCTGCCACTCCTCAGCCCATCTGATCAAGGTCCCATTGTACTCCAAAATTGCCTTCTTCACTGTCCACTGGGCTGCCAATTTTGGTGTCATCTAAAAACTTACTAACTATTCCTCCTATATTCACATCCAAATCATTTATATAAATGACTAAAAGCAGTAGACCCAGCACCAATGCATGCGGCTCACTGCTGGTCACAGGCCTCCAATCTGAAAAACAATTTTCCACCATCTGTCTCTGTCTCCTACCTTCAAGCCAATTTTGGATCCAAATGGCTGGCTCTCCTCTGATTCCACGTGATCTAACTTTACCAATCAGTCTACCATGTGGAACCTTGTTGAACGCCTTACTGAAGTCCAATTAGATTACATCCATGATCTGCCTTCCTCAGTTGTCTTTGTCACTTCAAAAAACTCTACCAAGTTAGTGAAACGCAATTTCCCACACACAAAGCCATTTTGACTATCCCTATTCAGTTCTTGCCTTTCCAAATACGTGTAAATTCTGTCCCTCAGAATCCCTTCCAACAACTTACTCACTACTGACATCAGGCTCAACGGTCTATAGTTCCCTGGCTTTCGCTTAAAGCCTTTCTTAAATAGTGGCACCACATTAACCACCCTCCAGTCTTCCGGTGCTTCACCCTTGGCTGTTGATGGTTAAAATATCTCAGCAAAGGGCCCAGCAATCACTTCCCTAGCTTCCCACAAATTTCTAGATTACACCTGATCAGGTCCTGGGATTTATCCACCTTTATGCATTTTAAGAGGTCTAGCACCACCCCCTCTTAGACACTTTTCAAGATATCATTGTCTATTTCTCCAAGTTCTGTAACTTCCATATGCTCCACTGTAAATGCTGATGCGCAATACTAATTTAGTATATCATCTGTTTCCTGTGGTTCCACACATAGACAGTTTTATTGATTTTTAAGGGGCCCTATTCTCTCCCTAGTTACGCTTTTGCCCTTAATGTATTTATAGAATCTCTTTGGATTCACCTTAACCCTATTTGCCAAGCTGTCTAATGTCCTCTTTTTGCCCTCCTGATTTCCCACTTGAGTTTACTCCTACTGCCCTTATATTCCCATTCACTGCAGCTGATTGAGCATCTTCTAATCTATGCAACAGAGGTCCACTTGATCTTTCAAGATAGCATGACCAGTGGGCTGGAAATAGATCTCTCACATTGGGGTCAATTTGACTTTGCACAATCGTATACAAGTAATTACAAACTTTCAACTTGCTTTATGTCTTTCCTTATTTTCTTTCAATGCTACCCTTAAGAACATCTTTGCAATATTTAGCTCCTTTCCCTCACTTACAGAGAGAAAGAATTGAAACTATTGCATAGTGCCCTGCAAAACGGAGAAGATTGTTGTGAAATGCAGATTTGTAGAATATTCTCTGAATTTGCATTGCAGTCTTGAATGAATCACTTCACGATCAAAACTTTTCTCTGAAGGGAAATAAAATATACAGTGTCTAAATAACATCAAGCTGCACTCAGTGCTATGGGTTCTACTGTTCAGTACATAATTCAAGGAGTCCTATCATCTATTTCAACACAAAAGCAAAAGTGTCCCTGCTGGAAACCAGAAATAAAAACAGAAAATTCTGAAACTTTCAATAGGTCAGGCAGCACATGAAATATTAGTGGTCTATGAGGTTGTTGACTTGCTTATTGAGCTGTTTTGTTTCTGTTCAGATGTTTTGTCACAATGCTAGGTGACATTATCAGTGAGGCCTCCGATGAAGCAATGTTGTTCTACTCTGCTGGGAATTTATACTGTCCAGTCCGTTGTGGTGAGTAGTGTCATTTCCGGTTTTGATCTGTATGAGTTTGTATATGGGGTCCAATTCTATATGTTTATTGATCAGAACTACAGGTTGAAAACCATGCCTGTAGGAATTCCCATGCATGTCTATGTTTGGGCTACTATGGTTACGTTGTCCCAGTTAAACTGATGGCCTTCATTGTCTGAGTGTACTGATATTAAGGAAAGTTCGTTGTGTCAATTTGCGGCTAGCTGATGTTCATGTATTCTGATGGCTAGTTTCCTTCCTGGCTGTCTGATGTAATGTTTGTGGCAGTCATTGTATGGTGTTTTGTAAACCACGTTGGTTCTGTATATTGTGCAAATGGGTTTTTATAATCCTTGTGAGTGTTTGTCCCCGCAATATTCCCGCAACTTCATCTGCAGATGCTTACTAAACAGACAACAACAGGAGGAAACAGTGCACCCTAACACACTGGGAACACTGCCCACACTGCCCAACATCAAGAACATATCAGATCTGGCAACAGGACTCCTAAGACCACTAGAATCATGGTAGCACACAAGCCCACAGCTACTCGATGACAAGCACTCAGAAGGATTAAAGGCCCCATTCCCACAACATGCAGAACCTACATGGTTTACAAAATACCATGCAATGACTGCCAGAAAAATTACATTGGACAGACAGGAAGGAAACTAGCCATCAGAATACATGAACATCAGCTCGCAGCAAAACGACATGACAAACTTTCCTTAAAATCAGTACATTCAGACAATGAAGGCCATCAGTTTAACTGGGACAATGTAACCATAGTAGCCCAAGCCAAACATAGAAACACATGGGAATTCCTAGAGGCATGGTTCTCCACTCGTAATGCTATCAACAAACATATAGAATTGGACCCCATATACAAACCCACAGAGATCAAAACTGGAAATGACACTACTCACCACAACAGACCGGACAGTATAAATTCCCAGCAGAATAGAACAACATTGCTTCATCGGCGACCTCACTGATGATGTCACCTACTATGGTGACGAAATGTCTGAATGAAAGCAAGCCAGCTCGGCGAGCAAGTCAACAACCTCACCCACAACCCAAGCTACAAATCTTAGCTAAAACTTTAAATTAGCTGTCTTTCTCTCCATTTCCCATTTCGCTTGTATAAGTTTAGTGATTTCCTTTTGAAGTTTAAATAGCAATTACTCATTTTTATTTTGGATGAAAGATGTTTTGGGGCAATTGTTCCACATTTACAAGAACATGGAATGATGCTGTCTGACTAGTAGGGTTAGGAGGTACTTGCTGTATTTGTAGACAAAATGGGAACATTTTCAGCAACCTGTACTGTACTATAGACAGAGCTGGACAGCACATCAGGACAACGGTTATCAGCAGTGAAGCCCTTGAAGGAATGTTAGCTCAGTGTAACTTATTTTTGAGTAGAATAATAACAAACAATGAATGAGCTAAATTTTCTTCTGTCAGTGGGCCATTTTACTCAGCTTAAGTAAAATGGCTTCTAACTATCCTCATATATTCTTCTGAACCTGATGAAAGTTAGCCCTCAAAACCTGTTTCAAAATCTGACTGGTTGCCTGTGTCTCTGTTGCTATGTTCAGAACAAAATAAATTCTAGGCCAGAACAACCCCTTACAATATTATAGTCTACCTAATTAACAGTTTAACTACCTTTCATTTTCAGTACCTTTTGTGCTGAATATAATTTGCATTAAGGCAATTCCAATAAATCTAACTTTTGACTTGAGATAATGCTACTAGCACTCTTCTGTTTAATGACATCACAAGTTATTGGTTCATTTACTTTTCTATATTCAACAGCCGATTGGGTCAAAATTAAAACACTCAAATAATAGAATAACTATTTTGCATGTCTTGAAATTTGAAATATGATTGATTTATTAAGATGGTTGGCCTGAATCCTGCAGCTACATGTATAAGGCTTTGCTATGTCAATTCAAAAGCTTTTAGCAACATACTTTTCAATCTTGTACTCTTTCTTGACCTCATGTTAATATTGTTTTGTTCTAATATTGAAACCATTTGTATTTCATGAAAAATATTTATTTATATTTATTGTAGAAAATGATACCAATACATTTCACAGATGTAATGCAAAATTAATGTTGAAGCAAAAGGAAGAACTTATAACCAGAACTAAGGAATTTGAGGGAGTTTGGAAAATGTTGTGTAGTTGGAGACAAAAATAGCTTTAGGAATACGTAATCAGAAGGAAGGTTCTGTAGCTGCATGACCTACAAGTTCACTTCACAGATCATGAAATATTTCCAAATCAACAGCCTTGTCAAGTTGCATTCCGCATGAACATAGTTACCTCCACAACTCTGATGCATGACTGTAGTGTGATCTCCCCAGGCTGGGTGGATTTTTTTTATATGTGTATCCTCTTTTAGATTTTCTCAACAAATGTAGGAAATTCCTCTCAAAATGTTGGCATGCAGCATGCTGCTGGGTGCTTTAATCCACTTGAGGTTATTTGCAAACAAAAGAATTCTTCTGCTTCTTGTTTCCTCAATGAGAGTCAAAGGATCACAAATGTTTAGAAAACTTTTTATTCAGGATAACACAAACCTAAGCTGCCATGTATCATTTTCACGTTAGTAGCCTTGATGTAAGTGACAGATCGCTGTATTTCAATTTATAAATTAAAAGATGCCAATTTTCATCTAGACAATGCATTTATAGTAGGTAGAACGAGACAGTTTTCAATAAATGTAGCAGCAAAAATGGCAACACGTACTGAACTGTGTGCTCATCCTGTGTTCAAAATTCCAAAAGGATGCCTCACATCCTAAGATGACTGCTTTGTCATTTTTTTATGCTTGATCAATGTGGGCTTAATTGGTAAAAGGATGGAATATTCTCAATTCATACAATTAATTCAATATTGAAAACAGCCTATTTATTTTACTAGAACAACCTCCATTTCTGTAGCACTGTTAAAGTAGTAAAATGGTGAAATAGTCAAGTCCAGACTGTCAAAGGCATGCATGAGTGTTTCAGCAGCAAACAAGTTGAGACGGCTAAGAATGAGATGATGTAAGAGGTGGGAATGGGCAGTTTTAGTGATGGCGTGAGTCTGTGGTTGGAGCCACATTTTCATATCAAACATGATTCCAAGCTTGCAAAGTTAGTTCAGCCTCTTAACAGATGCCAGGGAATTAATAGAACCAGTGTGAGGGGGTGGAGTTTGTAATGGGGATGAAAAATAATGACTTCAAACTTCCCAGCATGTCATTTTAAGCAAATTTTGGCAAATCTGATATTGGATGTTAAAAACTCTGATAACTTAGAAATAATAGATGAGTCAAGAGAGGTGGTGTGACATGAAGTTGGATGTCATCAGTGTTGATGTGAAAGTCAGTGTTCTGCTTTGGGTGTTGTGTTTTTGGATGGGGATTCAGGTAGATCTTTCAGAGACATCAGTGGGACTCGTGCTGGAGCAGGAAGAGAAGCTATTTTGGATGACACGGGCTACAATTAAATAGATGAGAATGGAATAAGGCAAGGACAGCATTCACTACTTTAGTGGAATATAAATTATTGAATTCTGAATTGTTTAGCCATTGTTATAGGTTGAATGAAGAAAGACAAATTATTTGCAATGAAGAAGCCCACAAGGTTTAAATTTGATGTGTTTGAGAGAGGTGATAGCCATGGTAGGTCAAAAGGACAGGGTCATGGGTGAAAAGGATTGGTTCGAGACAGAGTTCAAGCACCAAAGTTTTGGATGAACAGAAGGGGTCATCGGGGAAAACGTTGGAACTGTTGAGTTTGAAGATAACGAATGAATGTGGCTTACAGCACAAGTACGGCAGTGATGCATAGGCGATGTTACAAGGATAAAAGCAGTTGGCTTTTATAATTAGCAGAGTATGAGTCTGGAATCTCACAGTTAATACCTCAGTTAAGATAGCAGTCAGAGGAATGTCAGACATTATGAACTAACCTTCGTGCAGTAAAAGTTCAAGGATTCAATAATGGTTTATTCGCAGACTTTAGAATTTACTGCACAGAAACAGGCCATCTGGCTTAAGTCTGAGTTGATATCTATGTCTACCAACTTCTGTTTCTGTTGTACTTATCAATACTGAAGGTCCCACTATTGTGTATTGTGGTTTATGGATGGAACCTTCAAGGGTTCCAAATTACAACTGTGTACTTGTGTTGAAGTACAAAGCAAAATTTCCAACAATTTGTTCCAATAAGTTTGTGAGTGTATTTTTTCACAGAACCCTTATGATTAATTGTACTACTTAAAATTTTTTTTTTTATTTACAGAAAAACATTTAGTGGTACTTCGAGATGGGAGAACATTAATAGGATATTTAAGGAGTGTAGATCAATTTGGTGAGTATTATTATAGGAACAAAGTAAAGTTATTTAAACATTGTGGTGTATCAATCACTTTTGATCATGAAAAGTTGCATTGACCATGTAGTCAAAGTTGTTAAATATATCCATAGGCAATTAAAAGAATATGGTGTTCCTGTGGTGATGGATTTGTATCAGTACAGTAATTGCAGAACACTAGAGCTAGGAGAGGTTTTGGCATTGAATTATGACCCGTTACGGGAAGTATAGAGTTGTACACATTCAGGTTGTGTTTGTTTTCATTGAATTTTAATTTAATGCCGAAGCAGTACAGATGTAATAGAGATATCATTACTACTTCTAGAAATTAAATAGATGCAAAGAGGTATGAATAGCAAATTTTTTAAAAAATTAAAATGGATATTCTAGCATGTGACTGCGTAGCACAATGCAGCTTGACATAATTGAAAGGAACGGCTAACTAAAGAAATTGACATTTGTGGTCACAAGGAGCACCAAAAGATTTACACGTTAGTATGCCAAGCCAATAATCTATAATGGTCTGACATGTACTCCAACAAATGTGTTTAAATAAGATCAAGATTGAGCTTTCAAATATAAGAGGAGGAGTTCCAAAAAGTAGGGGTCTATGCAAAGCTCTGCAGCTGGAATTTCTGTGCATTTGGATAATTTGAGTTTTAAAATGTGTTGAGAGCAAGATTAATTAGTTGTCTCTTGAAAGTGTCCAAATATAGCCCTTTGCTCAAGTATCCCTGTAGAGCACTGAAGTTTACAATTGGAAAAATCAAACTTAGCTTTTCAACCATCTCAGTGAAAGCATTTTCATTTCTTGGCTCTTTAGTAGTTAGTCTTTAGTGTTTACCAAACATCTTAGGAGAGTTTATTGTTCTTGTACAAGTCAGAGGGGTGGGAGGTATTTTGTGTCAACTTTGTCAGTGACTTTTCTCAACAGTCCTTTTTGATCTTGAATGTAAACCCATAATTTCTTCATCCCTTCGTAATTTTATCTCTATCTGCATAGGGTAGCTCAAGTCAGCAGGAGAGTTTATCACTCTATAAAGGAATGTTACTGTTAGTAGGGGAAAAAAAACTTTTGGATGACATGCCCCACTTTGAAATTGAAAAGTAGAATGGGGTCAAGAAGATTTCCTTGAGGATCCTCTGCTAGGCGTTATGAAGGCAGGGCAAGTGCTCTGGCTTGGACAATTGCTTTCATCATTTGAGCAATGCTACAATAGTTTGACAGTTGTAACACACTCCATAATGTTTGAGAATTGCTTCATTTTTAGATTTTGAGTTTGAGAATGCAGCCAATTGTTAAGCAGATAGCAGGTAGTACTGCAATTATGTCAAAACAATCAAAATGTAGTTGCTAGGGTTTATTGGTCTGCCAAGTTCCTTACCACTGAAATTCAGTTGTCCAAGTAGTTTAAACAGAGAAGTGGTTAAAACTAATGTGTAATTAGATCTTGAAGAGCCAGATCATTATAGAGCATATCAAGGTGATCTTCGGATGGAAAGTTTAATATAGCTGTCATTTCCACTCACTGACCTCTCAGCAAATATGTCAAAATGTCACACATCAGAGGAGTAGAATGTGACTCCTGTCATGACTCGAGGGTAGTGCACTGGAATCCGGCCCCACTATTCTCAGACATGTCGCAAATATTAAAATTTGATTAAACCACCAAATTGTACAATTTTACCTAACTCTCTAATTCAGGTTCGAAGAATGTGCACACCAGGATTTCAGGAACAAGAAAATAAGTGTTTATTGTAATAAAAATATTTTTAAACAATAGCATTAAGGAGACATGAATTATTAACATACAAGTCAATAACTAAAAATCTACTCCTTTCTAAAAATTTCTGTACACGCAGAATCTCACAAAAGAGACAAGGCAAGACACAAGTATTTAAAGGTGTTGGGAAAGTCAAAAAAAGGGTCAGAGAGGCAAATTTCTGGTGCCAGTCTGGATCTTGGATGTTGATGTGTTTTTTTTTTTGGCCTTCTTTCAACTCCTTCTAATTCTTTGCTAATAACACAAGATTGTGGATGCCCCAATTCCCTGTCTTTTGTTCACTGGTTGAGGCCTTTTCAGTGCCTCTTAAGGTGGCTTTTCCCCTGTTTCTTTCAACAGGGGATTTTGCAGAGGGAGAAACTTCAAGAGAAAGATGAGGGACAGTAACTAACCGCTAGATATTTTCTTTTACTTCTCTACACAAAAGGTAGAAGGAGAGATGGATGCTTACTCTTTGCAGACCGGATATTTCTGCTGTTTTGTCCACACCCTTAACTATAGCTAGCTGCCCAGGAGCCATCAAGTGACTGTTACTATGCTGAACCCTCCCGAGCCCACATAAACTGATCCCAATTGAAATACAAATCAGAATGCTGTCTCTGGGTAAAACTGCCCTGATCTCACACAGGTCATGCCTTTCTGTCTTGAATATTCCCTCATTGTTTAAATAAGGCAACATTATACCTACAACTCAAAATGTGTTTTACTAACTTGTTTTTAAAACTGTAGATATCTTCTCACATAGTTTCTTTGGTTTAAAGCAGTATTTTCACTTTTTGGTCCACAATCCAAAAACAAAGAAAATAAAAGAATGTAGTCTTTACACTACAGTTTTCTCAAAAGAATATGTGGAGTTAGATTTAAAATATGTGGCATTACATCCGGAATATAAATCCGTTGTGATAACCGTGAAATGATCACTGTCTTAAAAACCCATCTTGCTCATTCATGTCCTTTTCAAGGAAGAAAATCTGCTGTCTTACCTGGTCCAGCCCACGTGTGATTCCAAACCCACAGCAATGCTGTTGATTGTAATCGGCCCTCTGGAATGGCTTTGCAAACTACTGAGTCCAAGAGTAATTAGGAATGGCCAACAATTGTTGGCCTTCCAGTGGTGTCCACGTACAATGAAAGCATTAATAAAGACCCTATGTTGAATACGTGTTGACCATGCAATACTACCCAATGTGGTTTATCCGAAACCATGCAGTTTGAAATTGACTTTGGATTTTACCTTGGGTAATAGGAGGGTTCTTCTTGAAATAGAAATTTGCATAAGTTAGCTTAATTTGTCTACTTATGCACTCGATTTTCTCAAATTACCAATGTAAATTTATTTAAGTGATGATTTAAATACCCCTGTGAGATTCAGTTATATGCTATTGATGCATGCAATTGTAGGGAAGTGGTACTTTTCCTTTTGATGAAAAGCATCACAGTTAAAATTATGGTTGGTGGATTTCTGGAGCTTTGGATCTAGCAGAAATATATCAGTTTTGACAATTGTTCACTGGCCTGTTTCAACAGTTAACTATTCAGGAGTTAAGTAAGTATTCATTTCATACAACTCTGATGTAAAAGTTCAAAAAAGTATATATTAATTTTACATATGTTATAATAGTTGAAACTATCCTAGTAAAAATTGCTGTGTGATGTATCACATTGCCCCTGGGATGTAAGTTAGAGGCTAATTCCCATGACACTTTGATCTTAACAGATTGAGGTTCACACTGTCCTCTAATCTATTATGACTGAGATCCTTATTTTACATTACACTGTATGAACTTTAAATGTAACCTTTTGAACGAGCTAGGTTGAGTTAAGAATTAAGTTTGAGTTAAGCTCTAGAATTGCAGTGCAATTGCAACACAAAAAGTGTGTTTTTATTGATGATTGTGTAGTGATCTTCTTCAGGTATTGATTTAAAATCTCTTGAGAGTGGAGTCCATGCTAAACACCAAGGCAATTATGCTTATTCTTCCATCGATGTGTTGCAGCTAATTTGGTTCTTCATCGGACAGTGGAACGAATCCATGTAGGAAGAAAATACGGTGACATTCCCAGAGGGATTTTTGTTGTCCGAGGAGAAAATGTGGTGCTTCTGGGGGAAATAGTGAGTTTAGTTATTCTCTGATTTCCTACTTCATTATTTTTGAACCATACTAATAAAAACAATAATAGAAAATTGGAGAATAACTTTAGTTTGATGTTTGGCTTTGCAAAAATTAATTAGCCATTGATTATACCACCTATTTCTACCTAGACAGTATTGCCTGAGATCCCTGTCTTGGGTCACCTTCTGGTGAAACCTTCATTCGCTCTTTCATTACCTCTGGACTTAAATATTCAAATGCACTCTAGGCTGGTCTCTCCCACTCTAACTTCTGTAAACTTGAGGTCATTCCAAATTCTACAGTTTGTATCTTAAATAATAGCAAATCCTGTTCCCCTTTCGGGCCCGCACTTACTGACTTACATTGGCCATCAGTCAAGCAGTATTTTGATTCTAAATTTGCAGCCTTACTGTCAAACCATTGGTTGCCTTACCCCTACCTATCTCCATACTCTCGAGCACCATAACCCCTTGAGATCTCTGCACTCCCCTAATTCTGACCTTTTGTGCATCCTCAATTTATATTGCTGCACTACTGGTGGCTGCACATTCAGTTGCCTAAACCAGAGTTTTCAAATACCCTCCGTACACCTCCACATTCCCTACCTTATTTTCTTCCTTTACACACACTCCTCTTTGACCAAGCTTTTAGTCATCTCATCCATTGTCTCCTCATGTGGTTGGAGATCATACTTCGTTTTGTAGTGCCTTGAGACACTTACAATGTTAAAGGCAGAATATAAATATAACTTATTGTCATTACGGGATTGAGATTTGCTGTACTTTTCCTCTATTTCAGCAAGCAAAATAATGGTCTTGTGGTGTTTAAATTTGTTATTCTATTGCATTCCTTTAACGGCTGATTTTGCCTTACAGGATCTGGAAAGAGAGACTGATACTCCCTTACAGAGGGTGTCTATTGAGGAGATTCTGGAAGCTCAAAGAGTTCAGCAGCATGAAAAACAAGAAGCAGAAAAGGCAAAAAGTGAAGCTTTGAGGGAACGAGGATTATCTATCCCCCGTACAGATACTCTTGACGAATACTAAGAGTCACTTTTAAGAATACAATACCAGACTTTGCCACATCACCTTTTTAAGTGACTGAAATTGTTAGATTTCACTGCTGAAATGGGATAGATTGTATCTATGGTTGAATGAACTCCATATGTAAAAAAAACACAGTTTTTAACAGATATTTTACATTTGCCTTGCTGTGATTCTTTTCAAAACACAGCAACAAAACATTAGAAAAATTCATTGAGTTAATTTACGGGTTCTTGAAACCAGCCTATTGGTCTGAAAATGTAACAATAAAAGGCCTTCACCACAATGAAGCTTTAGTCGTACATGATGGGCTTTCCATTCAGCAAAAGGATGTGCCATACCAATCAATGTGTAGGTAGGTTTTTCTTACATAGATTAACTTGCTGTGTATTTACCAAAAATAAAAATATCATTCATTTCATAAATTGCAGAGTTTCAACTCATATCTTTGTATATTGTGGAACCTTGTTTATGTACAGACTGGTTCCCTCGTTTGAATCCAAAATAACACCAACTTGAAGGTTGTGAGCAGTGATTGAAAACAACTTCTTTGTTATTCTATTATATGGCAATCTCACAATTTATTGACATGCACTCATCTATGACCTAATTTGCACTGTTCCTGGCTACTTATTGGCAGAAAAGTAATATTAAGATATTCCTTTACATGGAAAATTTTATTTCCACTGGTAGCACTATGGAGGGTCAACCTATTTTGGTGTAGGTTTGTGAAAATGACAAGTTTTTTTTCTACTTTTTATTTCTTTTATTGGTTGCAACCATTAAATTAATTTGCTGAAACTGATCCACTGTTGCCTGGTTATATCCTAGTTGGATATTTATATTTACTTTGCAAGTGTTTATAGTGACCTACTGTTGAAGGAATGTCTTCTGTATAGTTGACATGCAATATATATTGCTCCATAAATCACCTATTTCTCTGGGAGCAGCACCTAAAATGCCTTAGAAATGTACCTATATTGAAAGTACTTCAGAAAGGATTGGTTGATCCATCAGTGGAAAGATTTTAGAAGCAAATGTGTTGAAGATCGGACTGTCTAGTTCAGATGTCAAGGTACGAATATACATTTTGCATTATATTATAAAGATTATAACTCAAAGATCTCATCATAGGAGCATACATTCAGTTCAGGATTGACAGTAACCCCTTCAACCTGCAAAGGCTTAAGTTTCACATGAAAAGCACAGAATAGCAAAGTGAACTCTTATTTGCCAATGTTATTGCCCCTTGTTTCATAGCACATATGCCAGGGCACATCCAGCTTCTTGTTTATTGCTTTGCCCAAGCCTCTGAATGCTTAGGCCTTACATTCTGTCTGCAAAAGACAGAGATCTTGTACCAACCTGCCCCTGGTCACAAACTCCAAGCCCCTACACTCACAATCAACAATACACCCCTCAATTTAGTTCAGACATTTTGCAGTCTTGATAGTATCCTCTCCAACGACACCATGTTGGTTGATGAAATCACCCATCACTTGGCAAATTGGTGTGGCACAGTTGTTAGCACTGCCAGCCTTGGTCGATTGGCTGTGTGGAATTTGCACATTCTCCCTGTGTCTGAATGGGTTTCTGCCGCGTGTTCTGGTTTCGTCCCACAGTCCAAAGATGTGCAAGTTAAGTGAAATTGCCATGCTAAATCGCCCTGTAGTGTCCAGAGATGGGCAGGCTAGGTGCATTAGCCATGGTAAATGGGAAAAGGGTGAGTTTGGTTGAGATGCTGTACAGACAGTCAGTGAAGACTTAATGGGCCAAATAGCCTCTGTCTGTACAGTAAGGATTCTATTATTCAAATGCATTTGGCAGGCTCACCTACTAATAGGCTTTAGAAAGAGTATGGAGTTTTGTGTCAAAAGAAAGATCAAAGTTACCAGGCAGTAGTTTGCACATATTTCTCAATGGCGATCAGGCATAGATAATCTACTGATGCCATGTGAAGCAACTTGATATATTCCACCTTCTCTCATTTAGGATCTATATGCAACATCAAGTAACAGGACAAAATTTCTAATATCCAAGTTCTTCCAAAGTGCAGCAGACCCGGTCTAGTGAGCATGCTTATCAAAACCTTGCTTTGCTGGGTCAGCCATGTGTTTTGCATGGAGCATTCTCACGTAGAAAAGGCCGTATCCTACAACCAGCTGACTGCCAAAACCTTTGTCATAAGATGCCCAATACTCAAAAGCAAAGACATTGTGGAAGCCAATCTAAGCCTGTACGTTGGATCCTGCTGCATAGGAAGTTTAAGTCTGGACAAATTCAAATGCAAAAGTCTCTGTCATCAAATAATCTCAACATTTCAAAACAGAATTCCTACAGAATAAGTGAGCGTGTTGCAGAGCCAGTGCCTTCAGCCACACCTCCAAGAGTGAATTCATATATATAATTTTCAATTGGATCGGCAAAGATTTAGTGTAACTTTAAATATGGGATAACACCAATCCAGACAGTGAATATTTCATCTCATTCCTGAACAATCATCCATCAGAGTAACAGGAGAATCCATCAAGTCAATTAGAACTTGAGTAACGAGAATAGGAAGCAGTGCACTGCCAGATGAGAAACAAGTGGAACAATAGAATTTTAGTTGGAAGAAAGGCTGCTCCAGAATCAATGTAGCAAGCAATCATTATGTCCTGGAGATGTCAGAGAAATGTCTATCAGCACCAAGTTTAGTAAATGGGGTTTAGAAACTCTGGGACCAGAACTTTATTAAATCTTATTCCAAATTTTAAAGTAGTGGTGATATTGATAGCTTTAACCTCACATTTAAATAACTACCTCGTCACCACAAAATAGATATGGTTATACAACTTGTAAATAAACAGAAAAGAACTTACAGAATTTTTTCGTTGTGGAACAGTAACATTTCAGATCTTATAATTTAACATATTAAGCATACTGGGAAAAGAATTTTCAAGCAAAATATAGTTTACTCTGCCCAGCTGATAAAATTGTCTGTGAGCAGAGGAAAATAAAACCCAGACAAGCGTTCAAGTTTTTAAAATTAATGCTATCAGAATTTTCATTGAAACTCAGGTTACAAAAGCTGATGCACACTTTTAAGCATAATGTACTACCATGAGAACATAAGGACAAAAAAATAGGAGCAGAATTAGGCCATTTTGACCCATCAAAACTGTTTTTGCCATTCCATAAGATCCTGCTTGATCTTTGGCTTCAAATCCATCTTTTGTCCTACTCTCCCCGTTCCTTGATACCCGGAGAGATCAAAAATCTATCAACCTTAAATATATCCAACAATGGAGCATCCACAATCCTATGGGATAGAGAATTCAAAAAATTCACTATCCTTAGAGAGAAATAAATTCTCCTCATCTCAGTGCTAAATGGCTGATTCATCATCCTGAGACTTTTCTGTGTGTTCTGAATTCCCCAGTCAGGAAAAACCTCTAAGAGTCAATCCAGTCAAATCCCTTCAGAATATTTTATGTTCAAATGTGATCACTTCTCATAGTTCTAAACTCCAAAGAGTATTGGCCCAACTTACTGAGATTCACATTATAGGGCAATTCTCTCATTCTGAATCATTGTAGTGAATCTTTACCACCTCTAGTTCAAATGTTTCATAGCTTGAATAAGAAAAACAAAATGAAGCACAGCACACAAAGTGTGATCTTACCAAAGCTCTGTACAATTGTAGCAAGATTTCTCAATTAATTTACTTCCATGTCCTTGCAATAAAGGCAAATGTAACATGTGCCTTTCTAGTTGATTGCTGTACTTGCGTGTCAACTTTGTGTATCTCGTTCAAATGCGTTAAGTTTCTCTGAACATCACAAGTCTCATACCTTTTGAAAAATATTCTAAAGAGATAATCTCAGACTTCCCCACCTTTTACTCCACATGCCACCTCATTGCCCATTCAGTTAATCAGTATATATTTATTTTCAACCTCTTTGTGTCTTCCGCACAGCTTATATCCTAAGCTAGCTTTGTATAGAACATAGAACAATACAGCGCAGAACAGGCCCTTCGGCCCTCGATGTTGCGCTGCCCTGTGAACTAATCTAAGCCCATCCCCCTACACTATCCCATCATCATCCATATGCTTATCCAAGGACTGTTTAAATGCCCCTAATGGTCAGCTAACTTGCATCCAAACTTACTCTTTGTATCTTTATCTGTGTTACTAATATAAATTGTTGAGGCCACAGCACTGATCCCTACAGGATTCCACTAGACACAGCAAGTTACTTTGAAAATGCTCTATCTGTTGTACTGTCTGGTTCCTGTCTGTTAACTAATATTCTAGCCTTGTCAATATAATACTCCCAACTCAGTAAGCCTTGATCTTATGTGCCTTTTGTGTGGTACCTCAATCAATGCTTTCTGGAAATCCAGGTATACTAAATCTGTTGGCTCTCCTTTATCTAACCTGCTAGTTGCATTCTCAAAAAATTCTTAAGAAATTTGTTAAAGAGATTACCCTTTTATAAAGCCATGTTGATTTTTAATGAACAACTTTCTAAGTGCATTGTTTATGAAAGGTAAAGTAACGTTTTCATAGTCCCAAAGTACCATAGGACCACGCTGTCATTAGAGAAAGACAACTGGTGTTGAGTTTAACCTGAGGGTCACCATGCCTCAGAAAACGGGTGAAGTTGAGAAGATGGGGCCTTCATTACTAACCTCAGTAGCTGCAGGAAATGAACCCATGCCATTGGCATCACTCTGCAAACTAGCCATCCAAGCTAATTTGCCCCCTATCATTGTTGATACTTGTTAAGAGAAACATGGCATCTTCCTCAGTTTGTAATATGCAAGTATATGTTTTACTGTTTGTGCTGATTGTACCTGATCATAATTGCTCTCTATGTATTCATCAATAAAGCAACCTAGAACTTTTTACCTTACTTTATCAAATGTTTGGCTTCAGAGGACTGATAGAAGCATGCATTTTAAAGACATGAATAGCTAGTTAGTTTATGTTGTTGTGCTGTTGGGCCGCATTATCATACAAAGATACAGGGTAGTGTGAGTCACCGCCCCCAAAATAAGACAAGCAGATTGTTTATGGAATAACTGATGTCACTGTATCCTTGAAAGTACATAAGGCAAGGTCCAAATTTGTTGCATCGAAGGTTAGTGCTAATGAATAACACACTTCCCATTTCTGATATTCATTGTCATTTCGAGCACTCTCTGGTCACATACAACATAGTGAAATAGAGAGTAAAGTTCTTTCTGTTCTGACCCTGTTACAAAGCTCAGATCAGACTCAGAAGAGAATGACTTCCTTGGCCAGTGTGGGGTTTCCCCTTTTCCCACACCAAAAATTGACATTACTAACTCCTATAGAATTCTATGCCTAAGGTCCATCTGCTCTCGGAGGTGAATTGAGACAATTCAATTCAATTTCCTGGAGGATCATTCCAGCCAAAAGACGTCAGTTCGGGTCACATTAGAAGTAAATTCCTTTATATGCAAGGAAATTCTTCTGTTACAAGAGTAACTTAAGACCCTACATCTGCTGTTTGTAAATTAAAAAGCAATCTTCCCTTAATCAGATAACAACATAAAGAAAGAGTGGAGTTTGAAGGAAAGTAATTTTGCCAGAAGATTTATTGGCATTGAACATAATAGAATATGTCAGCTATACCCTGGCCTTCCTGATTGCTTTGTATATTGGTGCACTGTTGCGCTTTCCAGTTGATCAGATAAATATATATTCAGGATGCTGTGACATTAAGTAGGCTTATATAAACAAAATGCAGGATAACAACTTTTACCATGGTAACATGCAGTATTAATATTTGCAAGCAAATGCATTTGTACATGAAAATGTCTAATTAACATCATATGTAATGCTGTTATGTTGTAAAGCTATAAGAATTTACAAATGATGGTTTGTATTGCAAGTGCAAAAATTCTACCCTTTTCTGTACTTGTACTTTGGCCTATTGCTCTGGTAATGTTAAAGCCTTGACATGTAAACATGAGAAAAAAAAGTAGCTCCTTGAGCCTGACAATGTGAAATAATGCCATATTTGCATAAGTCAAATCAAGATGCAATGTATTAAGTGTTGCAGAATTGTTGAAATGAATTTATGATTTTAGTATAACAGAAATGTTTCTAGTACATGAAGGATATTCACAACATAACATTAAGTGTAGTTAGGTGAATTGTGGCAGATGCACCATAGAATATTTAATTATTAAACCAATTTTATGACAATATATAATGGGATCCAATACACCTGGGTGAAAACTCAATCTAGAAAATATCTTTGTAACTTACAGATATAAATAAATTGTTACCTATTGCTTTGGATGCTTTTTTTGTTTAATTGATAGCCAAGCATTCAGTTACAGCTTGAAGCAATGAAGTTGCATTACAGTTGAAAACTTAACCTAACTCAGCGAATTTATGCTGAGATGCAGATAAACAAGTTACAGATTTCCATTGTCATCACAGATTCCAGGTGCCCTGGTTCAGCAATTGATGGTTAACTACATTTAGACTTCTATTTGCAGAGGCATTCAACAAATCAGGGCAATGACCACAAAAAACTCAGGTTAATATTGATTGTTGTCATTAAGGTGGAATTGGAGATGCAGCATCTTGCCCTCCCAGTATAAACATGACCTTATGGCTAAAATACAAGCAGTTCCCTTGGCAATCCACTTGAAAGCTCAGCCACATGTCTTCGAAGTTGATACTTCAGCCTTGAGTAGACCATTCTGCAATTATAGTCTCAGGCTTTCTAGGAAATGAAGATTAATCTTCAAGGCACTACAGTGAAAAACGGAAACAAAAATCACTGGGTTTGTTTTAAAATCATCTTCTTTTGAGCTCTTCTGTAAATCAGTTCTAGAAATATCGGAAGCAGACGAAAAATGTTTAATCGCACAAGGTCATTGCAGATAGGAGGTCTTGTAATGAAACTTCCAGGAATAGGTCTATGCAGAGCTGACAACCCTAATCTATATTTCTTTGGAATGTACTGAGTTTACAAAAAAGGATTTTTTTGCAGCCTTCTACACAGAATTACAATGGCTTTTTTTGGCTGTGTCAGTTTTCAACGAATCTCTACAGAATGGAAACAGGCTATTCAGCCCATTGGGTCCACAAGGACCTGCCAAAGAGCATCCCACCCACTCCCCTACTCTATTCCCACATTTCTTATGGCTAATCCACTAGCCTGTACATCCCTGGACACTACGGGACAATTTAGCATGGCTAATCCACCTAACCTGCACATCTTTGGGCTATGGGAGGAAACCAGGATACCCAGAGGAAACTCATGCAGACACAGAAAGATTGCACAAATTCTACACAGACAGTTACTCAAGCTTGGAATCAAACCTGGGTCCCTGGCGCAATGAGGTGGTAGGGCTAATCACCGAACCACAATGCTGCGCTTTTGAGTTTTATTGAGTATTTTGGAGGTTTCTCACTGTACCTTGCCAAACTCATCCTATTGTCTACCTGCCCTTTTGCACCTCACCTGTCCAATTCTATTGTCGTCTTACCATGTGCCATTCCCAGAAGTCACCACTTACTGGATATTCGCCAAAACATTAGCCCCTTGGCACCCACACTGTGTTTGAACAAGTCACCGTGCACCTGGATGAACACTGGCATTCCAAAGTTGCTCTGCTTGGTGCCAAGCAGCAGATTTCAGAGAAGTGAAGATGGTACTGTGATTCTCTGGCAGGGACTTGGAGGTCCTGGTGCAAAGCCAAGGCATCCTTTTCCTGGAGGACTGATTGGGGAGGCCATGGCACCAGATGCTGGAAGCCTGGTGTGAATTTGTCAACTGGGTTTGTGCAGTCTCCACTATTCAGATGAATGACCAGCAGTGCCACAAGAAGGTCAATGACCTTGTCAGTTGTGCTAGGATAAATGCCACACTCTTTCGGCTACCTCAAACTCAAACTCTGCAAATGCACCCACCTCCCATCAAGGCTCATGCTCTGCCACTTCCACTATCAAAGAATCATAGAATCCGGACGGTGTGGTAACAGGCCCTTCGGCCCAACAAGTCTACACTGACACTCAGAGCATCCCACCCAAACCCATCCCCCTATAACCCACCTAATCTACACGTCCCTGAACACTACGGGCAATTTAGCATGGCCAATCCACCTAGCCTGCACATCTTTGGACTGTGGGTGGAAACCGGAGCACCGGAGGAAGCCCATGCAGACACGGCGAGAATGTGCAAACTCCACACGGTTGCCCGAGGGTGGAATCGAACCCAGGTCCCTGGCGCTGAGAGGCTGCAGTGCTAACCACTGAGCCACTATGCCACCCTTCACCATCTTCCCTCAGAATCTCTTGTTTCTCCACACTATTAACCCCATATGGCCACTGTGCTGCGCACTCTTACACAGAACACCTCACTACCTTTCCCTCACATGCATCAGCTCTATCAGCTGTCTCACCCACTTTCAGCTCTTTCAATGCCTCCTTTTCTCTAACTCCAGAAGAAGACAGCCCACAATAGGGCATAAAGGACCTGGATAGATGGAGGGATACATGACATTGGGTTCCTCACCCACTATGAGGAAACACTTCTGTCTCTCACAAGAGAAGTCTGCCAAGTGAGGAATTCATTCCACAGCAAATCTAAATTTAACATCACTGTCAGTGTCATTTATTGCACACCACTTCTATCCAATGGCTGTGCTTTGTGGCTACCAGTGGAATATTCATGAGGAGGAATGGCCTCCTCCATCAGAAGCTACCTCTTTGACCACAACAGAGAGATCACCAAGGCCTCAAAGGAAGCCTCAAAAAGGCTGCTTCAGATAGCGATATCTCCAGGCATCTCTTTGTCACCAGGAGACAGGGTGGTGCCAGGAGGTACCGAACCAGAGAGCGAACCACACACAAGCCCCTCAGAAGCCTCTTCGCAGGACCTTCTAGAAGTGGCTAGACCCTCCATGTCCAGTCACCTGCTCCGTTAAACCTTGGAACCTTAGAAGTTGAAGCTGAGGAAGGTCCACTGAAGCCTCTCAGCATCCTGAGCTGTCCAGACACTAATGTCCTTGTGGCCACAGACCTAACCTCAAAAGCCAAAGATTCAACTACGGAGCAGATTGCCTCCAATGTGCTGAACCTGGGATAACACGAAACCATTGTGGAAGGAAAAGAAAGCAAGACACCTTCCAAGGGCATTTTGGTGGCACAGGTGTTAATGCACTGTGTATTAAGTATCACAATTGGATAAATTTGGTTGGTTTTGCACTACATCAGTTTGAGTCTCTGTGTAGCCCTGAATGTAACTATGCTGGCATGATGTGTAACTTTAGGATGTATTGTGGATTGATATCTGTGTTGAGAGCCTGCTGCAGGATGTGGAAATAAGGTGAACAAGGCAAATAACAGGGTTCTGTTGACACCATTGCCCTTCATGGTCAAACATCCCGATTCTTTTGCTGAATGAATTGGCCAGCAATATTCTTGGGCAGGGAGGGGTAGAGTGCTTAGGGAACCAATGCAGTAGGATCACCATGGGTTAGGGCCCACAGATCAGTGCCCTGCAAGTAATATTGTTGCCCTCTAAAGGATCTCAAATTGGTTGGTCTTGCAGCCCCCTCCCTTTCAGGATGAGACATCTATATCCCTCACACACACCCCCCTCCCCACAACTCCAGGTGTGGTCATAGCCATTTGGTTCCCAATTGCATACGTTCAATATCCAGCACGATGGAAGATGACAGTGTATGCTTTTTGAACTGTTGCTTTCCGCCTCTATCTCTACGTGTTAGTGATTCCCGAACATCCCGATTCCCTTCCCATAAATCCCATAGGCTTTACATCTACACCACCCAACACACCTACATTAGCCTACACCTAGACACCGTCCCCCCACAGCCCAACCCTGGGCATAGGAGGCAACTTCTCAGTCTGTGCTGTGCTATACTTGAAGCCAGTGTGCTGCTGACTTCACCCCTCTCACAATACCTCGTTCCCAAGCAGGCTGTACTGGATTCCACCACCCCACACCCCACATTTAAAATATGGTTACTTCCCTTCACAATTGTCATCGCCATTCGCCTCAGCCTGTAGACCCCAGTCCCCACAATGATGTTCCCAAGTACTATCCCAAAGACGGCAGCCCTCTTTGTTCTCTTACTCTCCTTTCCAGGAGGAAGTGCCTAAATCCCAGACTGATACCTGTATATGTTTCCGACTGCAATGTCCCCCTCATCCCCGGACTTCTGCTGTGGAGCCACAGGACTGACTGTGACCACTCTCCAAACTGCAGAGGCATAGATCCCCTGACTGAAACCACCTCGACCAGATGCCTGACCATGGCCAATCCTCTGGACTGGTATTGGAGGCAGACCTTAACTTACTGTCCTTGGACCCCCTGACTGGAAGTTTCTTTATGGACTTCAGTAATACTTTGAGCCCTGGATGCCTGCTTGCTGCCCATGCTGTGTGTGTTTATTGTGTAAGCTGCTGGCACCTGGTGCAGTGTGAGGTTGATGTGGCACAGAGCATACAGCGATGTGTCTGCTCACTTGACTGAACATTGCTGCCCAGCAAGGCAAGCTTACTGGTTGTGTGACTGCACTAATTGGTACAGTAAGGCAAGGATGTTGTGAGTATGCGGCTAAGTGAGAGAGCACTAAGACAGCAAGCAAGCTTCCATGAGATTCACACTGGTCCAATCTGTGAGCTGGGTGTCTGTCCATGCACATAAAGTGTCCTTGCAACAAACTTCCAATGCTAGCCGCTGGTACACCCTGCTATGCAGCTTCCCAAATATCCTGCAAGTAGATTAAAGAGGTGCTCAGAAGAACCTGAGCCGTTGGCAAGTGTCAGATGCTAATACCTAGATGATGTCTGTCTGCAGCTTGTACCCATGGAGCTTGCCCTCTGATGTCATTTTGTACTGAGCAACACAAAGGCCATCACAGCCAGCAGTGACCTGAAGTTGCCAGGTACCAGCTCTGACCGCAGGTTGAGAATTCTCAGTGCATCTAGTTTTCTTATAGTGGGTGGTACAGTAGGAAGTTGCATATTAGTGAAGTGAGATGTGCAATTAATAAGTTCATTAACATGCAATAATCCCTAATAATAGACAGCTCACTGCTTCCTAATGAGAATCTCCCCTCGATGCCCAGAAATTGTTTAAAAGTTACAACAAATTGGTACTTATGCCAAGATTGGCCTCACAAAATTCTGATACATTTCTTGCAGTGGCTCATGTTGTCAGGCCCCTATAAGGTACTGCCCATAGTAGTTTACCATTTTCCAATGGATATGCCTGTATGTATACATTAATGTATAAATCTATCTATAAACATATGTTATGTGTATAAATTTTCATGCAGAATTATAAACGTACAAGTAAACCCATGAACTTTTCACAAATATAACCAGATGTGCCTGGAAGAGGAAATGTGCAATAATCCAATGGTGAAACGTTGTGCTCTGGAACAATCTTTCCGTATTTTTCTGACTTACCTGAAATCTCAGGTAGTTCTGTCTAAAATGAGGCAAGAGTAATAGTCAGGAGAGGCCAGCATAGAAATAAAGACTGGTGATAAAACAAATGCATGTGTACATTAAAGCAGGGAAGTCTGTAGAGTTTAATGCTAATTTTAATGCCCATGCCTCCTTGTTACTTTTCCTCCAAGTGTTCCTGGAATAGCGCCCGAACTCTGATAAATTTAAAAGTTAACATAATGTTATAAGTTTACAGACTTTCTGCCGATGTCGATGATGAAAGCAAATCATATAATTGTGTTGATGTCAGCTGAAACTGTAACCAAGCATGATCTATGTTCTTTGATGTATTGCATTACTATTTTTGGTCATGATGAATGAGGGCTAATTTTTTTTTCTTTATTCATTCACAGGATGAGGATGTCTCTGGCTAGACCAGCATTTACTTCCCATCCCTAAATGCCCAGAGGGCATTAACCACACTGCTGAGGGTCTGAAGTCACATGTAGGCCAGACCAGGTAAGGATGGCAATTTCCTTCCCTAAAGGACATTAGTGAACCAGATGGGCTATTCCAACAATCAACAATGGTTTCATGATCACCATTACACTCATAATTCCAGATTTTTTTATTGAATTCAAATTCCACCATCTACCGTGGCGGGATTCAAATCCAAGTCCCCAGAACATTATCCAGCGATTAAGGCCATCACCTCTCTAACTGTCAAATAAATAAATTCAACAGTACAGTCTAACAGTGTAATTGTTGGGTTTATTGTCTGCTGAAACTACTGTGGAGTATTAAATGATTATTTTATTCTGTACTTCTAAGATTATAAACAGTATTTTTAACTTTAGTTATTTCTATATCCATTTTTCAAGCTGACAGAAGTCAATATTATGCTGATAGGTTTTTAATGTATGATAGTACTTGGTGGCAACACACGCATTAGGATGTATTTGATGGAAGAATGGATCTTGCTCACTGGCTGTGCAGTTCACAGGAACACCTGCAACCCCCCCACCACCTCCCCCCCACCCCCACCCCACCCTGCTTTCACCTCCTTTAGGGAAGGCCTGCTGCATTAAGTTCCTCTCAAGCAAGAATCAATGATTGAGACAGCAGAAATCTCACTCACCTTGAAGATGCAGCCAACCCTTTCAAAAAGCACTGCCACTAAAGAGGGTGATTGCTGCTAGATCAACACCTATCCATATCCAGAGACATTGATGGATCCCAAGGACAGGTGAGTGATGGTGTGGGAGTTGGTGGAGCTCGGGCGATGAGCAAGTCGACAGCAAAGGGCAGTGAGCTGGCTCTCAGCAGCCCACCATTCTCATCATTCAGACACTGAGTATCACATACAACTCTGCATGGGCCTGCTTCTCATGCTCCCCATATAAAGAACCCCCTACCTGCCACTGGGCTAAGACCAGTTACAATACAATGAAATCCTAATTACCCTTTAAGGATGTCAATTTGTGGGTGTACATCACATTGGTTACGCCACTTTTGGAATACTGCGTTTGATTCTGGTCTCCCTGCTGTACGAAAGATGTTATTAAACTTGAAAGGAATCAGAAAAGATTTACAAGCATGTTGCCAGGGTTGGAGGATTTGAGCTATAGGGAGAGGCTGAATGGGCTGAGGCTATTTTTCCTGGAGCGTTGGAAGCTGAGGGGTGACCTCACAAGAAGTTTATAAAATCATGAGGGGCATGGATAGGGTGAATAGTCAAGTCTTTTCCCCAGGGTAGGGGAGACTAAAACTTTTTCATACAGAGGATGAAGGGTGTATGGAATGAGCTGCCAGAGGATGTGGTGGTGGCTGGTACAATTACAACATTTAAAAGACATCTGGATGTCTACATGAATAGGAAGGGTTTAGAGGGGCATGGGCCAAATGCTAGAAAATGGGACTCGATTAATCTAGGATACCTGGTCAGCATGGACCCAGTAGGGTCTGTTTCATGTTGTACATCTCTATGACTCCATGACTCTAATTGACAGCAGGGCAGGATGGCTATCTACATTTTTGTTGAGTGTTCATCAAGGCTCAGACAGATCAACATTGAGAAATTGAATGTTTCCACTCATTTGCACATCCAATATCTTGATAAGGTTTCTCAGGTCAGATTTGGAGTGATTCAGGCATAACAGGAAGGTATATGCAGCTCCAGCAATGTACCTGAAGTGGAATCTCACTAAAGGACCCAAATGCCACAATATGATTTAGCCACTTTGCAAACCAGTCTCATGGCCTTAATAATAAGATTGTCAGTTTAAGACAACAAAAATGACATTTCTATTTAATGGGCCCATGGCATTAGGAATATGAAGGTTTTGTAGCTCAGCGAGTAGCATTCCTTGTGTTTGTGGAAGCTATGGGTTCAAGTCCCACTCTGGGATTTGTTGGTAAGAGCAGGGGAAATTCCCAGTTAGATGGCGTTGCCATTCCAACAGCCACTTGACTCTGTCTCTAAGAGAGAGATTTTTGGACTCTTGCAAACAATGGATAATTATAGATAAATGATCACTAGAAGCAGGATGGAAATTCCTAAACTCATTATACACAAGCTCTTCAGGCCTGAAGAAGGGTAGTACCTGAAACGTTTACTTCTCCTTGCCTCCAAATGCTGTCTAGCTGCTGTGTTCTTCCAGCCTCCTGGTTGCCTATCTTGGATTCCAGCATCTGCAGTTTTTATTTGGTTTATACGCAAGTTACAGACTATGAAGATATTATATATACATCCATCTGATAACATCTTCCCATTGTAGAGATTGACCGGATATTCTCAAGTATTCTAACAGGTTTGCATTTGTGTAGAACAACTCTCTGTCCATAAAACAATGTTAACTGTTAAAAGACAGTTTGATAGTTCCACTTAAGAGGGAATCAGAGTCTCATGATAAAATGTATCATAAAATAAGAAAATAAAAATGTTCAATCTAATCTTAAAATTTGATTGCTATGATGTATTAAAACACAGGTACCTGAGGCACCAAATGTATCAGAGCAATAATATGGTATTATTTTTTGAAGAGGAAACAAGGCCAAAGAAACATTGCCATTCTGGCTTTTCTTTTAATCTTTTCTGATCTGCACTTCTGAAATTGTTTGTTCCCACAATCTTGTCGTATTTTTCTGTCCTCTTTTCTCATTGTCGCACTCAGCCACTGTGGCTGGAATTTTTTGCAATGGCACTAGTCCAACTCCAAGAGAAAAAGCACAGAGGGAGCTGCCTCTGCTCACCCAGGAGGCCTCAGCTGGATTTTATGGTCGATATGCAGTTAACTATCTGATGTTCTGAGGAAGAGTCACTGGACCTGAAACGTTAACTCTGTTTTCTTCTCCACAGATGCTGTCAGACCTGCTGAGCTTTTCCAGCAACTTTGTTTTTGTTAACTACCTGATGTCATGTCTGTCATTCCCACGTGGGAAAATGTCCTGCTTCCAAAGCTGTTGGTGAATCAGATGACCGACAGATCTCTAGTCCCAGCTGTGCCACTGGGAATGTCCTGTTTGTCCCCTTTAAGGAATCTTAGACAAGCTGGAAAATCAGTTAATGGTGTGGTTTTACCAGGGGCCAATCCGGAAGGCCCTGGATGGGAACGGTGGAAATGAGTTGTGGATTGGCAAGGTGAAGGGACCATTTCAAAAGGGATAGCCTCTGTTGAATACAGGGTCCAGGAGCAACTAAAACACCAATCCCTGCTCCCCCCATTTCCTCTTTACTCCAAGCCCATAGTCTCCACATTGTGGCTTGGACACATTCATTGCTACTAGTAAAATACCAACGGTGGTAAGAGAAGACCAATGGTTAGTCATCAATTGGTGACTCAAGGGTCTGAATTTATGCTATGAAGTGTGGTCTGTCTGACCCCTATCACAGCTGGTAAAATACCAGCAGGGGCAGTGAGACAATGCCATGGCATCCCCCACCATGCCATGCCCTTAATTTATTCCCAACTGGCTCCTGGGCACACGGGAGGGAGACTAAAACTCCAGCCTGTACCTGTATAACAAGAATTAATACAACGCAGTAGAAATGCTGCCTCTCTGGTGAGAGAAACAGAGTTAATGTGCAGGATTTTCCTAGAGGCAGGGACACTCCACTAACCTTTGAAAATAATGGTAAATCCCCAATTTCAGGATTCCCAACCCCTCTTCCTGGCACTCAAATTTTGTCGCTGCAGGATAAGACCGCAGTCTGGTGGAGGTCAGGAGAACTCACCCTGCACTCTTGATCAGGCAGGCTCCATTCCAGGGAAAGGCAATCTCCTAAAACCCCACAACTTTGTGGAGACTGGCCATCTTTTGAAGGACTCATGCCAGTCAAGAATACATAGTGGGACACAGCTGAGAGTCCATGCATCCAATGTCTTGGCAAAAACACTGTACATAAGAGAAAATATTGCTTTCTCTGAGGTATATTTTTGTCAATTATATAATGTTTAATTACACACAATAAAGAGATGTCGAGTGCTCATAGTTTCTGCTATTGATAATTTAAAGGTCTGGATGATTGACACTTTTCTAGGACTGTAGTTAAAGAAGTTTCTCAAGAGAGTTATGAATGAATGACTCATTTTTAAAAGTACATGTCATTCTTACAATAGAGGTCATTGCTTCTATACTGAGCGAATGGACATGGAAATGCCATAGGTTGAAATGGAATGAATGAGGGACCATTAGCAGAGAATAGAGGAGAATAGGCTGGAATGCAGGGCGTGAGGGCCATTGGGGATGTTTGGAGGGGCATGTGTTTACATGGATGGGGCTGAGCAAGGAAGTTTCCCAACTTCTATTGCCTGGCTTCAGGATGGAAATCCAGTCCAATATTTCACTTCATTTCTTGTTACCAGAAATGGGAAGTAAACAAGTGTAAACAAGCGCTGAGTAGAGAAAGTGGGTGGGGTTGGTACTTGCTTAAAATATGTTACATTGCCCGTCTTTTCCACTTCAAAGAAAATGTCATAACCCTCAAGCATTATTTTAATCACTTAGAATTAAAATCAGGCCTATTAATTCTGTCTTCTTTCTCCAAAGATTCTGCTAAGCATATCCAGTACTTTCTGTTTTTATTTCACATTTCTAGCATGGGCAGTATTTCAATTTTGCTTGTCTAACAATTTGGAACTTTGTCTCCTTCTATTAACCTACATCTTCAACTCATGCAGTCTTGATTCATTAGTTTTTAACGCCTACCAGTCCCTCGAAGAACAAGAACACATTTCACATCTAATTTTTAATATTCTATCATAAATAGCGTTCTTTTTCTGTTTGTTGTTCTATCCTCTGCCATTCGTACAACTGATCAGTCAGTCAATGGCAGAGAACAATATCCATGCCCTTCCCTGGCTGACAGAGATGCAAGGTGTACCAGAACATTTGAAATGCAGGAATTGTTAAACTGAAATAACAATGAATAAAATACCTGCATAAAATATTTGTGATAAGCATCAGAAAACTTAGAAAACCAAACATCTATTTTGGGTAGTAGGCAGAGTATCTAAGCCTCTGTAATAGTTTTTCCAATGTTTGGAAAAATGCCTGATTGGCCTGATTCCATTCATATGGAATGTTGTGAGACACAGCTAGGAGCCAAATGCTCTACACAAGAAAGAGAAAACCTCTGCAGGCTTTTCTTGTAACCCTGCTGGTATTGTCTCAAGACCACCATTGGTGAAGATCTGGAAGAATACATAGTGGCTCATTTTTTCAAAATGGAAAGTTGGATCGCACCAAATGACCTGTAGGCCTGGGAGAAGTAAAAGCCTGACAGTAAGTGAGTTGGAGAGTTTCATGCATAAAAATAAATTTTAAGACATTTCCAAAGCAGTGTGAGACTATTGAACCACTTTGGTTCTTCTCTTCTTATAGAGATATACAGCACAGAAACAGACCCTTCGGTCCAAACAATCCACGCTGACCATAATCCCAAACTAGACTAGTCCCACGTGCAGCCTCTTGTTTACAATGTTAATAATTGGAGTCCTCTTTAAAACTGAATTCTTTTAGTATTTCATATTTAATATTTTCTATGTAGTTTGAATGTTAGAAAGGAAAGCTGAAATGCTGCCACTGGATGTTCTTAGAGCATTTATTTACAAAACATTCCAGAAATATTTATAGCAATGAAAATGTATTTATCCTGTAGAATAAATTGTACAATCTTTCCATCTGATCTTCTCATTTTGGCGTTTAAAGACCCCACTAAGATTATTCGGCACAACATCTTAAATTTGATTCTTCAACTTAAATACACTTTCACAAAGCATCAAAGCTTGAATTTCCTTAGCTATTTTGGGGTTGAGGGGGAAACCAACAGAATCTAGCCAGGTGATGGAGGGACTTAGTTAGGCCAGGTTGATTCTCATCTTGTGGATCATGCAAAATTCATCCAGAAAGGGCTGTGATTAATGAAGTAGCAACATTCATTGAATCCCTACAATGGGGGAAAGAGGCCATTTGGCCCATCGAGTCTGCACCAACCCTGCAAAGAGCATTCCACCCAAACCCAGCCCCCTATCCTATTCCCATAATCCTGCATTTTACCATGGCTAATCCATCCAGCCTACATGTTCCTGGACACAATGGGCAATCCACCTAACCTGTCTGTCTAACCTAATCTGTCTTCGGACTGTGGGGCGAAACTGGAGCACCCCCCAGAGGAAACCCATGCAGAGACAGGGAGAACATGCAAACTTCACACAGACTATCACCCAAGGCTGTGAGGTAGCAGTGATAACCACTGAGCCACGATACCACCCCATAAATACCAGCAAGCGGGGAAATCTTGTCTTGCCCAGATAATGTGGGAGCGTCACTGATTCCGCCCAATTTTGAACCGAAAACATTTCGTGTGTTAAGTGAAAGTGATAACCACTACAGTACAGAGACACAAAATTTACTGCAATTCCCACAAGTTCTGTTTCCTTTACTCCTATTGTTGTACATTCATACATCATGCGATCATACTGATATGCCTGTCCCTGTCAAAAATCGGGTCTCTTTTATTCCTGAACCCCATTTGTTGTAAAAATTAATTACACAGATATTGATCCTTGTTGGGAAAGCGGAAAATTCTAAAATGAGAAATTTTGAAACAATAATGTAGGACTACAGCTTATCAATTTGTCACAGCTATATCTATCTTCCTCCCTTCCAAGGTGGTAACCTGGAGCCTACTGCTTGTAATCCCACAAGTTAAGACAGGATAAAGACACAATTATGCAGCAGACAGAAGTTCCACTCTTCACCACAACCATCCCAGTGAGCTACCACAAGAATGGCCTACTGCAATTTCTGTATACACAAGAATTTATGCATGTTTAGCATGAGTGGACATAGTAACCATTTAAAGCTTACAGTAGTATTTCTATATCAACAACTGAGATTGCATAAACCACTAAAAGAATTGTATAATTTTTTTTTCTGATGAAGGGCCTAGGCCCGAAACGTCAAGCTTTCCTGCTCCTATGATGCTGCTTGGCCTGCTGTGTTCATCCAGCTCCACACCTTGTTATCTCGGATTCTCCAGCATCTGCAATACCTATTATCTCTGTATAAATTTTATACATTTTATACATCTTTGCTTTATTTTGTATAGCATAGATTAATATTTTGAAATACACATTTTTACAATGCAGTGTACAGTAACCTTTCTAGGTGAAATTTGCCAGTTTAATACCATTTTATGATGGGAGTCCTCACCTCAAGAAGAGCTGGTCCTTGAGTCCTTGGACCATTAATGGTCTTTGAGACGGTCCGGTCCAAGGGGATTATCTCCTAGGACTTAACGTCACCATTGCATTTCTTTATGTGGACTTTCAACACATCTTTGAAGTACTTTTTCTATTCGTCTCCTGTGCATCTGTCCTGAGTAAGCCAAGAGAAATTAACTATGTGACCAATACAGTGAAGCTGACTGTGGATGATCATAGCATCGATGTTTGGGGTGCCTGTTTGTGAGGAACACTGTTGTTAGTCGTTGGGGCACCTATCCACCTATTTTATTCACACGTGGTGTTGATGATATGACCTCAGTGCTTTGATGTGCCTCATGTATAACTTTCATGTTTCAACCCCATACTGTAAGTTAGGGATTACGACTGCATGGTGGACCACGAACTTGGCTTCACATTTGTTGCCGTGTACCTTGAGCATTTCCTTACTCAGGTAGACAAAGGCTGAACCAGCAAGTTTCAGGAAATGCTGGATTTCTTTGTTAATCGCAGTCTTCTGATAGGTAACTTTCAAGGCACTGAAAGTGTTTCACTTTCTAGGTACTTACTGGGAGACAATGGCCTAGTGGTATTATTGTTGTGCTGTTACTCTAGAGACCCAAATAATACCCCGTGGATCTGAGTTTGAATCCTGCCATAGGTTATATTTGGGGACAATAAATCTGGAAGTAAGGGCAACTGTTGGGGGAAAACCTCTCCCTGGTTCATTAATCCCTTTTAGGGAAGGGACCTGTCAACCTTACTTGATCTGGCCAACCTGTGACTCCACAGCAATGTGGCTCAGTCTTAGCTGCCCTTGGGGCAATTAGGGATGGTAATAAATACTGGCTGAGCCATCTTGTCAATGAATTTAAAAAAGATCAATGGGGCAGATGCATTTGAAGTTTGATCATGGAGGACTTGGGTCTTCTGAATGTTGAGTGTAAGGCCCATTTTCTTATATGCCTTAGTAGATATGTCAAAAATCTGTTTCTGACACTGCACGTATTATGGCATCTTTGGTTTGTTGGAGCTTAATGACTAAAGTTTCTCAATGCAGTCATCTGAGATTAAATAGTTTGCAGTTCTGAGGAAGGGTCACCGGACCCGAAACAAATGCTGCCAGACCTGCTGAGCTGTTCCAGCAGCTTTGTTTTTGTCGTCGTTGTTGTTAAATAGTTTACAGTCCATTTGATCCTGAATAGACTTCAATAGCCATTTCCATACTCATAGAAGACAACTACCTTTGTCTGCAAGGAAATAATAATCTATTTAAAATTATTCCAGCATGGCTTTTGTCACAATTAGTTATTTTTGACAAATAAATCATAATTTTCCATGATTCCCTAGAGACTACAAGCATATATATATCTCTCTCTCTCTGTTAGAGAGGGCCAGTTAGCGACATACAGCTTGAACAAGCACAGAGCTGGGTGAGAGGCAGGCCTCCATGAATTACCACTGCTAGTATAGAGATTGAACTGACTCTAATGGTATCATTCTGCATTAGACTTTAGCCATCTAACCAAATGAGCTAACCAACACCCACCATATGTTTGACTAAAGCTTAATTTGTGTAAGTTCAAGTTAGCACCACATCCACAAACATTCACTCCCTTCAACACCAACGCTCAGTAGCATCAGTGCATGCCAGCTACAAGATGCACTGCAGAAATTCACCAGAACTCCTGAGAGAGCACCTTCCAATCCATGACCTCTATCGTCTGGAAGGATAAGAGCAGCAGATACGTAGGAACATCACCTTCTCCAAGTTCCTCTCCAAGCCACTCACTAATCTGACTTAGAAATATGTCACGATGTGGAGATGCTGGCGTTGGACTGGGGTAGAAGAAGTCTTCACCTGATAAAGAAGCAGTGCTCCAAAAGCTTGTGATTTCAAATAAACCTGTTGGACTATAACCTGGTGTTGTGTGACTTCTGATTTAGAAATATGTCACCATTCTTTCAGTATTACTGGGTCAAAATCCTGGAACTCCCTCAGCTTTTGTGGTTCAACCTACAGCAAATAGTCTGCAGTGGCTCAGAACACATTACCTTCACAAGGGCAACCAAGGATGAGAAATAAATGCTAGTTGTCCAGCAATGCCCATATCCCATGAGTGAATTTTAAAAAGTGCCCTTGGCAAATTTGCATTCTCTAAAATGCCTCTGCTGACAAAATTTACTTTAACTGTCATTGAAATTCATCTTTTCCTGATGAATTATTTTACATACCTCTACAGATTTTATCCTAATTTTGAATCCAACAGCAACTTTTTCTAACACCACTTTACAATTAGTAGTACTGTTACGATGATGCTGTAACAATCACGAATCAAACCTTGTATTCTAATAGCTGTTTCTTTAAAATAATTTTCTTTCCATTCCCCCAATAAATACACAAAGAATGTACAAGATTCTTTATTGTTTTGTGTCAGTTGGAATGGACAATTAATACAGGCACCTGAGATAAAAGGTACTGCAGATGCTGGAGAATCTGAAATAACAAGGTGTGGAGCTGGATGAACACAGCAGGCCAAGCAGCATCATAGGAGCAGGAAAGCTTGACGTTTCGGGCCTAGGCCCTTCATCAGAAATCTGATGAAGGGTCT
>JAHRHZ010000140.1:22506266-22562731 GCA_024137785.1 Ginglymostoma cirratum
TCTACACCTTGTTATCTCAGATTCCCCAGCATCTGCAGTTCCTACTATCAGATGATATAATGTCACTGGATTCGTCATGTAAAGGCCCAGGTTCAAAATCCTTGGTAAAGATCTGGAATTATAAGCTAGTTCCTGCTGATTGTTGGAAAAACTCATTTGGTTTACTAATATCTGTTAGTGAAGGAAATCTGTCATTCTTACCCAGTTTGGCCTATGTCTGACTCCAGACCCTCGACTATATAGTTGAATCTTAAATGCAATCTATCAAACCACTCACTCGTACCAAACTGCTGTCAAAATGGAATAACATCAAGTGTACCACCCGTCATTGGTCACAGGCAACAGAAACTACAACAGTATGTCCGATTCCTAATAAGTCCTCCTTACTAACATTGACTCATGCCAAAATTTGGGAACAAGTTAAGCAATAGCCTAGCATAGTCGTAGTCATACTCAAAGAATAATGTGTTACTAACTACCATGTCCATGTCCATGTTAAATGGGATGGACTGACCAGAGTTGGCAGCATAGTGGTATACAGTTTGTGGGGAACTGCCCAGAGAGTCTTCAAGATTGATTCCAGATCCAATGAAGCCTCATGACATGAGGTCAAACATGGACAAGAGAAACCTTTTGCTGATAAATCCCTCCATCAATTTGATAACTCAGATGGTCAGTTCCCCTCATATTGAAGACTTACTAAAAGAAACACGAGGCATGGCAAGTGAATAAATTGTAATATTGTTGGAGGACTTCAATATTCATCATTAACTGTGACTTGGGAGTACCATTACTGACCAAGCTTTTAAAGTATGTTTTTGAGATAGTTTCTTAGAGTAACATATTTTGGAACTGACCAGAGACCAAGTTATACTAAAAATGGTATTGTGTAGCATGTCATTCATAATCTCAAGAGTAACGGCACCACTAAGTAGCATTGGCAGCAATGTGATTTCATTTTTCAACCAGTTTCTCTGGAAGAATATTGGGTAAAAGACTAGTAAACTTAAATAAGTCCAACTATATGGGCATGAAAGTTATGCTGGTTTAAGTGAATTGGCATTATAGGTTAATGGAGAGATAATGGAGACACAGTGATAGATGTTTAAGGGGAAATTTCATAACATTCAGAATAAGTATGTTCCTATTATGAGGAAAAATTTTGAAGGGAGGACCCTTGTTGTTAAATCAAGAAGTTAGGGAAAGCCTCACATTTAAGGAAAAAGCATATAATTGCACAAAGGTGAGTGGCAAGTCAGCTGTTTGGTCAGAATAAACAGAACAGCAGAGAATGTCTAAAAGTTTAACTGAGAAGAAGAAATTAGTGTAAGAAAGAAAGGTAGCTACAAATGCAAAAATAGATAGCCAAGACCTTCCATAGGTACATTAAAAAGGAAAAGAGCAAGAAAGTGAGCATTGGTCCTCAAAAGCATACAAGAAATATTATAGCTATACCTGCAGGATTTGAACCCAGGTTCCCAGAACACTACCATTGGGGCAGCAAACTCCATTAAATGACAAGATTATACACTAGATCACTGGGAAAGAAGACAAGAATGAGGAAGTACAGGAAATACTTCCACTCAGAGTGGAAATGGCATGGAGAAATTTCTGAGAAAATGACTGAAGTTGTGAGAGAAATGTTCATGAGGGAAGTTTTGGGTCCTCAGATTGCCGAAAACTTTCATTCAATCCAAACGAATTCAGGATGCTCTCAGGTGCATGCAGGCTCAAGTTTTTCTGCATCACTCTTTCAACAGGAAAGACAGATCTATGTAAACAAGTGTGAATGTGCAGAATTTCAGCTACCATTAGCCAAATTAAACACAAACGCTGAAAAGCGACTGGCCTATTGGTTCTCTTCTAAATGGAAATTGATGAAACAGATGAAGTTAAAAAGTTTCCATTCTGTATGTGTTTGAATTTTTACTTCAGATGAGGTCGTTCTTATCATTCAAACTGCATGAATCAAGTTTAAGTGACAGAAGATTCAACTTTCCCTGCTCCCTAAATTGCTTTTGGATGATATTTCTGTTGTATCAAAATGCTCTTTAGGGTTTGTGTGTGCTTAAACCCAGAAGGAAAAACCAGTGAAACTTGCAAATGATGCATACAATTCTGACTTGTTTTGTCACCGCACTACATTTTTCCGAGATAACAAGCATGGGGCTGGATGAACACAGCAGGTCAAGCAGCATCATAGGAGCAGGAAAACTTGACGTTTCGGGCCTAAACCCTTCATCAGAAATGGGGGAGGGGAAGAGGGTTCTGAAATAAATAGGGAGAGAGGGGGAGGTGGATAGAGGATGGATAGAGGAGAGGATAGGTGGAGAGGAGGCAGACAAGTCGAAGAGGCGGGGATGGAGCCAGTGAAGGTGAGTGTAGGTAGTGGAGTAGGGAGGAGATAGGTCAGTCCAGGGAGGACGGACAGGTCAAGGGGGCGGGATGATGTTAGTAGATAGGAGATGGGGGTGGGGCTTGAGGCGAGAGGAAGAACAGGTTAGGGAGGTGGAGATAAGCTGGGCTGGTTTTGGGATGTGGTTGGGGGAGGGGAGATTTTGAAGCTTGTGAAATCCACATTGATGCCATTGGGCTGCAGGGTTCCCAGGCTGAATATGATTTGCTGTTCCTGCAGCCTTCGGGTGGCATCACTGTGGCATTGCAGGAGGCCAAGGATGGACATGTCATCTGAGGAATGGGAGGGGGAGTTGAAATGGTTCACGACTGGGAGGTGCAGTTGTTTGTTGCGAACTGAGCGCAGGTGTTCTGCAAAGCGGTCTCCAAGCCTCCGCTTGGTTTCCCCGATGTAGAGGAAGCCACAATGGGTATAGTGGATGCAGTATACCACATTGGCAGATGTGCAGGTGAACCTCTGCCTGATGTGGAAAGTCTTCTTGGGGCCTGGGATTGGGGTGAGGGAGGAGGTGTGGGGGCAGGTGTAGCACTTCCTGCGGTTACAAGGAAAAGTGCCGGGTGTGGTGGGGCTGGAGGGGAGTGTGGAGCGGACAAGGGAGTCGCGGAGGGAGTGGTCCCTCCGGAAGGCAGACAAGGGTGGGGAGGGAAAAATGTCTTTGGTGGTGGGGGCTGATTGCAGATGGCGGAAGTGTCGGAGGATGATGCGTTGGATCCGGAGGTTGGTGGGGTGGTATGTGAGGACGAGGGGGATTCTTTTTTGGTTATTGTTGCGGGGACAGGGCGTGAGGGATGTGTTCCGGGAAATGCGGGAGACATGGTCGAGGGCGTTCTCGACCACTGTGGGGGGGAAGTTGCGGTCCTTGAAGAATGAGGACATTTGAGATGTGCGGGATTGGAATGTCTCATCCTGGGAGCAGATGCGGCGGAGGCGAAGGAATTGGGAATACGGGATGGCATTTTTGCAGGAGGGTGGGTGGGAGGAGGTGTATTCCAGGTAGCTGTGGGAGTCAGTGGGCTTGAAATGGACATCAATTTCTAGGTGGTTGCCCGAAATGGAGACAGAGAGGTCCAGGAAGGAGAGAGAAGTGTTGGAGATGGTCCAGGTGAACTTCAGGTTGGGGTGGAAGGTGTTGATGAAGTGGATGAACTGTTCGAGCTCCTCGTACATTTTTCCCCTGATTTTTCTCCCCTCTGTGGTTAAGCACAATCCTTTTGAATGCACTCAACCAGCCTTACCTTAGAGAATATTAAAAAGTTCTTAGTAATGTGGAGATGCCAGTGTTGGTCTGGGGTGGACAAAATCGGAAGTCACACGACACCAGGTTATAGTCCAACAGGTTTGTTTCAAATCATAAGCTTTGGAAGCGCTGCTCCTTCGTCATGTGATGTGGACTATAACTTGGTTTCATGTTACTTTGTCCACCCCAGTCCAACACTGGCATCTCCACATGATGGCTATCATCGACACCACAAACTACCGGCTCAGAATGGAGAGGATCTCCAAGACGATTGTGCACGTTGACCACTTCTCCTGATAAAGGAGCAGCACTCGAAAGCTTGTGATTTGTGCCTTCTGAAAGAAAGGTACTATGACTGGGACAAATTGTGGAATTTAACATCCAGATAGTTGCAAACCTTTTGGGAGTAAAAGTGGCTGATTATTTGATCTGCATACTTGGCGCCTCACTTGATGGTTAGACCTCTTTCTCCCACCCCATCACTCAAGGAACTGCATTGACGAGGACTGAAGTGGCCCAGACAATGGGACTACAACTCCCAGAATGCCGGCGGAAGCCGCGGCTGCGCAGTGGCTGGCGTTGGGGTGTGGCGGGCGGGTGCGTGGATTGGGCGCCCCCTGCAGGCCGGGAGGGTTCATGGCAGCCTCCTCTCCCCTTCCCCAGCCCCCCGCCCCCTGGAGGAGCCCAGAGCATGGGGGGGAGATCGGCTGCCAGTCGCTCGCAGTGTCTGTGTATGTGATGTCCCGGTGCCCTGGCTGTCTCCAACACAGCGGGGGAGGACAAGGCGAAAGGGAATCGGGAGAAGTGGCAGGCAGCCTGGCTCAGCCGGCAGCCTGAGAAAGCAGAGACAGCAAGGTTTGACAGCAGCAGCAGAGGGAGAAGAGGAGAGCATTTCCTGAGCCGCATTTCTCCCCAAGTCAATGGAGCTGGAGAATATAGTCGCTAACACGGTCTTGTTAAAAGCCAGAGAAGGTAATGCACACACATAGAGATGTGCTGGGGCTCTCTCTTTTACGTTGGCTGGAGAGGAACGATTGGAAAACAGGGGAAAATAAGAAAATAAACTGATTTTACAATCAAGAGAGGGACGGAAAAGGGAAAGGGGAAAAAAAAAGCACTTTTTTTCATGACTTGTTGAGAAGGGCTGAGGGATTTCCTGGTGAGATGTAAATGTTTTACTGCGGGAGCTCGGAGTTAATGGATTAAGTGCGAACAGTAGAAGGGGCTGGCATATACAGCAATGGCAGGTTTTAGTGAAAAGACACAATCCATGCTGTGCATTTTCACCCCTCACTCCATTTTGACCTTTTTTCCTCTTTTGTGGTGGAGGGGGCTGGGTGGGTTGGTGGTGGTGGTGTTGGATGGCGAAGAGGCTGGAGGTGTGCTGTTATTTAAATTGAGATGTTGTGCATTGACATCACGTACTGATTTCTCAGCCTAAAGAACCTTTTCTTTCGGGACTGTGCGGTGACACAGGGATTTAATGCAGTGGAAAAGACCCTGACATATTACATCCAACCAGTGATACTGGATCTGTCAGAAATAACGCGTCTCTTTGCGTTTATGTTTAATATGTATTTCTGTGTGTAGACTGTCCAGACCCAGTTTGTATTAGAGATGTGCAGATTATCGATTTACTGGGCAGCCTAAAGGGTGCTAAATGACTGTGTATTTTGTTTGCGAGAGGGTACAGCGTATGGGAGCCTCGCTTCACACTTGGCATCTCTCAATCGCTCTAAGCTCCCGGTTAACCATCTTATTAAACGGTTGGTTTGCATTAGAGGTTGGGGGTGGGGGTATTCATTGGTGTAACCTTCGTGCCACTGATTTCTAAGAAATTTTCTCTATTTGCATTTCATTTTTAAAAAAATGCAAAACCACCCCATCAACGAGCTGCAATACGCCTGAGACCAAGAGCTTTTCGTTGCATTAAACTATCTGTACATCACGTTCGTCTCTTCAGTGCCCGTCACATCAGGACTATCTGAACTACACTGGGTTCTTGTTTTATTCTCTTTTTTTTAGAGCGAGGTCTTTGTGTTTCATATCAATGCTCTTCAAAACAAAAATTAAAAACACAGTATTGAATCGAGTTGGCAATTCCTGCAGGGAAATCCGATTCACTGTATAGTAGTCACTTCATCTGGTTGTAATGCGAACATAAGCGTGTTTGTATTTATTTTGTCGAGGGGGTTACATTGATATTACCGCGGTGAACTGTTAACTGAGGTTTTATTATTTCCCTTACGATATCGTTTGTTCCTGTAGGACAAATATGAAAGCGCAGCGTTTTAATACCGCTGAAGATGCGTTGAATTTCATGCTAATATTGTGCATTGCTTCGGCTGATAGATTTACTTTCCCTCCTTGAGTATGTTTTGGCCATTTGGAAATACGCAGTGCTTTGTGTAAGCAGAATTGGTCAGGAAAGATTGGCATGAGCAGAGGCTGAATCGCTGAACAAGAAAAGCCCGTCTGTTACGTTTATATTCACATAACATTTTAGCACATTACAGTTTCTGTATCTGACGTTAGAGGGCACAGGTCTCCGGAAACTCCGATGGAGAGCGCTGAGTGTTTTACGCACGTTTCTGTTTTTGCAATGCTAAAGGTGAAAGCATGAAATTTGCATTGATTTTGGGGATGGTGGGTATGCAAATTAGAGGGACATGCAGATGATCATATGATAAGTGGGCAGTACACACTGGTATTGAGTTTGTATGAAATCTTCCTGGCCTTGGTGTAATCTGCAGAGGTTTTTTTTGTTCGATGCAGACTGCAGTGAGCATTAACACTTCAGGGTGTTGGTCTCTTGTACAACATATGTCTCTGTCCAGAAAATATATAAGTTTAAATGTTGCTGGGTAAGAAAACATAACAACATTCATTTAATATGGGAGCACATGAAACTAATTTTAGGTCCATTCGCGACCGCTGAATAATATTTCATCGTAAGGGCTGTTTGGATGGTATTGCCCTCTATTCTATTCCGTGTGTGAATCTTGTTGTACCGCTGGTTTGCCACCATGGAAACCCCCCATGTAAAAGAAAACTGCATTTCTATTTTCTAAAAAAAAAACTGGCAAGGACATAATATTTAGAATCACCAGAGGGATGTGGAAACTATTCTATGCTTGTGACCTAACTTGACCTTCCCAGCTCATTAAGGCCAGTTCTTGGGTGGAATATGAAGTATATTTCAGGGACCAGTATAGAGTAGTCTCTGTCTATTGAAGGTGGACTGCAGCCTTGTTTCTGGCTCTTTATTTTTTGTTTGTTTCTGATCGTGGATTGCAACACATGCGCATATACACACACCACTGACAGCAACTTCTTCTAAGGGGTATTTGTTTAATCAAACCCCCTTTTTAATTCAAATTTGTTGTGATGTGGACCTTTTTGATGTGGACATTTTTTCTTCTTCTTAAAATAGATTCTTTCCTTGTTCGTACCATTCATGGGATGTTGCTAAGACATGAACCTGCGCAGAAACAGAAAATCAAGTTGCAGTTTTGGTTAGGACTATATGTAGAAGAATGGTGCTGGGGGGGTGGGTACAGAGGGGGTGGTTTGCTGCAAAGAATCACCTAGAAATGTATACAATTCTAACAGGGTAAACACAGGAAGGATTTACCTGACAACTGGGAGTCCAGAACCAGGGATCGCAGTCTAAGGATATGGAATAAGGTATTTAGGACTGAGATGAGAAGAAATACCGTCATACAAAAAGTGGTGAGCCTGTGGAATTATCTGCCACATAAAGCCGTTAAAGCCAAAACATTGAATGTTTGCAAGAAGGAGTTAGATATTGTTCTTCGGGCTATTGGATCAAAGGGTATGGGGAGAAAGCAGGAATGGGGACTGACTTGAATGATCGATCATGGCCATATTGAATGGCAGAGCAGGCTCAAAAGGCTGAATGGCCTACTCCTGTTCCTGTTTTCTCTGCTTCTTTGTTTCCTTAGTGAATGTTATATCATTATCTGCCAAAGTGATAATTCAGTCCAGAAAGATTAAAATCAGTCATTTATTCCTGTGAGTTATCATCTAATACTCTGACCTACATAAATATTTAGGTATTCGGAACAAAAGGAAGAAAGTTCTGACAAACCTGTGTAAAACACTGGTTCAGAACTAACTGGAGTACTCTCACCAATTCAGGACACCACACTTAAGGAAGAATATGAGCACTGTGAAGAGGATTCAGTAAAACGTTTCTCAACATATTCCAGGGTGAGGAAATTCAATCATGTGGGTAAATTGGGAATGCTGGTGTTGTGCTCTTTAGAGCAGGGAAGGTTGTGTGGTGATTCATTAGAGGTACTCAAAATTCAGGGGTCTAGGCAGCGTAACAAGAGATAAACTGTTCCCATTGACAAAATGATCACTAACTTAAGGTCCCAGATTTAGTGGCTGGTAACAGAACCTAAGGTGACATGAAGGAAATAAAATCATGTAGCATGTGGTCATGATCTGGATTGCATTGTCTCAATGGATGGAAGAGGCCCATGAAAGTCATGACTTTCAAAGGGAATTGGATAATCACCTGAAATGGAACAAAATGCAGAGCTACTATGAAACTATTGAGGGAATAAGACCAGCTGAATTGTTCTTGCAGAGAGCCTGCACAGCTAGAATGGCCTCCTTCTGTGCCTGTAACCATTCTGTTGTACTTTATGTATTTGCACTTGGCATTAATCTCCTTTGGGATTAATGTGTTCAATCTGTTGATTGGGTGCTGTCATCACTTCAGTCATGAAAAAGAGTTACACTTCTGAAAATATAGCTATTTTGATGACAATTTGTGCTATGAAAAATATAGACTTCTGCCATCTAACATGACACCTGCTAAGTATTACAACCTAGGTCTTTTGTTACTTTTTTATTATTTAAAGATTTTTTTTGTTACACTTGTTTGTAAGAATGTGTTTTCTGAAACTACTTTACATATAGCCGTGCATTCATATATTTTAGAAGGCCATTGAATATTTAGTTGTACAAGCTCAAACATTTTATGAGTGTGTGTTCTCATGAATAGTTTATGAAGTTATCCGTGTTTCTTGATTGCAATGTGGCTTCAGGAAGACTACTAGCACTTCAGGCAGCATATTAATGGTGGTCTTGAAATAATTTATATGGATTTCGTTTCACTCTTATTGTGGTACAGCTGAGAGATGACTACATACTAATTGCATGGATGATTGCATTTTCAAATGTAGTAATTCAACTTGTGTTTGTATATGCTATGTACTATCAGGCTGGAATTAATTTTGTTTATTAAATGTTAGCCTTACATAAATGTTGATGTTAAAACTTGCTTCTAATCACTAGCAGCAGTGCAGCTGTCAGCCATAGCACTCTCGTTTCTGAGTCAAGGTTGGGGGTTAACATCTCAGCCCAGAGTCTTGAGTGTGTAGTCTCAGTGTCCTATTGAGGGGGTGCTACTGTTAGAAAATCTTCCTTTCAGTTTAAAGAAACCCCATAGCATTTTAAAGAGCGACCATGTTTGGTATCTCATGGGAACAAAGGACTAAGGAGCAGGAGGACACCATTCAGCTCTGAAAGGCTGCTCTCCCATTCAATAAGATGAGGCTGATTTGGTTGTGTTCTCAATTCCAGTACTTCATCTACCATCTCCGTCTCCCCATCACCCTTGTTTCAAAATCTGTCAAACTCAGCCTTGGATAAATTCAACAACTCAGCCTCCACTGTCTTCTGGGGAGGAGTTCCACAAATTCATGACTGTGGAAGGAAAAAAAATCTCCTCACTTCTATCTTGAAAGCAAGACCTTATTCTTAAACTGTGTCCCTGAGTTCTACTCTCCCATACAAGGGGAAACACCCTCTCAGAACTCACCTTGTTATTTCCCTTAGGATCTAATATGTTTCAAAAAGATCACCTCTTGTTTTTTGAAACTCCAAAAGGTATACCCCAACCTGTTCAAGCTTTTTGAATAAAATAAGCCGTTCATTCCAGGAATGAGTCAAATGAACCTTGTCAGAATTGCTTCCAAAGCAGTTATATATTTGTTCAAATATGATTGTAACTGGCATAGTACTCCAGATCTTTTCTCGCTAATGCACTGTACAGTTGCAGTAAAATTTCTCTGCTCTGACATTCCATTCCCCTTGCAATAAATGATGACATTCTATTTGCCTTTCTAATCATTTGCTGTATCTGCACACTAATCTTTAGTGATTCTTATACTTGCACACCAAATCCTTCTGTACACTGAACTGTGCAGTCTCTCCCCATTTTAAATAGCATAGCGCACTGCTTTTGTATTCTTCCAATCTTCCGCAGTTCACTCCTTCTGCCAAAACTTTGCCTGATCACTAAACCTGCCTAAATACCTTTTGTAGACACTCTAACTCTCTTCACAATTTACTATCTTATCTCTTTTGGTGTCATTGACAAATTTGGCTGTCTCAAATTTGGTTCATCCATTCTAGTCATTGCAGATTATGAATAGTTAAGGCCCAAGCACTTACACTGTGGCGTTGTGCTAGTTGCAGCTTGTCAACCCAAAAAGGACGCTCATTCTCTATTTCCTGTTAGCTCACCAATCCTTTAACAATGCTAATATGTTACTCCTTGCAACATAAGCTGGTATTTTGTGTGGTAACCTTTCATGTGGCATCTTGTGGGATGCCTTTTGGTCTCCCTCAACCAGTACTATTAAGAAAAGAGTATGTGGTTTTTAGCCCAGAGATAGTAGGAACTGCCGATGCTGGAGAATCTGAGGTAACAAGGTGTAGAGCTGGATGAACACAGCAGGCCAAGCAGCATCAGAGGAGCAGGAAAGCTGACGTTTTGGGCCTAGACCCTTCATCAGAAATGGGGGAGGGGAAGGGGCTTCTGAAATAAACTAGGAGAGAGGGGGAGGCGGATAGAAGATGGATAGAGGAGAGGATAGGTGGAGAGGAGACAGATAGGTCAAGGAGGCTGGGATGGAGCCAGTAAAGGTGAGTGTAGATGGGGAGTTAGGGAGGGGATAGGTCATTTCAGGGAGGACGGACAGGTCAACGGGGAGGGATGAGGTTAGTAGGTAGGAGATGGGGGTGGGGCTTGAGGTGGGAGGAAGGGCAGGTTAGGGAGACGGGGACAAGCTGGGCTGGTTTTGGGATGCGGTAGGGGGAGGGGAGATTTTGAAGCTTGTGAAGTCCACATTGATACCATTGGGCTGCAGGGTTCCCAAGCAGAATATGAGGTGCTGTTTCTGCAACCTTCAGGTGGCATCATTGTGGCACTGCAGGAAGCCCAGAATGGACATGTCGTCTGAGGAATGGGAGGGGTAGTTGAAATGGTTCGCGACTGGGAGGTGCAGTTGTTTGTTGCGAACTGAGCGCAGGTGTTCTGGAAAGCGGTCTCCAAGCCTCCGCTTGGTTTCCCCGATGTAGAGGAAGCCACAACGGGAACAGTGGATGCAGTATACCACATTAGCAGATGTGCAGGTGAACATCTGCTTGATGTGGAAAGTCTTCTTGGGGCCTGGGATGGGGGTGAGGGGGGACGTGTAGGGGCAGGTGTAGCACTTCCTGCGGTTGCAGGGAAAAGTGCCGGGTGTGGTGGGGCTGGAGGAGAGTGTGGAGCGGACAAGGGAGTCCCGGAGAGAGTGGTCCCTCCGGAAAGCAGACAAGGGTGGGGAGGAAAAAATGTCTTTGGTGGTGGGGTCGGATTGCAGATGGCGCAAGTGTCGGAGGATCTGGAGGTTGGTGGGGTGGTTCGTGAGGACGAGGGGGATTCTGTTTTGGTTGTTATTGCGGGGAGGGGGTGTGAGGGACGAGTTGCGGGAAATGCAGGAGACACGGTTGAGGGAGTTCTCAACCACTGATGGGGGGATGTTGCAGTCATTGAAAAACGAGGACATCTGAGATGTACGGGAGTGGAATGCCTCATCCGGGAGGAGATGCGGCGGAGGCGAAGGAATTGGGAATAGGGGATGCAGGAAGGTGGGTGGGAGGAGGTGTATTCTAGGTAGCTGTGGGAGTCGGTGGGCTTGAAATGGATATCAGTTTCCAGGTGGTTGCCAGAGATGGAAACAGAGAGGTCCAGGAAGGAGAGAGAGGTATCAGAGGTGGTCCAGGTGAACTTAAGGTTGGGGTGGAAGGTGTTGGTGAAGTGGATGAGCTGTTCAAGCTCCTCGTGGGAGCACGAGGCAGCGCCGATGCAGTCATCAATGTAACGGAGGAAGAGGTGGGGTTTAGGGCCAGTGTAGCTACGGAAGAGGGATTGTTCCACGTAACCTACAAAGAGGCAGGCATAGCTTGGGCCCGTGTGGGTACCCATGGCCACCCCCTTTGTCTGTAGGAAGTGGGAGGAATTGAAAGACGAGTTGTTGAGGGTGAGGACGAGTTCGGCTAAGCAGATGAGGGTGACAGTGGAGGGGGACTGGTCGGGCCTGCTGGACAGGAAGAAGCAGAGGGCCTTTAGGCCATCTGCATGGGCAATGCAGGTGTATAGGGACTGGATGTCCATAGTAAAGATGAGGTGTTGGGGACCGGGGAACTGGAAGTTTTGGAGGAGGTAGAGGGCTTGGGAGGTGTCACAGACATAGGTGGGGAATTCCTGGACCAAGGGGGAGAAAATGGAGTCCAGATAGATGGAGATAAGTTCAGTGAGGCAGGTGCAGGTGGAGACAATGGGTCAACCAGGGCAGTCAGATTTGTGGATTTTGGGAAGGAGATAGAAGCGGGCGGTGCGGGGTTGGGGAAGATGAGGTTTGAGGCTGTGGGTGGGAGGTCACCTGAGGTGATGAGGTTGTGGATGGTTTGGGAGTTTGCTGTTTGGGGATGGGGTAATGGTCAAGGGGGTGGTAGAAGGAGGTGTCGGAGAGTTGGCGCCTGGCCTCGGCAATGTAGAGGTCAGTGCGCCATATTACAACTGCTCCTCCCTTGTCCACGGGTTTTATGGTGCGGTTGGGTGAGGTTAGGGACTAACTCCCCACCTACACTCACCTTTACTGGTTCCATCCCCGCCTCTTTGGCCTGTCTGTCTCCTCTCCACCTATCTTCTCCTTTATCCATCTTCTATCCGTCTCCTCCCTCTCCCTATTTATTTCAGAATCCCCTTCCCCTCCCCTATTTCTGAAGAAGTGTCTCGACCCGAAACGTCAGCTTTCCTGCTCCTCTGATGCTGCTTGGCCTGCTGTGTTCATCCAGCTCCACACCTTGTTATCTCTGGTTATTAACCTAAGTAGTTTGCGACCAAGTGGTTGACCACTGCATTTCCTTATATTACAATAGTGATGATTACGTCACAGGTACTTAATTATACTGTATGCACCACGCTTTGGGACAACTTGAGGCTAGGAGAAGTACAATATAAATGCAAGGATATTGAATATTAATTGGTGTTCTATCAACATCAGATAGGAATTAGAAAAGAGTATTTTCACTGATACACAATTTAGGTATAATTTCAGGGAAATTAAATTAACACTCATTACCGTTTCAAAGAAACATTATCTTGGCCTGCACTCACCACTTAAAAAAGCCAATAGGGATTTTAATGTAAGGTATCTGCCAGTGTTATTTAATAACAAGCTCTGGGAAATACTTGAGAGTGACGGCTGTGACTTATTTTGCGTTTTTTGTTTATTTACCTACTGGAAATAAAAACCTGCTATTGAACATTGAAAAATAAACCTTATACTATCATGTCATTGAGCTATGTGGCATACCCTGATGAAAGAGACTATCCTGCATTAGTCTTAAGAGTTATCTGATAATTTCCAAGTGAAATGATGTTGATGACTCTCACGTATGTTGAAGACTTGCTTCCTTGTTCCCAAAGTTGTCATGATGTACTTTTGTAATAAATAAGTTGGTAACAATGGTCAATATTTGTACCGATGTTTTGCGATCCAAAGGTGTGCATTGGACATCCTTTCTTTGGCAATATTTTTGCTGGAAATAAATTTTGAATGTCCTTATAAAAGAAAATTACTTATAATGGTGTCAGCAAGTAGGAAACATTAATGCTTGGGCTACAACCTCAAACACAGTTGGCTATGAGTTGCACCAGTAACATTCCTGATCATTATTAGCAATGTGCAACAGACGGCTGCTCTAGTATCATTGAGGAAGCATCTTACTAGATGTAGTTTACCAGTATGATTTGTTGTTTATCTGTCAAGTATGTTATGCAAACCAAGAATGGTTTCAGTTCTAATTTCTGAGTATTTGTGTGCATTGGAATCCTTTCACACACGCACAGCTTATTTTTTTTTTAGTTTTAATAACTGATCACATTTGGAATCAAATTATTCTAAGACAGAATTTGAACACAGCTTAATTTATTAAAATTCACCACCTGTAGCCTGCATGTAGTTTTACTGCCTTGGTTATTCTGGATCATGGTCATCTCCAAAAGCATTGTCAATTATTGTGTTTGTCTGGCAGAATATGAAAATTAATTTTGGCCTTTTTTCTTTCTGCCCATCACTCCTTTGGTTAAATTGCTTTTGTATTACTTTCACTTTGTTAATGTATTGGACATTGACAAAATTAACAAGATTGTGGAAAGTCCTTGACCTAAAGGTGGACTGGCCACCTTCTGATTGAAACATCAATATCTAATTTGATTTTGCAAGTCTTTCAGTTTGAAACTAGCATGGGTTTTAACCCATGTTTGATTATAACATCCTTTCTAAGCTGCACTTGGTCAAAATAATTTGTTCAAACTTACAGATGCTGTAAATCTTTTACTTTTTAAAAAAGTTTCATTTACTCCTCAGTCATCTTTTAGCGATTTGAATGGTTAGAGAATGAAAGGTCAAGTCTAGTGAACTTTACACTGGGCAGATGTGTTAAGCCAGCCATTCTTAGAGTTGTGTATTTATGAAAAGTAACTGGTCCAGGTTTTGCATTGGGCATAATGGCTTTAAATAGCTGAATATCTTTCTTTGTGCAAAATCTGATCTGAAAACTGCCATTCGCCACAGTAATTTGCTTTCAGACGTTATAAACTCACTTGGGAGAAATGCCTATATTTTTTCTGGGCAGCCTTCCCTTCCTCTGTGAACACCACAAAGTGAGCATCAGAGAAATGTGTAGCTTTCTATTGAGTCTACTGCCCAAATTCAAACATTTAAGCTTAGTGCGTGACGTAATGGGAAAATCTACCAAAAGTAATATTTATGCTACATCTGAGGTTCTTGATCTTGTTGTCATTGGAGATATTTGCTTTTGAGCTTGTAGCTTTGACCTGTATATTTATGTTTCCTGTATTAAAACTTTGTAATACTATGCTGTCTCGTTTTGCAGTTTCTTAAAGAATATTCTAAAAATGCCTGTTTATAGTATCTTAGATTATCATTAATGTCGATTACAAATGTTATTTAAATAATCTGAGGCATGTTTTGTCAGGCAACTGTATTACACTTGTGATGGAAGAGTGTTTTTTTATGTGAAAGGTTCACAATATCACATTATTTACATGATTCAGTTATAGCTGTGGATAGGTTGGAGTTGTATTGGCATACTAGACCAAGGCATTGATGAGCCCTGGTACTTCTGATAGATTGTTGTGCTCATAGGAACTCTGAGCTGGTATGAATGTTGTGCAAGAATGTGATTATCGGGATTGAACTTTACCTTAGAATGATCTGTTTACAGTACTCGATTTGAAGAGGCCGGGTTTTTATAAAGCATCAAATAGGGTTTAATTAGCATTTTCTGATGAAGGGTCTAGGCCCGAAACGTCAAGTTTTCCTGCTCCTATGATGCTGCTTGGCCTACTGTGTTCATCCAGCCCCACGCCTTGTTATCTCTTAATTAGCACGTCGATGCATGTACCTTCTTGTTTCTGGTATATAAGTCTTTTCACATTGAAAATATATCAGGAAGGCTAATTTTTAACCCATCAATGTGCATCATGTGGAAGGTTTACAATTTGAACTCTGAGCATTTTTATTTAAAAAATCATTTTTTTGTACAAGAGGAATTTATTTTCGGTACATTTTGAATCACTTGTTGCCCTTTTTTTGCTTCCAGCACAGGGATCATAATCTATTCATTTTACTGAGATATTTAGAAATTTTGCAGTCTCAAATGATCACTTCAAGATCTTGTATTGATTTCCTGATTTCCGTAAATCAATATTCCCACGCCTGTTCAGCATAACTAATATAGACAAGAAATAATAGAGATCTATGTACGATTTCTTTTAGAGGATAGCAGTGGAGACATGAGGTAACTGCAGACATGTGTCATTGTGCTATCAGTTGTGGGGAAGTTACTAGAACCTCTTATCAGAGGCAGAGTGACTGAGCACTTAGACAAGTGTAAGTTGATCAAAGAGATTCAGCATAAATTTGTGAAGGGTAGATTTTGTGTCTCAAGTTGAATAGAGTGGTGGATAGTCGAGATGAACATCTGACCTTCTAACTATGCCAGCGCTAAGACCAATGATTGCAATATTTGTAATGTTACTTGTTCTTATCTCATCTGCTGCTGAAACTCTTTATTGCATTTGCTTGTTACCTCTGGACTTGATTAGTTCAATGTACTCCTAATCAGTTTCTCACACAATATCCTCTGTAAATACTTCCATGGCCTCACATCTCACTTCCTCTGTAATTTCCTCTAGTGCCTCAAGCCTCTGAGCTCCTCCAACCTTAGTGCCCTGAGCATCTCGGTTTGTAAATGCTCCAAAATAAATGGCTATGCCTTCAGCTGCTGAGGTCTACTCTTTGGAGTTCCCTCCCTAAATCCTACCACCTCATTGTACTTCATTAAGTCCTAGCTGTTTGACTGACTTTTGATCATCATTTTCAATAACTTGTTGTATGATTCAACAGTTTTTTTAGAGTGCTTCTGTGGAATGCTTTATTATGTTCAAGATGTTAGATAAATGTATTGTTATTCTTTAGGGAGCACCTGTAGATGTTCCAGGCAGCATTTGATGAGGAAATTAGTAGCCAGAGATAAAGCACAAGGGCGGTGGAGATAAATTTTGAGTTGGTAATTGGTTTGCAGGGATAGAGTGTAGAGATAAAAGAAGCATTCTGTGCTTGGCTAAATATGGTAAATGATGTTAACCAGGGCTCGGGTCATTCATCATTTCTAGTAATGACTTTGAAGGAATGGGAATTTCCATATCCAGATTTACAAATGGTTCACTTTTAGGAGGAGGAGTAAGTTGACGGGATCAGGAAGTCATAGTGTCATAGTTATGTAGCACAGAAACAGACCTTTTGGTCCAACTTGTCCATACCAACCAGGTATCCCAAACTGCTCCAGTCCCATTTGGGAACATTTGGCTCATATCCCTCTAAACCTTTCCTATTCATGTACCCATGCAGATGCCTTTTAAACGCTGTAATTGTACCAGCCTCCACCACTTCCTCTGGCAGCTCGCTCCTACCCTCTGCATGAAAAAGTTGCCCCTTAGGTCCTTTTTAAATTTTTCTCCTCTCACCTTAAACCTACGCCCTCCAGTTTTGGACTCCCCTACCTTGGGAGAAAGACCTTGGCTATTCACCCTATTCATGCCCCTCGTAATTTTATGAACCTCTAAGATAACCCCCCCACCCCAGCCTCCAATGCTCCAGGTAAAATAGCCCCAGCCTATTCAGCCTCTCTGTATAGCTCAAATTTTCAAATCCTGGCAACATCCTTGTAAATCTTTTCTGAAACTTTTCGTGTTTAACAACATCTTTCCTATAGCAGGGAGACCAGAATTGAATGCAGTATTCCAGTAGTGGCCCAACCAATGTCCTGTACAGCCACAACATAACACTTAACTCCTGTACTCAATGCAGTACCAATGAAGGTAAGCATGACAGACTCCTTCACTACCCTGTCTACCAGTGACTTCCACTTTCAAGGAGCTGTGCACCTGCACCCCTTTGTCCTTTCATTTGGCAACACTCCACAGTGCCCTACCATTTACTGTATAAGTCCTGCTCTGGTTTGCCTTACCAAAATCCAGCACGTCACATTTATCTAAATTAAACTCCATGTGCCTCGGCCTACTGGCCCATCCAGTCAAGGTCCCACTGTACTCTGAGATAACCTTCTTTACTGTCCACTATACTGCCAATTTTGGTGTCATCTGAAACTTAACTAACCGTACCTCCTATGTTCACATCCAAATCATTTATATAAATGATGAAAAGCAGTGGACCCAGTATTGATCTTTGCGGCACACTGCTGATCACAGGCCTCCAGTCTGAAAAGCGACCTTCTCCTTCTACCTTCAAAGCAATTTTATATCCAATTGGTCAGCTCCCCCTGGATCCCATGTGATCTAACCTGGCTAACCAGTTTACCATGCAGAACCTTGTTGACACCTTGCTGAAGTCCACATGGACAACATCTACAGCTCTGCCTTCATCGATTTCCTTTGTCACATCTTCAAAATTAAATTAGTGAGTCACGATTTCCCCCACACAAAGCCATGTTGACTCCTCCCTAACTAGTTCTTGCCTTTCCAAACACATGTAAATCTTGTTCCTCAGAATCCTCTCTAACTTACCCACCACTGACATCAGGCTCACTGGTCTATAGTTCTCTGGCTTTTTCTTACCCCCTTCCTTAAATAATGGCACCACGTTAGCCACCCTCCAGTCTTCTGGCACCTCATCTGTAGCTATCAACAATATAAATATCTCAGCAAGTGGCCCAGCGATCTCTTCCCCAGCTTCCCACAAAGTTGTGGGATACACCTGATCAGATTTCAGGGATTTATCCACCTTTATGTGTTTTCAGATGTCTAGCACTATCTCTTCTGTAATATGGACACTTCTCAAGATATTACTATTTATGTCCCAAGTTCTCTAGCTTCAGTGTTCTTCTCCACAGTAAATACTGATGCATAATATTTGTTTAATATCTCACCCATCTGCTGTGGTTCTACACATAGACAGCTTCGTTGATCTTTAAGGGGCCTATTCTCTCGCGAGTTACTCTTTTGACCTTAATTAGTAGAATCTCTTTGGATTCTCCTTAACCCTATTTGCCAAAGATAACTCATGTCCCCTTTTTGCCCTCTCGATTTACCAGTTAAGTATACTCCTACTGCCCTTATATTTCCCTAGGGATTCGCTCGATCACAGCTGTCTGTCCCTGCTATGTGCCTCCTCCTTTTTCTTGACCAGAGCCTCAATTTCACTAATCATCCAGCATTCCCTATATCTACCAGCCTTGCCCTTCACACAAACAGGAACATGTTGTCCCTGGATTCTCGTTAGCTCATTTTTAAAGGCCTCCCATTTCCAACCATCTCTTCACCTGTGAATAGCCTCTCCCAATCAACTTTTGAAAGTTCTTGCCTAATACTATCAAAATTGGCCTCACTTCAATTTAGAACTTTAAGTTTTTAGATCATCCTTTTCCATATCTATTTCAAATCTAATAGAATTATGACCATTGGCCCCAAAGTGTCCCCCAGCTGACACCTCAGTCACCTGTCATGCCTTACTTTCCAAGAGTAGGACATGTTTTGCTCCTTCTCTACTAGGTACATCCACATACTTTTCTTGTACACACTTAACAAATTCCTCTCCAGCCAAACCCTTAATACTATGGCATTCCCAGTTTATGTTTGTAAAGTTAAAATCCCCTAGCATCAGAACTCTATTATTCTTACAGATATCTAAGATCCCCTTACATATTTGCTTCTCAATTTCTTGCTGACTATTGGGGGGTACCTATAGTACAATCCCAATAAGGTTATCATCCCTTTCCTATGTCTCAGTTCTACCCATAAAACTTCACTGGACTATCTCCCAGGAATATCCTCCCTAAGTATAACTATAGTGTTATCTATAACCAAAAATGCCACTCCCCCTGCTTTCTATAGCATCTGTAGCCTAGAACATGAAGCTGCCAGTCCTGCCTCCGGCTGAGCCACTTTTCTGTAAAGCTTTGATATCCCAGTCCTGTGTTCCCAACCGTGCCCTGAGTTCATCTGCCTTACTTGTCAGGCCTCTTGCACTGAGATAAATGCAGTTACGTTTATCGGTCTTGCCTTGTTCTTTGCCTTGCTTTTGCCTACCATGACTGTTAACTTACTGTCTTCTCTACTGTACCAGCCTCATACGTATCTCTTTTCTCGCTATCTCTTTGGCTGTCACTCCCCACCCCCACCCCAACTAGTTTAAAGCCTCCTTAGTAGCGCTGGAAAATTTTCTTGTCAGGATATTGGTCCCCTTCCAATTCAGGAACCACCTGTCCTTCTTGTATGACTCACTTCTACCCCAGAAGCGATCCCAATGATCCAAAAATGTGAATCCCTGCTCCCTGTACCAGCTCCTCAGCTACATCTGCCCTATCCTCCTATTTCTACTCTCACTAGCACATGGTGCTGGGAATAAATCATCAAGTGTCATAGATCAAATGAAAATGCAAAACCATGATGGCTTGAATTAAATCTGGCAACATATGCGTAATACAGACAAATAATATTTTCTTGAGCTAGGGAATGAAAGGAATTTGGAGTGGAGTAAAGATTACAACCATATCAGCCATGATCCTATTGAATGGTGGTGCGAGCATGAAGGGCTGAATGGCCTACCTAAGATCCCATGAATATTTTTGTCACATATGTTAGAGGTGTACTGATCAAGAAGATTCTCAAGTTTAATTGGCTGTAAATGCAATTAATTGATTATAGAATAAGTGATGTAATTGGCCTTGTTGTTGACAGAGCAGGAACATTAACAGGGGGAGGTGATGGTCTAGTGGAATTATCGCTGGACTGTTAATCCAGAGACCTAGATAATGTTCTGCAGACCCAGGTTCAAATCCTGCCATGGCGGATAGTGGAATTTGAATTCAATAAATATGTGGAATTAAGAATCTGATGATGACCATGAATCCATTGTCCATTGTCCATTGTTGGGGAAAAAAACATCTGGCTCACTTATGTCCTTTAGGGAAGGAAACTGCCATCCTTACCTGGCCTGGCCTACATGTGACTCCAAAGCCTCAGCAATGTGGTTGACTCTGAACTGCCCTCTGGGCAATAAATGCTGGCTGGCCAGCAACACCCTCATCCTGTGAATGAATAAAGAAAAGAAAACCAGACTGTCCTGTTCTTGATCAATTATCAACCAAGCTGGAAGTGAATGATTATATATCTATCAAATAGCAGTAATATTTGTCTGCATTGTGATTGTCCTGTAAAGGAATGGTTTGTTAATGCTCACAGAGAGAACTTGAACCTAATGGGTGGTCACTTGGGAAACCTGCTCCATTCACAAAATTGTATCCAAAAATACATCATCCTTAGAATAGATTTGAAAAGACTGAATGCAGTGGAGCATTGTTTTATATGTTTTTAATCTTCCCTGAACTACTTTAAAATTTTGCTTGTGATACAGTCACTAGGAAAAGTATATTCAAGAGATTTGGAATTCTGAATGCATTATGAAAAGTAAAATTTCAGAATATTTATTCAACTATTCAGTACCTGTATGGCTAACTCTTAACTGGGTATTTACAGCCCATGCCTATCTATGCTCTGGAAAATTTGACTTGGGAAGTGTAAGATTAAACTGTTGCAGCCTGTTGAAGTAGTGATGGGCCTGCTATCTATTGCATTCCAGACATACTTCTGGGCTCACGGTTTCGTAAATTGTTCCAAAATGTTGCCAATGTTATGCCCCAACCTCAGAATGTGAATAAGCCACTATCAGCACTCAGCCTACTTTCAGTGTTACAGATAGCAGTGGAAAATGTGATCAGTGTGAAATAGATAAAATGTATTCAAACAGATGTTTCCAATAGAAAACACACTGAAATCTGTTATTGTAATGACAAGGAAGGAATTATGATGAACTTTAGACTTAATTGATTGTATAGGATCTTGGGCTCTGACACCAGGCATTCATGCCATGTGAAAATAAATCCTCGACTGAGCATCTCACTGCTTCGGTTGAGGCCCCTGATTCCTGGGTGTCATCAAAGTCATTAGACAATGAGTATCTTCAGTCATAGTCATTGAAACAATTTTTGGTAATGAGGAACGTTTTGAAGAATGCTGAAAAAATAATATCCCAAAGGAAACTAAAATGAAGGGATGACACTCCCCACCCCTCAGCCCCTCTCAAAATCCCCATGTCTACCCAAGCTTTTAAATCAGTTCACACAGCCTGTCCAGCCAAAATCAACTTCACCTAGTTATATGACAAATATATCAGTTATTTCTTTAGCCCATAATTAATTGCTATTGTGGATTTTGACACATACTTTTGTTTGGTGAACCAATGCAGGAGAAAACATCTGTTAAGCAAAGATGAAAGCAATCTCAAGTGTTGCAATAACTTGAACAGAAGTCTGTAGTGGAGGGCTATGAATGAGAGTGGTTTCATTTTAAAGATATTGGATTTTGTGGCTAACGTGGTAAGAATATTTCATCAGTCTTAACAATAAAGCTGTGCTATAATTAATAAATTAGTTTGTTCAAATGCATCTTCCATTAGGTTCACAAAACCTTGAATCTATCTCTTTCCATACATACATTGCATTCTTATGAAAGTAAGACTGTATTTCATAAAACTGTATTTGTCATGCTTCAACCAAGAAAGATCCTTTTTACCATCACAGTGCCGAGGCAGATTAGCACCTCATTAATTTTCTTTTAAAATTAATTTTCACGTTGTTGCTTTGTGTTTGAAATTTCTCAAAAACTAATCATAAAAGCACTTGCTTTTAGTTGGAACAAAAATGCATATAATTCAGGGAATTGGATTGTAGACTGTATTCTTTATCTTATTTGCTCACTGGCTGAAAGCCGAATAAACAAAAGCTGAGCCCATCCTACCCATGCAGTAGCAATCCTGGCAGTCAAGAGGGTTTTCACTTGCTGTATTTGGGGATTGACTGTAGCAACTTTATTCAATGTACTACATTCAGAAAAAAACTCAGGGTTGCATTTATGTGGTGTTTTTCACATCTTGAGGATGTCTCAAAGGCCCTGCTACCAGCTTAAAATGTAACCTCCAGAAACAATAGCAGCCAGTTTGGGCACAGTAAGCTTCCCATAAGCAGCAAACAGATAATTACAAGGTAATCTGTGATTGTGATGTTGATTTGAGGGATCAGTATTGGTATGAATGTTAGAAAACTCTCCTGCTCTTCTTCAAATAGTGCCATTGTAATCTTATGCACCTTGATGAGACAGTAGATTAGGCCTAATGTATTATAAATCCAAAAGATGACACCTCTGACAGTGCAACACTCCAGTGTTACTACTCTGAAATTTAGTTTTAACCTTTGTGCTTCGTGCTTGGTTTTGCCCTTTTGATGTAGTTCAGTTTCTCAGGCAAACTGAATTCTTAGCACCCAGATAGATTGTTATTAACCTGGGGCTTTTTGTTTTAAATTAATGTATGGTGTGGATTCACTTATTCAATGGTTGAGTTCCTCTGTTGAATCTACAAATACGAATGAAAATTAATAGCATTACCATCATTGAATCCCTCACCATCAATATCCAACGGTCACGATTGACCAGAAATGTATTTGGACCAGTCAAGTAAATTCAATAGCTGCAAGAGTAAGTGGGAGGCTGGGAATTTGGTGGTGAGTAGCTCAGCACCTGATTACCCAAAGCTTTTCTACCATCTATAGGGCTCAAATCAGGAGTGCACTAGGATACTCTCGAATTACCTCCATCAGGGCAGCTCCCCTAAGTCTGGGGAAGTTCACCTCCACTAATGGTGTACCACGGCTGTTGTGTTATCTATAGTGCGACAACTCACCGAGGATTTTTCAGCAGTTCTTCATAAACTCTACCGTCTGTAATCTACAAGGGGAGCATGCAGATGGGAACATTGGTACCCCAAGATCCCCTCAAAGTTGATTATCACTGTGATTAGGAAATACATCGCTTATTTCTTGACTGTCAACACATAAAATTCCTGAAACCCACTCCCTAACAGCACACCTGGGAGTAACTTCACTACACAGACCGCAGTGTTTCAGGAAGGCAGCTCACTATCACTTGTTCAAGGACAAATAAGGATAGGTAATAAATTACCAGCAAAGACCTTTATCCCATTAGAATGCTGTTCTGACGGTGCACATTACACTACAAGATAAGTTACAAAAGCAAGAAACTTAATGCAGATGTCTAATTTAGTGAATAAGCATTCAACTCAATGTTAGATTATTTTTGGACAGTGGATATATTGCTATCCTGCAGGTGGGATAAACCTAAAGGTTCCTGCTACAGTGAGGCTGCACTGCCAGTGAGATTTGCATTTGCAGTCTGACCTTGTTTTTCCTCTCTAAGTTTAACTCATCTGAATTTGCAATTTGTTAATGTACAACTCACTGCACAATACCTGCTTTCGTAGACAACTAGAGAGTGTGGAAATGTTAGGAACCAGATTTTCTAATCAGACAGTTCCTGTCTTGTAACTGGAATGCATGACATTTCTGAAATAGAGCAATGAATAAAATATTGGCAAATGATCTCCAGCATTGTGCAGAAAAGACAAGGCCTGCCAAGCATACCGTGCTATTTTCCTAAAGTTGGCAGTGCTTGAACCTGAGCATTCTGAAACTATGGCTCCATAACTTTGAATATATACCAGTTAATTCTGCCAAGGATTGCATGCTTCTCCTCTGATTTACAGCGCAGGTAGAAAAGCACAACTAATGCAAATCATAAGGTTAAAAACGAAGTGAGATGCTAGTACCAGTCCTTATCCTAACAGCAGCCCTAGTCTCTGTTGTAATTTTTCATCTTACCCTGAACATTACATATGAGCAGGAATAGGCCATTCAGCCCCTCTGACCTGTTCCACCATTCAATGAAATCATGTCTGATCTGTGGCCTAACTCCATATACCTACCTTTGGCCCATATCCCTTAATACCTTTCCTTAACAAAAATTTATCTGTCATCACTGCCTTTTGTGGAAGAGAGTTCCAAACATCTGCCACCTTTTGCGTATAAAAGTGCTTTCTAACATCTGTCCTCAACAGTCCAGCCCTAATTCTCAGACTCGCCTAGTTCAAGAATCCCCACCTAGTGGAAATAATTTATCTTTATCTATCCAGTCTTTTTGTGTTAGTGTCTTGATGACTTTGATCGGATCGCTCCTTAACCTTCTAAATTCTAGAGAAAACAAGCCTAATTTGTATGATCTTTCCTCATTACTTTGGTAACTGGTAAACTGTGCAGATTACTTGTCTTTTTAAGCAATAAGTATGTACTGTAATTGTTTTATTGCTGGTATCTAACTGAACAGTTTTAAAAGGAGGTACCATATGAATAGAAAGCGACTTGAAAGTAAATAAAAGAAAGCGATTAAAGGAGCCGCAAATGCAGAATTGTGTCATTTGTATAATTAATTTAATTGTCATCTCGGTTGTCTTAACAGTGTAGGAAATTTCAACAGTTTTCAGATTGGGACAGATTTTGTTATGTGAAGTTTAATACTTGTAACAAGGGTTTGCAGACTTGTAACGGGGATCACATGACAACTTGCTGTCAACCAAACAGCTCAGTTCGGGCTGTCTGTGATTTGTGTGAACAAAACAAGCAACTGTGTGTATATCCTAACTAATCATGTCGAGAATGCAGTTTCTGAAGCAAGAAGTGAGGACTTGGGTAAGAAATGAAATACAGAAAGCAAATTTTATCAATCATGATTACATCTTTGTAAACTTTTTATGATAACCTAAAAAATATCCCACTCACAACACTTTCTTCTTGAAGTGACACATTTATTTTCCAGTATAACAAGCGTGGGGCTGGATGAACACAGCAGGTCAAGCAGCATCATAGGAACATTTCTGATGAAGGGTCTAGGCCCGAAACGTCAAGTTTTCCTGCTGCTATGATGCTGCTTGACCTGCTGTGTTCATCCAGCCCCACGCTTGTTATCTCGGATTCTCCAGCATCTGCAGTACCTTTTATCTCTTTATTTTCCGGTACACTGTTTTGTCACCTTGTTTCAGCAATGATGGCTTGTCCTATTGCCAGTCACTTAGACATGCATTATAAGAATCTTCTAATAGATCCTTTCTGTTACACCCTCAAAGGAGGTGATGCTGGTCTCAGCTGGTGTCATCTCAGACCTGTTAAATGTTGATGTATCACACACATCTTCCTAAGCCTTTCAATCAGCTTCCCATTTCAAGTTGTTTAAATACATTGTGCTTTTCCATCCTTCTTATAAAAATAGGATCTGCAGAATCCCTAACTTTTGTGTCTAGCCAAGGCTTTTCTGTATTCATGCAGGATTTCTTAAAGAGTTGATGTTTGAAATTTAGAATGTGACCTGAATATACACCTTGATGAGTTTTCCCCAACTTGATGTTAAGGAATTATATTTGAATCTGAAAAGGAAGGGCAACTGATGAAGGTTTACAAGCTTCATTTTCCCTCACCCTGCTTCCCTACACATCCTGAACACATGCCCCACTCCCCACCCAACTCCGTTTCCACTTCCCGTCACTCATACTTCAATCTATCCCAAGCTTCCTTTTTTTTCTCTCACTGCCTGGCATTCTGATCACTTTTTACATCAAACGTTACTGCTCCCTAAGCCTGCTTCCCTCACTCTGAATGCCAGTGCCTCCCCTACCTCAGCAATCATGGCTTTTCCCTGATTTCCACTGCTCTCCGACTTCTGAAGGGCCGCTTATTGATGTGCTTATAGGCGCAACTTGCGAACTGGCTGTGACAAAACAGCATGCAGTTGTTTCCTTTTCTTGTTGTATGGTCATGTATTAGAAATCAACCTATTTTAAAAACAACTACATTAATTTTATTCTAAATATTGTGTTGGTGTGTTCCAAACAAGCGTCTGAACAGTACAGATGCTGCTCAGTTCAAGTACAGATATCTTATAGAGGTCACACAGAATTATTTGATCAGCTGTTTTAAAAAACAAACTATTCAGTTTTGTTTGGTCTCTCTCTTTCTGGAAACTTTCTCAACTTAACTCTTTAAAATTGAAGAGTGTTGGAGTGTGTGAACAACAATTAGTCAGGCGGTAATGTTATCAGGGAGGAATTTTATTAATCATTAATACAATGTGGTGTTGCTGGCGAGGTCAGTATTTGTTGCCCATCCTTAATTTCCCTAGAAAAGGTGGTAGTGAGTTTGAATCTCTGCTGGCATTGTCGTGTAGGTGCACCCACAGTATTTGACCCAAAGGCAGTGAAGGAAAGATGAAATACTTCCAAGTCAGGATGATGCGTAGCTTGGAATAGAACTTGCAGTTTATGGTGTTCCCTTGTGTCTGCTGCCCTTTTTCCTTCCAGATGGTGGAGGATACGGTTTGGAAGGTACTGTCAAGGAGCCTTGGGAGTTTGCTGCGGTTCATCTTGAAGAGGGTGCATACTTCTGCCGTCATGTGTCAGCGGTGAAAGGAGTAAGTTTTGAAGGTGTAAGTTGGGGTGCCAATCATGTGGTCTGTTTTGACTTGGTATGGAGATTATCGAATTGTGTTGGGACTACCCTGATCCAGGAAAGGGGTGAGTATTCCAACACACTCCTGATTTGTGCTTTGTAGATAGTAACAGACTTTGGGGAATCAGGTGAATAACTTGCCTCCGAATTCCTTGTTTCTGACTTGCTCTCTTTTAGCATTTGTATTTAAATGCCTGTTCCAGTTCAATTTCTGGTCAGTGGTGACATCCAGGATACTGATTGCGGATATTCAGTGATGGCAATGCCATTGAATGTCAAGGGCGCGAGTCAGATTCTCTCTCTTGTTGGAGAAGGTCATTACCTAGCACTCATGTGACAAATTTGATTTGCCACTTATCAGAAAATGGCAGATGTTGTTCAGATCTTGCTACATATAGACATGGACTAAGGAGTGGTGAATGTGCTGAATGTCGTACAATAATCAGTGAACATCCCCAACTTTGACCTTATAATGGAGGAAGGTGAAGCAACTGAAGATGGTTGGGGCTCGGTCACTAACCAGAGGAACATGTGCAGTGATGTCCAGGGACTTAGATGACTGACCTCCAACAATTGCAGTTATTTTCCTTTGTGCTAAGCATGACTGCAACCAGTGGTGAATTTTCACTTGATTACTATTGAATCCACTTATGCTAGGGCTCCTCGATACCAAATGTTTGCTTCATGAAAACAGTCGTCGTTGCAACAATGAAAACTATTCATGGCTTACAGCCTATTTAAGGAGATTGTTAAACTTAAGGACTAGTGTAAAACTCAATGTTGTCATTGCTACTGTTCAATAAATGCAGCTAGCACTTAAACCCTAAGTAATGGTCATATTATTGTAGGAAGATCATGCAATGTTACATGATAAAACATGCAAGTTTGGACAAAGTGAATTAGGTTTGCTATTTCATCCCAAGATGTACTCCAAAAGTCACTTAGATACAAACAGTAAGCAAAGTTTCTTTCTGGATCAAAAGAGATTTAAAAAAAACTCCATTACAGAAGTAGACTTTGAGATGCAAAGATGAAATATGTTTGAGAAACATTTGATCACGGGGCTATATAATTGTTTTAAAGAAGTTAGTATACTTCTACAATATAATTCTGATCTAGCAAACTAACTGTTTTGTCTTTCAAGATTTCTGAATTATTAGAATTGCAATTAAATTGTAGGCTAATATTTAAATAAACACTGTTTACCAACCAGACTAACATAATCTTCCTCACCCATGCATCACAAAGGTAACCCTAAAGTAAAATAAGCTGTTGCAGCGCAGTGATTAGAATCATTTAGTTGTTACCCATGGGTATGCAAAAATGTTTTGAGAAATGACAGTAGTTTAATTGTGAAAACTGGGTGGTGTAGGCAAGTTGGGCTGAAGGCCCTGCTTCCGTGCTGTAGACCTCTATGATTCTATTGTTCTAAGACCATTCATTAAGCTCGGCCATGAGTTCTTCCTTCCCTGACTTTGGCTTCGTAGAATAGCATTATATTTTTGCAACAAAGGAGGAAGGTTCTTAAACTAAGCATGCAGGAAGCTGATGTACCTATCCTTTCTTCCTTTCTTTCGTTCTGTCTCTCCGTCTCTCGCTCTCTCTCTCTCGAATAGAAAAGAAAAGTGCTATTTTGAAGACAGTGGTGGAAAAGGGAGGAACTTGGAAGGAAGTTAGATGGAAAAGCAGGTTTGGAAATATGGAACAAAGCAATAATAATCGATGAATTCTCTTAGAATTCTTTCTGAAATTTCAAATGTTGCTTCTTTGTCGTATGTATTGTGGTATTTGACTGTTTTGTAACAAGAGAACGAGTTTGAATACAAGGATTTAATTGGAGAATTGATAGAATGTTTACTAGGGAGCATGTGCTGAACAAAGATAACACAAACTTGTTCAATGACGGCATTAAGCTGATAGAAAATCCAAGTGCAAGTATAAAATGGAAATAAACTGAATACTTTAAACTTTGTAGAATAAAAGTGAGTGAAGAAATTGCTAGTGCTGGCCCACACAATTCTTTTTGTAGCTCAATATGCGAGGATCTTGAAAGCATATTTGTTTTTCCTGGAAACTATGTTTTTTTTTAATTAGTTAGATAAAATTTTATTTCAGTTCCCATTGAGTAATTGGCCACATTTTATGGTCTGTGGAAAAAGAACAACATTAACCATTATTATACTTAGACTTTTCCAGAGAATTTGCGCATTTTTTGCTCGAATATGCACAAATCTGAAACTGTACAAAACCACCTACAAGGGAATGAGACCTATGTAAATAAGGCATGCAAATGTATATCTGCTTACCTAGGTAAGGAATTCCACTGAACCATAGAGCGTGTACCAGGAAGACTAAGTTACAATAGCTGGCTCAATGCTAAATCATGTAAAAGACATCAAAGGAATGAGATGGAAACAAAAGCTTGATTGTGAGAGTGAAGCAGATGACCCAACATTCCCCTCATGCTCACTTTCCTGCCTTTTCCCCACAATCCATGATTCCAATACTGATCTAGAATCTATTTCAACTTTTCAACAAGGAATCTAGAACTCCTTGCCATAGTGAGCTGTGCAGGCAAAGACTTAATCCTCTGAAAGAAGAATTCCTCCTCATCTCAGTCTTCAATTGGTGCCCTTTAATTCTGAGACTGTGCCCTTTGGTCCTGACGCTCCTAGGAGGAGAAATATCCTCTCAGCATTTACCCTGTCAAGTCCTCTAAAAATCCTATATGTTTCAATGAGCTTGCTTCTCAGTCTTCTAAATTTTAGTGAGTAGAGCCCCAATCTGTTTAACATTTGCTGATAAGACAATCCCTCCATACTTATGGATCATCTTAGTGAACCTTCTCTGAACTGCCTCCAATGAAATAACATCTTTTCTTAAATAAAGGAATGAAAACTGTTCACTATGCTCCAGATGTGGTCTCACCAGCGCCGTGTACGCTTGCAGTAAGGCTTTCCTACACTTATACTTCAAACCCCTTGAAATGAGGGCCAACATTCCATCAGCTGTTAAAATCAGCACAAACAATATTAACACCTCCAGATGCAGAACTATCTAGAAGTGTACTTTAAAAATCACTAAATTTTAAGAGCTCTAAATTTTCTTTCCTTATATTCCATATTCTGGAACACTTAATATCTTGCATTTTTCCTTTATGACACTTCTGCTATTCAAAACAATGGTAAAATTACCGTTTTAGCTAACAGTCATATTGTGTAACAAAAGCAGAAATTGTTGGGACAAGCTCAACAGGCTTGGCAGCACCTTTGGAGAGAAACCAACATTCAATATTTTTTTTGTTTCGGATTTCTAGCATCTGCAGTTCTTTGTTTTATTTTAGTCTTCCAAAAATATGCAGCTATTCCTTTCCTGGCCTCTTTATACTGACAGTTAAACTGTCAACTTAGAACATTATGCTGACATAATTTTAGCTTTAAAGTTCAGCCAAGCATTCATAATGACATCCTAATAGCCCTTGGGGAAATTTCAGCAAAAATCTCTATTTAAATTGAAGGACCAGATGGTGACCTATGTGAAAAGAGCTTTATTTTTTCCTTAATCTCAAGTGACAGTTTCTGCCTTGTTTTTCAAATGTTTAAGGAGCTAAGCATTTAAAAAGCTTCAGGACATGCTATCTGAACACATCCTTTCTGCCTTTCAAGACCTGTTTACATTTACTCCATCAATCTTTGACTCTTGCACTGCAAATTGTTTTTTGCAACAGTCAAAAATAGGGTCTGTTTGTCCTCAGCACTAATTTCAACTTGCACTGCTGAATTCAGACTTCTCTCTTGTGAATTATTCTGTACCCACTTACCCTACCCTACCCTGATCTATTGGGAAATGAGGTGGGATTTGCAATCTGGATTCAACCCACCATTTTTAAAGGCAATTTACAAGACTCCACAAAAACCTGGTCTGCTGTAACTTTTTAAATCTATTTGTTGTTGAAGTCACTAGACGTAGCAAACTGGTTATTTTAGGTGTTGGCAGTACTACGCCAGTACCCCTCCCCCACTTCCCAAGTAATTGTGTTTGGAATGTAGTTTTGCAGCAGTACATTTTCCAAGTTCATTTGAGTGGCTATGCAAAGTGTGTGGTATCATCGAGGAACACCATTTTCTTGTCCAACTCCAAATCAAGATTAAAACCCTTGCTGATTATTCATTTCTCAGCTGGCCAATTTTGGTAGATCCATTACCACTTGGGCCAAATGGTATCTGAACGCAGATTACAATTACATCAGAGGCTCTTCCATTCTTTAGAGTTCAGGATCTTAACATCAGTTATTTTTAAAATATCATGATGAGGTGTCTCTCTTGATTCTAAAAAGACAATTACATGGATAATAGTTAAAATTCATCTGGATGGGTACATGAACAGGAGCAGTTCAGTTCATGAACAGGAGAGAGATATGGGCCAAATGCTGGCAAATGGGACTAGGTTAATTTAGATTAATTTAGGATGTCCAGCCGGGATGGATGAGTTCGACTAAAGAACTCCACGACATTCTATGACAACACACAATAATGTACAGCTACAAAAACAAAGTTGCTGGAAAAGCTCAGCAGGTCTGGCAGCTTCTGTGAAGGAAAAAACAGAGTAACGTTTCAGGTCCGGTGACCCTTCCTCAGAACAGAATGTACAGCTAGATGTTAGAATCTGTTGAAATATATAATGGTAAGCTTAAGAGAAGGCTCACTTAATATGAGAATGGCAAAGTGGAAATATTGATGGAACTTGTGTAAATAATATGGATGTTAACTCTTAGGGAAAAAAGCAGAAATTCAGAGGGAGAAACTCAGTAGGCCTGGCAGCATCTGTGGAGAGAAAGCAGAGCTAATGTTTGGAGTCCCTTCTTCAGAATTGGTAGTAGCTAGGAAAAGATGGTATTTATGGCGAAAATAGGGTGGGCAAAAGGAGCTGGGTGAAAGGAGTGAGCAGATAGGTGAAGATGGAGCCTACAGTGAGAGAGATGGTTATGTAGGGAGTCAAAAGGATGGATGATGGTGAGCTCAGGAGAAAGAAAATCTGATAATGGGGATCATAAGTAGGTGAAAATAGGTTAGCTGTGCTGAAAGCAGCCCATATCCATTTTTCTTAAAAAAAAATCAGTATATTTAAAGATTCACTTATGTTCTAGGGATTCTTGAAAGACTAATGAAATGGCATAATACTGGATAGAGTAACATGGGTGCAACACAATTCTAGTGTGGGAGTGGGTAAAGGCCATGGAAGGAGGTGTTCAGGTTCTAAAATTATTGAACTCAATATTGAGCCCTGAAGGCCTCAGGGTTGCCAAGCGAATAATGAAATGCTGTTCTTCCAGTTTATGTGGAGCTTCACTGGCATCTGAGATCGAAATGTTGGCCAGGGAACATGGTCTGTTGAAGTGGCAGGGAACTGGAAGCTCGGGGTTATTTTTAAAGACAGAATGTAGGTGTTCCACAAAGTGGTCTGCATTTTATCTCCCCACTGTAGAGGAGACCACATTGTGAGCAGCTAATACAGAAGACTAGATTGGGTGAAGTGCAGATAAATCACTGCTTTACCTGGAAAGTGTGTCTGGAGCCTTGGCTAGTGGGGAGGGAGGAGGTAAACAGGCAGATGCTGCCACTCCTGCTGAATTTCTCCAGCAATTTCTGCTTTCATTTTAGATTTCTAGCTGTTCTTTATTTTGTATAAATCTTGGGAAAATGCTCTTTAAATTATGTCTGTTGCTTTTTATTTCTAAATTTAAAAAAAAATTCGGAATAGATGTGGTAAGAGTTTTCTGTCTAATACAGCTTGAAATATAACCTGAGAAAACACTTCCATTTATGATTTTCTCCTTACAAAGTGGCTGGCTTTTGTCTGGTGTCTCCGCAAAGCTAAATAGCAGTCACTGGAAAATCACAACATGTTGCCAGCAGTGATCCTGAATTTCATTGCTTGATCATGCTGTGGCCACTGTGGTGCTTGGTTCCATTTTTCTTAAAAAAAAAATCAGTATATTTAAAGATTCACTTATGTTCTAGGGATTCTTGAAAGACTAATGAAATGGCACAATACTGGATAGAGTAAAACAAGCATGGGGCTGGATGAACACAGCGGGTTCACTGGATAGAGTAACATGGGTGCAACACAATTCTAGCTGCACCTCGGGTTTGAGGTGTCAACCCACTAAGGTGCTGTTCTTTGTCTGTTATGCATTTCCACTCACAAGTGGAAAGCTGAAAGGTTTACAAACACTTTATTACCTAGTGACTGCTGAAATAGTGTTGTCTCTGTAATAACTCAGGAAAACTGCCTGGAAAGGAACACAGTTTATTGCTGGACACCAAAATAGAGTCACTAATCGTTGCGTGCATAGGCTAGTCCTGGCCCAGGATAGACAGTTCTGCAATCTACCCTGGTTGTTCAGAGATGTTATGACACACCTAAGGAACAGGTGGGACTTGGGTCTGGGCCTCCCAGATCAGCGTAGGGACACTACCACAGTGCCATTAAAACCCCTTATGAAGTTGAGAAGAGTTGCGAATTGCATTTGAGTCAGGTAGGAATGGAATCTACAATCTTCTGATCCGTAGCCTGAATCATCCATTGTGCCAAGGGCTCAGGTGATGAGTTCCAGCTGGGCAGGGCTTTGTCTGGTTACCAAGGGAATTCATATTCAGAACTCTTGATAAGGAGGTTAATTAGTGATTTCCATGGGCCGTTTAGGGGCTATTACAGTCTCAATGCGTTTATGGGAAAGCTAAAAAAGAAATTGCAAACAATACCATTGATACCATTGCAGTGGCACGTTGGCTCAGTGGTTAGCACTGCTGTCTCACAGCACCAGGAACCCGGGTTTGATTCCACCCTCGGGTGACTGTCTGTGTGAAGTTTGCACATTTTCGCCATGTCTCAGTGGGTTTCCTCCGGGTGCTGTGGTTTCTTCCCACAGTTCAAAGATGGACAGGCTAGGTGGATTGGCTATGCTAAATTGCCCGTAGTTTTCAGGGATATGTAGCTTAGGTGGGTTATAGGGCGAGGGGTCAGGGTGGGATGCTCCAAAGGTTGGTGTGGACTTGTTGGGCCGAAGGGCCTGTTTCCACACTGTAGGGATTCACTGATAACATCAATGATGATAGATCTACATGATGAAAGATGGGAAGAGGCTTAATTGGAGCATGGATGCAGTCATGGACTGAATGGATTGAAAAGCCAATTACTATATACCCAAAAAATACTATGAAATAGTGAAGAAAACAAGGTTTTTTGTGTACTTACACGAAGGAAATATTTTATGTTTTTGAGTTGTGTTGACTTCTTTAATACATGTACATGACCTTTGAAATTCAGATCTTCTAATAAATGACTTTCAGGGTCCAGGTGTGCTTTGTCATTCCGTGCTGTTAAACATCACCACTGTTTTAACTAGTTTATTTGGGGCATTCTGATATTTCATACTTTTTTACTCCACCGCAAAGTGTGGCTCGGCAGCAGTACTACAGATCAGGCTGGTTAGATCCTAAAGGACGTAGCTGCTAGACTGGGTCTGCAGCAGGTAGTGAGGGAACCAACAAGAAAGAAAAACAAACTTGACCTCATCCTTACCTCCAGTTCTAAGGAAGGGTCACCGGGCCCGAAACGTTAACTCTGTTTTTTCTTTCACAGATGCTGCCAGACCTACTGAGTTTTTCCAGCCACTTTGTTTTTGTTCCTCATCCTTACTCAGTTGCATCTGTCCACGGCAGTATCAGTAAAAGTGACCATCACACAAATCCAACCCGGCCAATTACCGCCCCATCAGTCTACTGTCGAACATCAGTAAAGTGATGGAAGGTGTCAGCAACAGTGCTATCAAGCAGCACCTGCTCAGAAATAACCTGCTCGGTGATGCCCACTTTGGGTTCTGCCAGGGCCACTCAGCTCCTGACCTCATTACAGCCTTGTTTTAAACATGGACAAAAGAGCTGAATTCCATGGTGAGGTGAGAGTGACAGCCCTTGATATCAAGGCTGCATTCAACTGAGTGTGGCATCAAGGAGCCCTAGCAAAATTGAAATCAATGGGTATCAGGGGGCAAATTCTCCGGTGGTTGGAGTCATACCTGACACATAGGAAGATGGTTGTGGTTATTAAGGGTCAATCATCTCAGCTCCAGGACATCTCTGCAGGAGTTCCTCAGGGTGGTGCCTCCTCAGGGTAGTGCCCAAGGCCCAACCACCTTCAGTTGCTTCATCAATGACCTTCTCTCCATCATAAGGTCAGAAGTGGGAATGTTCGCTGATAATTGCACTATGTTCAGCACCATTCGCGACTCCTCAGATACTGAAGCAGTCTGTGTTCAAATGCAACAAGATCTGGACAATATGCAGGCTTGAGCTGACAAGTGGCAAGTGACATTTGTACCACACTAATGCCAGGCTATGACTATCACCAGTAAGAGACAATCTAACCACCGTTCCTTGACATTCAATGATGTTACCATCACTGAATCCTCCACTATCAACATTCTGGGGGTTATCATTGACCAGAAACTCAACTGGACTCACCACATTAACAGAGTGGCTACAAGAGCAGGCCAGAAGCTGGGAATACTGTGGAGAGTAACTCATCTCCTGACTCCTCAAAGCCTGTCCACCATCTTCAAGGCACAAGTCAGGAGTGTGATGAAATACTGCCCACTTGCCTGGATGCCTTGACACCATCCAGGACAAAACAGCCCGTTTGATTGGCACTACATCTACAAGCATCCACACCCTCCACCACTGATGCACAGTAGCAGCAGTGTGTACTATCTACAAGATGCACTGCAGAAATTCACCAAAGATCCTCAAACAGCACCTTCCCAACCCACGACCACTTCCATCTAGAAGGACAAGGGCATCAGATATATGGGAACACCACCACCTTCAAGCCACTCACCATCCTGACTTGGAAATATATCACGGTTCATTCAGTGTCACTGGGTCAAAATCCTGGAATTGCTTCCCTAATGGCATTGTGGGTCAACCCACAGCAGGTGGACTATGGCAGTTCAAGGAGGCAGCTCACCACCACCTTCTCAAAGGCAACTAGGGATGGGCAGGAAATGCTGGCCAGCCAGCGACGCCTACGTCCCACAAATGAATAGAAGAAAAAAATGCTTTGTATGAAGCTACAGTTACATTATCCTAAAAAAAGAGGCAAAATACTTTGGATGCTGTGGACATCCAAAATAAAAATAAATTTGCGCAAGAAACAGACATCCGGTCAGGTATTGTCCATGGAACTTTCCGATGGAGCCACTGGTTCAGTTGTTCAGTGTCTGCTGATTGCCCACTGTGTGTGATTAGTTTAACCTTGGTGTGGCAATTGAAAAAGAGAAACTAAACTGTAGGCAAGCAGCTGGAAGCATGAGAGCTGATATCTTAAACCATTGAATAAGGCTGTTGTTCAGACACATAACCTGATTGTATCATCTCTGCATATCTCAAAGGCATAAAACACATCTATTTGTTTTATTTGAGATATTCTGTAAATGTAGCTTAACTCTACACAAACAGCATTAAAACTTCTTTACAACAGTGCTTACATTTTTCTGACCAATTCCCCAATCCCATGCTTTTAAATGTCAGTACGTGTACAGAATAGTATGAGTATAGTTGATTTATCATGTACGATTTAGAGCTGAAGCCTTGTTTGGTTTGGCGGAAACGAGGTGATTGGAAACTAAACTGATTCTTTTCAGCTGTTTAGAATATTTCCTGTTTCTCTAGTAAAGGCAAACTATGTATTTGTGAAGATCAACTTCCTTTGTACCTTAATTTGCATTTCTCCAATTAATCAGTGCAAGCATCTCACATTTGTTCTTGATGTGGCATTCTCTGACCCTCTACTTAAATTACCATGACAACAATGAGATCTACATTCTTTTGAATCTTAATGATAAGTGATGATAAATGATAATGATAAGTTTTTAGTTCTGTGAAGCAATATGCAACAGAGGAAAAAGAATTGAATTTTTTGAAGAGGTAACACAGAGGATTGATGAGGGCACAGTGGTGGATGTGATCTATATGGATTTCAGTAAGGGGTTCAATAAGGTTCCTCATGGTCGACTGGTTAATGAGGTTAGATCACACGGAATACGGGAAGAACTAGCCACTTGGATACAGAACTGGCTCAAAGATAGAAGACAGAGGGTAGTGGTGGAGGGTTGCTTTTCAGACTGGAGGCCTGTGACCAGCGGTGTGCCACAAGGATCAGTGCTGGGTCCACTGCTTTATTATTTATATAAATGATTTGGATGTGAACATAGGAGGCATGGTAATTAAGTTAGCAGATGACCTCAACATTGGAGGTGTTGTGGACAGCGAAGAAGGTTACCTCAAAGTACAACTGGATCTTGATCAGATGGGCCAATGGACCAAGGAGTGGCAGATAGAGTCTAGTTTAGATAAATGTGAGGTGCTGCATTTTGGAAAGACAAATCAGGACAGGACTTATACAGTTAATGGTAAGGTCCTGGGGTGTGTTGCTGAGCAAAGACACCTTGGAGTGCAGGCTCATGGTTCCTTGAAATTGGAGTCACAGATAGGATAGTGAAGAAGATGCTTGGTATGCTTGCCCTTAATGGTGAGTACATTGAGTCTAGGAGCTGGGAGGTCATGTTGCAGCTGTACAGGACTTTGTTTGACCATTTTCAGAGTATTGAATGCAGCCCTGGTCTCCCTGCTATAGGAATGATGCTGTGAAACTAGAAAGGGTTCAGAAAAGATTTACAAGGATGTTGCCAGGGTTTGGAGGGTTTGAGCTATAGAGAGAGGCTGAATAGGCTGGGGCTATTTTTCCTGGAGTGCCAGAGGCTGAGGGATGACCTTAGAGGTTTATAAAATTATGAGGGGCATGGATAGGATAAATGGAAAAGGTCTTTGCTGCGGTGTGGGGGAGTCCAAAACTAGAGGGCATAGATTTAGGTGAGAGGGGAAAGATATGAAAGGGACCTAAGGGGCAACTTTTTCACACAAAGAATGGTGCGTGTATGGAATGAGCTGCCAAAGGAAGTGATGGAGACTAGTATTATTACCTATCCAGATGGCTTTTAAATGTTGTATATGAATAGGAAGGATTTGGAAGGATATGGGCCAAATGCTGGCAAATGGGACTAGATTTACATAGGATATCTGGACAGCATAGACGAGTTGGACTAAAGGGTCTGTTTCTGTGCTGTATATCTCTGTGACTCCTAAGTGATTTCAGCTGAGAGAGTTTATTTGTTCAAATAGATATTAAAGCTTCAATCAGAAGCATTCCAGTTGTAAATCCAAGCATGACCCAGTTCTGGAGGGAAATATTGTGAAACTTTTTAGAGGATGTATTCTCTTACTGTTTTGTAATTGGCACTGGGGAAGTGCTGAGGGAGTCCAGCTTGGACCTCCTGTGCATTTCTTAAATCTACTTCCTTCCTATAAACAGAAACCCTAAGAATTTGTATTTGTACATGATAATGCAGCATAAATGAAAACTACTTGAGGTCAACCCTAAGAAATAAATCATGTTTGAAGTGATATTTGTGCTGAACATTTTGGCATGATGGTCCCTGTGAGAGGAAAATGTCAGTTATGCAATTTAAATTTCTTCCTAATAAGCTGATGCTTCCTTTAAAATTAAATTATTCAGTATTGTTGCAGTGTAAAATTAGAACAAGGGGCCATTTGGAATGTAGTAACTGTGCCAGTCTTCTGCAAAAGCAACTTGGTCAGTCTGACTCTCATTCTTTTGCTTTCCTGCAATTTTCTCTCTTCAGTTGCTTATCCAATTCCTTTGAAAGTCAAAATGGAATCTGCCTCCACCTCACACTCGAATAGCGTGTCCCATGTCCCAGTGCTTTGTACTATAAAATGATTTTTACCATTGTGTCACTGTTAATCCTTTTGCCACTCGCCTTATATCTGTATCTTCTAGTTCTTAAGCCTTCAACTAATGAGAGTAGAGTCTCTCTATCTGTTCTGTCCAGATTCCCTCAAGCTTATATACACCTCTATCAAATTACCTCTCAACCTTCTCTAACAAACAACTCAGATTCCTTCAATTTATCCATATCCCTGGAATCACTCTTGAAAATCTTTTCCTGTATTCTCTCTAATGCCTTCAGCGCTCAAAAGGGCATTGTACTCCAACTGAGGCTGAACCAGTGTTTTGTGAAGGTCCAACACCGTGATCTTCTTGCTTTTCAGGCCTGTCATTTCATAAAGAACAGGATCGTTTTTAACCTTCCGAATGTGCCCGATCACATTCAACAATTTATGTAGCTGTATTTAAAATCCTTTTTTATCTCCATCCCTTTAGACTTAGACTTCTTGGTTTCTGATGTCTCTTCCTGTTAAAATATATTACTAACACTTTTCTATATAAGATTTGATTTGCCACCAGCTTGTTTATTTCCCCTCAAAGCCTGTCACTTCCCACCTCATGTCGGTTTTAATACTTTGAAGTTTTGCATCACCTGCAAATTTTGAAATTGTGGCCTGCACATCAAAGTCAATGGTAATTAGTATACATCAAGAAAGATAGTGGTGCTAATAATCACACCAGGTGCTGCTATTATATAACTTCCTCCAGTCCAAAAAAAGGTTGTTTCCTGTCATTCAGCCAGTTTGGCATCTGTGCTGGCATATTGACCCTTTTATTCTATGGGTTTTACCTTCTCTGACAAGTCTCTAAATTAAAGCTTTATTGATGTCCATGTCCAATATATCAACTACATCACCTTCTTCAACATTCACTGTTACTTCATCAAAAACTCAATCAAATTGATTGGTTATGACTTTATTATGTTAAATTTAATTTTAGTTTGTCTCTCCCAGATCACACATCATCACTGAATGATATAGTCCTGACAGCTGCCAATCAGTACAGTACAGTGTAAGAGGATTTGTAAGGTGACTGGATTGAATGCTTGAATACCAATGGCATTCGAAGTCCATAGACACCTATGCTGCTGTTATTGGTAAGGACTGAAGTACTGAGGAGTCAATTTAAATTTGAGATACTGAGATTGGAAAAATTTCTGTTAGGTCAGTGTGTTGAGGGGTATAGGGGATAAGATGTGTCAATGAACTTGATTGAGTAGACCAGCTGTGATTTGGTAGAATGGCATGACAGGCTAAAGGAAACGAGCAGCCCACTTCCTAAGAGAATTCCACTCCTGTTTTCTTAAGGATCTAATGTAAGTTGGATTGCATTAGAAAAACATGATATAATTACATCAGGACAAGACAGGAAGCTTCACGTGATTGGATTGTTTGTTTTTTTTTATTTTCTGCTGCCCTATCCCTGCATGTTAGAAAGGTATCTCCTTCATTAGTAAATTTAGTGGAACTAATGAACATTAGTGGTTTGAGAGCAGTTTTTGTTGAAGACCAAAGTAGTAACCTGTTGAAACTATGGAATAGCTTATATTTAAGTTAATTCTGAGCATTCATATAATTGATGCGGTTTTCAAACCTGGAGCAATGAAAACTCGAGTTAAAAAGGAGGTAGGAATTATTTAACTTGCAGATGTAGTGCAGTGTTCCTCACACTGAAGTGAAACATTAGATTGTCACACAGATGTGAGATTTACTGGGATGTGTGAACAAGTTCGCAACTACAGAATAAGAGTTTATAAATAAATTTTTAATTGGCCTCTGACAAATAATAAATTTATTTTGCTTACTTATTTTAAGCACATAAGTAATGTTATTCAGGTTGCGTAATCCATGAATAAACAAATCCTTAATATTAAAGGGTGCAGTTTTTATAATGAAGCTTGGAAAACATACAAATTTTAAGAAAACCAAATGCATTTTCACCTTTACTGCTTTATCACCATAGTAATGCATACTGTTGCTGATAAATTCTGTTTAAATAGATCTTTAAATTCAGAACATTAATTCAGAATCTCCTTCTAAACTTGAACAGTGGTTCAGTCTGCCAAAACTTGTCCTTTTGAGTTTGGTATACAAGCACAAAAAATGAAACAACTGTGACCACTGTGATCATTTAGAACACAAAATATAAAGGGCCTACTCTGTCGGTCCTCAGAGCCCTTTGCCAAACTTGAATTATCTCCTTTGCATTTACATTCAACTCTTGTACTCAGCAACTATAATGATTGAATTAGTTTATAGCACACATACGATAGCTCCTGAGAGATTCTCTTCTCATTCACTGCACTTTTCCATCAGAGGAGATGGGATTTACTATCAGCATGATGTAGCCTTATAAACTCTAACTAGGCTATTTGCCCATAAAAGTAGTTGCAGCTAGGTGCGTTGCAAACTGCATGTTATTGTTCACTATTGTGCCTCTTCAACTGACCATGTAGCTTCTGAGAAACTGCATAAACTTGAGGCAGAGGCCTCAAATAGAAAAAGCCATTGTTTAGATAAGTAATCTTGACATGTCTCATGTTGCATATCTTTATTACACAGTACATTCTTAGCTGAGTAGAGATACCAAGTTGGTGGTCTAAGGGATTGTCAAAAGACTTTTGGAGTCATTTGATTCATTGCCCTTCTATTTTTGCTTATTAGATTTTGCCACAGCCTATATTTCATTCATTGTTTTCCCACATCCACAGAATTTCCTCCTTGGAAGCTTACCAGCTTTGCTCAGGCTTGATTTGTATGTTTCCTACTTGTTGTGATTCATTGTTAGCCATGACTGGCTCATATACAATGATGCAAAATTTGCACATAAATCAATATGACAGCCAAGTGTGATGCATGAAGAATGGTAGACAGACGTTCACCAGCCATCCCACTAGTATAATGTCAAAAACCAGATGAAAGATGACGTTGAAGGCAATCTTACTAGCCTGAACCATTACAAGCATTCACCACCTAGACTTATCCACATCTCAGACTCAGTGAATGACTCTTTATTTCCGCTCAAGTGAAACCCCAATGAAAACATTCCTCCTGCACATAATTAAACATGATTGATGTAAAATTACCACTGTTTCTTCTCTTTCTTAGAAAATTCTCACAGCTTTGTCCAAGGTAGGTCAGAGGCTACGTTGACCTGGTTTTCTTTCTAAAAATCGGCTGAAGTGTCAATTTCGGTTGGTTTCACAGGTTTATTTGAAATCACAACCTTTCGGAGCATAGTCCCTTCGTCAGATGAAGTGAGAGAGAAGCACACAGACACAGAATTTATAGGCAAACAGATCAAAAGACCATACAAATGGTGTGGGTGGAGTGTCGAATAATAAGTCTCTGCAGCTGATCATAAGTGTCGGATGGTGTGAGTAAAGTGCCAACAGCTGAATGCCAGGTGAAGGGATGACCTATAATCCAATTAAATTAGGCAGAAAGATAGTTACAAAAAAATTAAACATGAGGTGGTGCTGATGACAAACTAAATGACTGGAATAACGTAATAGGTAAAAGAGTCACATGCCAAGGGTCAAACCAAAGTAATAAGTAATTCAAAAATGTACAAGCTATTTAAAGCAGAGAGATCATAACAATTTATCAAGGTGACGGTATCAAAACAGGACAGTGAGGGAGATTTTACAGATACAGAACAGTGTGGTGGGGTCACATGCAGCGTGACATGAACACAAGGTCACGGTTGAGGCCGTCTTCATGGGTACAGAACCTGGCTATCAGTCTCTGCTCGGTGATTCTGCGTTGTTGTGTTTCTCTAAGTCTGTCTTGGAGGGCGTTTACCTGAAAATCGGAGGCTGAATGCCCTTGACCACTGAAGTGTTCCCTGACCGGGAGGGAACATTCCTGTTTGGCGATTGTTGCATGGTGTCCATTCATCCGTTGTCGTAGCGCCTGTATGGTCTCACCAGTATACCGTGCCTCAAGGCCTTCTTGCCTGCAGCGTATGAGGTAGACAACTTTGGCCGAGTCACATGAGTATCTGCCGTGTGCGTGGTGAGTGGTGTTCTCACGTGTAACGGTAGTATCCCTGTCGATGATCTGCTGTGTCTTGCAGAGGTTGCCATGGCAGGGTTGCGTGGTGTTGTGGTTGATTTTGTCCTGAACGCTGGGTAGTTTGCTGTGAATGATGGTCTGTTTAAGGTTTGGTGGTTGTTTTGAAGGCGAGAAGTGGAGGCGTAGGGATAATCTTGGTGAGATGCTCATCGTCATTGATGACATGATGAAGGCTACGAAGAACATGGTATAGTTTCTTTACTCTGGGGAAGTACTGGACGACAAAAGATCCTCTATCAGTTGTATCCCGTGTCTGTTGTCTGAGGAAGTCATTGCAATTTTTTGCTGTGGCACGTTAGAACTGCGATCAATGAGTTGAGCATCATATCCCATTCTGATGAGGACATCCTTCAAAATCGTTAGGTGTCCGTCGTCTGAGCAAACCCTGTGCATGTGCTGGACTTGTCCATACGTCGGTTGGTTTGCTGGTTGATTTGTCATCATGTGTACCAAAGTACAGTGCAAAGCTTTGTGTATGAGCAGTACAGACAGATCATAGTAAGCAAGGATGTGCAGATCAAAAAGACTTAGACAGAAGCATACAGGTTACATTGCAAAGGGCTTGGGCTAGGCAAGATCAACATTAGCAAGATTAATCAATATTTGAGGCTAGAGGGTCCATTTGTCAGTCTAATAATGGCCAGGAAGAAGCTATTCCTGAACCTACTTGTGTGTGTTTTCGGGCTTCTGTATTTTGTGCCTGATGGAAGAGGTTGAAGGAGATCATTTCCAGGGTGCAATGGGTATTGATGATGTTGGCAGCCATTCCGCAGCAGCGAGCCATGTAAATAGAGTCCATGGATGGAAGGTTGACTTCTGTGATGGTCTGGGCTGCGCACACCACCTTCTGTGTTTCTAACGGTCCTAGGCAGAGCAATTGTCATACCAGGCTGTTATGCACTCCTACAGATGCAGCATTGAAAGCATACTGTCAAAGTTGGTAAGGGACCTCATGGATATGCCAAATTTCCTGAGACACTTGAGGAAGGAGAGGTGCCGTTGTGCCGCCTTGACTGTTGCATCTATGTGGAAAGTTCAGGATAGGTTGTTGGTTATTGTCACATTGAGGAACTTGGTGCTGTCCACCCTCTCAACCTCAGTTCCATTGTAGACGGGGGCATGTTCTCCACCTTTCTTTCTGAAGTCACCTATCAGTTCTTTAGTTTTTCTGGTGTTGAGAGAGAAGTTGTTTTCATTTCACCAAGCTCTCTATCTCCCTTCTGTATTTTGAATGGTCGCTGTGAGATATCCATCCCACTACGGTGGTGTCATCAGCAAACCTGTAGATGACATTCATTCGGAATTTGGCAACACAGCCGTGGGTGTACAGGGAGTGCAGTAGGAGGCTGAGGACACATCCTTGGGGTGCTCCAGTGTTGAGTGTTATGGAGGAGGTGCAGTTACCTACCCCCACAGATTGTAGTCCGTGGGTCAGAAATCTGAGGATTCAGTTGCAGTGGATGGAGCCGAGACTAAGGTCACGGAGTTTTGAGATCAGTCTGGAGGGGCTAATAGTGTTGAAGGCGGTGCTGTAGTCAATGAGCAGGAGACTGACGTAGGTGTCTTTGTTGTCCAGATGTTACAGGAGTGAGTTCAGGGCTAGGGAAATGGCATCCACTGTGGATCTGTTACGTCAGTAGGCAAACTGTAGGGGATCAAGGCAGACTGGGAGACTGGAGTTGATGTGGGCCATTACCAGCCTGTCGAAGCATTTCATGATTTTTGAGGTCAGAGCCACCGGGTGGTAGTCATTCAGGCACCTTGCATGTGCTTTCTTAGTGGTCTTGAAGCAGGTGGGGACTTTGGCTTATAGGAGGGAAAGGTTGAAGATGTCAGTGAATACCTCTGCCAGTTGGTCCACAAAGGATCTCAGTGCCCAGCCAAGGACACCATCCGAGCCCATCACTTTCCTTGGGTTGACTCTGAGGAAGACTGATCTGCCATCTGCAGCAGTGACGGAGGGAACAGATGTGTCTGGGCTGTCGGGGCAGGCATCACCGTGCCACTGGCATTCTGCTCAAACCGTAGATGGTTTCTTTAATCTGTTTAGGATGGAAGCTGGAGAAACGCAGCATTGTGAGGTTATCCGTGGGCTTGCGGTAGTGTGAGGTACGGGGGTTCTGCTATAACACAATGGACGAGTTCCTGTGAAATGACTCGTTACAGAAAATTGCGCTATAGAAATAGCGGGGCCTATGGGGTCGGGACAAACCAACAAAAAAATCACTCAAAAGCATAACACAATGGATAGCACAGTTTGAACAAATGTTCAATTCACATGTAATAAGGAAATTACAGTAAATTTATCTCCTTATCTTGGAAAAAATGCCAAGATGACTTGATGGGGGAGGAGGTTCTGAGGTAGCTGTGTTGTTAATGCAGGGGCTGAGGGTTGTTATCATCATCATCACCTTCAGGCGCAGTTTTGTTTGGAAGGTTTGGGCAAAAAATAGTTAACCCAGAAGTGGATGGCTGTGGTTCATTGTTTTCTGACTGTTTCTTGGGGGTTGGCTTAAAAACGACATCCAGTTTTGCTGCTTTGCCCTTTTGCTTTCATGAAGAATCTGTTTGTAGGCTGCCAGATAAAGATCTTATTCCACGAACTGCTACCCTTCTGCATTCTGCATTGTAATTGTTGCCCTCTAATTGCTGCAACTGCTTCTCAACTTCCCTCAGGATAGAAGACAAAACAGAAGTGGAAAGCTCTTGTGGTGCAGCACCCTGGACTTCATCTTCTCAATCTCCAGCTTCCACTTCCCCCTCAGTGACAAGATGTTGTAGATCAGCTGTAGAGAGGCTTTCACAGTGGGACCCAAGCTGCTCTTCAACATCCTCACTCTCCACTTCTTCAAATCCAACTTGCTTTGCAAGATCAAGCAATGTTCTTTGCTTCTTGGGAGCTCCTCTGACGGATCAAAGCCTTTAAAATCTTGAGAAAAATCTTGGAGAAGCTTCAGCCAAACTACATGCAAGCAGTCCTTACTGATATCACCCCAGGCCTCCATGATAATGTCAATTGCATTCAAGATGTTAAAGCTCTTCCAGAATTGAAGAACGCTGCCCTTATCCCCTTCAGTGGCTGCAATCAGCCTTTTAAATGTGCACCTTAAATAATAAGCTTTAAAAGCTGCTATTGCACCCTGATCCGTGGGTTGAAGGAGAGAGGTTGTGTTTGGGTGTAGAAATAGCACTTTGATGTTTTCGGAAAGCTTACCAGTGGTGGGAGAATGGCTTGGCACATTATTTAGGATGAGGAGAGTCTTGAAATCCAATTTCTTTTTCCTACAATACTTTCTAAAAACATCTTCCAAATCATCAACAATAAGGTCAGAAAAAAATTGCCCCATCATCCAATCTCTTTTGTTTGACCTAAAGTAGATGTCTAGAGTCGACTTAAGGTAACCTTTCAAGGCTTGTGGGTTGGCAGAGTGGTACACCACCACAGGCTTAAGTCTCTCCTGGCATTGGCACCCAGCAGCACTGTCATATGATCCTTTGCCACCTTAAAGCTTGGAACGTGTGCTTCTTTCGTAGAAATGTAGGTTCTTGATGGTATTCTCTTCCAGTATAAACTTGTTTCATGCAAATTGAAAATTTGATCTAAGTTGTAGCCTTCTTCGTCAATTAATTTTTTTACTTTGGGAGGAAATGCCGTCACATGCTCCTCATCTGCACTGGCAGCTTCACCACATAACTTGATGTTACAAAAAGCATGGTGGTTCTTAAAACCAGCAAACCAGCCACTGCTAGCACGAAAGGCAGGCACATCTGCAGGATTTTCAGCTTGTTTTGTTAGATCTTCACAAATTGATAAGACTTTCCTTTTTGTGGTGAGGAAGATGGTCACAGAACACTTCTTCATTTGCACTTCTATCCACACACTTAGCCACTCCATCTCCTCGAGTTCCTTTTTCTGTGACCTCACACGTTTGCTCGCACCCAGACTTGTTGCAACAATACAGCTTGCTTTAATCTTTGAGATAGTAAGAACTGCCGATGCTGGAGTCAGAGACAACACAGTGTCTGAAGAAGGGTCCAACCCAAAACATCAACTTTCCTGCTCCTCTGATACTGCCTGGCCTGCTGTGTTCCTCCAGTTCTACACTGTGTTGCTTTAATCTTTTCTGCATTGTCTCTAATGGTGCCTAAGGTAAACTCCCTTGTTCCTGTTGCATGAGCCATATCACATGTTCTGTCATTATGCTCAAAACATTTTACAACATCTAGCTTCTCTTCCAGCGGTGTAGCCTTTCTTTTTACCTACCTTTGCTGTACTGAGGTGACCATCCTTCCTTTGGACTCATGGCAAAGACTCACTGAAACAATTACATAGCAATATCAACAGGTTTCATCCCACCATCAGACTTTTCAGAATTATGCCCTCATAAGAACGGAATACGATGCTCAACTCATCAATCACCAGTACCAACGTGCCACAGTGAAAAACCGCAATGACTTCCTCGGAAGACAGACACAGGATATAACTGATAGAGTATCCTTCGATGTCCAGTAATTCACCAGAGCGGAGAGACTACGCCATGTTCTTCACAGCCTTCAACATGTCATCAATGATGATGAGTATCTCACCAAGATCTTCCCTACGTCTCCACTTCTCACCTTCAAACTACCAAACCTTTAAACAGACCACTATTTTCAGCAAACCATGCAGCCTTCAGGACAACATTGATCACAATACCACACAACCCTGCAAGATATGGCAGGTCATCGATATGGACACTGCCATTACATGAAGCTATAGATATGCTGGCTGAGCTGGTGGGTTTGGTTGCAAATGTTTTGTCATCCTGCTAGGTAACATTGTCAGTGTGCTACCTAGCAGGGTGATGAAACATTTGCAATCAAACCCACTGCCTGGCAAGCATTCCCACAACCTCATCCACAACCCGAGCTACAAATCTTCTCAAACTTTAAACTAACACCACATGCGGGAACACCACTCACCACATACGTGACAGATACTCATGTGACTCGGCCAGTGTTGTCTACCTCACACGCTGCCGGCAAGGCATGGGGTATTGGCAAAACGATGCAGACACTGTGATAATGGATGAATGGACACTGCACAACAATCGCCAGACAGGAATGTTCCCTCCCAGTCAGGGAACACTTCAGTGGTCAAGGACATTCAGCCTCCAATCTTCAGGTAAGCATCCTCCAAGGCAGATATCGAGATGCACAACAATGCAGAATTGCCGAGCAGAGACTGATAGCCAAGTTCCCTACCTGTTCTATGTTCTCACCAGCAATCTTGGGTTCATGTCGTGCTACATGTGACCCCATCATACTTCTGTATCTGTAAAATCTCCCTTATGTCCTGTTTTGACACCATCACCTAGATAAATTATAATATCTCTTACCTTAATTAGTTTGTACGGTTTTGGATTACTTATGCCGAGGGTCTAACCAAAGTAATATGACTCTTGTACCTAGTATGTTTTCCAGTCATTAGGCTAGTCTCCAGCACTTATTTTTCATTTTTTGTAATTATTTCTTTGCCTCATTTAATCGGATTATAGGTCATCCCTTGGCTGGTTATTCAGCTGTTGACACTTTACTCACACCATCCGACACTTTTGATCACATGCAAAGACCTATTGTTCAGCCTGTCGAGACTCTACTCACACCATTTGTATGATCTTTTGATCTGTCTGCCTGTAAATTCTGTGTCTGTGTGCTTCTCTCTCACGGCACCAGGTAAAGGGGTTATGCTCTGAAAGCTTGTGATTTTGAATAAACCTGTTGGACTGTAGCCTGGTGTTGTGTGAGTTCTGACTTTGTCCATGCCATTCCAGCACTGGCACCTCCACTTCAGTTAGTTTCAAAGAGGGTTTCTGTGTAAGCTTGAGTGAGTAAGCTCATGTAATTCTTTGTTGCTCGCCTTATTATGTATGCACTATCCATCTAAGGCATCGAACTCATGCTACTGTACACTCACTAGCCACGGAAATACTGACCTTCAATCTGTAATGGCCAGTGAAGTGGTCTGAATTGACTTGTGTCCAGGGTTTGTATCCCATACTGTTGGTGACTGCATATATTTCACATACAGGGTGTTATGATTACTGCTATCTCGGTGAGTCACATGTCACCATGTAAGTATCTACTTAATGTCAATGCCTCTTGAAGGGCCTCACATTACTTGTACATAGAGCTTGTGTCCTCAAGCAGGAAAAGTCCTCTGTTCACTCCAAGAGTTGTGGCAGCCATTTTTCATTTCCGTTGTGCTTTTGCAATTCAGATGAGGATGGAAGGCAACAATAGATCATATTTCACAGAGTGAGTCACACGCTCAGGCTGTTCATCTAGGAAACCTCTGAACTTTCCTGTTCCTTTCTTCCTTGCATTACTTGTCAATCCCATCAGTTCTGATTTTCCACACTTGCCCACAGAACTCATTGATTTAAACCTTCGTCTCCCAGCATTATGCCCCGAGTCCCAGATCTACAGTTTAGCAACGCCAACAATTGTGCTGCACTGTCCACCTGTAAAAGCCAGGGTGGTGATAGTCAATAACCTCCCTCCCCCTCCCTGTAGTAATGCATGGCCTCCAAAGCAGTCTATCATCTCCCACCCTTGAGTTTTAAGTTGCGTCTCTCCACAACCATTGTGTTCTCTGCATCCCAACATTATTGCCCCCATCCCTACAATTGACTTGCCAGCTTCCCAAACACAGCAGTCACCCCATTGATCCTCATTTCACTTCCACAGACGGACACCCAAGACTGACTGTGACCCACCCTCTGACCAATTTGGAAAGACAGCTCCAACTGATGAGTGCTCAGACCCCAGGCCAATCTCTGCAGCTCCCTGACTGCTTACATCGGACCTTCAGGACAGACCGGGCTGTATTGATCCTGTACCCTGACCCTGACTGCTCCATGCGGCTGACAGACCATTTCCAACCCTCTGGACGGAGCTTGCAAGTTACCTTGACTTACTGTGCCTGGATTCCTGAGTGTTGACAGTCCCCCTTGACTGAGGACTAACCTTTAGACTTTGACATGTGGACATTTGGTTGAAGCCCTCAGTGCTTTTGTCATACAACCTGCTGGCACATGCTGTTGTTGTGACATTGATAAGAACACCATACACCAACATGTCCACTCCCTTGACTGATCACTGCTGACAGACACCCTGTATTAAAAAGGATGGCAGAACAGAAGTATAGTGGGCCAATAAGTTCTGAATGAGGAGGCAAAGTACAAAAAGACAACACAGAAATGCAATGCGCATCCAAGTAGGAGTGTAGCGTTAAAAAGACAAGCAAAGAGTCCAGAGATGCACCTAGCTGCAATGCCTGAGATATCTGCCAGTCCATACCCGCAGCAGCTTTTGGCTGGAGATTTGCTATGTTGTTGTTGTGCGGCTTGTGCCCATCCAATGCCAACCTCCGAGGAGGGAGGTGGAGGGAGGGATAGTTCTGCATTCAATGGAGCATGGCCTGAGATGTTGGGAAATGCCAGCCAAGATGGAGACTCAAAGGAGAAAGCTGTGAGCTGATGTTGGCATTGTACCCACTCTGACTTCCATGGCAGGGACTGTAGCTGTCTAGTATTTCTAAGCCATGTTGGAGAATAGCAAACTGTGTATAAACAAGGTGAGACTAGTTAATAACAAGATGTGAGTACACGCAAATCTGGTCCCTGCAGCTCACCAGGGATACTCTCATCTTGCCCTCCAAACCTTGCCTGAACATTTTTTTTTTTCTCATTCTTGAGAATCTAATTTTTCTAATCTTGCTGTATTTTCTCAACTGGTTTGCCATTGCCGACATCCTGCAGGGACTTGGAAAATTCAGCTCATGGTTTTATGATGCCATGAAACTTTGATTTGAATCAGTCTGACATTTAAGTGCTACCACTCTTAGCCTCCTAACAGTAAAGTACGTTTTGGTTTGTTACTGTAATTGTTTACGCAATTAGGACATACTTTACATACCAGCACTTAGCTCAAGCCTAAATTCTACAATGTGCTTGTGCAATGAGTGACTGTTCACTATGTAGGCAACTACAAAAAAAAGAATTTTTGATTCTTTGTAATCAATTTGACCATTTACTCTAGCTTTACTGCAACAATGTTATTACTAAATGATATTTCTGCCCATTGTTTTGAGTTTGGCAATCATCGTTTCTCTCTACTAAGCAAGAGGTTGATGTATTCACTGCACCCCTCCAATAAAATGAGCTCATGTAAAACTAAGACTTTCAATTATCCTTATGCAGCTCTTTCCCTGCTCCCACAATACAGAAACTGGTTATCCTAATTACAGAGATAAAAAGGTGTAGAGCTGGATGAACACAGCAGGCCAAACAGCATCAGAGGAGCAGGAAGCTGACGTTTCGGGCCTAGACCCTTCTTCAGAAAATCATTTTCTGAAGCACTACACATCCAGTTCTACACCTTGTTATCTCAGATTCTCCAGCGTCTGCAGTTCCTACTATCTCTGTAACTATTGGATTATATTGTTTTGCATCCACAGGCTACTTACTTGACAGTCTCAGCAAGATCATTGTGGGGAAACACTACATCAAGGTCAGGAACTTAGTGACAATGAGAAAAAGTGAATGAAGGATCAGCAATCACTGTGCAACTCTTGTGCACCTTCGCAGATTCTCCAGCATCTGCTATTCCTACTACCCTAATTACAGCTCTGACATCAAGTTTGTCAATGTGAAAAACCACTGTTTGCTCAGTCTTGTAGCTTAAACTGTAGACTTCTAACATGTGTTTGTTTATGGAATATGGGCATTGCTGGCTAGTCCAGTAATCACTCTCCATTCCAGGTTTCTCTTGAGAAGTTGGTGGTGATCGTCCCTCTTGAATTACTGCAGTCTACGTAGTGTGGGTAGAATAGCAACATTTCTGTTAGGGAGGGAATTCCAGGATTTTGAGCCAGCCACAGTAAAAGAATGGTGATGTACTTCCAAGTCAAGGATGGTGTGTGACTCTGAGGGGTACTTGAAGGACGTGGTGTTAGTGTTCACATCTGCCTTTGTTTTTCAAGGTGGAAGATGCTTTTGAAAAATCATTGTTGGGATGCAGTGCATCTTATAAATGGTGCACACAGTCGCCTCTGTGGTGAGGGAAGTGAATGTTAAAAGTGCTGGAAGGGGTGCCAATCAAGTGGTTGCTTTGTCCTGGATGGTGACAAGTTTCCTAAGTATTCTTATTGGAACTGCTCTCATCCAAGTAAGATCTATGTATATAACTTTCCTCATTAACATGAATGCTGGAGAAACTCAGCATGTGTGGCAGCATGTGTGAAAAGAAAATCAGAGTTAACATTCCAGCGGCTGTTTCTGTTCCAATGTCTGTTTTTTGTTTCAGATTTCCAGCATCTGCAGCTGTTTATTTTATATAAGTACTGGAAAGTCTGGAAGAGAAATGTAAATGTTTAAGGCACAAAAACCCCCACTTGCTGCAAGTATGTCACAGGGATTTCGTTTGCAATCTTCCATGAAATCACCGTTTTTCATCATTATTTATTGGAAACTGTTCTGGTGGAAATTTAAATATTTTCCCCTCAATCCTCAAACATTCTCTCAAAATCAGCAGATGACCTATTATTGAGAGTATAGGATTTAATCCTTGCATTATTGATCATAAAAATCATTTAAAATATAGATATAGACAACAATTTTTATAATTAGTTCTTTCATTTATGCACAATCTTAGCTGTGCAGGAATGGAGTTGCTGTAGGACTAGTCTGGGGCAGTGCTCTGAGTTTTAAATGGCATATTCTGGTCAATGTTAAACATTTTCCTACTTCACAATTGGCATGATTTCAATTTATTAAAAAAAAAGTGACATTTTGATTTTCAGCATACTGGCTAGAACAGTACTCCCCAAAAAATACTTCAGTTGCTATCTTATGTCTCACACTTAAATCTTCAACACCCACCTACTCTGTACCATGTCCAGAAACATCCTCCCAGTTCAAGCTGTTAGTTATCCATGACCGGCATTCATAGATCATAGAATATTGATCTTTTCTCCCATACTGGTCCTCTGCAAGAGCAATTCAGCTAGTCCCATTCCTCCCTTGGCCCCCAATCCTGCAACTGTTTTTATCTTGAGGTGCTTGTCAAATCCTGTTTTGAAAGCCTTGAAATCTACCTCTGCCACCCAAGCGTGCAATAAATTGTAAATCCTTGTTACAAACTGTAGGGAAAAAAGTTTTCTCTTACTTTAGGGTGCTACACTTAACCCCTTTGTAATCCTTTTCACCACCTCCTTCCAACCTCTCTCCAAGCTGGCAGTATTTTACTCCCACAGCATGCATTCAAAATGGTTCCTTTTGTTTGCCATCCAGTTCCTGACAAATTCTTTCTCCTTTCTCCTGCGGTATGCTGGCACTTTCTGTTCTGTGCAACTGTCATTTCTGAGTTACTTTCCTCTTCCTTTCCTCATTTTGTTCCAGTTTTCACTTCTTCCTGTGATTGTAATTACATTTGGTTCTGTTTGAAGGGCGGCATTACAGGTTTTAGCCAGTGGAAACAAATAAAGACGGAAGTCTCACAATAGTGCCCTTGATATGATTGCTAAAAAGGAAAAAAAAATTGGTTTGGAGCGTTTGAATTGCATTCAAAGGCAAGTTGAAGATTTCCAAATCACTGGTTTAGTGTTTGAATGACTGGATATGAGAGCAGAATTCCAGGCACTATTACTGCCGGAGGCAGCATGTCTCTTGGTCTTAATGGGATAGGGACTGTGTTGAGTCCTGGAGTGAGCAATGGATTTTAACTGAAGCCTGCCAAAATAAAGTTGAGATGATTCCACTCTTTTAATGTAAGCTTAGAACACTCAAAATGCTAACGGATGAGAGCACTGACCTTTCTTTGAACATCTGAGCATTCTTCTTTTCCCTATTACCTTTGGCACTTGCTTTTTTAAGTATGATTACTGAGTTGAATATTCATTTACATTGCATCAAATGTGGAACACTTAATAGAAGTAAATGAGTAACAGTTTGGTCCAGTCTTTCTTTCTGGACTGTTCGTTCATTAAGACTAGAACGTTCAGTCTCAGGGGTTACATATACTTGTATTCCTGAGTCCATGAATCCTTTGCTTGAACTCTCAAGATGTACGGAGGTACCTTTTTCACTATTGTATCTCCTGTTGTGGTGTTCATAGATGTGTTTCTGTCTAGATGTTGCTAATAGCTGGTGCTGAGCCTTCTGAGAGAGTGCAGGGCTAACGCAGTGTCAAAGTGGTCCTGCTTCTGCTTCTGTTTTGAGTAGACGACTGGGGCTTAGCTTTAATCTTGTGGAAAACTTTCAAGCTGGCAGTATCTGTTTTGTTTAGGAGGTGACGAGATTGCTTGCGAACTGTCATGGCAGCTCGTTTTTCCAGAATGTGTCTGGTCGGTTGTCTGCCTCTAATTTTATTTTTCGGATTGTATAAATTATGGACAGAGGAATTTCTTTCAATGAAATATTTTGTATTTTGTTCTATAGAATTTTTGATTGGAAAACTGAAAAGCTGCACTTAGCCAGTTGGCTAAAAATTAGACTCTTAATCTTTGTTTTTAATGGCACAGAAAATTATAAATTAAATGGAAATTAGTTTACCAGTTAAACGGCATAAAAATTCTTAATGATCAGAATTATCAAAACAAGCATTGTTTGCTACAGCTATCAAACATAGTTGTCTATGTTGGAATCCAGAACCAGGAAACAGACATTATTACCAAAAATTAGAGATTTCTGTTCAAGGAATGGAAAAAGCACAATCGAGCTAACTGAAGGACAATTATTTTTTCCCTAGTTCAATTAAACTTCTAAATAAAGTTAGCAAATAATTAGAAGGATTTCACGAGGGAAAACCAGCAGGTATTTAAAAAAGGATGGGCCATTTGTGACACATTTAACTTAAATTTCCAAGAAACTACAGTGTAGCAAACAAGAATGTATGGCCATGAGTGCATATTAAGCAATGAAGCTTAACGACACAAATAGCAATATGAAAGTACTTATGGTCAGAATTTGGTCAGTTAGGTATAAACACAGCAGTTCCACAGTACACAGTTGTTAAAGGACATGAGGAATTGTATGGCAGATTCCTGGAAAGCACTTGAATTTTTAATTCATTCTTGGGATGAACTGTATTTATTGCCTATTCCTAATCACTCTTGAGACTGTGCTGGTGAGCCACTTTGCTGAAATGTTGCAGTTACTAGTGGAATAGCTGAGTTGACTTTTCCACAACAGTTTGAAGCAACGGGCTTGGCCATATCAGAGGTTTGTAAAAAAACTAACCATGTGTCTGAGTCACAGGTGGACATTTCCTCCCCTGAAGGGGAAACTAAATGGGTTTTTATGACATTCCGGGGAGTAAATTCAACGCATCTGAATGGAGTTCACTTCCACATGTATCTTACGAATTAGTGACAGAAAATGTAGGAAGGTAACTTACGTTTGGGACAGGAGGTTCAGAACATGATGTGACCGTGTTTCTGAAGATGAGTGATGCATTGAAATTGTCTTAAAAACTTATTGTGACTGGAAAAGAAAATGCATGCATCCAAATAGATAGAAAAAGTACACTCAGTGGGATTTTAAGAGTTTTTTTTATTTTAATAGTAGCTGGCTACAAGTTCCAATGAAGGGGTGTTGGACCTGAAATGTTGGCTCTTCTTTCTCCCTACTGATATACGGATATACGGAGTTCCTCCAGCTGTTAAAACAAAGGGATTGGGGAGGCTGTACTTTCAACAAAAGCTATAAAAGAAAAATTTCTCCTACCTACTCAAACAATGTTTGTCAGAAGAGAAAATAAGATGACTATAAGACAAATAATTGAGATGGATCCATATGTAAAAATGTCTTAGAACTTATTATTTGAAAATCGTTTGATCATATCAAGATCTGCCTTCCACTCAAACAAAGCTCACATGTTAGATTAGGAATATTTCAAGCAGGAGTCCTTCTCATGGGTAGGAGAATGTTCTGTGACAAAATTATCTATCTGGTTGGCGAAGGGTAGTCAAATTTCGATAGAAGCTGTTAACGTGTCTTGAGCCAAGTTATTGCATGGTAGAAGCATTATCAAACAACAAATTTATTTGCTCAGGTGAATTAAAACATTGATGCAGAGAATCTCTCCAATACTGTCAGAGCAATGACCATGGCCAGATAAACTGAAACCAACTCTCAAAGTAAAATGCTGTCGATGTCGGAAGTCTGAAATAAAAGCAGAAAATGCTACTAATACTCACCAAGTCTGGCAGCATCTGTGGAAAGAGAAAGAGTTACTGTTTTGAATTTAATACGACACTTCAGAACTAAAGGAGGATAGAAGTGTGAGTTACTGTTCTATGGGGAGAGGGGGAGGGAAGACCAAAAAGGAAGATATGAGATAGGGTTAACAAGGCGTGGGGCTGGATGAACACAGCAGGCCAAGCAGCATCATAGGAGCAGGAAAACTTGACGTTTCGGGCCTAGACCCTTCATCAGAAAATGAAGGG
>JAHRHZ010000140.1:22563131-22720193 GCA_024137785.1 Ginglymostoma cirratum
TCTGATGAAGGGTCTAGGCCCGAAATGTCAAGTTTTCCTGCTCCTATGATGCTGCTTGCCCTGCTGTGTTCATCCAGCCCCACGCCTTGTTATCTCGGATTCTCCAGCATCTGCAGTACCTTTTATATATGAGATAGGGTTGATAGCTAGAGAGGTTAAATAACAAAGATATCATAGAACAAAAGGAGGAGAGGAAATGATATTGATCCAGTCATCAATGGACTGGAGAAAGAGTTGAGGGAGGAGCCTGAGTAGATCTGGAAAAAAAGAGTATTCCGTACACTCCACAAATGGCTGGGAACAACTGTGATCCATGTGCACACCCATAACAGCACCTTGCATTTGGAGGAAGTGAGATGAGTTTAAGGAGACATTATTCAGAGAACAAGTTCAGGTCGGGGTGCTGGATAGTTGTGCTGTAGGGGTGTTGGTTGGGCCTCTGCTGAAGGAAGAGGTGGTGAGTTGTCAGATTGTCCTGGTGGGTGTTGCAGGTGTAGAGGCATTTTGGTCTTTTACAGTGAAGGTGGTGGTTCTGGCTAGACACTGGAAATTGTTGAAATGACGTAGAGCATCAGAATACTTAATGTAGGTGGAAAGATCCTGAACAAAGCAAAGCATGTTACAGACAAAATATGAAGTGAGTTCTTGCCAGATTTGCAAGGGTCACTTTTAAATTTATTACTCATAATAAATTATATTTTATGTGTCCTAATTAAACTTATCTCTTCAAAATAGCTTGGATTAAATTTGCCTTGTAACATATTTGAAAACTGGATCCATAGTTATGAGAATATACATAAGATCTTAAAGTACATCTTAAATATTATCTCTGTAAACTGGATGTTTGTCTGTTTCTACCTGCTTCTTCACAGGATATGCGGAACAGCCCCTCTTCCGCTGTTACACTGGGACTATCCCCTACCTCTTCTTCCGCTATAGTGATGACTATATCAGCACTGCCTCATGCTCCCATGAGGAACTTGAACAGTTCATCAACTTTACCAACACATTTCACCCTAACCACAAATTCATCTGGACCATCTCTGATACCTCCCTCTCCTTCATGGACCTCTCCATCTCCATCTCTGGTAACTGTCTCAGCGCCGACATCAATTTCAAGCCCACCGACTCCCATAGCAACCTGGACTACACCTCCTCTCACCCACCTTTCTGCAAGAATGTCACCCCTTACTCCCAATTCCTGCGCCTCCACTACATTTGGTCCCAAGATGGAGCGTTTCACTCCTGAACATCCCAAATGTCATCCTACTTCAAGGATAGCAACATGTCCCCCACACCTCCCACCCCAACCTCTGTTGATCTGCAATGCCCTCAGCCACATCTCTTGCATTTCCCACACTTCTGCCTCCAAACCCCCTCCCCCCAACAAAAATAAAGACAGAATCTCCCTTGTCCTCACATATCACCCCACGAACCTCAGCATCTAGCGCTTCATCCCCCGTCACTTCCACCATCTGACCCCACAACTGAAGGGATATTTCCCTCCCCACCCTTATTTGCCTTTTGTAGGGACCACTCACTCCACAACTCGTTCATCCACTCCACACTCCCCACCAACCCCACCGCACTTGGCACCTTTCCCTGCAACCGCAGGAGGTGCTACACCTGCCCCTACTCCTCCCCTCCTCCCCTCTCAGCTCCATGCAAGGCCCAAGACAAACTTTCCAAATCTGACAGGGATTCACCCGTACATCCTCCAACCTGGTCTACTATATCTGTTGCTTCCGATGTGGCCTCCTCTGTATAGGTGAGAACAAGCGCAAACTCCGATTTGTGGAGCAACTGCTCTCTGTACACAATAATTAACAACACCTTCCAGTTCCCGACCATTTCAAATTCCCCTCCCACTGCCTGGGTGACATGTCCATCCTGGGCCTCCTCCAGTGCTACAATGACAGCACATGCAAACTGGAGGAACAACACCTCATGTTCCACCTCTGCAGCTTGCAGCCCAATGGCCAAAACATAGAGTTCACCGGTTTCAAAATCTCTCCACCCCTGGTCTCATCCCATGTCCAACCCTCCCTCTTATCCCTGCCTCTTTTGACCTGACACAACCTGTTCACTTTCTTTTCCACCTATCTGCCCCACTATCCCCTACCTGCACCCACCTATCACCATCCCACCTACCTTCCACCAGCCCCACCCCTCCTCACTCTATGTAGTTCCCAGCTCCCTTCCCCATCCCCAGTCCTGATGAAGGGTCCTGACCCAAAACGTCGACGTTCCTGCTCATCTGGTGCTGCCTGGCCTGCCATGTTCGCCCAGCTCCACACTGTGTTGATTTATTGTCTATCAGAATGTTTGGCATTATTTGCAACTTTACATCCTTGGCAACAAGTGACCTTTTTGTTTCTCATTAGCGGGCTCATAAACCCATTGTGTTACAACAGTGGTCATCTCATCTGTGCAGTCCCCTCAACCCAATATGCAGCTGATAACTTTTCATGAATAAAGACAAAAATAGTGAAGAATGGACTAGCTGTGGTAAATCTGTATGGATGTTTGTTGATTTTTCACTAGAATGTATCACTTCACAATATGACTGATTCTATTTCTCTCTCTGCCTTATCAAGTTCCTTGTGTATTTCCTGAAGGTACTGCACAGGTATTTTGTTTTACATCACTTCTGCCTTTTTTTTAATCAATACTGTTAACAACAGAAATGTGTTTTTTTTTCGTTTTTGCCATATACTCAATTTTCTTTATTCTGGTTGAATTAATCACACATAAGATACGGTGAGAGAATCGTTTTAACTAAGAGATTTTTTTTGACCCAGTGTAGTTGTTTCATTATAAAATACCTACATACAGTATCTCCAAACATTAGTCAGTTTTCTCTTAAATGATTTCAAGGTTTTGGTCTTCGCCAGTCTGCCATGAAATATGTTGAACTGTTCTGTTTGTAGGATGAAGAACTTTCTGACATCAGTCCTAAATGTTTCTTTCTCTGGTTTAAACCTGTCTTGATTTATTTTGAAGCCATGTTCTGATTCATCTTCTCTACATACCTTCATTTTCAGTTCTGTGCCTGAAGGCAGATCCAACCCATAGCATCATAACCTCCACCATTAGTAGTGCAAGGAGACAGGCCCCATATGTATCCCAGGCTTTTGGCATCAATCTGATTCATATAAACCATCCAGTCAACTGAACCAACACTTCACCAACACCTTCCACCCCAACCTGAAGTTCACCTGGACCATCTCCAACACTTCTCTCTCCTTCCTGGACCTCTCTGTCTCCATCTCGGGCAACCACCTAGAAACAGATGTCCATTTCAAGCCCACTGACTCCCACAGCTACCTGGAATACACCTCCTCCCACCCACCCTCCTGCAAAAATGCCATCCCCTATTCCCAATTCCTTCGCCTCCGCAGCATCTGCTCCCAGGATGAGACATTCCACTCCCGTACATCTCAAATGTCCTCATTCTTCAAGGACCGCAACTTCCCCCCCCCACAGTGGTTGAGAACGCCCTCGACCGTGTCTCCCGCATTTCCCAGAACATATCCCTCACACCCCGTCCCCGCAATAATAACCAAAAAAGAATCCCCCTCGTCCTCACATACCACCCCACCAACCTCCAGATCCAACGCATCATCCTCCGACACTTCCACCATCTGCAATCAGACCCCACCACCAAAGACATTTTTCCCTCCGCACCCTTATCTGCCTTCCGGAGGGACCACTCCCTCCGTGACTCCCTTGTCCGCTCCACACTCCCCTCCAGCCCTACCACACCTGGCACTTTTCCTTGTAACCGCAGGAAGTGCTACACCTGCCCCCACACCTCCTCCCTCACCCCAATCCCAGACCCCAAGAAGACTTTCCACATCAGGCAGATGTTCACCTGCACATCTGCCAATGTGGTATACTGCATCCGCTGTACCGTTGTGGCTTCCTCTACATCGGGGAAACCAAGCGGAGGCTTGGGGACCGCTTTGCAGAACACCTGCGCTCAGTTCGCAACAAACAACTGCACCTCCCAGTCGCGAACCATTTCAACTCCCCCTCCCATCCCTCAGATGACATGTCCATCCTGGGCCTTCTGCAATGCCACAGTGATGCCACCCGAAGGCTGCAGGAACAGCAAATCATATTCAGCCTGGGAACCCTGCAGCCCAATGGTATCAATGTGGATTTCACAAGCTTCAAAATCTCCCCTCCCCCAACCGCATCCCAAAACCAGCCCAGCTCATCTCCACCTCCCTAACCTGTTTTTCCTCTCACCTCAAGCCACACCCCCATCTCCTATCTAATAACATCATCCCGCCCCCTTGACCTGTCCGTCCTCCCTGGACTGACCTATCTCCTCCCCACCCCCCTGCCTACACTCACCTTTACTGGCTCCATCCCCGCCTCTTCGACTTGTCTGCCTCCTCTCCACCTATCCTCTCCTCTATCCATCCTCTATCCGCCTCCCCCTCTCTCCCTATTTATTTCAGAACCCTCTTCCCCTCCCCCATTTCTGATGAAGGGTTTAGGCCCGAAACGTCAAGTTTTCCTGCTCCTGTGATGCTGCTTGACCTGCTGTGTTCATCCAGCCCCATGCTTGTTATCATGGTTGACAAACAAGTCTGAGTGGTTGTGACAACATACATTTTTACAGCCATGTTGTCGCCTGGAGCTGAAGTCATGACGGCAGAGGTTCCAATGTTCTTTCCATTACATGGGTGAATAGGAATCTCTCCCACGCTTCTGGCCTGCCATTGATGTAGGTTGGAAGGATTTATGAATTAATCCACAATCTGTTTGTTGTGTCATGAATGCACGTTACATGGCATCAGAAGTCCTGGAATATGTCTTGAACTGGATCTTATGGTCCAGAGCTGGGGAAACTACCCACTGCACTTACCTTCTCTATATTTAAAAGACATTAAATATTTCACATTCACCTGTTCCCCCAAAAGGTTCAATAGAAGCCTTTCATATGGAACGTCTTAAAGTGCTTTGTGGAAGTCTAGTTTATCACAAAGCTTATCAAAGCCCTTTTTGGGTAGTCTTTTTCTTAGAAGTCAAAATCTTTTGAGCTTTCACATCGTGTTCTGAATTGGTATTGATTGACTTTTCCTAGGTGTTCACACTGATATAGACTATATTTTTATTCTTCGTGAATTGATTCCATTATCTTACTGAAAAATGTTAGGTCTGACGAGCACTCCTTGTTTCTGGTTTGTCTGTTTTTTTGAAAATGGTGGCATGTTACCCCCTTTTCCAAGTTAGTAAACTTCCTTAACATTGATCAGCTTTTACATAATGACCCATAGCACCTCCATAGATCCCGTTGCGTGTCTGTCAGCATAAGTCTGATTATAGAGACCTTTTACAAATATTGGTCCAGATATTCAGAGTGAGGTTGGAAAGAGAGTTTCCTGATTGGCTTGAAAATGACCCACTTCCTATTTGATGTATGCAGTGCTGGAGATTCTTTGTGTTGCAAATTTGTCCAGAGATCATCAAATCCAGCAAGAAAGAAAATCTTTGTAGAAACCACAGCCCCAGTTATACCTGTCAGTTTGCCTTGTTCAGTGATTTAAATGTTCACTAGCGCTGCCAGCAACTTTGCAAGTGAGTGTGAAATGCTAAGTATGTGGGGTGAGAGTTGCAAGTGAGTGAGGGTGGGATAGTGTGCCAGGTGGGTAAGATGCCAGCTTAAGTAAATGAGTACTTCGGATGGGGCAGGGGCTGGTGGTGGGGATGGTGTTAGGTCTGACAGGTGGGAGGGTTTTCTGGTCTGTCAGTGAAGAAACCTGCAGGGGTGGTGGGAGTGGGTGTCAGGTGAACACACCAGTAGAGAGAGGGGAGGTCTTTTCGTGATGTGTGAGGGGCATGGGGGCCTTTCAGGTCTAGCATGGGTGGATATGTTGGCCAGACTCCAGTCAGAGCAATGGCTGTTGGTTTTAGTTGGGGAAGTCAGCGGCACAGGGTGCTGGGCTTTCAGAGTATGGTTGGAGCCAAGTTGCAAGGTGGTGGTGCTGGTCAATGGGTGGTTATCAGTGGTGTAAGGGGTGTGGGGGAGGACTGCTTGAGGGTCAGTTTAATAATTACCCAGGAATTAGAGGCGGTTTTTGGATCTTCTAACTTTACCTGGGCAAATATACAGTGAGGGAGAACCTCTGAACTTTAATGGACCTTTGCGGAGGGCTCTAGGTTGGGGAGAATTGGCCTTTGAAAAGATCTATTTCACAGGCAGTTCTCATGAAGTCAGCTCCATCAGGGATTCCACATGGTCACGACATGCAATTACAGTCAACGTTACTGCAGCCAGTCTCTGACCATCAGAATAACTGATCCATGAAGTGCTAAATTTGCATTAAGAAATGAGTTTCTTTGCTCACTGGGTTTTCTACCAGAACCACATCTAGTAAGTAATTAATGGATCACTTTATAATGAATGTAAATGGAATGCCTGTTAATTCCACTACTATCCATCAGAAGCTTCGGAGGTCAAGACCTTGTGAGAGACCTTGAAACAGCATTACGTCTTGTTCGTATTTTAATTTTTTTTCTATTGGTAAATTAAGCTTTGTGTATTCTACATGCCTTCTCATGGTCCCTGCACTTTTGTACAAAATGGATACAACTGATTTGAGTTCATTTTCCTTTTGAGCGATCAGACCAGTTGTACTCGGATCTTCAGCTTGAAACCTGAGGGCATGGAAGTAAGAGCTTTTATCGGTGGAAACGGTAGGGATGAAATACCACAGGGCTCAAAGATTTTGAAGGCAGAGGCAAGGGAGTTGTTCTGAAAGATAACGTTAGCACCAATAATGTCTAAAAGGAGGAGTAGTTATGGTGAGGAAACTTTTTTTTCAGGCACAGAGAGTGATTCTTGCAGAATTTGAGAGAGATGGGGATGTAAATGTTGAGGACATATTTGGGAAATAGCCTAGTGTGATTGTAAACATGAATATTGTAAGGCTTTGTGGTGAGTTTTAAAGGATAGCAGTGGCTATTGAAGTAGAGAGAGAATGAATATGCACAGCAAGGTGAGAATGTGGAAGAAAGAAACAGGTCAAACTTGGGTGGATACCTCTGTAAAATTAGCCTTAAACTCAGAGAGGTATTCATGTTTTGCATTGTCATTTTAAACATAGAAAGAGGCCACATAGCAGGATTGGATTGAAATACAATTGTGAATAAATGTCCATCTTAATTTTAGTCATGTGACCTTTGCGTACACATACTACAGGCAGAATTCTTGAATTTACTTCAGTTAAGATCTTGTGTTGAATATACTACCGTGTTGTGTACACAAAACATGGTGTCAGGAGTGACACTGAAGTGAATGTTGCGGAGCAAGAAGAAAGCAAAGCTACGGAGAGATGCTTGTGTGCAGAGCTGTAAGCTGCCATTCAATAAACAAAACAACAAGCGAAGAACAGTGAAGCATGCCACAGATTTTTTTAAAGAACTGTTTCTTAACAATTCAAATTACACTTAGTATGAAGCAAAACTGAACTTGTTTCCAGGCACAATGGCAGGATTCTGAAATAGCAGATTTGTTTTGCAACTCAGAAGATGCTAACAATTCACTAACCTCTATCACTTTGGGAAGAGACTCTTTCAAAGAATATTTAACCTTAAATTTCTCTGAGAAACAGAAAATACTCAGCAGAAGTTTAAAAAGCTTTGAAGGCACACCTTGAATACAAAGTAAATGGCACATGTTCAACATTAGGGACCCAGGTGAAAAAGGCTCCATTCATCCAAATGTAACATAGTTAACTCAGTTCACAGAAAATTGCAATGAAGAGCTAATTAAAGGTAGAATCATTGGGCATAAGAGATCCTGACACAAAAATATGCATTTTGTAAGTCAGCTAAGAAGATTTTGAAACCGGACCAAGGGGAACATCATTTTGTCAAGCAGATGTTGAAGATAAAGCTGATAACCTGGCATGTATTATTGTAACACACAAACAATTGAAAGATCATGTGTGCGAGACATGTAAATAAACAGACAGAAGTGGGACGAGCTGGAATAACTAGCAGTTACTTGTGCAGGAGAAAAGTCATGTATATCTGGTATCTTGTGTATCTCAAAATTTGCATGAAAATGCATGTAATCTTTGCCTTGTATGAAAAAGGGGGCATTTGGATTGAAATACAATCACATACAAACGTTATTCCTAGTTTGCTGTAGTCATGTGACCTCTGTGCTCATCTCATATCCACTTCATAAAGCTTTGCGTTGAACACATTGCTGTGTTGTACACATGGAACAAGTATATCTAGACATTGCCAGTTGTGCTGAATTTGCAAGTTAGAACTCACCAGCCCATCGGGTATAGATGCACCCTATACGCTGTTAGAGAGGGAGTTACAGGATTTCGACCAATTGACAGTGAAGGAATGACAGTATATTTCCAAGCCTGAATGGTGAGTGGCTTGGAGGGAAATTTGCAGGTAGAGATAGCATTCCCATGAATCTGCTGCCCTGGTCTTTATAGACGGTCATGGTTGTGGGTTTGGAAGGTGCTGCCTTAAGAAGTCTTGATGACTTGCTGTTGCGCATCTTGTAGATGGTACGTAACTGGTTTGGATTTGTGCCTTGTAGATGGTGGACAGGCTTTGGGGCATCAAGTAGGTTATTCATTGAAGGATTCCTAGCCTCTAACCTGCTGTCGTAGCTACCAGATTTATGTGCCTAATTAAATTGTATTTATCTTGATTTCCGGTAGCTTTGTTTACTTTAAATAATTTTATATGTTCCCATCTAAGAGATAGTTGTGTTATTGCCTCAATTCCTGTCACAGCATGGCACAATACTCCCAAATACAGTTGGAGACAGCTTCTTGTTATCTCTTGTACCTGTGTAGTTTCATGTTACTCTACACACCGTGATCGAACTTGTCAGGTGGCCCACCGAATGTTTGCTTTAGTGGTCAAAGATTGCTTGGCTTGGCACTTAGCACATGTGGATGTGTCCTTCACAGTGAGTTAAACAAAAATAATGTTTGAGTAAAATTTATTATCTTCTTACTTTCTCCAAAAATCAGCTTATTGTCAAAAAGCAGTGAGACAGATGAGGATGAATTGCTACCAAAGAATTAACAGTCCATGATGCCACCCCAATCCCTCCCACTTGCTTCATCCTTTCAGCTTCAGTCAAGAACATAGACTGTATCTCTTCGCATTTCCTCCTTTTACGTTGTGTACATGACATCTCTGAAAAGGTTAATTAGAAAATATCTATTACCTTGTGCACATTTTTTCCTGTAAGAGAATTTTGATGTTTCATGTTTTAATTCTAAGCAGTCCCATACAAATTTGCCCTAATGTAGTACATGTGAGAGTTAAATTTTCTATCACCCTTTGTTTTTGGTTTTTCCTCTTGTTGATTTCCAGTTTGGTGAGTTTCCAATCTCAGAGCTGTCTCCCTCTCGAAGGAAAGCTTCTAAGAGTAGATTTGTTTGACTCTCAGTGGCTTTAGTTAGGATTGAGTCATGCCTATAATTTTGGAGGATTCATCAGTCATATTGAAAGCATTGTTTAGATTGCTGAAGCTTTTCATCTTGGAGTCCTGAGGACAATTTGTAAGAATACCAATTCAAGGCAAAAGCCAACATTTATACTGCATGAGAAGAAAGTGGACTTTGGTAAACACGTTGCCATGGAAAATGCACAGATCAATGAAGATTGACAATTAAGTGCCAGACTTTGTTTAAAATTGAAAGCAAGCAAGTTGACTTGGACTAGTTAGGGCATTGTCCTGAGAAATGAATTAACGAATGACTGTCACCTATTTTGTTGAGTTCAAACAGGCGCCGTGCACCACATGTTCTTTTTGCCCTGTACATTAATATATGTGGATTCCAGCAAGCCTGACTGGTAATCTTAAATGAGATGTCTGTTCATGCACTTGTAAAAAGTTATTGCTTTGCATATAATAACACTAGTAATTTTTAGCATCCAGTGAAATTGGTTGTCTATTAATTTTATTAATATGGAAACAGAAGAACATAACAAAACATAATCTGGTCTAAATGAACGTAGCTTAGTGTCTGGTGAGAATCTTCAACAAGGAAGTAGATGAGTTAAAGTTAAAATTTATTTTGAAATGTAACTGATTGTTGTGAAATGAATGTGTAACTGATATTCTGAGATAAACGTGAAACTGATTTTGTTATAGATCAGATGCTAACAACTAAAGCTCTTTTTGTTGCTATCTCTTATTGACATTATTGAAATCCTAATTTTGCAGTATTTTTAATGAAATGTAAATAACTTGATATTTCATTTATTTTGAAATTGTCAGGAATCTGGAAGAAAGCATTTGCCAGAATGACTCTGTTCTTAGCTCTGTAGCTGTTGCCTGCACTTTTGTGCTCACTGTAGCCTGATCAGCACAATAGGAGTTGAGTTGTGAAATAAGTTTTTCTACAAACTAGAAGTGCAAGCCAACAGAGGAAATATATCCATGTGTTGAACTGATTCCAGCACAATTGCAAGTGATCAAACCTATTTAAATGAAATAGAATTCCTGTCAATTTTATATACTGAGACTTATCTTCTCAGGTTGGACACACCACTCCACGATAGTAAATCATGGATACATAGACTGTCTGAATTCTGTTGAATATTTGTGCAGTCTTTATTGTTCCTGAGATACTCTTGGACATTGCTTTGCTTTTGAAACTCTCACTGGTAGTCTTTTGTTTTTGCTTAACTTGTTTTTTTGACCTCCAAAGGATGTTTTTTCCTTGGCTGTGCCAACATACTGCAGCAAAGTATGTTTCCAAGCAAGGCATTTAACCTTTGATTAAACGCTTGTATATAATTCTGAAAAATGATGATAATTGTGCAGCAGTTGTTTCCCTTTAACTAATAATAGAAATGGCACCCCACAAGTGAAGTTGAAAAGGTTTGACTGGAAGTTGGAAAAAAGCAGTGAGACAGATGAGGATGAATTGCTACCAAAGAATTAACAGTCCATGATGCCACCCCCATCCCTCCCACTTGCTTCATCCTTTCAACTTCAGTCAAGAACATAAACTGTATCTCTTTGCATTTCCTCCTTTTACATTGTTTTAATTGACATCTCTGAAAACGTTGATTAGAAAATATCCATTACCTTATGTACACGTTTTCCCGTAAGAGAATTTCAATGTTTCGACATGTCCATGAAACAGCTGAATAGGGAGTGTGTAGAAGAAGATGACATTTTGACAGCCGCTCCTTTATAACTGAAGATATTAAACTCCAGCCTTCCTTGGATAGACATATAACTCAGGAAATGGATGAACATGAGTACAGGAGTGAAAAAAGTTTGGAAGTATTCCCTTGTCATTCTTTTTTAAATGAAGCAAAAGGTCCTTGTTAGTTCAAAATAACTCCAAGTTTAGATTTTCCCAAATACCTGATTTTGGCCTCAACCTTCAGCTCATCAAACATCCATACGTTTAAAATCACTTGCACAAGTTCACAATATGGCTGTATATGCATTTTCAAACTGACTTTAAGCTTCTGGAGAAATAGCACAAACTAGTGATTGATCGCAATGATAATTCTTCAAATAATTGCCATGCCTAGAAGTGAGCTTTTGGAACGGTACTTGATGCTTCTTGCAAAGTAAGCTGAACAGATAGACTCTTTCGTTGTGAAGGTAACTGCAACCTAAACAATAGATTTAAGGAACGTCAAATTGGCTACAAACACAATGTATGGGACAAGTCAGCTGTTGTCCTACAAGCTTAGCTTAACCAGGGCGAATTAGGAAGGTTCTGAAAACCATCCAGAAGTAAAAGATAAAATTCAATAAAACAATGTGTTTAATAAATATAAAGATGTCCTATTGGAGAAATGGTGTGGCAAAATAAGGCATTTAAAATTGGCAGCATTGGCAGCACAGTGGCACAACGGTTAGCACTGCTGCCTCACAGCGCCAGGGACCCGGGTTCAGTTCCACCCTCGGGTAACTGTCTGTGTGGAGTTTGCACATTCTCCCCGTGTCTGCGTGAGTTTCCTCCGGGTGCTCCGGTTTCCTCCCACAGTCCAAAGATGTGCAGGTTAGTTGGATTGGCCATGGGAAATTGCCTGTAGTGTCCAGGGATGTGTAGATTAAGTGGGTTATAGGGGGATGAGTCTGGGTGGGATGCTCTGAGGTTCGGTGTGGACTTGTTGGGCCAAAGGGCCTGTTTCCATACTGTAGGGATTCTATAAAATGTCTTCAAACTGACCTCTTACGAGGCTGTCTGCTGGAATGGTGCCCTACTGATATCCTACTCTGTGTTGTTCTCACTGATAGCGATACACATACTAACAGCAATGTACAAACAGCTGTACAATGAGGTGGGCCTATGTGCAATCTGGTAGTGTTGCATGAACATGAAGTGCACTATCCAGCCCTGGAAATTCATGCCATCATTGTGTCCGTCTCTCATTCTTTTAAAGATACCTTTTCATTTTTTTGATGTGGGTATATTTTATTCTACTTTTCTACTGTAGGGAATTGCTTTGCACTAATAGCAAAGCCTGACCACCATCTACAAGCCACAAGTCAGGAATGTGATGGAATACTCCTCATTTGTCTGGATAAATGCAGTCCATTTGACACCATCCAAAACAAAGTTGTCCATCTGATTGGCACCTCATCTGCAAGCATCCACTCTCTCAACCATTGATGCTCAGTATCAGCACTGTGTGCCATCTGCAAGATGCACTGCAGAAGTTCACCAAAGATCTGTACACATCACCTTCCAAACCCATGAGTACTTTCATCTAGAAGGACAACAGCAGATACATGGGAACACCACCCACTTGCAAGTTCCCCTCCAAGCCCTCATCATCGTTCCTTCATTGTCACTGGATCAAAATTCTGGAATTCCCTCTCTAAAGATCTACCTACAGCTGATGGACTGCAGTGGTTCAAGAAGGCAGCGCACCACCATCTTCTCAAGGGCAATGAGGAATGGGTAATAAATGCTGGTGCAGCCAGTGACACCATGTCTCATGAAAGAAACAAAAAAAACTAAACAAATTCATAAGTGGTGAAAATATGAATGGCAAGACTTTACTGTATATTTGAAAAAAACTTCCAGATATTGGGAAGAAAGCATCAGAAGAGGAAGACAGATGTGTGGATCTTTAATTCTTCTACTTAAATCTGCATGTTTGGAATTGTCATAAAATACACTGGACACCTGCTCCCATGAAAACTGCAGCCAGAAGAAAGCAGTGAAGTAGCTGGCTTCTGCCAAACCTCATACGTCCGGCTCCCTGAAGCGTCTCAATTCTTTGAAATAAACTCCAGGCTTCTGGTGCTGTGGAGTAAAATTGGTTTCATCCATTATTCTGCTGGAAAGGATTATTGGTCTTTAAAATTCATCCTTTACGCTGTTATCGTTTAGATCAAATAACAAGAACAAGTGATACATTATTCAAAGAAGAAATACTGTTGCTGTTTAAAATATCTTTCCAAACAATCTGTGGAGCATCCTGAACTTAGCTAACTTGTATCAGTGATACCACTTTTTGTAAATCATTGAGATATTGCAGTATTCGTGAATGTTGTTTGTAGTTCATGGTACTGAATGAGACATGCTGAAAATGGTCCAAATGTAGCTTTTAGCTGCTGGACTTCCTTTCTCTAAATATTGATATGGCAAAGGACATAAATTCTCTACTGTTCAAAGCATTTCTGTAAAAGATGGGCAACAGAACCTCACAGTAATACCTTTTAAAATGGGATATTTCCACGACACCCCTTGTGAAACTGCTCTGGCAACTATTCTTCCAGGGAAGTGCTGAAAGGATGCTCCCCACCATGAGAATATGTTTAACTAGCTATTTCAAATAATGGGTCTTTCATTTAGCATGGAGATGAGAAGGAATTTCCTCCCTCAATATAGCCTATAGTCTTTAGAATTCTGTACCCACAAAGCAGTTTAGGCAGAATATATTCAAGACTGAGTTATCCAGATTTGTGATCTTCAAGGGAATTGAAGGTTATGTTGTTTGCCAGGGTGGGCGGGTGCGTAGTGGGTGGGGGGTGGGGGCGTGTAGGTGGGTTGTGGTGGGTCGTGGTGGTGACACGAAGAAAGGTGGAGTTGAGGACAAGATCAGATCAACCAGGATTTTTCTGAATGGTAGAGAAGGCTTGAGGGGCTCAGTACCTTACTCCTGCTCCTATTGTTTTTCATGTTTTTAAGAGTTAATAATACACTGCAGCAAATAAACCAGAGTTCCCCATGGATTGACTTTTTCAATTTGTTAGAGTCATCCAAAGCAGAATAAGACCTTTGGGTCAAACTCGTCCATGTTGACCAAGTTTCCCAAACGAAACTAGTCCCAATTGCCTGCATTTGGCCCATATCCTCTTTCCTATTCATGTGCCTGTCCAAATGTCTTTTAAATGTTGTAACTGAACCTGCATCTACTACTTCCTCTGGCACTTCCTTCCATTTACGAACCACTCCCTATGTGAAAAAGTTGCCCCTTTTAAATTTTTCTCCTCACACCTTAAAATTATGCCCTCCAGTTTTGAACTCCCCAACCCTAGGGAAAATACCTCTTCACCTTATCTGTGCCCCTCATGATTTTATAAACCTCTATAAGGTCACCCCTCAACCTCCTACGCTCCAGTGAATAAATTCCCAGCCCATTCAGCTTCCTCTTCACAAATGCCTCAGTATTGAATTAAACCAGTTATTTTGGATACAAAAACAAGAAAAAAGTGGTTACTTTTTTCCTAATAGTCTTGAGAATAACTAGGTGCCAGTGTTATTAAAGGAATGCGCCACAGAAGATTAACTGAAATCATTCTGGTGAGACTGACTTCACTAAATGAATTTGTTAAGCTGTAAATTGAAGTTAAAGCTCATCTGTTTTTTTAGATCCCCAGCTGCTCCATTTTATTGTGCTGTCACACTGTCCTGGTAAGTGTGACGGGGCTGGTGTATTGGAACAGCAGTAAAATAACAATTTAGTTCATCGGACACAACACTGAAATTATGAAGACTTGCATTCAGCAACTTCAAGCAGTAATACCTGGGCAAATTGTTCCTCTGAAAGTGGCGTAATAAATCCATAACATGTAAATTATCATGAAAGAAATAAACTTGTATCGATATAACACCTTTAGCACCCTAGAGGCATCTGAAAGTGCCTTACAGACAGTGAAATGCTTGCTTGTACAACAACCAAGGTGTCTCAAAGTGATGTGATAACGATGGTGGGATGATTTGCTTTGCAGTGTTGGTTGAGAGATCAATGTTGACTGCATGTGGTGGACCCCCTGTTCTTCCAGAAAATAGTGCTGTTGAATCTTTTGCATCGACCTGAGAGTGCTCCCAGGACATTGGTTTAGCACTTCATCCTACAGTGTAGCACTCTCTAAGCACTGCACCGGCGTGCCAGCTTACATTTTGTGCTCAAATTCCAGCAGTGTGACTTCAACCCACAACTTCTTGAGGTGGATGCTAAAATGCTAGCCAAGAGCTACACTTGACACCTTGACTGCTCCAGGAGATGAATGAAACTGTTTACACCAACTTTTTGCAAGACATTTACTCAAACTGTTAGGCAATATGTTATCCAAATGTGACTGTTTGCATTTCTGATTAGTGAGTACAAAATGAGAAATAGACACTATATCCATATGATCTTAATACTCATTAGCCTAGACAGAAATACATACCATTTAGCTAACAAATGCGCAATATGGTTAAGATCAAAAGTGAGCTTTGTTTTTTCTAAGTATTGTGAGAGCTTTACTTCAGTTACCGAGCAGTGAAACACGGTTAAGAAATGTTGCATGTGAATTATATTTACCTGTGAATGCATGGAAGACATTTCATGCAAAGAAATCAGCGCTTGTGGCTAAATGCGTTGCGACATACGCTTCTGACAAGTGAGAAATTTATGTTGGACAACATAAATGTAAGGAATGTGCAGTTACCGGAATAAGTCTTTCACGTATCGTTTTTGGCACCTTTCCCTGAAATACTTCATGAAAGCAAAAGTGCTCATTGCACAACCCAGAGCTCAGTTACATTGCACTCCCTTTTCACCTGATTTCTCTGGGTTGCAGTACACCATCCTGTCATCTAGCAGGTGCTGCTGGGACTGAGGTTCAGAGAATGAGAGAGTTTTTTTTTCAGTGAATAGAACCATGGGCTTGATTCATTCCAGTTCTGTGTGAGTGACAACTGAACAATAAATCAAGAACTTGCATCTATATAGTTCACTGCATGAGGACCTCACAGCCAGTGAATTTCTTTTTGACATATCGTTACTGTTGTGGACAGATATGCTGGCCAATTTCCACAGAATATGAACCCACAAATACCAATTATTTAGATTAATCTGTTTTTTTGATAGAGTTTGCTGAGGGATGAATGTTTTCAAAGACACTGTTAGGTTCCTTGCGTCTCCACAGCTTCTGCCATGACATTATTTATGCCCACCTGAATGCACGAGCTGTAGCTCCTCTGCAGCACTTTCTCAATAATACATGGAATTCGCTGCTCAGGATTTTGGTTCTTGCTAACCATTAGTGAGAATGCCTTGCTGAAACCTATAAATGATGCTGAGATGAAGAAAAAAGATGCAATGCAGAAGGAGGAGAAGTTGTTGAATGCTGAAAAAAGTCTGGTGAACGGTGTTACGCAAATAGCCTCATAATGAAACTGCACTCCTGTCATTTACTATGTCTCATTCATCATCCCCTAGGGATTGTGTGCAGCATCAAATGCTCGTTTTATTAGTTCAAGTCGATAGTATTTGGGTTTTTTAACAAATGAAGCACGAGTGTAGGTGTGAAGATAAAGAATTACAGAATGGTTACAGCACAAGAGATACCATTCACTTTTCAAATTCTTACTACGCTCTGCTGGATTCATTTGGATAGTTCCACGCTCTTGCCCTTTTCTGTGTATCACTACAATATACTCCTAATTTGTGCTACTTCATTTGGAAGTCATGATTGAATGTGCTTCCACTACTCTCTTCAGGCAGGAAAATCAACTCATTACCTCTTACAGTATTTAAAAGTTTTTTTCTTCCTCCTAGGTCATTTTGCTTTCTTGCCAGTCACTTCAATCTGTATTTTCTGATTCTTGACACTTTGCCAATGGAGATGATTTCTCTCCATTTACTCTGTCTAGAGCTATCAAGAATTTGAGCACTTCTCTTGAACATCCTCTCAACCTCCTTTCTAAGCTAATTAATTTGTGTAAGCACCAGAGCTGTTTTGGACACTTCATCATTTGGGATATTTTATGAAAAGCATATTAAAGCCAGGCACATCATATTACTGTTGCATCACCTAATGATACCAGGCTCAAGAAACTTCAGTTATGAAGATTCGTTTGGGAAGACAGTGAACATGTCGAGAAGTTTCATTCAAAATATGCAAAGGTGAGGAGGCGGTGTCAACAGATCAGACAATTTTTAAAAATGAGGAATACCTCCACCTTTCACTAAGATCGTGGCTGATCTTATTTCTGTTTTGAATTAGACATTCCCAGCAACTCCTGATCTTCTTAGATTCTCGTTAAAAAAGGGAATTTGGTCTACTTCAGACCTTAAAAATATTCCATCATCCACAAAGAAATTCCCTTATCGTTATCCCAAAAGGAAGACCTGTAACTTTAAAAACTTGCCCTCTAGTTCTGGACTTACCCACAAGAGAAAACGTCCTTTCCATGCCCACCTTGCCAAGACTATTAAGGATCTTTCAAACTTCAATCAAATCTCACTGTCTTCTAAACTACAATACAAGCAAGTCAAGCCTATCCAGTCTGTCTTCATAAGACAATCTCAGCAGTCATTGCTCCAAACCCTTAAGTATTACATGCCCTGCATGCGGCAAGGTCTGAATGTAACGTATTGGACTTGTCTGACGTTTCAGAACCTTTTGAAACAGATTGTTGGAAATAAATCAGCCTTGATCCTAATGGACTGCCTATGAAGAGGATTTGAGGTATTGGGACAGATTTCACTGGAGTATATTAAGTAGCTTTTATTAAAATTGAAAAATGTTGATTGGAAAAGTAAGTTGTGTAGAGCAGGAAACAGTGATGTGTATGGACTGTTTGTCACACTGGAGATGGTAGATGGTGTTCCCCAAGAATTAGTGCTAGGACAACTGCAGTCTCTTTAGTAAATAGAAATGACAGGTGTTAGAACTCAGTAAGTTTAATATCTGCCCATGATACTGATATTGAATGGTATCATTCCAACATTATGGATGATCCAATTCACTGCAGCATAGATGGGCAATACATAATATGTGACAGAGTGGACAAACAACTGACAGATGGAAGTTAATGAGGGGAATTATGAAGTGATGCGTTTTAGCAGAAGGGATAAATAGTTAATGGGAAGCTCTAAAGTGTGCAGGGGCAGAAGGATCTGGGAGTTATATGCACAGATCCTGAAAGATGGGTTAGCATGTTGAGAGAATAGTAAGCAAAACAGATGGAATCTTGAGACTCTTAACCAAAGTCTCAATTCCAAAAGCAGGCAGGCTGTGATGACCCCTTTGTAAAGCCCTGCATAGGTCACAATTAGAATATCCAGTTTGGGTCACTATACTTTAGAAAAGATGTGTGAAGGTCACTGAGAGGTTTTGTGAAATTTACTTCAATAATTCCAGACATTAGAAAATTTAGATAGAAGGTTAATTTAGAGAAACTGAAGTTGTACTCTTTGGAGCCAATGAGATTGAAGCAGATTTGTTAGAGGTATATGGGATTTTGCCAGGTTTCGACACCAAAAAATGATTCCCATTAGCTGTGGTAAAAGTAGTAAGAGACCACAGATTTAAGGCTTGGGCAAGAGGGAAGGAAGAATACTTCTACACAGCAATTGGTAAAGACCTGGAATTCTCTCCCTATGAGGATGGTGAAAGTGGAGGCAATGATTTCCACAGGAAATGGAGCTACTTGAGAAAATAAACTTGCAGGACTATGTGACGAGAACAAGTGAAGAGGACTGGCTGTATTGCTCCATAGGGGGCTGATATGGACATGATTGGCTGAATGATCTCCTCAGATTCAGCAGTTACATACAAGGAAAGTTGTTAAAGTTTGGCATCTTTTGCTTCAGGGAACATTTATGACAAAAGCAATTGCATCTTTTAAGAGAAAATTTGGATAGCTATTTGATGCAAAGGAAAACAGGGGGCCTAAAGAGATACTGAATGGTGGGATTTTCAATACTTGAGTTGACTTGCAATGAGCAAAACTGGTTCTTTTGCTTTTTCTTCAAATTTCAGTGTTCTGAATCTGTGTGAAGTCCCTTCTCCAAAACAGATAAGTCATTCCTGTCACCAGTGTAATTTATTTTCAAGCTATGATGCTTTAATAATTTTATTCTTCAGTTGTGTTTTAGTTATTTATCTTTAAAGGCTTATTCATCATCATATTAAAAAAGAACTACAACTTAGAAAAAACAATTATTTCAGGGAAGCATATGGATTATTATTTGAAAATTGTAGCCTCTTATCTCAGGATTCGAATTGCAGCCTAATGTTATAGGGTAAGGGTCTCATTTTTGGAGGAAGAGCCAGTATATATGAGTGGCAAAGTGAAAGAAAGAAAGAAATCTTAATGTATATAAGTTCAGAATTATTTACAAATTGTCAAAATTTCATCCTGTTTACTCCACGGCAAGTTCAGATGCATCTGCCCCATGAAAAAATTTCCCTAAACAGTTCCATTATTGTTTCTTGTGTCTTTCTATTATTAATTAGTGGTATATCAATTTAAGGCAGACTATTGGATATAATTGATCAGTGATTTTTTTCTGTTATTCTTCATGTTAAGCAGCTACCCTACAGTCTGCCCAATAGTGTCAGGTTGGACATTAACAAATCATTTTTCCTGATAAGACCTACACACATTGTTAATAACCATGTACATGAGAATTACAAATTGTATATTGTATTGTTTTACAAATAATGAGGAGACTAGTGAGTAGCTTGAGCTACACAAATTGGTCAATAATTAAGTTTTGCTAATTCTACATGTATTCCTTGCATTTTTCTTAATTTTGAAATATTATTTCAACTTTAACATTATTAAAGTGCCCTAGTTTTACAATCTTATGTTCCAGCAATGTTGTTTTTCTAAAGAGTAGTAGGGACGTTTTTATCTGATGACCAGTTTATTTCCTGTTGAATTCAAGTAGTATTCTCGAAAAGTGAGCTGTTAATTCATCATCATTGACCCTCATCTGCAAGAATATTGTGAATTGCAAGGTATGTGAAACTGACAGGAAACCAATTTAAACGAGGATTTAATTTTTTAGTGTTGCTTAAGTGGATGTGGTTTGCGGCTAGCTTCTTCACCAGGCTGCATTAGCAGATAGATTTTTCGTGCAGGTATGCAAGGATTTTTTTTTTTGCTTCATTAATCACCTATTTTCTGAACAGTTACATGAGAAGATTTGAAAGAGCTCACGTTAAGATAAACTGACCGGAAAACGTATGTAACTGCCAGAAATTGTATAGATGGGTTTTTCAGCAACTTGTTTTGGAAAATAAACTGTTAAAATTTGATAGGCTCATGTGCTAACATATGAGGCTGGATTTTTGCAGAGCTATGGAGACTCTGTTGTACTTTCAAATTGACAGCTAGGACCGGAAATTTTTAAGTCCTCTCTCCAATTCCAGTTAGAAACAGTTTTGCCGGTAGTGGAAAGGAGGTGAGATGTACTTTGCACATGAAAAGTTCCTGAATTGACCGGGTCATTTGAGAACACTAGATAGTTCATTAGATGCGAATTTCTTTGTTGGAGGTGAACCCAATTTGTGTGAATCGTTTGGTTTTTTGACAGATCATAAACGCTCTGAATGTTTCACGTGGTGATGTTAATTGCTACTGCTGAAGCTGAAAGTAACAACATCAGAGGTCACATGACTGGCAGGTCAGAGCAGTATACAAATATATTCGTCCAAGTGTCCATCTTTTCAATAAAAGAGCACACAATGCAGTGCACTACCATTTGCAGTTACAAGTTTCCCACTATATGGGGTCAATGAGTAAGTGTCACTCATGAACAAAACTGTTAATTCTAGTCTGTCTCACTTTTTTGTAACTCTCTGCTATTGCATACAAAATCTTTGAAAAGTAGAGGTCTCCTAATGGCACACATGCACATTGTTGCCTTTTCATCTGGTATCAGCTCATTGCTGCCTGATGTTCCTTAACTGTGAAATGTCATTCCGGAGCTGTTGCCAGGGTAACTTGTAATCCATTGCCCTTACTGTAAAGCACCTGTAAAACTGCCTTTGTCACCAGCTCTGGGCAATCCTCCATCACTGGTGATGAGTTTGGCTGGTTCACTGATTTTTCTACCACCATGGTTGAGGGTGTGATTCACCGGGAACTGCCTGTCCAAGCCATTTCTTTGGTGTTGTGAGCCCTTTTGCTTTGGATATACAACATAGAGTGGTATAAGCTCACTCCAACCTACTATCAGAGGCAAAGCTCTTCAATGTGATGAAAGTGAATCATAGTTGGCTTTTCACATGTAAATGCATAACTGCTTGTATTTACTTGAATATCCTGGACATAGACTCATCTGTGCCATAGCAGTGTTATGTGCCAAGGCTACCCAACTGACATTCCACTATCATCCATCAATCAACTCACCTTGTTAGAGTACAACAGACCGTGGATCTCTTGCAGCATCGGATTCAGGAGCAGTCATTTGTGCTCATGTTGGATGCAACCTCCTGCCATGCTCTCTTCCTCATGAGGCGAGTTCTCCCTTCCTCCAGGTTTATGATCTTCCTCTTTGGCTGCACCTTTTCAACCAGAATCTATAGGCCCTTGTTGGAGGAACGGAGCATGATTTCTTCAACTACTGTCCAGTGCTGCGACATTCTATCAGGGTGACGAAGAGAGTGCATGGGCAAATAAGGCTTCTAGCTTCATTCATCATCACATATAAACTGTACATGCAGGAGCTGAATCTAATTCAGTGACAACTATTGGTGAAATGCCTGAACAAATGCTGCGTGGCCTAGCATGCGTTCTCATCAAGCCAAAATGCCATGTTGGACTCTTGAACCCAAAAAAAACCCCTGCTGGTCTCCTCCCTCTGAGACAAGTTTGACTGTGATGTGCAGAGTGCTACTGTAAAGATGGTGGTCAAGGCACAACTGGATTCCCATGCCTGAATAGATGGGAGGTTAAAAGGCAGAGGTTCTGCAAGTAGCACCTACTGTCAGCCCTTGAGACATGATGTTCATGGGAGTTAATGTGAAGTGTGAGCACCATCTGATGCTGCTATCTCCATGGCTGGAGGTGGTGAGCTTCCATTTGAACAGTGTGCACAGATTGGGAATGTCCTAAGGAGTTGCTCAAAAACAAAACCAGCTCACATAGCATGCCGCAGATAAAATATTTCCCTTACAGTCAAGCACTATCCACGTTGCTCCCTCAAAACTGCTTTCTAACACACAGGCACACTTCTGTCCAGTTCCCCTCTCCTGACTGCAGGCAAATGTAGAAACCCCTCTTCCTGCAATACACTCGAACAGCAGAGCCTCTTTCTCCATCAACCCCGTTCCTCCGCGGCTTTGCTGCACCCACCCCGTCCCACATCCACCAGCCTGATCCCTCTCAACTTGAATCAGAGTGCTACCAGCAACCACCACCGCCCCCCATCCTTCCCCACCAGTAGTTGGCAACCATTTGCCTGCCAAAAAATATCATTCAGTGCAGACCAGCTTCCTCCTTTCTGAACACTCTGCACACATGCAGCAGCACCGTACACATGCACAGGCACCAAAGATGCTCAGACAGCAGCAAGAGGAGATTCTGAGCAGGTACTGCTGGGAATAATCCAGGGCAAAGGCATCCTGGGAAGCCCACAACTTGGGGAAATTGTGGGATGATCCTGCCAAAGGTGGGACGGCCTTCTGTGTTCTACTTGTCTCCTTTGGGTAACAAGCCTTTAAGCTCTTTGTTGTACACCTGACAGGAGAATATGCCAGATGAGGGTCAATCGTATGTTTTGATCAATGCTTTAAAATGTGTGACTCACCTGTGCGGCTGGTAGGACTTGAACACAGTGCTTCTGGCCCAGAAGTAAAGCCACTACTGTTACACCACAAGACCCACCTCCTAAGCATTAAATGTGAAGTATCATTCAGATAGTTTGACTGTCTCCCCTCTGATGAAAACCATAACTGGTCCCAAGGCAATCATATCATACATTGCTGTCAAATTTTCATAATCACAATCTGGTGCTTTCCCTCCCACTCTACAGCCATAGTTTACTTGTTTTGCACCCATGCTTTTCAAAAATCTGACAGATCCTCTGTTAGCAATATGTAGCCCTTTACATGTCTTTCCAGTATAATATAGATGACCAAATCCTTTGGCAGTTTCTTTGCGAAAGTTAAGTTATTTGTGTCCTTGACATTTACCTGGTTTTCTTCTCCCCACTCCCCACCTTGTTCTGTTTAGTTCTGCCATCTAACTGTACCAGTGTTGATGAAAAGTCACCCCCAAGACAATTCTTCGCCTACATTTCTTGTTAGCTGCTGATATATGCATCCAGTATTTTGTTGTGCATTTCAGAATACCAGTATTCATTTTCTTAATGTTTCAGTTTCATTTGACTTCCACAAGTCAATAAGTTGGCATTAATAGCTGTATTGCTCTTCCTTTGGCAGGTGGAAAGTGAGAGTGTTGATACTTATCACATACTTTCACACCTTTGCTCCAATATTAATGATTGGCATTCAGGTGTGTTACGACCCTGACCAGAACACCAAATGTATGATATGATTGCCTTGGGACCAGTTATGGTTTTCATCAGAGGGAGACAGTTAAACTATCTGAATGATACTTCACATTTAATGCTTAGGAGGTGGGTCTTGTGGTGTAACAGTAGTGGCTTTACCTCTGGGCCAGAAGCACTGTGTTCAAGTCCTACCAGCCACAGAGGTGAGTCACATATTTCAAAGCATTGGTCATATTTGCTGACTGTTATGATTTCCAAACGAAATGCTGGAAGTGTCGGTATTTAAGTATAGACGGTCAATTGTTTTAAAAAACATCAAATTTGTCACTTGAAATAGAGCAAAGATGTCTATTTTCAAAAAAAGACAAAAGTAAACATATGATTTTACAACTTGCACTGTATTTGAAAGCAGAATGTTTTAAATGTAGTAATTGTGAGCTATGTTTCTGAAGTTCTGAAACCATAGATATATTTTTGTAAATATGATTAATATGGCTTAAAAATTGAAGATGTGTATATAAAATGTCAGCTAACAATTTCTGCACTTCATTTCCCCTCTGTTGACTGTACTGTATTAATTTATTCCTGGGATATGCTTTCACCTGCAACCTTTTCCAATCTCATCTTGAGTCAATAATTACCCCCACCCTTTCTCTATGTAGGTCACTGGGTAGTGAGGAGGAGCTCTAGCTAGATTGATACAGGAACATTGAAGCCAATTAGAACACCTTTATTGGCTCAACTAAACTACTGTTAACTAACTTTTTGTATAGACACTAGACCTGGAAGCATTCCAGTCTTTTCAATGGAGAAACTAAAAGCCATCTGGGGAACTAAATTCTTCATTCTGACTGAAGGAATTTTCAGCATGGTAACTTGATGACTGTTGGAAGTGACTGCTTACTGATGAGACAAGCTGCATTTGATTGAATGATACAGATTTGATTGTAGGGATTCTTACACCAGGATAGATGTTGTTCGTATTTGTATAGATATATTTTGCTGTGAAATGTAAAAACAAAGCGTGTTTACAATTCTTGTAAAGTAGCTGAAGAAAATTAATGAAGCCGTGAGTATTCAATGCAAATGCAGCAACTTGTGAATTAAGAGCAGGAATGGTTCATTTGACCTCAGGTCTGCTCCGCCATTCAGTAAAGTTATAACTGACCTGATTGTGGCCTCAACTCCAGTTTCAGAGTAACCCCTCATGCCCTTAGATTCTTGAATGACAAGGGAATTAATGTAACTTAGCCCTAAAAATGTTCAGTGTCCCTGTCTCCTCCTCTGTCCGTGGAAATAAGTTGCATAAACCACAAGCTTCTGGGTAAAAAAAATCTCCTCATCCCCATCTTAAATAGGAAACCACTTAGTTGTAAACACTGTTCCGTAGTTCTTGTCTCTTCCACGAAGGAAAACATCCATTCAGCATCCACCCTAACAAGTCCCCTCAGGCACTTGTACGTTTCAATAGATCACTTTTCATTCGTTGAAGCTCCAATGGATACAGATCCAACCTGTCAAATATTTTCTCCTCGGATAGCCCCTTCATCTCAAGAAACAGCTGAGTGAACATGCTCTAAACTGCCACTAATGCAATTATGTCTTTTAAAAGATGAGACCAGACTGTGCAGAGTGCTGTAAATGTAATCGCACTATTCCCCACACAACTGTAGCAAAACCTCCTTGCATCTGTATTCCATTCCCCTTGCAATAAAGAACAACATTCTATTTGCCTTCCTAATCACTTGCTCTAGTTGCACATTGTCATCATGTGATTCATATACCAGCACATTCCGATCACTCTGTATTTTCAGGGTCTACAGTCTCTCCATTTAAATGATATGCTACAGTTCCTGCTCAACTGGGCATGTTTACATTTACCCCCAAATTATACTCCATCTGTCAAATCTTTGCCCATTCACTTAACCCATTTGTATTCATTTGCAAAACCTTATGTTTTTTTCATAACTTAACTTACTTTCCTATCTATCTTTGTGTCATGAGCAAATTTAGTCAGTGCACATTGAGCCCTTTCATCCAAGTTATTGATATTGATTGTAAATAGTTAAGATCCCAGCATTGATCTCTGTAATCAGTCACTAGTTACATTTTGCCAAACCACACATGACCCATTTTATCTATCTTCCTTTGTTATTACCTAGTAAATCTTTTACCCATGCTAAAATGTTACCCCTTACACCATGATCTCTTATTTTGTAGAGTAACCTTTTGATGTGGCACCTTGCCAAGGCTTTATGGAAATCTAAGTATGACATGTTCACGGGTGTCCCTTCAGTCATATTGCTTGTTCATTCCTCAAAGAACTGTAATAAACAAGTTAAACACAATAAGCCTTTCACAAAGCTACGTTAATTCTGCCTGAATGCGTTGAGGTTTCCTATATATCCTGCACATTGTTATTATGTTATATTACCTCCATAATAGGTGTAAGCGTTTTCTTTATGACAGATGTTGAGCTAACTGTCTAATAATTTCTAGCTTTCTGTCTGTCTCCTTTTTGAAGGAGAAGTTTGAGGAGAAGTTACATTCATGATTTCATTATTTCCAATCTAATGTGAGCTTTCCAAAATTTAGGCAATTTTGAGAAATTGAAACCAAATCTCAGCAGTCACTACTTTTAAGATCCTCGGATGGTGTCCAACAGGACCATGTGATTTGTTAGCTTTTAGTTCGAATAATTTTTCCTGGTGATTGTGTGTGTTTTAAGTTCCTTCAAACTCCTGGTTCACAACTATTTCTGGGATGTTATTTGTGTTCTCTACAGTGGAGACAGATGCAAAATGTCTGTTCAGCTTATCTGCCATTCCCTTACTTTCCTCTAATTCCTTGGGGACTAACACTCACTCTAATTACCATTTTTCTTTCTAAATGTCTGTCAAAACTCTTATGTTGTTTATATTTTCAGCTCATTTTCTCTCCTACTCTAATTTCTCTATTTATTAATGTTTTTGGACACAGTTTAAAAAACAAAACCCTCTGACCTGTCACAAGTCTTTGTGGGATTACATCTCTTATTGTTCAATATGACACAATCGTTAAATTCCTCAGTTAGCCACAGAGAGTGCAATTTGAAATCAAAATACTGCAGATTCTGGAAATCTGAATTAACAGAGGAAATGTTGGAGAAACTCAACAGATCGGTTCAGAAATAACAAGGCGTGGGGCTGGATGAACACAGCAGGTCAAGCAGCATCACAGGAGCAGGAAAACTTGACGTTTCAGGCCTAGACCCTTCATCAGAAATGGGGGAGGGGAAGAGGGTTCAGAAATAAATAGGGAGAGAGGGGGAGGCGGATAGAGGATGGATAGAGGAGAGGATAGGTGGAGAGGAGGCAGACAAGTGGAAGAGGCGGGGATGGAGCCAGTAAAGGTGAGTGTAGGTGGGGGGGTAGAGAGGAGATAGGTCAGTCCAGGGAGGACGGACAGGTCAAGGGGGCGGGATGATGTTAGTAGATAGGAGATGGGGGTGGGGCTTGAGGTGGGAGGAGGGGATAGGTGAGAGGCACGCCTTGTTATCTCGGATTCTCCAGCATCTGCAGTAGCTTTTATCTCTGATCGGTTCAGAAACTGCTGTGAAGAAGTCGTATTGGACTCAACATTAATTCTGTTTCTGTTTCCATGGATGATGCCAGACCTGCTAAGTTTCTCCAATACTTTCTCTCTTTATCACAGCACATCCTGCCTCTAGACTCATTGCTTCTCACTGGAACGTATGTTTGCCAAGTGTTATGAAATGCCTCCGTAAATGTCTGCTACTACAACCCTACTCACCTATCAGTTAACCTACTTTCCCAGTTTCTTTTTCCTCTTCTCTGGTAAGAAGAGGTGTTCTTTAGCATATTAAAATCTTGTGATATTGACAAAGTCTAATTTCTAGTCCTTTGGCTATAAAGAACTTGAGTATTGTTAAAAAACTATAACTTTTGCCAAAGCTTTCCATCTTACATTCATCTGAACAGCTTCAGGAATACTCATGTAAAGGAGAACAATATTTTATACTGTATGAGATGATTGGATTTACTGATTGGTAAATGGACTTTGATTGGTAGAAGGTGGCCACCTGATGAGTGCAATACGAGAAGCTTCAAAAAACGTCTCTCTTCAACAAGACCAAAGTTAACTTGACTCAGTAAATAGTTCCAGTAACTTAGAAATGTAGAAAGTAGGAACAAGAATGCAATGGTAAATGCCTCTCAGTGCCAGGGGCCCGGGTTCAATTCCAGCCTAGGGTGACTGTGTGGAGTTTGTACATTCTCCCTGTGTCTGCGTGGGTTATCACCTTATGCTCTGGTTTCCTCCCACAGTTCAAAGATGTGCATGTTAGGTGGATTGGCCATGCTAAATTTGTCCGTAGTGTCCAGGGTGCATGGTTAGTGTGGGGTTACAGGAATTGGGATAGTGACATGGGTCTGGTTGGGATGCTGTTCAGAGGATTGGCGCAGACTCAATGGGCCAAATAGCCTGTATCTGCACAATTGGGATTCTGTGAGTAGACAGTTCAGGTCTTTTGAGTCTGCTCTGTCATTCAGTGTGATCATGGCTGATCATCAAGCTCGCTACCCTGTTCCCAGTCATTGGAAACGTCCTTCCTATGTTTGCTGTGCCTTTTGCTGTTAGAATTTTATAGGTTTCTATGAGATCCCACTCATTCTTCTAAACTCCAGGGAATTCTAACTGATCCAGTCTCTGTCAGTCCTGCTATCCCAGGAATCAAGCTAGTAAACCTCGATCATACTCCGTCCAGAGTTAGAATATCCTGGAGGAGTAAGGAAACAAGGAGACCATAACTGCACACAATACTCCAAGTGTGGTCTCACCAGGGTCCTGCACAATTGCAGCGAGATATCCTTGCTCCCGTATTTGAATTTGCTTACTACGAATACCAGCGTGCTATTGGTCTTCTTCGCCGCCTGCTGCACCTCCGTGCTTACTTTCAAGCGACTGGTGTACACGGATACTCACGTCCCCCTCCCCCTTGCACCTGCCACTTCACCAATCTATTACCATTCTGTTAACAATCTGCCTTCCTGTTTTGCTAGCAAAGCAGACAGCCTTATATTTATCTACAGTATACTTCATTTGCCATGCGTTTGCTCACTCACTCAACTTGTCCAAATTGCGCTGAAGTATCTCTGCATCCTCCTCACAGTTCACCCTCCCACCCTGCTTTGTGTCATCTGCAAATTTGAATCGATTACACTTGTCCTCATCTAAATCATTATAATATATTACGAATAGCTGGGGTCCTAGCACTCATCCCTGCAGTACCCCACTAATCACTGCCTGCCAATCAGAAAAGACCCTTTCATTGCTATACTGTTTCCTGTCTGCCAACCAGTTCCCTATCCGTGTCAATACACTGCAATCCCATGAGCTTTAATTTTACATGCTAATCTCTTATCTGGGATTTTACCTTAAAATTGAGCTCCATTACCAAGAAGAGGCTAGATGGCCTTTTTTTGAAAAAAAAAATTGCATTTATATAGTACTTTACACAACTGCGAAACATCCCAAAGTGCTTTGCAGACAATGAATATGTTTGAAAGTAGCCACGGTTGTAATGTAGGATTTGCAGTAACACCCATAAGCAGCAATGTGATAACCAGATAATTTACTCTTTTCTGAAGTTCATTGTGGGATCAATACTGACCAAGGAAAGCTTCTCTCATTTTCCACAAAGTAGCATTATAAAATCTTTTACGTTTACTCAAGCAGGCAGCTGGAGTCTCAGTTTAGCATCTCATCTGAAAGACAACGTCTCTGTAGTACTGCCTCAATACTGCACTGAAATGTCAGCCTTGATTTTTTTTTTCTGTACTCAGACCCTGCAGTCACTGCTTGAAGTTCAACATGTTTTCTCAGTTAATATTTTGAATTGTTTAAATTTAGGTGTGTTTTGTAGCTCATTGCTAAAGCGATAGAACCTGCAATTATGTTGGCAATTGTCTCTTGATTTCAGTTGAGCAATGAATGAAGGAAAAGTAACAGACATGTCACTTCGTGCAAATAGTTAGAAAAAAAATAGCTTTTGCTGCACAGAGAGGGTTCTACAAGGATGATGGAAAGAAGCTCACAATTTTTGAAAGTAACTTTTTGAAATGACTGTAAGCACCTTTGTTTTGGGTTTGTATCTCAAAATCTTTCTGTTTGTGTAGGTGGTGGAGGAAAGCGCAAGGGTAAAAGTAAAAAGTGGAAAGAAATATTGAGGTTTCCTCATGTGAGCCAATGTGAAGATCAAAGGAAATCAATAGGTGAGTAACATATCATAACCTTCGCCTTATTTGTGCAAAAGCAACAGTTGAACATTTATAATGCCCGAGCAGTTTTGGTGAAAACACTAACTGACAGGAAACCTTTCCTCTTCAAGAAAGCAAAGAATGGAACAAGGTTTACATTGTTAGTCTTTTAGCTGCTCTGTCAAAATGGAGGAAAAATATTCAAATATTACTGTCTAATTCAGTCCACTGTAACTTTAATGCTTTTCCCTTGGGTTTAGACATTTTAGTTTTCCCCAGCAAAAGCGTGCTTACAAATACTGTTTCCTTCGGCCCAAACTGGTCCATGCTGACCAAAATGTCCATCCACGTCAACCCTATTTCACTGTGCTTGGCCCATATCCTTCTAAACCTTTCCTATCCATATATTCATCCAAATACCTTTTAAATGTTGTTAATGTATCCGCCTCAACCACTCCTGCTGGAAACTCATTCCGTATGCGTACCACCCTCCTTAAAAAAAAGTTGCTCCTCAGGTTCTTATGCATTCTTTCCCCTCTTACCTTAAACAGATGCCTTCTCGTCCTCGATTCCCCAACCCTGGGAAAAAGCCTGAGTGCATTCACCTTATCCAGGCCTCTCGTGATCTTACACACTTCTATAAGATCCCCCCTCAGTCTCCTACACTCTAAAGAAAAAAGTCCTAGCTTGACAAACCTCTCCCTTTAACTCAGTCCCTTGAGTCCTGGCAACATCCTTGTAAATTTCTTCTGCACTCTTTCCAGTTTAATAAAATCCTGTAGCAAGATGACCAAAACTGAACACAATACTCCAAGTGTGGCTTCACCAACATCCTGTATGACTGCAACATAACTTCCCGACTTCTGTACTTAGTGCCCTGACTGATGAAGACTAGTGTGCCAAACTCCATCTTCACTGCCCTGTGACTCCACTTTCAGAACCGTGCACCTGCACTCCAAGGTCCCTCTGTTTCACTACACTCCTTAAGGCCCTACCATTCACCGTGAAACTCTTGATTTTGTACACAGATTTTGTTTTGGTCCCTATGCCTGTTATTTACACTAATGGATCTCCAGTAGCACTGTTTGTTGGCTATTATACACCAATTGTGTATATTGGAGGAATCCAAAGTCATTGAATTAAAGAGATAGAATAGGTTAAATTTCATTTTTGTTAAATAATATTTTCAGATATTTCTGGAGATTGAGCTTTGCAACTATTTGTAATTCTATAAGATTTATTTATACAGATTTTTCTCTACCTTTTTATCTCATACCTTGGCTAAATCTGAGGATAGACAGCGAAATGTTACGTACACGGTGGGGGGTAGGTATCTGCTAATTAATGGGACTGGGGTAGTGCAATTTAATTGCACTCGGTAGCAGTTCAATGTATTTGAAAATAATTTTGAATGCTCATGGGATTTGGCAGAACTGGGCTTCAGGTGTCCTGCTGTTTCACATTATTGAAATTGGAGAGTTGTGCCTTTGGCAGCATAGAGTCCTTTTGCCCCAACATCATTGCAGGAGAACCTGCAATCTGTCAGAACTATGAGGACAAAGCTGAGGTTTAGCATAACTGGAAGTAGAATGTGGGATTTGGCTAATTGGTATATCCCTGGAGAGGTGGAGGTAGTATGGGATGGGTCTGTTGGCACTGCACATATCAGATTTCATTTTGGTTTGTGGCATTCCAATTGATCTCTATTAATTATAAATATCTTTGGCCTCTTTCTGCAAAACTCTTGCATACTTTTTCTCCCCTGCATGTGATTCCCTCACTCTCTTTTTCTTATCGTGTTCATCTCTTTCTCTCCATGGCTCTCTTATTGTGTCTCACACTCTGTAACATTCCTTTCACGGAAAACTGAAGTCATATGGTCCTCTGATCCTCAGAAAAAGACCTTGTTTTCTTCCTGAAATAAGGAGGAGAAAGGACTGCCTTTGCTGGAGATACAGTGTTGCACCTGATAGAAAACACAAAGGCCAGTCATGTGACTCTATCCCAGAATTAGAGTTTTCATGTTGCTGTTTCATTGAAAATTAATTGAGTTCTCATGCATGGTATTTGGCACAGCTGACAACGGCTAGGTCACATCCAGGTGAGAGTACAACTGGGGATGTGTGCTGATTTTATCTTCTATTCTTAAATAGCTAACTTATTTTTATTGCAATTGAAGTATAGTTTACAGATTCATTCCCTTGATCTGTAATTGGCTGCCAGAACTTTTACAGAAAATGCCTTGTGTTTTTATCTTGAATCATCAATACCGTCATGTTGTTGAGCATCTGGAGTGATTGCTGGGCCTCTGCTGAGGTGTTTGTATCATCGATAATCATGGCTGAGGTGCCAGAATACTGGAGGTTGGCTAGCATGGTGCCATTATTTAAGAAAGGTGGTAAGGAAAGGTCAGGGGACTGTAGACTGGTGAGCCTGATGTCAGTGGTGGCTAGGTTGTTGGAGAGGATTCTGAGGGACAGGATTTACATGTATTTGCAAAGGCAAGGACTGATTAGGGATAGTCAACATGGCTTTATGCGTGGGAAATCTTGTCTCACTAACTTGATCGAGTTTTTTGAAGAAGCGAAAAAGAAGATTAAAGGCAGAGTGGTGGATGTTGTCTGCAGAGACTTTAGCAAGGTGTTTGACAAGGTTCTGCATCGTAGACTGGTTAGCCATGTTTAATCACATAGAATCCCAGCAGAGCAAGCTGTTTGGATACAATGTTGACTTGAAGGTAGGAGACAGAGGGTGTTGGTGGAGGGTTGTTTTTCCAACTGGAGGCCTGTGACCAGCGATATACCGCAAGGATTGATGCTAGGTCCACTTCTTTTTGTCATTTATACAAGTGATTTGGATGTGAATATAGGAAGAATGCTTAGTAAGTTTTTAGATGACATCAAGATAGGTGGTGTAGTACACAGTGAAGAAGGCAATTTTGGAGTACAACAGAACCTTGATCAGATGGGCCAAAGGGCCGAGGAGCGGCAGACAGAGTTTAATTTAGATAAATGTGAGGTGTTGCATTTTGATAAGGCAAATCAGGGCATGACATATACACTCAGATAGTAAGAACTGCAGATGCTGGAGTCAGAGATAACACAGTGTGGAGCTGGAGGAGCACAGCAGGCCAGGCAGCTTCAGAGGACCTTCTTCAAAAGGGTCCCGACACGAAATGTCAATTTTCCTGCTCCTCTGATGCTGCCTGGCCTGTTGTGCTCCTCCAGGTCCACACTGTGTTATCCATGACATATACACTTAATGGTAGTGTCGTGGAGAGTGTTGCTGCACAAAGAGACCTTAGGGTACAAGTTCATTGTTCCTTGAAGGTGGGGTCGCAGGTAGACAGGGTAGTGAAGAAGGCATTTGGTATACTTGCCTTTATTGGTCAGTGCATTGAATATAGGAGTTGGAATGTTATGTTGCGGTTGTACAGAACATTGTTTAGGCCACTTTTGGAATATTGTGTTCAATTGTGATTTTCCTGCTATGGGAAAGATGTTATTAAACTTGAAAGAGTTCAGTAAAGATTTACAAGAATGTTACCAGGTTTGGAGAATTTGAGCTATAGGGAGAAGCTGAATAGGCTGGACTCATTTTCCCTGGAGCCTCAGAGGCTGAGGGGTGATCTTATAGAGGTTTATAAAATCATGAGGGGCATGGATAAGGTGATAGCCAAGGTGTTTTTTCCAGAGGTGGGGGAGTCCAAGTCTAGAGGGCATAGCTTTAAGTGAAAGGGGAAAAATATAAAAGGGACCTAAGGGTAACTTTTTCATGCAAAGGGTGGTGCGTGTATGGACTGAGCTGCCAGAGGAAGTGGTGGAGATGGGTACAAATACAACATTTATAAGGAATAGGAAGGTATATGAAGAGGAAAGGTTTAGAGGGATATGGGCCGATTGCTGGCAAATGGGACTAGATTAATTTAGGATGTCTGGTTGGCATGGATGAGTTGGACTGAAGGCTCTATTTCTATGCCGTATAACTATGACTCTATCTGTCAGTGAAGGTTACAAGAAGAACATAGTTAAATTGACTACGTGGTTTACTGAATAAAGTAGCCATTGAAGACTTAAGAGTTATAGAGATATACAGCATGGAGACAGACCCTTTGGTCCAACTCATCCATACCGACCAGATATCCAAATAAATCTAGTTCCATTTGCCAGCACTTGGCCCATATCCATCTAAACCCTTCCTATTCATATACCCTATTTGATATTATATTTTACAGTATATCTATTCAATGTATTCCCTGAGCAGCCCAGTCTTGGGACTAGAAACTTTCCATGTGTCATGTTGAACATTTGATCTCCAATCTGTGTCTTTATCCCTCAGCTTTTGCATAACTCATTATTAGCGAAATTTTTGGACTACTTCTGAGAATAAATGCAAATTCACATTTGAATAGCTTGCTCTTTGAAATTAAAAAAAAAAAGCCAAAATTTCTTGGAGATATCCTTTTAAAAATAGCTTATTTCTTAAGTATTGTATTTAGAGTCCCAAATACATTCACGAGTGCTTGTTTTCACTTACTGAAGCACTACAAAGGAACATGTTGCTATACTCACATCTGTACTTAGTAGAAGTCAGCATGAAAGTAATATCCAAAGTGGATGCATTGTTCACTCTGTGCTTACTAAATACATATAAAATTACATTTGTCCTGCACGCCTCAAAGGTGGAACCATGGCTTCTAGTTCAACAACTAGAAATGCTTAGTCTCTTATTTGGTATTACCCGACTAATTCAATGGGAGAAAAATGTTCCATTACTCTCAGGACATACTACATTTATCAATACTAATTATAGTTTAATTCATCAGGGAAAAATGGACTTGTCTAGCATAATTTCTCTTGTGTTGACTAGACTGGTTGGTAGGCTGTTCATTTAATCACTGAAGTCTGCACTTCAGTCATTATCACTCGGCTGTAAGGTTAAAGTTAATTGTAGGCTGTTGGAGTTATAATGTGAAAGTTATTTCATACAGTACTAACCGTGATGGACTGTTCGATGAAATTGCTTGGTATTGTCACTTATTGCTTCAACTGTCTGCAGACCATGTGGCTGGTTTCTGCACTTACACTTTATAAACATATATTGTAAATCAAATAAGTGCTTGCATTGGAAGAACAGATGTGCAACTAATATTGTGTATAAGTTTTTTGCATGAAATAATCACTCCCATATTTATGGACATCACTTTGATATTGGATATTTCGGAAACAGCATTTTGCAATTTCACTACAGGAGCAAGGATTCCTAGGCTGAATTTTTACTTTGGGTACGAGAAATAGGTGCCCGTCCTGGTCTCTATATTTAAGGAAGGATGCAAATTCATTAGAAGCCATTCAATGAAATTTTATTAGACTTCTATCTGAAATGAACAGACTCCTATGAGGAACGCTACAATTGACAAGACCTCTAACTGTTAGGTAAGAACACACGAGCAAGGAACAAGCATAGGTCAGTTGGCCCTTTGAGCCTGTTCTGCCTCTCAATAAAATCTGATTTTAACCTCAGCTCAATTTTCCTGTGTATCCCTGATAATGTTTCATCCTCTTTGTAATCAAGAATCTTGGTATTTCAAAAAGCAGGATGTGATTTGATTGAAAGATACAAGGCACCCTGACAAGGGGTGAGAGTCCATCAGGAGGGCGCCTGTGGAGTAATTAGATCACCAATCTTCTATTGAATAGAAGGGCAGACTTGCGGGGCTGAATAGCCTGTTCCTGCTTTGTATGTTCATATGACCCAGAATTGTTTCCAGAATTGAACCCACCCCTAGTGTAAACGGGAAATCCTGGGAGTTTTACAAGGAGATCCCCCACCCACCCCCACCAGCCAGTTGTCATGGATAAAGTTCCCTGCCCGAGTGGGTGTCCAGTTAAGCTTTCAAAGCTGGATGACCAATCATGAGGCTTTTCTGCTTAAGAGAAGCAGTGAGCTGCAGCAAAAGCTAAGTAAGAATTGACACTTCAACATGAAGGCTCATTCTGACTGTTTTTAAAACAAAACAATAGAAAAAGCAACCAGGCTGCAATTGTTGTGAGGATGTCAATAGACAATAGGTGCAGGAGTAGGCCATTCGGCCCTTTGAGCCAGCACCACCATTCATTGTGATCATGGCTGATCATCCACAATCAGTATCCTGTTCCTGCCTTATCCCCATAACCCTTGATTCCATTATCTATAAGAGCTCTATCCATCTCTTTCTTGAAAGTATCCAGAGACTTGGCCTCCACTGCCTTCTAGGGCAGAGCATTCCATATATCCACCACTCTCTGGGTGAAGAAGTTTTTCCTCAACTCTGTTCTAAATGGCCTAAGCCCTTATTTTTAAACTGTGTCCTCTGGTTCTGGACTCACCCTTTCATAGGGCAATCTTTTTCCTGTGCCACGCCAGGAGGACAGGCCTTAGACCGGCTTGGAGTTTGCATCTTGACTCCCCAGTGCCCCTCCAGTTGAACTGGCTTCCCATTGCAGTAAAAAACTGGAAGTTGACTGGAAAATCCCAGTGGCTTTCTCTCCATTTCCTTAGTGCACTTAATGAGCTGACTTGACTGCCAGCCTTGTGGGTTGGGAGTGCTATTACGTCAAACCCTTCCTGGGCAAATATGGAATTGGATGCAAAAAAACTGGCACGACAGCCACACCAGTATTGTCCAAGTCTGTCTGCTTCCATTTACAATCATAGTGAGTCACTCTGACCTCCACAAATAAGCAGGAATGCTGCATTGATTATGCAATCAGTGTTCCAAATAGTTTACTGGAGTGCTTTACACCTTGTAAAGGCCAGTAGGCCTCTTGGTTTGGCTGTTCAGCCAAAAGACTACATTTCTACAATGTTAGATAACAAGGTGTAGAGCTGGATGAACACAGCAGGCCAAGCAGCATCAGAGGAGCAGGAAAGCTGACGTTTCAGGCCTAGACCCTTCTTCAGAAATGAAGAAGGATCTAGGCCCGAAACATTAGCTTCCCTGCTCCTCTGATGCTGCTTGGCCTGCTGTGTTCATCCAGCTCTACACCTTGTTATCTCAGATTCTCCAGCATCTGCAGTTCCTACTACTTCTACGATGTTACCTTTCAAATGGGTTGGTCAGTGACTATATGACTGGTTGTGATGCAGTGTGATGCCAAAAGCATGGGTTCAGTTCCCGTATTGGCTGAGGACATCATTAAAGTCCTCCCTTCTCAACCTTGCCCCTCACCTGAGGTGTGATGACCTTCAAGTTAAACTCAGCACTAGTTGTCCCTTTCTAATGTGAGATCAGCTCTGTGGTCTTCTGGAATTATGGTAATTTTTATCCTTCCTTTACTTCTCTGTACTAAAGTATCAGCATGGATTATTTGCAACAATCCCTGGAATCAGGCTTGAATCCTCAACACAAGTGTGAGACAGTTGACCCAAGCTGGGCAACTATACGTTTTTTAAGATTTTGAAGAGGTCTGAAAATATGTTGTTTTCTTCGGTTCATGCATGCACAGGGAAGTAAGATGATGAAATTGCAGAATGAGCTCTGAGCTGTAATCGTACTTTGTACTAGCCCACCATTTTATCTGTTTGATTAATTAAGCTGCACTGTTCCTGATGAAAATTACAGTTGAGTTACAACTCTGCTTACTCCAAGGTAAACTATACTTGGTATTTCTTCCCAAATTATTTTCCTAAGATCAATTGTTCTGGCAAATACTACATTAAGTTAGTTGCTCAGCAGGTCAGCACACCTGGTAGGATTTGTAAGAAACCCTGTCATAAACAGGCTTTCTACTTTAAGCTTCAAGTTAGACCACAACTTCCACAATATTTAGCAAAGTTTACCGTTGAAGAGAAACGTAATGTTAATAAAATAATGCGCAGCTATTCAGTAGAAAAAATATATTTTAGAACAATCCTTTGAGATAGCATTGAGTGGCAGTCAGCAAAAGCTAACTTTTTCTCATATTTAGGTTGTCATTTGGAAAAGGCTGCTTCAACTCCAATAAATAAGTCTGGGTTCAATTAAATGTTGAAAGCCATTTGTAATTAATAATAGACTTTGTACACATGCACTATGCAAAGTTTTTTGCATATCGCATACACTTCCTGTCCGCACAACTTTCTTCCTGTTATCACACTTTTTGAATAACATTTTTACATCAACATCGAAATGGAAAATTATTGAATGATTATGTATCATTATTGGGAAGCTGTACAAAGTATGTTAAAGCTTTGTTGAAAGGGAACAGTCAATTTCCTGTCATGATACAGTTGCAGGCTTCATTAATCTTGGGAATATCATGGGCATTGGGAATATTGTGAGCAGTTTTGGGCCCCATATCTAAGAAAGGATGTGCTGCTGTTGGAGGGGGTCCAGAGGAGGTTTAAAAGAATGATCCCGACGAAGTAGATGTTGTCATATGATGAGCAGTTGACGACTCTGTGTCTACTTGATGGAGTTCAAAAGTATGAGGGGAATCTCATTGAAATTTACGGAGTAGCGAGAGGCCTAGATAGAGAGTGGACGTGGAGATGATGTTTCCAATAGTAGGAATGAGTAGGACTCGAGGGCACAGACTTGGAGTGTGCTGAGATGAGGGGGAATTTCTTCAGCCAGAGGGTGGTGAAGCTGTGGAAGTCATTGTTGCAGAAGGCTGTGGAGGCCAAGTCACTGAGTATATTTAAAACGTAGAGAGGTTCTTGATTAGTAAAGAGATCAAAGATTACAGGGATAAGGTAGGAGAATGGGGTTAAGAAACATATCAACTATGATTGAATGCTTAGGGTTAGAGTTAGTAGACTAAATAGGCTGAATGATCTAATTCTCTCCTATATTTTATAGTCTTGTGGATGCATACATCAAATGAAGTTAATGTTTTGCCAAGTGAGTAATCAGATAAAACTTAAAGCGCAAGTACATTTTAAATTTCTCTTGCATAAATGGCATCTCTGATTTTAATTTTGCAACAGGCAGGACTAATCATGACCATTTGTCATCTGTTCGCCCATGCTGCTCTCACCCATCCTCAACTTCTGTGCCTCATCCTGTGCCCATTTTTCTTCTATACCCAATTATAATTGAATATAATTCTTTCCAACTCAAAAAACCAGCGCTGATCCACATTTCACCTTGCTGTTCAATATCGGCAGTGGTTTGTTTGTCTCTGTTGGTGACAACACAGCACCATAACCAACTTGCCGTTTGCAGACTCAGTATGTTGGCCCAGTTCCTGAATAGTATTTTCTTTGTCACATTTCCTTCTCCTGGGAATAGTCACTAAGTCATCTACCTTGAAAATAATTGTTCCTGCTGGTCCTACCTCCAACCCCCATTTGCCTTAGAAATCCTTCCCTCGCCCCTAAGCTTGTCAGTCACCATCTAAATAGTGTGGGCAATGAATAGCAGCAACAAACGTTGAGTAAGGGAGACTTGGAGGAGGAGCAGAAGCTAAGATTTAAAGCGAGTTACTGATGGAGGAAGGCAGTAATCACAGTGCCACAGAGTGATGGGGAACCACTGGAGACTTTCAACAAAGGGTGTCATAGTGGGAACTTGTAAAGGGAAGGGTGAGAATAGGCTGTGGCGAAGCATGCTAGTCAGGATGGATATGATGCAGAACTGATAGAAGGAGCTTGGAAGGAATGCAGGGCAGAATGATGTTGGAGCATGCAGTTTGGAAAGGTAATCCAAGTGACCATAGCAGGAGAGACAGGGAATAGCAACCCGAGGCATTTGTGAGAAAAATTAATGGAGATGAAAAAGGAATCTGTTGAGTTTACTGACAGTGAGAATGTTTTTTAAAAAAAAGGTGAAAAAAGATGTCAATAGGTCTGGGGGAAGAAAGTTACTAAAAAGCCATCCAGTGGCCACAATGTAGAATTGCACTATGACGCCAGTGTGTGCAAGAATTCACACTGATTAAAAATTAATTCAAAGGTACAGCTTAAAAGATGACAATGTCAAGAAGTTTCATCAACATGCGTTACTCTTCATCATGCTGTAAATGTGTTTATTCCAAACTGTGCAGATGTTTTAATTTGTCTCTGAAAAGTTGGTTTAATATAATTGTCCCCCAATGCAGATTTCTATCTTCTCTGGAACTGCAGCAGACCAAATAAACTTAAAACAACAGAAAAACATTTGGGCTGCTCCAAAGTAGGAATGTATATAGTTGAAATGTTTTAAACACTGATTTTTCAGATCATGGTTGTCCTCTATCTGTGCTATGTCTGTCTGTTTACAGATGCAGTACTCTATAGCTTCATCTCACCAAGAAAATTCTGGTTACAGTGATTTCCAACTTATGAATTCATCTGTTAAATGAATCTAAAGTTTCAGATCTGTACCTTGACTTGTAATTGACTCAAGCACTTACAGACAATAACAGGAACATTTACACAGCTGCGTTCCGTTTTACATGGCATAATATTATATTTGAGGTGATGTTTTGGAATGTGTATATTTTTTACTGGCAGGCCTGGTTCACAAGTGAAATCTCATTCTACTGAGCTGTGGTCATTTAATTCAACAGCACAGAAAGTCTTTTTTGCTCCATTTGTAAAATCGTTCTTTGTGCTACAAATTGCTATGAAGATTTGAATTAAGATTTGATTTGCAGTGACTGTGAATATAATTTTGTTGTATCTTTAAAGAAATACCAAAATCTGTGCAGATTGCAGACAAGTAACAACGATAAATAGTATTATCATTCCTGATAATTTGATGGCCTTGAATAATGTCACTATTAGTGGACAGATTTACTGAAGTTGTGATCCATGTAACATGTGTTTGCCAATGTTTGAGAAAAGGTAGCCATGTTAAGAGTTAATATTTCTGGTAAAACAGTAATTATCCTTTCTTAAAGAGTTCATGTGTAATGCAAAAAGATGAAGGGAACAGCATAATTGAATATACCATAGTTGATGTTTAGGATGTACATGATTAGCTCGTGGCTCAGTCACTATTCGTCAGATTTTGAGGAATAAAGGAATAATACTCACCTTATTCTAAAAGCTGTTTCACATTTACATTATGAATATCTATATGTACACCCTTCACACTTTAGGAACAAAATATACATATCTGGATAATACATCCGTTCATGAAAATATTGAATACACACACTTCAGTATGTGCACAGCAGAAAAGAATTGTCCTTGGTTAAGCTACTAAATACGATGAATGCACATCATAACACTATGATATGCATGGATATGGCAGACCATTTGTTACATCCCTTTTCAATTGACCAAAAAGAAACTACAATCCTCGTATTGCGTCCATCCTTTTTTTTAAAAGAACTCATTCCAGAATTTTCACCTGCACTGCTCTATAAAGTTTTCATTCCAAACGTTGATTATTATTTATATGAGGAACTTGATAATCGGTTCTGAATTTATTTTCTCAGTAGTTTGGTCCAGTATCCTTTTTCTGCATACTGTGGCAGGAAACCACTGTTCAAATTCATCACTTCTGTATGGTTTGCTACCATATATTTCTGAGGGATTAGTTTAGATGCCTATTATCTGGTCTCACTAGGACGCAGCACAGTCAGTTTCTCCACCTAGCAGTTTTTAAAGAAGCATGCTTTTGTTATTTTGACTTAATTCGTTCGCTTAATACATATGTCATTCTTTTTATAAGTGTGCTATTTCGCAATTTTGTTTTTACAAGATTCACCTGCCACAGGTGAGTCTGCTTACATATTTTATTCATATAGTTTCAAAGTCATTTTTAGAATCACAGTGTAAGTTTCTAATAAGATTATGTTTTGAGTTTACCAGCTGATAACCAGAGAAGCGTTCATTGAAAGAAACTTTGGTTTGACTGGCTGGAAGTAGTTTTGACCCTCGTGATGAGCTTCGCTTTTCAGCATACTTCCTTAATGGACAACAACATTCATTGTACAGAAGTAATTGAGCTAATAAGTTGTGTTAAGCATGTCATCAGGGAATAGTCTAGCAGAGTGGAAAGCAGTACAATGTTGGTTTCTCTGCATAGGTCGTTATGTAACACAAGATGCCTGGAATAGCCTTTGTGCAGCGCATTAAAAGCAATTCCTTTAATCTGCTAGTTCAGTCAATCGGGAGCAACTTTCCATCCTTCAAGATGCCTGGACCTGCTGTACATTGAGGGAGACGAACTCCGTCTTTACTGAACTGTTAGACGCACTAGAGCATGAGAAGCACTGGGATTTTAAAAAGGAATACTTTTAAAAAAAAAATTTGGACATAACCTTCAGAGACACATCAGTTTTCCAGCAAATGCATTTGAAGAATCAAATCTATAGGTAACATAGGTATGGCTTCTGTAGTTGAAGGGGTGAGGCAGAGATAGGGGCAGGCACTGATACAGATTTGGAAATGGTCAGTCTTAATGATGATGTGGTTCTGGGGTTGAATGCTTGTCGTAATTGACATTGAGTTTGCAAATTGTCTTGTTCAGCCTCACAAAGTTATCCAAATGGAGTTGGTGGTTGCTTTATGAAACTCAAAATGCTACAGAATCAAGGGAATAAATGCCACAGCACTTTAATCCCAGCTTGAATAATTGCAAACTAAAATATCGTATTCATGTATGACTTTCATGCAAAAACCTTTATTGTTGACTCTTCTAATTCAATTTTTATTCCTTAAGTTGCAGAATGAAACTAATAAGTCTTCAGGATACACTATTGTACAAACATTAATGCAGGAGGCTGTTTGATCCACTGTTCTGATGAATAATTAAATTGACACCCTGTGTCTGCTCCCTTAGGTGGATGTAAATGCTCTCATGGAACTATTTTGAAGAAGAGTAGAGAAATTATCTTTGATGTATTGGTCAATATTTATCTCTCAATCAATATAATTAAGACTGATCATCTGGCCATTATCACATTGCTTCTTGCGATAGCTTGCTGTGAGAGTTTCTTTACAACAGTGATTAGACTTCAATGTAGATCATTAGCTGTAAAGCACTTTGGGATGTCCCAAGGTCATCAATTGCAAGTCAACCTTTCTTAAACTGTGTTAGCTTCAACTCAGTCAAATAAGTACTGACATCCAATGTCTAGACTCAGAAGATTGGCTCATGCTGCCCATGTCTGTGGAACTGTTCTCCTGTGCAATTAACCAGCTTCATAAGGTTTGCAGGGCAGAGGACAGGGAGTAGGAAATAGTGAAACATCTCTCCAGTTCAGTGGCTTTAACAAAGACTCTACCTCTTTGGGTATAAATCTCAATGGAGTTATTAAAATTCAACAATCATTATTGGGGGCAGCTTCTGCCTTTGTCGTGGAGGAGCCCAATATAGACACTTGCATCAGTGCATAAAGGCCAATGGAAGAGTGCCCGATAAAATGCAGTCCACATTAATGTCTATTTGTAGTACACCAGTCCAACGTAATTCTTCCGGCCAGCCCTTGACCTTTTTCTACTCATACATTGAAAAGGAACATTACACTGCTGTGAGGGGATGTGCCCAGCTGCTTCATGAAGAACTGGAAAAACATTCACAGTGAGTGTTAGAAAGTTCAAATGAATTAATACTAAGTCTTCCTGATAGAGATCTTAAAAGCTGGACTGACAATTGCGCTTTTTAAAAATAAAGTGGAGTGGTCGAGAATGTTCTCAGATAATGTGACAATGGCAGTATTGAATGTTAATGTCTATACAGTCACAAACTGAAAATAGCAATGTTATTGATGAATTTGTATTGCAAAACAATTTTCTATTTGTTCATGAACCTGCACCGCAATTTATCCAAATACCTTGAACAAATTAATCATATACGTTGTCAAAACATATGAAATCTTTCTAATTTATTTTCTTAATTGTACATTGGATATATTTGATGCAGTGCTCTTTCAAAGGCATAAAAGTACAATAAAATATTGAATGCTGAGTAGCAAGAAAAATTGATGAATGACATGGGAGTGGGACTGAAGCATGGTTGAGGAGAAGGCTACATGAGAAGTGTTCTGAAAACAAGGAAGGAGGTGGCTAGCAGGAGGGACATGGACTAGGTAGGACAATTCCAAGAAAGTTATGGCAGGAAAACACTGCTGATGGTTATGGAACAGGCTTGAAGCATTCACTGGTATTTGAGAAGTAGACAATGCTTGCGTGGCTGTGAATATGTAACTGCTTAGCAAGTCACTTGCAGGGAATCAAGACATGACAATGCAGCTGTTTTTGTACATAGTAAGTAATTCAAACTACGATGTGCCCTTTATAACTTCTGATCCAAACTATTTGGTAAGTGTTTGCGTCCTTGGATTTCTGCACTTGCTATTTTTATTTTATTTCCAGAAATACATTTTAATTTGTAAATGTGCATTCATATGTGGCAGTTCACACAAAATACTTGACAAATCTGTTAGGTTCATTACAATACATTGCAGTGTAGAATGCCTCACTTTATCTATAATTCAGATTGCATCTGCAGCTGCACTAAATGCTTCAAGATATATAATGCTCTTATTCTGGTTCCAGTCCTGCTGTACTTTAAGTGCTTTTGATTGTGGCCATTTCCCACTAACCCTGTATGATGGCTGCACCAAGGTTTGGTATTTGTCTCAGCACATTGGATCTTGAAATGTGTTCCTGTGCAACTAACTGTTATGGATAGCCCTTTACTCTGAAAGACGAACAGGTTTCCCACAGGTCAGAAAGAGACATTTACTGAGTTCAGTGCCTAACTGCAGCAGTTGATGTTTATTTGCTCTTTGCAAGTGCATTCCAGGAAGAGATGCCTGTCTGTCTGATGGGCAGCTGCAGTAGCTGTGGGAGTACATGAAAGATCAAATGGGGAGAAGGCTATTCCCCCCACAAGGCAAGCCACATGTCTTTGTACTTGCTGGAAAATTCAGGTGATGAGGCATTCTGACAGCTTGGGAAACCATCTGACTGAATTCACCAGGGATAACAAGGTGTACAGCTGGATGAACACAGCAGGCCAAGCAGCATCAGAGGAGCAGGAACGCTGTCGTTTCGGGCCTAGACCCTTCTTCAGAAAATAGTTCACCATGTCCTTTATCTCCAGAACCTCAAGGAGGTATGTGCCAGTCATCTTGTGGTTAGTGTTATTCTGCATAACTTTTCTAGAAGGAATAGGTGCTACAGCATAGTCCAACTGAATGGTACTTTGTGCATTCTGCAGCAAAGTGCTTAGAACTGCCCTTCACAATAATAGGGGCAAGTTGACACTTCATCGTGCTGCAGTGCTGTTCTATTCTTGAGAAAATCTTGATCACAGTTTCTGCAACTTAGAATGTCATTTTTAATTTTAAAACGTAACGGGAAAAAATTAGATAAATGCAGTTGAAACACCTTGAAGTCTAGAACACATAAAAGGTTGGAATCATGTTGCTGTTGAGTAAGTTAGTAGCTAGGAAGGTCAGAAACTAAAATGCCAGACTTTGTGATTGGCAGAACACCTAAAATGAATGGAACTTCAGATTACTTGTATGTGTTTAATACAATCAGAATTGGTGAGATAGAGCTATATCAGCTGGTTCAAGTAGCTAGACATGTGTGGCCTGCAAAACTTGTAGTAATGGCCTTGCAATGGGAGTTAGAACCAAATTAGCTTAATAACTGAAAATACAGGTTAAGCATAGTCTGGAAGCATGCTGCTTCATTGTGGAAGTGCTTGGAGCTGAAGAATATTCTCTAGTTTCCATTTAACTGGAGATGTTTTTGCTGGAAATAATGAGTTACAATTTGGAACAGGGAGAATGTAGAAGCAGAAGTAGTGGTTGGTACATTACAACAGTGATTAGATTTTAAAGTAGATTGTTAGCTGTAAAGCACTTTGGAATACCCCAACGTCCTGCCTTTTTCATATATTGGTTAGCTGCAACTTACAGTTGAACAGTGCTGACACTCAAAGTCTAGACTCATACGAGATTGGCTCGTGCTGCCCATGTCTGTGAAACTTTTCTCCTGCACATTTGACTAGATTTATAAGGTTAAGAGCCGTAGAAACAATTCAGCACAGAACAGGGTTGTTCAGCCCATCTGGTCCATGCCAACCCAAAGACACCTAGATGCCTTTCTAATCCCATCTTCCTGCACACAGCCCGTAAAGTTCAGATCCAGGTACTTTTTAAGAGTCTAGGGTCCCTGCTTCCGTCATCAGCTCAAGCAACGAATTCCAGACACCCACCACCCTCTGCGTAAAAATGTTTTTCCTCACGTCCCCTCTAATTCTTCTGCTGTTTAACTTGAATCTGTTTCCGCCAATTTTGAACTCTCTGCTAAGATAAAACGGTTCCTCCTGTCTATTCTTTCTCTACCCATCTCGATTTTGAATACCTCAATCATGTCACTCCTCAGCCTCCTCTGTTCCAAGGAAAACAACCCCAACTTCTCCGATCTCTCCTCATAGCTACAATTCTCCAGGGCACGAGACCAGGGAGCAGTGAATGGTCAAACATTTCTCTCTGTAGCTCAGTAGCTTTAACAAAGATTTTATATTCCAGTCAAGATGACCAGGTATAAATCTCAACCCAAGATTGTAAATTCAACAATCGGCAGTGGGGTAGCTTCCACCTTCGTAGAGGACGAGCTCAGTATAGACACATGTTCATGTATTAGTATGTGGCCAACTAAATTCTACACTGGCATCATACAAATTGGAAGACCTTCAAATTAAAATCAAATTAAAACTTGAGTGAAAACAATATGGAGTTTATTTGATAGATTTAAATATGTTATGGAGAAAGTTTTACTTTTGAATTTTACCAGCTCTGACATCTTGAATTTTAGTTATGAAGAGAAATGAATGTCCAGCAGTTTTTTTTTTCCTTTCAGACATGCTTTGAGTTCACCAGCAGAGACTAATAATGATATGGTGCTATATTCTCATTGGGTTTTCTCATTATAAGTTTTGCCAATGTGCCTTTTTGTCATGTGGATGTTCCATATTAAAAGCATAACATCTTAGGAAGGTTAACTTGCACAGTTGGTGATGGGTCATAATCAAGACTGTGATATGTGGATAGGCCACAGTGAATGAATTTTAATTTTCTTATCAACTGACATTTAAAACTCCATATAGTTTTGATGTAAAAGCTTTTGGAATGTTGTTTCGGACTTCCACGGTTTGGCATGGAAAGGAGCCGACATCCACTTTGTTTTAAGTATTTTAGTCTGATACACCTTGCTTCAGGTACAGTATTATTCTTGACCAAATAAATGGTAAACTTTAAGTCTATTTGGACCACAGAGACAAGACTTCTCATGATCTCCACCTGCAAAGTCTCTGCCATCATTGCGTCCAATGAGCTATTTTGTAATTAATCAATTGTCTGTAGCACCAAAGAATCAACACCATATATAAAGATGATTTTGTGTACCACAAATTGCAGTGAAGCTTAAGTTGATAGACACATGTCTTATTAATTTTTTACTATTCATATTTTTAAAGCCAGCAGACTTGAGCATAAACCAGGCATCTGTAAAAGGTCATATTAATATTTAATGATTTTCTGACAATTCCGTGATGTCATTCTGCGCATTTGTGCTTTAATCAGTTTGGCCCTTGTGAAGTAGCTGTACTGTTAAGGAGAGCTCTAACAGATAGAAGACCAGTTAATTGCATCATTAATGTGGTAATTAAACTGTGTGGCCAGGATTTTAGGCTTATAAATTGGGACTGCTGCTGTGCCATGCGTGCTCAGATCAGGCTTGGTGACATCAAATCATGACCCAATGCCAACTATGCAGTTTTCCACAAGCTTTGCACACCTAGCAGCACCTGCTGCTGAGTATTGGCACTGCTGGGACCTTGTTAGAGGGACTTGCTCCTTTATTGAAAGGTGTAAGTTCCACACTCTGCTTGTTCAGCTGCCAACAGCTGCCATCAATTCACAAATGACTTTTGTAACAAGGGGGCGATCAATAAGCAAATTCTTCCACACCACACCCCCCCACCCAAACCTGTCAAATTCACCCCTACAATAGAAACTGCTCGACCATGTCCTGAAGCAAACCAGGTACTACAGCCACATCACCTTTCTTAGTACCTGCCTACGGATTTCTGATGAAGGGTCTAGGCCCGAAACGTCAAGCTTTCCTGCTCCTATGATGCTGCTTGGCCTGTGTTCATCAAGCTCCACACCTTGTTATCTCATTATATCTGTGAAACAAACATGTTATGGTTCACTGGCAGCCTTCATTTTGTTCAGTGCCAGGTTCTTATTTGCCTGCAATCTAAACCCATCCAAGACCATGTGTTTTCAAAGAACACATGCAGTTATTCCATACCTGTCATGGCTCAGTGGATATCACCTGTGCCTCTGATTCAAGAAAATTATGGGCTCAAGTCCCACTCTAGAGATTTGAACAAGAAGATCAAGACTGACACATCAATGGGGAACTGAACGGGTTCTGCACTACTGAAGGTGCTGACTATCAAATGAGACATTAAACCAAGGCTGTAGCACTGTTCTGTAGAGGAGCCAGGGGAGTTATTTGCAGTAACACAGTGTGGAGCTGGAGGAACACAACAGGCCAGGCAGCACCAGAGGAGCAGGAAAGCCGACGTTTCGGTTTGGGACCCTTCTTCAGAAATGGGGAAGGGGCAGGGGGCTCTGAAATAAATAGAGAGGGGGTGGGCTTTGGGCTGGGGAAGGAAGGTGGGATGGTGATACGTGAGTGCAGGTAGGTAGTAGTGAGGATTGGTCAGTGAGGTGGGATGAGCAGATAGGTGGGAGAGAAGACGGACAGGTCAAGGAGGTGGGGATGAGATAGAGAGTTGGTCTTGGGATGAGGCTAGGGATGGGGAGATTTTGAAGCTTGTGAAGTCTACATTGACAGCATTGGGTTGTAGGCTTCCAAGGCGGAATATGAGGTGCTGCTCTGCAATTTTCCAGGTGGCATCGTCGTGACATTGAAGGAGGCCCAGGATGGACATGTCACCCAGGGAGTGGGAGGGGGAGTTGAAGTAGTTCACGACAGGGAGGTGTTGTTGTTTGACTTGAACTGAACATAGGTGCTGCACAAAGCGATCTCCGAGCCTCCGCTTGGTCTCCCCGATGTAGAGGAAGCCACATCGGGCACAGTGGATACGATAGACCACATTAGCGGATGTGCAGGTGAACATCTGCCTGATGTGGAAGGTCTGAGTGAGTTATTTGCAGTGTCTTGTCCAGTATTTATCCTTCAATCAACATCACACAAAAAAAACACTCCTGGTCATTATCACATTGCTCTTTGTGGGGACTTGCTTTGCACAAATTGGCTGCTTTGTTTTCAACATTATAATTGTGATGACACTTCAAAAAGTATTTCATTAGTTGTGAGCACTTTGGAATATCCTGAGCTTGTTACAGGTGTTCTACAAATGCAAGTTCAACCAATAGGTTTAAGAAGTACTATTGAAATAGTTAAATCAATTCTATGAAGTAGTGTTTGAAGTGCGATACTTTGGTGACTCCAAAGTTTGTGGTATTGAACAGTTCTGTTTCCGCACATTCCTACTGGACTCCTGATTGCACAGGACAAACAAGTGTTTCAGGCAATGCTTTCCATACCTTATCCCGGGTACGAAATTATTAAACTGCTTCCTAATCGGAGTCTCATTTAAATTATCCATGCTGTTCTACAATACAGCTATTAGTGTGTCGATCGCACGCAAGAGAAGCTTGTCGGTCTGTTTAATGAATTCCAACATCTAAAGCTAGATTTCCACATTTGCATGTGTCACATTCGAACTGCTGTTTTTGACTTGAAAACAATATCCATGACAACAGTTGAATGGAATGAAATTACGGATTGATAGTACGTGAAGTGTCCTGGGCCATGTTCATATATTGTATAACTGTTGATATCAAGAGGCACCTACAAAGAAATAATCCCCAGTTGAAATTTTACCAGGGGGTCTGTCATCTGTTGTTCAACGTTTTGGATGTGTGGTTCAATAAATTAGTGGAGCATCATGTTTATATCGAATGGAATAATGCATGGTTAATGGAGAAAATAACCCTTCACAAAGTGGAGGAACATTAACATTGCCCTGCCTGATGTTAGTGTAGCTTTGCCAAGTCAAATGCCACAAGAAGGGCACAAACTGTACGATCACTTTTCACCCCAACCTCCAGTTCACCTGGACCATCTCTGATACCTCTCTCTCCTTCCTGGACCTCTCTGCTTCCATCTCTGGTGACCGCCTCAAAACCGATATCTGTTTCAAGCCCACCGACTCCCACAGCTACCTAGACTACACCTCCTGTCACCCACCTTCCTGCAAGAATGTAATCCCCTCCTCCGATTCCTCCGCCTCCATCGTGTCTGCTCCCAGGATGGGGCGTTCCACTCCTAAGCATCCCAGATGTACTCCTATTTCAAGGAACGCAACTTCCCCACTCTGGTGATCAAAAATGCTCTCGATCACATCTCTAGCATTTCCCACACCTCTGCCCTCACATCCCCTCCCCGCAACAAAAACAAAGACAGAATCCCCCTTGTCCTCACCTATCACCCCACTAACCTCTGGATTCAATGTATCATTTTCTGCCACTTCTGCCACCTGCAACCTGACCCCACAACCAAAGATATATTTCCCTCCCCACCCTTATCTTCCTTCCAGAGGGACCGCTCTCTCCCCGACTCCCTCGTCCTCCCCACACTCCCCACTAGCCCCAGTACCCCCGGCACCTTTCCTTGCAACCGCAGGAAGTGCTACACCTGCCTCCTCACCTCCATCCAAGGAAACAAAAATACCTTCCACATCAGAAAGATGTTCACCTGCACATCTGCGGTCTATTGCATCCACTGCTCCCGTGGCCTCCTCTACATCGGTGAGACCAAGCAGAGGCTCGGAGACCACTTCGTAGAGCACCTGCACTCTGTTTGAGACAAACGACAACACCTTCCAGTTGCGAATTTTAACTCCCCCCTCCCACTCCCTGGGTGTCATGTCCATCCTGGGCCTTCTCCAGTGTCACAATGACACCAGCTGGAAACTGGAGGAGCAGCACCTCATATTCCGCCTCGGGAGCCTAAAACCCAATGGTCTCAATGTGGACTTTACCAGATTCAAAATCTCCCCACCCCCGGCCTCATTCCATGACCAGCCCTCCCTCTCATCCCTGCCTCCTTGACCTGACCCAACCTGTCCATTTTCTCTCCCACCTATCTGCTCCTCCCATCTCAGTGACCAATCCCCACCACTCCCCACCTGCTCTCACCTCTCACCATCCCACCTACCTTCCCCAGCCCCATCCCTCCTCTCTATTTATTTCTGAGCTCCCTTCCCCCTCCCCCATTTCTGAAGAAGGGTCCCCAACCTGAAATGTCAGCTTTCCTGCTCCTCTGATGCTGGCTGGCCTGCTGTGCTCCTCCAGCTCCACACACTGTTATCTCTGACTCCAGCTCTTACTATCTCATAAACTGTCGTCAGTTGTTCAAATAATGCAGAGTATCCAGTTCAATGGCTGAAATGTAAGAGCAGAAGTTGACCATAGGATCTGTTCAAATGGGATTATGGCTAATCATCTACGTCTACACCATTTTCCCCATTGTCCCCATGTTCCTTAATATCTTTAGTATCCAGAAATTCTGTCTTGAACATGCTCATTGATTGTGCTTCAACAGGCCTCCAAGGTAAATCATTCCAGAGATTCTCCAGTCTCTAAGTGAAAGAATTCCTTCTCATCTCAGTATTAATTGCCTGCTCTTTCGATTATATCCCCTGCTTCTAGACTCATTAGATTCAGGGAATCAAAGAACAAAGGACGCAGAAAATTACAGCACAGGAACAGGCCCTTTGGCCCTCCAAGCCTGCGCCGATCCAAATCCTCTATCTAAACCTGTTGCCTATTTTCCAAGGATCTGTATCCCTCTGCTCCCTGCCCATTTGTGTATCTGTCTAGATACATCTTAAATGACGCTATCACGCCCGCCTCTACCACCTCCGCTGGCAACGCGTTCCAGGCACCCACCATCCTCTGCGTAAAGAACTTTCCATGCATATCTTCCTTAAACTTTTCCCTCTCATCTTGAAATCGTAACCCCCTAGTAATTGAGTCCCCCACTCTGGGAAAAAGCTTCTTGCTATCCACCCTGTCTATACCTCTCATGATTTTGTAGACCTCAATCAGGTCCCCCCTTAACCTCCGTCTTTCTAATGTAAATAATCCTAATCTACTCAACCTCTCTTCATAGGTAGCGCCCTCCATAACAGGCAACATCCTGGTGAACCTCCTCTGTACCCGCTCCAAATCATCCTCACCCTTTTGGTAATGTGGCGACCAGAACTGTACGCAGTATTCCAAATGTGGTTGAACCAAAGTCCTATACAACTGTAACATGACCTGCCAACTCTTGTACTCAGTACCCCGTCTGATGAATGAAAGCATGCCGTATGCCTTCTTGACCACTCTATTGACCTGTGTTGCCACCTTCAGGGTACAATGGACCTGAACACCCAGATCTCTCTGTGCATCAATTTTCCCCAGGGCTTTTCCATTTACCATATAGTTCGCTCTTGAATTGGATCTTCCAAAATGCATCACCTCGCATTTGCCTGGATTGAACTCCATCTGCCATTTCTCTGGCCAACTCTCCAATCTATCTATATTCTGCTGCATTCTCTGACAGTCGCCTTCACTATCTGCTACTCCACCAATCTTAGTGTCATCTGCAAACTTGCTAATCAGACCATCTATACCTTCCTCCATAGATAACAAGCATGGGGCTGGATGAACACAGCAGGTCAAGCAGCATCATAGGAGCAGGAAAACTTGACGTTTCGGGCCTAAACCCTTCCTCCAGATCATTTATGTTTATCACAAACAACAGTGGTCCCAACATGGATCAGTGTGGAACACCACTGGTCACAGTTCTCCACTTTGAGAAACTCCCTTCCATTACAACTCTCTGTCTCCTGTTGCCCAGCCAGTTCTCTATCCATCTAGCTAGTACACCCTGGACGCCATGCGACTTCACTTTCTCCATGGGGAACCTTATCAAATGCCTTACTGAAGTCCATTATAAGAATCTGACATCTACAGCCCTTCCCTCATCTATCAACTTTGTCACTTCCTCAAAGAATTCTAACAAATTGGTAAGACATGACCTTCCCTGCACAAAACCATGCTGCCTATCACTAATAAGCCCATTTACTTCCAAATGTAAATAGATCCTATCCCTCAGTATCTTCTTCAGCAGCTTCCCCACCACTGATGTCAGGCTCACCGGTCTATAATTACCTGGATTATCCTTGCTGCTCTTCTTAAACAAAGGGACAACATTAGCAATTCTCCAGTCCTCCGGTACCTCACCCGTGCTCAAGGATGCTGCAAAGATATCTGTCAAGGCCCCAGCTATTTCCTCTCTCGCTTCCCTCAATAACCTGGGATAGATCCCATCCGGACCTGGGGACTTGTCCACCCTAATGCCTTTTAGAATACCCAACACTTTGCCCCTCCTTATGCTGACTTGACCTACAGTAATCAAACATCTATCCCTAACCTCAGCATCCATCGTGTCTCTCTCCTCAGTGAATATCGATGCAAAGTACTCGTTAAGAATCTCACTCATTTTCTCTGACTCCTCACATACCTTCCCTCCTTTGTCCTTGAGTGGGCCAACCCTTTCTCTAGTTACCCTCTTGTTCCTTATGTATGAATAAAAGGCTTGGGATTTTCCTTAACCCTGTTTGCTGAAGATATTTCATGACCCCTTTTAGCCCTCTTAATTCCTCGTTTCAGATTGGTCTTTCTTTCCCGATATTCTTCAAAAGCTTCGTCTGTTTTCAGTCGCCTAGGTAGAATCACATGTCCACATATACCCTGTCATGCTGTCTACCCTGTCACACCCTGTAAGAATTCAGTACATTTCAATGAGATTACCTCTCGTTCTTCTGAACTCTAGAAAGTAAGGGCCTAGTTTCTTCACAATCTCTGATACTGAAAGTATCACATCTGTTACATAGTGGAATCTTTACAGTCATACCATTAGCCAAAGTGACACAGCATGATACTGAAGACAGTGAAATTGATGAATTGTATAAAACTTGTATTGAGGGTATTTTTAACCAGTTAACTATACCACATGCACATGAATTACCAGTGTTCTGTTTGCCTTCGCACGTTTTGGTGATTAACACCCGCACCCACATCAATAGTTTACATATGTTCATCCTATAAGTTGGACCTCTGCTTTTAGAATGACCTTGGAGGCTACAAAGGTCATCTTAAAGACCAATGTCTATGATATCCATAATAGAGAAAAGTCAGATTTTATCATGGATTCATGGTGAAAATGAAACAATGAAGAATTCTGTTAAATAGTTGACCAGTCATGATAAACGTATGTCTATTAATTTTAAGATGTATAATTGCCTAGCTGTGACAATCAGAGTTGGAAAGTGATATTGTTCCACTTGTGCAGTATGTTACGGGAAGTCTTATTTTCCTACAGCTGGATTTCCTGATCCAGGAATTACCTTTTGATTGAACATAGGTCTGATTTGCAAACCAACCAACTCTTACACGCGTTTACTTTAATTTTATAATTTGCTGAAGGTTAGCATTAAATAACCATTTCGTTATCTTGACATTGCTTGATAATTTAAATGTCTTTGGTGCAAAGATATCTTCAATTTATCATTAGTATCTGTATCTCTAAGATCTGGTTCAATCTATTCTAAGATAACATAAATCATATTTTGCTTTTTGAATTTCTTTAAAATGATTGCATTAGCAGAGAGGAAAGTCTTAAAATAGAGGAGTGGCACTTTGTTTGACCAGAAATTCTGGTCTGTCTTCTAAATTAAACAAAAAGTCTTTGAAATTATTTTGATGTGCTTGTAAATTGAAATTAGGAGCAATGGTGTTTACTGAGAAAATTTCATTGTGCCTTTCTCTGAATAATGCATCGTTGTTATGTGTTAAATACATATGACAAATGGGTAGTATGGCATAAAAATTCAGAGGCCAATTTTCAAGGAAACAAGCAGGTCCAGGGAACGACCTCCTGCCGCTGAAGATTGCAAGGAATTGATGTTTGTGCGTTGCTAATATTCAAGTAAATGTCAGCAACTAGTGCATCCCCAGGAGCAGTTTAGTCCAGTGAGGAATAAAAGTTTTGAACCACCATTATCGCAGGTCATGACAATGAAGTCTACCCAACATTGCGATACTGCGCTAGGTAAGAGAGGAGGAACAGCTGGCTGGGGAATGCTATGTGGCTGGGGAAGCATTCCTGTTCCTCCTGGTTCCATGTCAATTTAAAAAGAAACCATAGTCTCAGCCCCATTTAGGGACCCTATACCAGCAGAAGAGTCCACTTTCTCAGATGAATCCTAAAACAGGCGTAGTCTTTTGTCTATTTCAGACAGCTTCCACAGTCATAATAATGATTTGAGCTATTTCATATCAGGCATTTCTAAGGTGTAAGTTGCTGAAATTGGGCACAGTGAGATTCAATTTTATCCTGTTGTTTTGAGGCCAGTAGTTGAACCACAATAATTTCTTCATGTCTGAATCATAGAATCCCTACTGTATGGAAGCAGGCCATTTGGCCCATTTAAGTCAATACCTATCTTCCGAAGGGCATTCCACCAGACCCCCCCCCCCCTCTGTCGCTGTAACCCTGCACTTCCCATGGCTAATCCACCTAACCTGTACATCTTTGGACTGTGGGAGGAGACAGGAGCACCTGGAGGAAACCATGCAGACATGGGGAAAGTGTGCAAACTCCACACAGACAGTCTGCCGCGGCTAGAATCAAAGCCACATCCCTGGTGCTGTAGTCAATTAAGGTCAAAAACCAGGTTATTTTGGTTGGGTATTGGTGATCTATGCAAAATTTGTGTCATTATTATAACCAATGGTGTAATGGAAATTCTTGTGTATTTCCTCATGTTCTCTTTACTGATTCGGATATGTATGCTGCTAGGTTAACAAAAATAAGAGCACAAGGTGTAGATTTTACAACCACAATGATTATTTTAGCATATATGTTGCTGCAAGTTAAAGCGATTCTTGGTTTATTAGAATGATATTCTGTATCTATGTCTATTCTCCATTCCTATTTAACACAACTATATTTTGGGGCAAATTTTGGCTTATTGTAAAATAAACTTGTAGACTGCAAAGTGTGAATTTTTAAATGTATATTTAAAGATTGTTTAAGATATGATAAAAGATGTCTTAGTGAAATCAGTTGGACTTTATGGGCGCAACTTCCACGAAAGCCATTAGAGTATTTGTAGAATACTTCATTTTCAATGGTTGTTTTGGCCGGCAGATTTTTTTAACCAAACGATGAATGGTATTTGATGTTAGCTAGTCTCACCTTTTAACCTTTATTATACTTTTCCTGGAATTTGCTGTGAGTGTGAGATGGAAAAATTTAGGACACTGCAAGGAGTTTTGGGATCTCAATGAACCTGAAAGCAACCATGTATCTCCTTAACCCATAAAATTGAAGGATTTCACGATAACCAAAACTAGTATTTAGCAAGGAAGTTTGTTAAAATGGGTGGAATCCAGTGTCATATCAAATACTAAGAGATAGCAGAAGAACGAACGAGTTGAGAGAAAATGTGCCGAAGCAAAAGTAAAAACTAAAGTTAACTTTTTAAATTAAGTTACTAACAAGTAAAATCTGAAGGAATGAGGATCCATGTTTGAAATAGTTCAATTTCTGCACCAGGAAGTTTGGCTCCCAATAATTAACACTTATAACGTCATTAAGAAGGTGCTTAGCTTTAACTGTCTGCCTGAGTTTAATTTGTATATTAGTACAAGTACAGGACCTTCATTCCACTCAATGAGTTGAATAGTGAGTCAGACAGTCAGATACTGTTTTTGAGACGCTAGCAGTGGATCAACAAGATCAACAAAGCTACAACACCAGCTTATTACTTTCTGCATTTTACACATCTGACCTTTATGCAACTACCACAGCAATTTTAACAAACAACAAAGTGCTGTTAGACTTACTGTTATTTTGACAGAAATATTTGGGCCATTATTTTACGCAAAGATAACTTTGAGTATAAATTTGAAATTTGTGCAAATGGCAGCTGCCATATTCTATTGATTGATCTGTTCGGATTGTTCACACAACAAAGAAAGTACCAAAGTATTTGACTTTAGTGCTGTGACGCACAGAGGGAGTGGTGATATCTAAAAATAAATGGGGATTGGTGAGGTGTAAAAATAAACTCATTAGAAGTAGTAAGACCTGCTTCCTAGTAGACAGAAGAATCTCATCAGACTGGAGTTCATTTTCACACACCAATGTCCCTTAAGTTTTATTTTTGGGTTAGCTGGCCCTAGGTTAAAACTTTCCAGCATTAGTTTCAGATTGCTGACAGTGCAGAACGAAAAATATTGTCAGGATTCACATGGCTGATTTTGAGAAGAAATTTGATTGGAAAGACACATGAAAGTTAGGAAAGCGTGAATGGCCTGTTCTTGTTCTAGTAGCTTTTCACTTTTTGAGGTTCATATTACAAGTGGAGCAAAGTTGTCCAGCATGCTTCCATTTAGAAAAAAAGTTTTTTGCGTAACTTGGAACTCTGCAAGCCATGTATTTATAAATTCACGTCATGGTACACTGAACAATTTTATTAAATAAATAAATTAGTTTCTACATTAAAATGAACATTAAAGCTTTCCTTCATTCTGTAATAAATGGATTTATATTTTTCTACCACTGAGGCAGTAGTACTGAGATCAGTTCTTCCGAAACCACCTTGTTGAGTGCAAAATTCAAACAACCAGTGTGTAAGTAGGAACTGTTTAGTGGATCAAATGGCTTGGATCTGTGGACTGTATATGACCCATAGATCATGACTCGGATGTTACAGAGACTAGTCAGGGTCAACATGGCTGTGTGAAATCAAGATTACTTCGATGATTCTATTTTTTTGTAAGTGTACTTAGGGTAGAAAAGAAAGAAGCTATGGATGTGGTATCTTTGGATTTTCAGAAGACATTTAATAAGTTGCCGGATGGGAGGTTGTTCCTTTAAATTCAGGTTTATAGGATTGAGGATAGTATGTTAATATGTATTGAGGAATGGTTCGTGGAGTAAAACTACAGTAAGAATGTGTGACATTGTTGGAGGGTCACTGGACCCAAAACGTTAACTTTGATTTCTCTTCAGAGATGCTTCCAGACCTGCTGAGCTTTTCTAGCAACTGCTGTTCTCGTTTGTGACATAGTTGGATGTCAGGGTGGAACTAGTGTTTGGGCCTCAGCCCATGATAATCTATCTGCAGTCTCCTTGGAGGGGGGGCTGCAAAGTGTCTGCCAAAGCATGTGGCCCAGTTAAGTGATTGCACAGGAAGATAGGAGATGGAAAGGGGAGATATGAAATTATGCACTTCAGGAACACTGCAAGAGCAAAATAATTTTTTGCAATGTGAATGGTTAGTTTTTGTATGCAGGGATTTGGGGACAATGTACATAAATCATAAATTTAATATGCAAGCAATGGGAAGGCAAGTACTTGTTACACAGGGTTACTAATTTGAACAATGAAGCTTTGCTACAATTCTAAAGGACTTTAGTGAATCTACGTCTGGAATGTTGTGTGCAACTTTGACTTCTCAATCTAAGGAAAGACATCCTTACATTTCAAAGGATGCAACAAATGTCTACTTGTTTGATTTCTGGTATGGAAGGGCTGATCAAATAGAAGAGATTTTGTGGAATGAACCTATGTTCTCTGGCATTTGGAAGAAATGAGTGGTATAATCTTTTTGAGACACATAAATGACTCGTCCCCATTTCAGATCGATCCAGTTTTTGCTGGGGGTCGGGGGTGGCTCTTAATGGAAGAAACCCAAACTCAGCAGGGTTGTTGAGCTTAGTGCTGAGCACAAACAGATGCCGGTTTGGCCAGTCAAAGCACCTTAGCCAGTAGTTTGCCACTTATGAATAGGTGTGTTGTTCAAGGACTTTTTTTAAAATTCTTTCATGGATGTGGGTGTTGATGGGCCAGCATGAAAGGTGGTGTTGAGCGGCTCTTTTGAACCACTGCAGTTGTAAGTGAATCCACTGTTAGGGCATTTTTAACTTCACATGGTTCCTGAGGTCTGTAATGGTAGATACTGAGCAAGTCACCAGAGAGATACATTGTGAGGAGGAAGTCCAGGGAATTGTACTGTTTCCTTTGGATATAGTTACTTAGCATATGCACAAGGAGTTATGCCACTGGATCTCCAAATAAGATGTTCTCCCTTGTACTTCTCTGCGCATAGTAACATTCAATTGATCATGTTGTTCACTCAAAATGACTGTGGATGTCCTCTTACCACAGTGTGTATGAGGACATGGGGATTGGCTGGAGAGAACGTGTTGGCATGGAAATGGCATGTAGAGTGGGTTTGTGGATGTGAGGGCTTGTTTGAAGCAACTAGATCTAAGTCTTGGAGAACCAAAGCAGGGCTTGCATTTGCACACACTGGCCTCAGTGGCCATCGAGGATCTTCTGCAGATATTGATGGGGCCAACTTGATCCTGCCTCCCCAGAACCAAAATTGGGTCCAGTTGGCACCTTTAACCAAAGTGGTGTGCTGAGCCAGAAAATTTTCAGATTCAAGCAACTCATCTTGGCAGTAAAAATCAGGCCTATAAAATTGTGATGCTTTTTACAAAATAAGCAACTTTTGTAACAGACATAACTATTAAACGAGTTTATTTGCAAAGAGAATTGATAGCAGAAGTTGGCACTAAAATATTGAATAGTTTGGATATTGATATTTGGAACCAGACAATGAACTGAAAATTCAAGCCAATTTGAGGAAGGGATGAAGCAGTGTCACGGGTAGAACATTTTTTGTGACTTTGAGTTTAAATATTTCTGAACTGTACAAATATTTTTTAACTTTTCACTGTTAGTGGAGTTTGTGGTTCTGTCTTAATGCTGCTGCCTTTTCGCTGCCTTTTGTTTCAGATTATTGAATTAGAGCTCGATTAACTAGTAAATGATACAAATCCCATTTCAGCTTTCACAAATTTTTAAGCATCAGATTTGTCCGTGATATATTTTTATTCATTCATAAAAGGTATTGAATTGCTTAGTAATATGTCTAAAAACAATTCACAAAATGATTAATCAAGCAATATGGTCAGGCAGTCATACGGAGCAAAGGTTAAGGATAACCAAAGTTTTAACATTTGCATCTTAAAATCTTTTGATACCAAAGATATCATGTGGCAGCAAATCAGACATCCTGTTTTGGAGTAGATATTATGGTGTAGGGTTTATACGTGGTTATGCTAGTAATAACAATGCAGTCTGAATTGACTGAATCAGTGCAAAAATTAGAATGTTTTAAATAGATGAGTTTTTCCTAAAACCACTTGTATTCCTACTCTCGAGAATATCTTATGATGGCTCACAATGCAGTTTGCCCAAAATAAGGACCCTACAAAATTGATCATGCTGCTGATCAAAGTTGAGATTTCACTGCAGACCTTCAGCTTGAGCTGGTTTTCTTTAGTACAAAGGCACTAATAGACCTTCTTTAAAATTTATTTCAGATCTAAAGTATTTAATTTACTCAGCTGCTGACAAGTGCACAACAACTAAACAATTAAATAGCTTAGAATTGTATCTTCAGCTGTTTTTGGTGCTTTAAAATCTGATTATTCACAGCCAGAGTATCCTTCTGAACTGTATTAACAAAATTGCATCAGGTTATTATTCTTCAGTATACCAAAGAATACTTGGTAATAGAAAAGAAAAAAGAACAATTATGTTCTGTTACTACGCCCAATTGGTTTAGCTTGTGGAAAACTTTGTTGCAATTGCAATTTTTACAGAAACTTGATTTTAACCTGATTAATAGAATTCCAAGTGCATCTTGGGCACAATTTCCAGAATGTGCACGAAGCATTAACATTTAATGAGGGTGTAAGTTTATTTTGACTGGTGCTTTAAAACTGTATTTTAAAATTCAGTGAAAATGGAGAAGGAATGAACAAAGGTTGCTCTTTGAAGTAGTCAGGAATAAAGGGTCCAATTCATTAGAGACCTTACTAAACATGTTGCTGACTACAAACTTTTTACTTATATCAACATTATTTTTATTTCTTTATGGAGCTTATCGTTTTAGTAAGTACCCATCAACTATACGTTTTAAATGGTGGAATCATGTAGCTGTATTGTATGTTACTAAATAACTTCATATGGGTATAGTGATTTTGGGTATGGACATAGTAATAAATTTCATTTGTGACGGATCCAATTTATTTCATTTTTTTTATTTGACAGCAACATGATGAACAGCCTGTGTGTATGACCATCGATCCATTTATCTCTAACTTTTGCAAGTTGTATGTCACCAATTTTACATATTCTCTGTATTTCCTGTCATTACAATTTTTCAGTCATACTTTTGCTGTCAGCAGTCTTGCTTGATACAAAACAAAACCAAATCATGATTAACAAGAGAGTTACTACCAATTAACAAAAGTTGATTAAATCTGTGCTTTTTAATATATAAAAGTTCTACCTTGTTTTACTCTAACTGAAAGTTCTAATTTCCAAAGGTTCATAGCTATTTTCTTAAATGTGCAAAAGTTCAACATTGTATTAGCTTCTATATTGAAATAGTTCTCGCACGGTTTTTATTTTGAGGCAGCCACTCTGTTATAAACCTGGGCTTTAAATTAATATTTTTCTCCATAATGATTATCAAGCATACTATATATTTTGAGCAAATGACAAAAACATAAGCATAGTCAATTGTCAAGAGAATGCAAGTGACTGAGCAGCTTCTCTTGTTCTACCTTGAGAACTTGATTAATCATGCTTAACACCTCCATCAAATCACTTGTACACTCCCTTACTCAAGGGAATAAAATTTAGTCTACCCACGTAGACTAGGTGGGAAGTCTGGTATGGTCTAGACTGGTCTAGTCCAGTCTTTTTCATTTATGAGCCCATAAATGGCACCCTGCTATGGATTTAGAATGGAGAAACAATGGGAACTTTGGAATGGAGGAACATTGGGCTCCAATTGTGATGGTAACGTTACAAGTTCATCTGTATCTAGTTCGGGTTCTTCCTAAATGCAGTTTTGGAAACAGAGTAAAACAGATTTATTTATCATAAATTAACAAAAAAGAAAATCTTAACCATAGTTTCCAACTTTAAAAATTTTAATAAACAAAAAAAACTTGGTCTAAAGAACATCTCACAAGGCTCCCTTGAAGAAATAAATGCTTTTAAGATTTTTCCTGGGCCTTATGGTCATTTGTACAATATAGTAGTCAAAATGATGTTTTGAATGTGGTTTTGTTGCTAATTATGAAGACAATAAGAAGGTACAAATTTCTTTTCTTGGAATAGTTACAAAACTAAATAATTCTAGAGTATAATGAGGCCCAGTTTCCATGGATCTGATGACCTCACTGTTAAAATATTTTTCTTTGTATTCATTACATTCTCGTGTGACTATTAAACAGACATTCAGTATACATAGTCACTGGAATAACAGCGATGGAAATGAGCTCAGTATATATAGGCACTGAGTAACAGCGATGGAAACAAGTCCAGGGGTCTGAAAAATGAAGGGTCACCAAGGTGCCAAAGTGCTGCATTCTTGAATGAAAGGTTCAATTCAATTGGTTGAAGTTGTATTGCTTCACATCAAAATAAATTGTGTTGAATTGTTCTCGGGCACATTTTAATCATGTGATTCAAAAACTACGCAGTGTTCGAACAGTAACACACAGTAGTGGTAAATTCATGGAAGTAGCTTTTTAAATCTCAGCTTAACGTGTGTACAGTTTTGAAATGGAAAGCAATGAGTAGTTGTGCAAACAGGTTATCTTATCAAACAGGAAATGCTGATGGAAGTGTTTTTTTTTGATGTATTGACTGCAGGCCTAGTAAAATCTAAATGTCACATTGGTAACATTTGTTCCAACCTACATCATCTGCTGGTAAATGAAGTTATTCCTCATCTCAAAATAACAATGAAGGGTAAGGGTGTCAACATTAAGCTTCGCATGGGTGACTAGTAGTTGTATTGTATTGAATTAGCTTTATTGTCACATGCTCAAATGAGTACAGTGAAAAGTTTACAGTCACTGCATGACAGTGCCATCTTAGGTGCAAAGGTATCTAGGTAGAGATACACAAGATCAAATTCTTAAGAAACAAAAAGAAATTAGAAAAGTAAGAAAAACAGTCCAGCATTAGAGGTCATAGGAATAAATTAGAAAAATAGGAAGTAAAAAGTTCAGAATAGGAGTCTTTCCTACTCAGTTCATGCCATCACCAAGCCTCAAGGGAGACCGCTACTGCCTTCCCGCTGCCTGCACCATACCCACCAACACCCGACTTGTAGGAGTCGCCCCAAGTTTAGGCGCCAGCTGTTTGCCACTGTGCCCACTTCACTGATGTTACTGAACCCACACTCGCCCCACAACCAAGATTCCCTGCCTCCGCTGCCAGGCCAGGCCTTTGTTGGGCCATGATTCCTGCTTTGGCTGCAGATGTTGCCTTGCTGGCACCGCCATCATGAAGAGCCTGCTGCCGCTGGAGGGAGCTTTGCTGCTGTCGCCAGTCGCCGAGCGCTGGGAGAACGACCTCGCTGCTGATGCCATCAGCCTTGAATAGGGAGAAAATGCACTCGATGCTGCCACTGCCTCCTATAGTCGGGAGAAGCCACATCTGCCACTCAGCATGCAGCCAGACGTCATTGTTGTGCTGGTGCTGCTGACCACGCCAGTCTGTGGGGTCAAGTACCCACACAAGCAGGATTTTTAGGTTAGCTTTCAGCGGTAGCTGTTGGAGTTGTGAAAACTGCTATATCTCTCTCTCTTACTGTCCCCATTTATTACAGCTGAGAGGTGGGTTCTCTTCCTGCTGCTAGAATTGCGTGTGAGACAATCAATTTTACTGAATTTGCCTTTGCCAAGGGTGTGTTTATGGGATAATACATTATTGGAACAGTTAATTAGTAGTAGCTAATATATATTGTTTTGTTAAGCATTTTGATAGTTACAGTTAAGCCAATTTATTTTTATTTTGTCTGTATTTTAACTGTAGTGTAAAAATAAAGCACGTTTTGCTTAGAGTAGTTTGACCAATTGAATTTCATCAGGAATGCAATGCCTTACACATACCTTTAAAATAAGAAAAAGTTAGAGTGTAGGCTTTCTTCTTAATATATTTTGACAGGGTTTGGTCTGGTCCATAACACTATAACAGTAGCTACACTTCAGATGTATTTAAGAGGTAGCAAAGTATCTGGGAAATCCTGATGCTATAAACGCAAGTCTTCCATTATGTTTAGTCTTGGTTCCACTTTATCACATGTAAATATAACTTATTGGAAAATTGTTCACATATTGCAATCACTTTTCAAAATAGAATGCAAAAAAATGTTTCATGAACAATTAAGGGAGGTTGATTTCCTTGCTATCAGGTACGCCAAAGTGATTTCCTCCTGTTTAGAGGTGGGAATCTGTTTTGCTCCTTGATTATTAATTATGCTCCTTATTGTTTCTCTGTGGAAGTTGTCTGTTCTATTATATAGTTGCACCAACTTTCCCTGGTTACTCCATGGTAAGAAATGAATTTTAGCCAGGAAAAGGAGTGCCAGATCGCCAGAACTAGTAAACTTGATCTGAATGCAGTTTCTCTGGTGCTAGGTTGACTATGCTAATTGAGTGAAATCGTTAGGAGCTTTGCTGTTGCACCAAGGTTGTAATTCTGGGGTTCTTCAATTATGATCAAATCTGGAGTAATAGGTGTGGCATCATATAGGAACTTAAAACAAAACTTTGAAATTTAGCAGCTGTATCTGCTACCCACTGCTAGAATTTAGTGGAAGTGTCAGGAAGCTTATGTCTTTGAAACTTCCTAACTTGGCAGACATGTCATCTTTGAAAAGACCCCCACCTGCCTTTTTTCACTTAAAGAGGTGGGATAGGAGAGGGTTGGGTCCATCACATTCCAAGGTAGACTTGTGGCTGTTGGATCATCAAGTTGGCAGGTTAAATTGCCCACCTCTGTTTACTGGGAAATCACCCCAATTTTAATTAAGTATCAGGCCCTCAAATCCTCACCATGCCATATTCCCCTCCAAATCCCTCATATTCCTCAATTGCCATACTATGTCTATGCTCCTATACATTCCATATATTCTCTGTAGCTACTTACCTGGTATTCACTATGGGTGGATCGCAGGCTATTTATTTGAAATGGAGATGAAAATTGAAAATTGTAACAACTTAATACAGCTCTCACTCCAACATACTTTATACTGAAAAAAATTCTCATTCATAAAATGCATTTAAAAAATGCAAATACTCTCAGGATCAACTGTTGTGAAAACAAACAATCATGTATTTGATTTACCTCATCAAAGAGAGATAATCCTTTAATAATCTCTTGAAACTCTCAATAGAAGCATGAACACTCCCTCTGCTGCGATAAATAATTCAACAGCTTCTGAAACTCAACCAAACATTCATAAGGGGCTCAGCTATAATAACAGCTCTGGAAGTGTGAATAATGGAGTCTGTTAAAACTGATAAAATGAACGGTTTATGTTTTTCTCCACTACATCAAAGATGTCCAGTCAGTCAAAGCAGTCCACGAGCAGCTCATTATTTTCTAAGTGAAAGATCCCTTTTTAATATTCTTTAAATACTGAAATTGAAGTCACTTCAATAATTGGTTATAAATTAGGAAATAATATGTTAATACTGTGTGTGTGTTTAAACAAAAATTACAAATTAATTCAATGTGCTTATTTTTCTGCTGTCTGCACTCTAGCAGAACTCCATTGCTGGTGTGTTGTAAATTTAAAATTTTGTCGAATAGCTTGACTAATATAAATGTGTTCGACATATGTCTCTGCAATCCTAATATTAGCAATTGGCCTGGGTTTTCCGGAGAACCTCCCATCTAAGTTGGTGAATTTGATCAGAAATTCTGCCCTTCCTTACTGTTATTTTATCTGTCCTTTATTGGTTGTAGGTTCTTTTGATTCTGCAGATTGTAATTAATGCATAACTGCTTTGAACATGAAAAATAGAGGATTCATCTTCGTATAGTGTTATAGAAGGTTACAATTGTTAACATTTGCTGGAACAGCCAGAAAGCTTTCAGTTTGATTTTTCACAGCAGACTGTCTTGGAACGCTGTGCATGAGACGTATTTCTGTCAGTCCATTATTGATCATGTTAGTTGATTGGCACTTCTGTAACAGTGATTTTAGACCAATGAAATCATTAAGAAAAAAATCCACCCTCCTTGAGGCAACTGATCTTTCTGACATTTCAGTGTTGCTTTCTTTCAAATCTGTGTGATACCTCATTCGGAGACAAGAGTGGAAAGACTTGGCAGCATTTCACCCATATTAGGTCTTTCCTCCTACCAATTTTCCAGGCTGGAACCCAGACCTGATCCTTTGTCCACAACGGATGCTATACATTCTACTAGTCTGGACTTCTGTTGGGTGTAGCCCCCATCCATGTTTTCTGATGTCCTGCCACAAATAAAAACAGAATAGAAAAGTACAAAATACAAGGAAGAAACTGACAGATATAAAAACACAAACAGAAGACAAGCACTCACAGATGAAAAGAGAGATAGTCAGAACAATACTTGGAGATGGGGAAGCATTCATACAACAGTTACTGAATAGAGAATGATTTCTTGAGCATTGAGGGAAAGTAATCTTTTCCTGGCACACCTCTTGACCTGCACATTGTTCTTCTGATTTGATAATGCAGTATTGAGAGGTGCTGCACTCTGAGGTTTCAGATTGTGACGATATACAGTTCTACTCATGGGCAAAAACACCTTAAACATGTTCAGTTCTAAACTGTCCTTTAGCTGTGCTGCTTATCATGCCAACAGTGCCAGATTAATACTCCTGCTTTTGTAAAATCATCAACAACTCATTGTGAACAATATCACTGGATTGTGTGTGAACCCAAGCCTATTTCCATTTATTTTGTGACATTCTGTTAAACTATAATTTGAATCTGAGCATTCTTTAGATATAAGAAACTGCTTAGTCAATAATAGTGGTAAAAGCCCCCAAACATTTGTCCTTGCAAGATTACCATCTTTGTAATATCTTTTATTGTAGTTTTACAATTTTGTTTTTAAGGGTTAACTCAACACAAGACTACATATGCACTGTAAGGCAGCAACAGCATGCTGTATACAAAGCTCAGAGATCCCACAAACGTACGATCACATTAAAGTTCTGGAGATCTGCCACATCCAGACATGAATGGTGGTGGAAAATTTTAATAAACAAAACTCCCCAGCCTCAACCCACTCAAAATATCCTTTTACTTTCATGTTGGGTAGGTGATCTTCTCACAGTCCCATGCTACTATGACTGAAAATGTCAACTGGATTAATTTACTGTCTCAGTTATATATTTACCCTTCCTTTCCATTAGGAAGTGTCTAGACTCAAATTGTATATTGTTGAACAGTATAGTTTGTCACTGTGTTTTTCATAGGATACTTAAGCTCATGAAAAAATTATACAGAAAGCAAAATGACAAATTCCCCAGTGAACGTATTTTCAAACCGCAGGACTAATTTTCAGTTAATGTACTTTCAGTGCATCAGGTTTGTTTGTTTGCAGCATTGGTTGAAAATAGTCTGAAATGGTTAATACTTCCGCCAAGCATTTGTTGTTATATGGACTTGTGGACAGAACAGCCTAGGATTTCAAAGGAGTGTAATCGAACATCTAGTCCAGTTCAAAATCTTTTAAACAATGTCTAGGCTAACTTGGTAACATTAAGTCAGACCAGGTAGTAGCTTTCCTCCACTATAGTAGAGTAAATAGGTACTGTATTTTCTCTCACTTCAAGGGGCTAGTGGCAGCAATGTCAACCAGTGTAGACAGCTGGCACCTCCATACATTAGCACATCTTTACACATACGATAAGTGTACAATAATTGCAATCTTTCTATTTTAAAAATAGACGCAGAATTAACTGGATTTGAGTACAAATTAAAACCGTATTAAAGAAATGATATATAAAGCACTTTTTCCTTTTGCCCAATCCTTGCCCCTTTTTCATGTAGAGAGAGACTATTCCAGCCTATGTGAGAAGCAGCCAATTGGAAGACTACTTTTTCGTCAGTTCTGTGAAGCGCAGCCTGAACTTCAGCACTACATCAATTTTCTTGACTTAGTGGTAAGTTGGTTATGGAATTTATTTTTAATATAAAATAAAAGTATTTGGGTGTTGTGTTTGGACACTTGAGTGCCTAGGTTAAACAGGTTTTAAAATTTTTTTTTTGATGTTTTTTACCCAACCTCAACCTAATGGTTGGCTGCAGACTTGGAGCAATTATTTGGGAAATCACCTTCGGAAGAAAGCCAATCCTTGAATGACGACATTATCTACTTCATGCCCACTGTCTTCATGAGGTCCTGTATCCAATCATATTGTCAGACTGTCATAGAGTCTTAACGTTGTACAGCATGGAAACAGACCCTCTGGTCCAATTTGTCCATACTGACCAGATATCCTAAATTAACCCAGTCCCATTTGCCAGCATTTGACCCATATCCTTCTAAACCCTTCCTATTCATGTACCCATTCAGATGCCTTTTAAATGTTGTAATTCTACTAGCCTCCACCACTTCCCCTGGCAGCTCATTCCATACACGTACCACCCTGTGTGTGAAAAAGTTGCCCCTTAGGTCCCTTTTATATCTTGCCCCTCTCACCTTCAACCTATGCCCTCTAGTTGTGGGCTCCCCCACCCTGGGGAAAAAGACCTTGGCAATTCATCCTATCCATGCCTCTCATGATTTTATAAACATCTATAAAAACATGTTTCCTTCTAGAATATATTTTAGTTGGAGTTTAACTATACTATAAAGTAAATTTAAGTCTTTTTTGGTGGAAGAGGATTTGTAGGTTTTACTCAGATTGTTCAGATATAATTTGTAAGTTTAGCAAGTCTACTGCAATACCATGTAAAGCTGGGACTGTCCCAAATACCTTTAGCCAACTCCTACTCCGATGACCAAGCAGCTCTGGCTGAGGCTGATTTTGGGTTTGGTCACTAAGCATAGGTAGAACTGTTGGTATTGGAGGTAGTATATTAGCATGTATAGAGGATTGGCTAACTAATAGAAAACAGACAGCAAGGAAAGGAGGGCATTTTTTAGGATGGCAACCAGTGGTTTGCCACAGAGATCAGTACTGTGAGCACAATAATGACAATATATATTAATAGCTTGAATGAGTAAGATGAATGTTCTGTAGCCAAGACTGCGGACAACACAAAAATAGGTGGGAAGGTAAGTGGTGAGGATGACACACAGAATCTGCAAAGGTTAGGTGAATGGGCAAAAACTGGGCAAATGAAACATAAAGGGAATATGTTGTGGGGAAAATTTCAAGTTATGCACATTGGCAAGTAGAATAGAAGACTGAATTTAATTTTCAATGGTGAAAGGTTGCAGAAAGCGACAGCACAGAGGGATTTGGGAGTCCTTATCACAAAATGCTAGCATTAAAATTCAGCAAGTAATAGGAAAGGCAAGTGGAATGTTGGCCTTTAGTTCAAAGGGGATAGAGTATAAACATAAGAAAGTTTTACTAAAACTATTTAAGGCACTAGCCACTAGATCACAGCTAGCTTACTGTGAACAGTTTTGATCCCCTTATCTAAGAAAAGATAAACTGACATTGGTAGAAGTTCAGAGAAGGTTCGCTTGGCTGATCCTGGGATGGGGAGACCCTCTTATGAGGAGAAGTTAAGTAGCTTGGGTGTATATTCATTGGAGTTTAGAAGAATGAGGGGTATTCTTACTGAAATATACAAGATTCTTAGAAGAATTGACAGTATAGATGCAGAAAATTGTTTTCAATTCTGGGAGAATCTATCTCCAGAGGGCATAATATCAGAACAAACGGTCACCCATTACAGACAGAGGAGGAATTTCATTTCTGAGGGTAGTGAATCTATGGAATTACTTACTGCAAAGACCTTTAGAGGCTGGGTCGTTAAGTATATTTCAAGGCTGACCCACATGGATTTTTAATCATTAAAGGAATCAAAGGTTACGGTGAAAAGGTAGGAAAGCGGAATGAGGTTTATCAGATCAAACATGATATCATTGAATGGTGAAGAGACTCGATGGGCCGAATAGCCTGTTTTGGCTCCGATGTCTCGTGATCTGTGTATGTACCCAAGTAAACTCAGTGTATATTAGGTACAGCTCACATGAGGCTTTGTTTAATGTACTTAAATTCTTTTCAGTTGGATCCTGGTGTCTGTGTTCCCACGGACATGCAAACATTTTCATTCAAATCAATTGAACTACTGTGTGGAGTTTCTAACAGTTAGCAAAATACATGAAAAGCAAGTGCTCAGTTACTGACATATTATGACCACTGAGCCAGAAGATTGTTGCTTTGAACCACAGGATAAACACGTTTTACAGCCTGATGATGCAATTCTAAGACAATACTGCCTTTTTAGTGGTACAGCACTTTACATGAAGTATTGAACTGTTCTGTGTGTTTTGGTGCCTCAGGTAGGCGTTGAAGTCCAATGATATTATTAAATAACAGGAAATGATGACCACTGAAGGCCAATGTCCCTTACCAACATTTACCCCCTCAGTGAATAGAACCGAAACACAAGCTAACTCTTGTTTCACCTCATCACCGTTGAGAGAGCTGTAACTTGTAGTTAGCACTCCCTTTGTCTCTTGCTGTTGGCACTTTCACCACCTGTTCCACTCGCTATTTTCAACAGCCTAAAAACTATTATTTTCCATCCCCCTTCCATCCCAAAGAATCATCACATTGGATTGGAAACGTTAATTTTGTTTCTTCGTCCACATGCTGCCACACCTGCTGAGTTTCTCTAACATTTCTTGCTTTTATGTCAGAATAGTGTTGATCTTTATACAAGTTCAGTTATTCTATTAATCAAGGATTCAAAGTAAAGCGGAATCAAATATTTATATCTGTAAATTCATTAGCCATAATACCATGAACTATACTGAAGTTGTATTAAATGAGGTTAAATTGAAATTCAGAATACAATACCTTATCAGCTTCTTAATGTTGATATATTTACACAGGACAAATAATATCGTAAAATGATCATAAATTGAAGCAGAAATAGCAGACGGTGGAAATTGACTAGGTTTTAATATCTAGCCATTGGCATTTCTGAAATTGAGTGGATTGATATCATTCTGCATTAATATTTTGTTTCATTTTAATATTAATTGTTAATTCAATATTTAAAAAAGTCAATTATGTACAACTGTGATGTTTTATGATACAGGTGAGAATACGTTCCCTAATTGCCCCTGAGAAGATGTGTTGAACTGCTGTCTTGAGCTGTAGCAGTTCATCCTGGTGTTGGTATATCCAAAGTGCTGTTAGGAACCGAGTTCCAGGATTTTGACTCAGTGACAGCGAAGGAATAGCAATATAGATTTAAGTCAGGATGGTGTGTGACGGTGGGTTATCTTTCAGAGTCATGTTCTCATGTACCTGTTGCATTTAGCCTTCTAAGTAGTCAAGGTTATGGGTTTGGAAGGTGCTACTGAAGGAGACCTGCTTAGTTGCTCTGGTACATCTTATAGATGGTACTCATTGCTACCACTGTGCATAGTTTTGGCGGGAGTGAATGTCATTGGTGATAGATGGAGCTGCTTTGTCCTAGATGACGTTGAGCAGCCTGTGTTTTTGGAGCAGCACTCATCCAGGCAAGTGGGGAGTATCCCATCACATTCCTGACTTGTGCCCTACACAAGTAGACTTACTTTGAGGAACTGGGGATGAGTTCCTTCTCTTGAAATCCCCAGCCTCTACACTGCTTTTGCAGCCACCGTATTTATTTGGCTGTCCAATCAAGTTTCCAGTCAAGAGATCTCCAGTTAGGTTAATGGGCGATTTCAGCTTTGGTAATGCAGCTATATGTTAAGGTTAGATTCTGTCTTGCCTGACACAGGTGTGGCTTGAATATTACGTGCCACTTGTCAGCCCATGCTAAAGTTATACAGGTCTTATTGCTTTCAGGTGTGGACTGCTTCAGTATCCCAGGAGTTCAAAATGGCTCAATGAACAAAATGTCAATGTAATAACTATTGAATATATTCAGACATGAAAGATTAGAGTATTGAAAATAATAATAGCCACGTTGGATGCATTTACAACTGGTGCAATCTAAATACATATTGTAATGGAAAAGTTAATATTAATGCTGAGGTTCAAATAGTCATTAGGGTAAGTAGAACTTGGAATGATGTGTAAAAGAAACATTCCAAAGTGTGTTCAGGATTTTAGGCATCTAAGCTGTGTCCATTTGTGATTACACCGTGTTCTCTTCCTACATGACCTAGATAACCTTCCCTCCTAAATCAAGACCAAGACTACAAGATGTAGCAGACGAGGAGGAGAGGAAATGTTGTAGATCATTGTTTCTATGAACGGTAATTTGACACATCTTCAACTTGAAAGTACTTCAGTAGATTTTAACGAAAATTCTAAATGGTTGTATGAAATTTAAGGCTTCATTTGATTTTAACCAGATGTAAAATGCTAGAAGTTAACAATGTAGCTATAATTTATACAAGCATTAGAGGCAAATATAAAACTCCAGTTGAAGCAAATTTTAATGACAGATGAATGAAACAACATTATAAATGTTATTACAGTTGGTTCCCCTTTACACATTTACATCTTTTGAGCAATTTCTTGTTGCATTTACATTTTTGCATTAATTCTGTTCTCAAAAATATTTAATTCTATGGTGATTTATTGTCCTGTTTCTTGATGGCCAATTTGTGAATTTGTCATCTTTGCAACAGACTAGGTATTGATTCTTTGTACTGCATAAGGAAGGCATTCATCCCTGCTTGCTAACATGCCTAGAAGCCTTGTACAAGTTTCTTCTTATGCCCTGCAGTATCTTGCTGGTGTTCCAACAACAGTGGGGAGATTCAACCCACAAACACCCAAGGTTCTTGTCAAAATTCAGTCATGGTAGTGTAAATCTCACTCACTCACTCACACACACACACACACACACACACACACACACAGCGACACACAATGAGGAGTAGTTCCTCTAATCACACATTCTGTCAGATTCTTGCAGTTTCAACTCCTCCAACTACAAGTTCCCTTTCTCCTCCTCCATCTCCCTAAGAGACAGATTGGAGGAGCAGCAAGGTTGGAGAGAGGGATCCTGGGATTGGAAGAATTACTCTGGCTTGCCCTGGGACTGCCATCCAGGAGTTCACCTGCACAGTTATGAATTGCTACTTGAGGAGAAGCAAACAGTGAAAGGAAGGGAGAACTTCTCCATTGGTAACAAGGTTGATGCTGATCCAGGGAGCTTTCACTGACTCAGCCTTGCTAAGTGCATGCTGGAGCTAGGTCCAGTTAGTGTTTGAGGGTCTGCCGGTTGGGTCGATCCCTTGGTTAAAGGCTATCCCAGTGAGCAACCATTTGGGAAGAAAACTCCCAACCTGAGGAAGCATACTACAATTGACAGAAGTTACTAAACACACAAGTTAGCAACAGGTCAAAATCCTGGAACTCCCTCCCAGATGGCATTGTGGGTCTACCTAACATGGACTGTGGTGGTTGACGAAGAGAACTCACCACATCCTTCTCAAGGGACAACTCGGAGTGAGCAGTAAACGGGGGCCAGCCAGCGACACCCACGTTCCATGAATGAGGATTAAAAATTGATCAGCTACAATAATACCATCTTTGATTCTGACCTGCAGTAAGCAGTCTTTTCACAGATCCTGTGGGTGGTTCCTAGAGAGCCCTCGAAGGATTAGATTTACATTTTGCTTATTCTGTGCTGGACAACAGCCCTGTCAGTGGGATTTACCTACTTTGCAACTGCTGCTGTTCTAATTCCCATTCTGTCCCCTCTCCCTCTCTGTAGACTAATATGGTAGAATGCCCTGAGATCCTCAGTGATTCCCTGATTTTATCTAAACTCACCCCCTCGGTCCCGAGGGAGGGATTGACAGTGGGAATGAATACAGCAGGTATGCAGAGCGGCAGAAGCACCCCCAGCACAGCAGCAGTGTGTGTCTGCAGTGACTCTACACTCCAGGCATCACCCTAGCTACGTGCAGATTATATTGTTAGTCAAAAAAATACTTTGAGCCAAAGTGAACGATTTTTAAAAGAAATGCCTTTCACTCACTTGTGTATTTCCAATGGGTAAGAAATGCACAGTAACAAAATATTATACCACTCAGGAAGCTGAACGTTTTGTTCGTTCTTATTATATTTAAGTTGGGCAGCAGGTCACTGCCCTTTGATTACTCCACATCAAGGCCTGTGATGGTAGATCTCACTGACCTAGCTATAAGGTGAAATGGTAGGAGGAAGGAAGGATCACGTCACAACCTGGGTATGGTGGTGGAAAGGTAACTGAGTGAAGGGCCCCAGAAATTTATGCCAAAGTCTCCTGATCTGCACACATAACTCAGTCTGAATTTGAGTGCTGGCAAACTAAGTTAAAAGGTGGGAGGGAGTAGAAGAGTCCAAAGATTTAAAAGCCTTGGATGGGTAACAAAGCACTGTTCAGATTAGAGTTAATGAAATCCAATACAGCAACTTAAATTTGTCTAGCACCTTTTAACATAATGAAACATTAAGGTGCTTCACAGAAGCTTTGAAATCTCAAGGTTAAAAGCAGTTGGTATGCGAGAGGCCAGCCAGGAATGTGTTGGAATAAGGAAGTAGTGGACCCTACAGCCTACAAATCTACCCACCATTCAATATGACAATGCCTTTTCTTCACCTTCAACTTCATTATCCCATTCATCTCTCTGTATTCTTTGATTCCCTGGCATCAAAATGTATTCAATGATGAACCATCCACAGCCTTCTGATATAAAGAATTTTATGGATTCTGATCCTTTTAAGTTAAAGGACATCTACTCAACTTACTCCTAAATAATTTTCCCCTTTATTGTGAGACTGTGCACCTGCATATGGTTGTCCCCTTCAGAACCTTGTATGTTTCAAAGAGATCGCCTCTCATTCTTCTCAACAGCAAAGAATGTAGACCCAATTTAATCAACCTCTTATCATAGGTCAACCTTTTCATCCTAGAGTTCAACCAAGTGAGTTTGGTTTTAATGCAGGCATATTTTTTCTTAAATGTTGTTCTGACCAGTCCCAGACAAGGATTTCCCAATTCATTATGGTTCCGGATGGCACATCCAAAATCATTAAGCTCCCAGGTGACAAAAGATGCATTGGTTATTTATCCACACTCTCAGTTAGTTGCGACAAGGTTAATTTTTCAGAAGCTCCCCTTCCCCTCTGGATACCTTTCTCCTAGACCAACTAAAGACCAACTAAATTTTATATCTTAAAAGGAACCAAGTTAACTAGACTTGCTTGAGTTAACAAAAGAGAGTTTTTTTTTTAGATACTGAACATGAGAATAAATAAGACGAACATGTTTTCACAGATTACAATAAGAAGTGAGTCCAAAAATAAATATGGATTTGTCTGAGTCACTCATGGAGTGTTTATAGTCGAGCATTACATTGAATGTTACCAATAGCATTGACACTGTTAATTTCAATCAGTTTCAAGATTCTTGGCTTTGAGGGTTGTCTGAAATTCCTTTGTCCTACTTATTTCAGGCAGCACTTGGAGTGAGATAGTAATGTTCCCTTTCTTTACCTGCAGTGCCAGAGTGTTAAATGGCTGTTCTCAAAGCTGTATCTTTGTAAGCCCACTAATTCACACACTAGAACATCAAGCTATTAGTACATACAGACAAGGGTTGAAGCTCACTTTTAATCCTGTGTTTTGCATATCCCTCGAAGGAGAAAACACCAACATGTCTGCAGGAAATGACTTCCTGCTAAGAGGAGTTCTCTGTTTCTTCCTTTTCAGTCTTTCCATTTGAAGTTTCCCTGAATTTGTACAAATGTTACACTCCATGTGTCCACACACAGTACTCTGCCAGATAGTCGATGAATTTACATTCACAGTCATTTTGTTCTCAGTAGCAGTCATAGAGATGTACACCATTACTCTGGTTTGCCTTACCAAAATGCATCACCTCACATTTATCTAAACTGAACTCCTATCTGCCACTCCTCAGCCCATTGGCCCATCTGATCAAGGTCCCATTGTACTCTGAGATAATCATCTTCACCATTCAGTAAAGCACCTATTTTGATGTAACTCCAGTCTCCTTGTAATAAAGGCTAGCATGCCCTTTGCCTTCCTAATTGCTGATGTACCAGCATAGTAACTTTATATTCCTTGTATGAGCACGTCCAAGTCCCTATGAGCATCAACATTTATAAGTTCCACATCTTTTTAAAAAAACGCTCAGCTTTTCTAATCTTATGACGTAAGTAAATAACGTCACACTTCACGATATTAGATAGCATTTGCCTCTTAATTTCCCAGTCATTTAACTTGACTGAGTATCTTTGTGTCCTCCTTAGTCTGCATTCCTACTTGGCTTTGTATTACTAGAACATCATTTGAGTCTTTAATATAGCTTCCAAATAGCTGAGGCCTCAGCACTGATTCTTACTGAACATGAACACACAGCCTGACAACTTGAAACCACCCGCCCCCTTTATATGTATTCCTTGCTTCATGTTCATTAACTAGCCCCCTATCTATGCTAAGATTATCTCTCCCAACTTCATAACCCCTTATCTGTCACTTCTTGTTGAATATCTTTCTGAAATTCAAGTATATTGCATCTATTGCTTCTTTGGTAGTTATATTCTGAAAAAAAAAGCAAATAAATTTGTTAAACACTATTTCCCTTTCGTAAAACCATATTGACTTTGTTTGATCATACTACAATTTTCTATGTGTATTGATAAGACTTTCTTGATAGATTCCAGCACTTTCCCAATTACTGATGTCATTTCGAATGTTCTGTGGCTACCTGTTTCCTTTCTTCCTCTTTTCTTGAATTGTCAATATAAGATTGATGTGGCCATCTGAGTTGGGTAAGTGGAGCATTTCATTGTGGTTGGTTCTGCTGCTAAAAGTGTTTATCTAAATCGGTGGCATGTGGTATGAGAAAGAAAGTTGAATGTTTATCTTTTTTTTCTCACTTTGTCCAGTTCCCAGTTGGAGGAAGAGTCGTTGAGGCCATTATGGTTAGTCAAAGAGTCTTAACAGGAAAAGAATGAGCAGCAGATTCTCTTTATGCCATCTTGCCCAAAGGAGGCGAATGGCCTATTGAGATCCTTTTGGAGTTATGAATAATAGGACATCACTCCTGAGGAAGGGCCACCGGACCCGAAACGTTAACTCTGATTTTTCTTTACACAGATGCTGCCAGACCTGCTGAGCTTTTTCCAGCAACTTCTATTTTTGCTCTTGATGGAGTATGCCACTCCTCCCAATTAAAGGTCCACTATTGTACTAAAATGCTTTCATCTAAAGTAATACAATAGAGAGGTGGTGGCAGAATGGTATTGACCCCAGTAATCCAGAGAGCCAGGCTAAAGCTCTGAAGAACTAGGTTCAAAACCCACCTCAGCAGATGGTAAAATTCGAATTCCACTATTAAATTCAGAATTAATACATGCTAGTCTAGTGAGGACTTTGTAACCATTATCAAGACCTGATCTGGTTCATTTATGTTCTATTGGGAAGGAAATTTGCCACCTTTACTCAGTCTGTCCTACATGTGACACTAGATCCACAGCAATATGGTTGACTCTTAACTGCCCACAGGAATGGCCTTGTAAGTGACTCAGCTCAAGGGTACTTAAAGATGGGCAACAAATGGGCTGCAGGATGGTAAGGGTAATAATAAACGACGCACACAACCGGCTCCACAGATACAACAGAGAAATTACACACCAAAAAACTTTATTCCTGGAAGCTACCAATCGAGACTGCACAACCGACATGGAACGAGCCATCAACATCAGCCAACAGACCACAAGAGCCAAGAAAAGACAGACCCTTCAAGACAAGCTAGCCACACCTAACCACAAAAATGACAACAACAGAACAGACACTTGGGTAAGAAACGTCTCTGACAGGAAACTGACAGACACGGAAAAAGCCGTGGACACCATGGGATCACCTATGTCCGGACTCATAGCAGAAGCAGTGATGCAAAGACTAGAAAGGACGGCCCTTCCTCAAACCTAACAAAAACTATGGATACTCTGCATAGACAACACATTTTCATCATTAAACGGACCAAATTAGAGGAAACACACAAACTTATAAACAACACACTCACCGGAATAAAATTCACCAGAGAGGAGGAGAAGAACAAACAGCTCCCATTCCTGGACGTCATGGTAGAGCGCAAGACAAATGGGAACTCCAAACAAAAGTGCACAGAAAAGCCACTCACACGGACCAGGTACTGAACTTCAACAGTAACCATCCCAATACACACAAACGAAGCTGCGTGCAAACAATGTTTTAATAGGCAATAACACACTGCAGCAACACAGAACTATGCCAAGAAGAAGAAGAATACCTCTTCCAGGTTTTCAAGGACAATGGATATCCAAAAAACTGGGTCAGAAGATGCCTGCGCGAACAACATCTGGAAGATACTACACACCCTGACACACTCATCACACTACCCTACATCAGGAATACATCAGAACTAACCACAAGACTCCTATGACCGCTGGGCATCAGAGTGGCACACAAGCCCACATCAACCCTACGACAACTGCTCACCCAAACTAAAGACCCACTCCCTGCCATGGACAGGATCAATATCATCTATAAGATCCCCTGCAGGGACTGTGACAAACACTACATTGGGCGAACAGGAAGGAAACTAACAACATGGCTACAAAAAGACATGACGAATACTCACTCATCTCTATCCACGTGGATAAGGAGAACCACCAATTCGACTGGGACAACACCAAAATCCTGGGACAAGCTAAGCAGAGACAGGCACGGGAATTCCTAGAAGCCTGGTACTCCACAAAGAAAGCCATCAATAAACACAAAGAACTCGACCCCATATACACTCCACTACGAAGGAAAACCGGACGTGAGGCAATCCAGCTCAACGGACTCCAGAGTTTAAAAACCAGGCGGGAAAACACACCGACGCTTCATTGGAGGCTGCATTAATGATGTTACCCAGCATGGTAACGAAACGTCTGTGGAACAACCAACCAGCTCGGCGAGCCAACCAACCTCAATGGACAACAAATGCTGTCCTTGCATCCCACCAAAAAAAAACACAAAGGAAAAATGATATTTCTATGTATTTATCTTCTGTGGTATCTTTCAATGCTAGACTGAAGTATTTCCCATTTTATGCCCATTTTTTAAAAAAAAAATTAGCTTACTCAGAAAGCATAATAAATATTAATTCTGAAGTTTCCTAGGAGATAATGAAAATGCTGAATAGTTCCTTGTTTTATGTTCTATATCAGTCCATAATAGTGAGATACAAGCAATGTGAATAAGAATGTGTAATGTGGTCAAAATTCTAAAAGATTCTGTCTGTTCTTTTAAAATATGGTGAGCTGGTTTTAAAAGATCCTGCTCAGTATTGTTGTGATAACTAAAATAAAGATGAGGTTGTACACCACTTGTTGAAATCATTATTTCAATTTTTTAGATACTTAGGGGGACAGATAGCTCAGTTGGCTGGTTTGTGATACAGAGTAATGCCAGCGGCATGGGTTCACTTCTTACACCGGCTGAAATTTCTGCAAAGGACTCTCCTTCTCAACCTTTTCCCTCACCTGAGGTGTGATGACCCTAATGTTAAACAGCTACTACCAGTCCTCTCTCCCTAATAAGAGAACAGCCCCATGGTCTGGTAAGACTATGGCGACTTTACCTTTTATTCTGTAAATTTATTAGTCTCTACCTCAAATGTGAAGAAACTAATAAAATTCTTCTGCTTTATTAATGTTTTAATTTATCTAGACTTGTCAGCTTAAATTAGTCTGGCATATTTTCTCTTTTCTCTTACAATTATGTTACTTCTGAAGTTTCCATTATTTCTCGGGCATTTATAAAGTTAATCCAGGTGAAAAATTATTACAGGTATGACATTGTTAATGAGGTTTAGTTTGGCAACTTAATGTGATACAATTCATTCTGCACAAAATTGAGGTGTATGTATGGGTTAATGGTCTTTGAATGAACCAGATCACAATCTGATGATGTGCCAAGTTCTAATGACTCACATATGGAGCCTTAATTTTGACCAAATTATTTGTTTAAGCCTCTTGGGACTATGCCATCAGTGCAGTTTAACATTAGACATACAAGTCATGCATTAGACAAATGCATGAGGATGTAACAGCCCTGTAATTGAAAACTGAAATACAGTAACTGTTTTCCAACAGAGATTTCCCATTTCTGACTCTGTTTTCACCAGTATTTGCCTTTCTCTTCACCGAAGTGCGTCTGTCTTTCTTTCACACATAGTCTTAATCTCTGTTTCTGCCTGTCTTTGTTTCTTTCTGGCCCTAACTTGTGGTGTCTCACTCTTTCTTAATACTTTTTATAGCTTCCTCAGCCTGTCTGTGGCTTTCATTTGTGTGCCTGTCTGTGCCTGCATATATATATATGCCTGTTTCTCTCCTCTTTCTGAGTTTTTTTTGGTGTTCTGTATTCAGAATTATTGCTGAGCTGCTCAGCCCCTGGAAAAAGACTAACTTTGATGTTGATAGAATGTCAAATTTCTTGTCTATGATGAGAAAATGCACAATTTTTAAAAAATGAGCTAAAGTCTTATTTGTGATATTTCATTTTCTAATTTAACCCCTGTGCATTTCCCAATTATTTGTTTCACACCCTCAAGAAGTCTTAATGAAGTGAAACATTCAGTTGTTTTTATTTCCTGGTGTTGGCCGTGAACATACATCAGTCTGATTGGCTGTTTACCCTGTTCGATGACATCACTGTTGCTGGGCGCCTGGTCACCCCCTTGATTTGCCACTGGATTCAAATTGACACCAGGAAAGGAAAAGGTCATGCCATAGATCTTTCTGGGAAGCTTTCTTTGATATCAGGGCCGAGCACCACCACTTTGTCGCTGACCACAAATGCCAAGCCAAAATGTTTTTCTCTCCTGTTTTTCTCCTGTTTCCTTTGTCTGTGCTTCCCCTCCAGCTTCTCCCACCACCACTGCCCCTCCCCCATCACTCCATTCTGTTTATACATTCTCTCTGCCTTATCACAGAAGAGATTCCTGCAACTGTGGCTGGCTTTTGCTCACCACCCAATGCGGATGTGGTGTAGCCTTAGAACTATAACATTGATGCAACCACTGAACTGAAACTACAGTCCTGGCACGTTCCCTCAGTTTACGGATGTAAATCACTGTATGTATTATAGATATGTCTACCTGTTACGTTCCATGCATTGGAGTAATTGTCCAATTAACTTACTTTTAAGTAAGGCAGTCTTACAGGGACAGAATTGCTTCAGTAGTTCTTCATCCAAAGTCAGTTCTTAGACCAGTCTACTCAGAGTCTGTTCTGCCAAATGTAAACCTGTAAGTTTGTGCACAAACAGAGATCAAACCTGGTCATCCACGGAACTTTATTTGCATTTAAAAGCAAGCACAAAAAATTAATGACAATGATACTAGAATTGAGAGGATACAAAATAAACAAAAGGCTGAACAGAGTGGAGCTGTTTTCTCCACAAATTAGAAAGTTACTGAGGGGTTACCCAGAAAGGGTACTTAAATTTATGATGTCAAGATGGGGTAGACCTGGAAGCTTTTCCTTTTTAGTTGGGGAATATGGGAAACTAATCTAGCAGCTGTATATCTGACATAATCACCAAAAAATCCAATAGGAAACTCCAGTGAAACCTTTTTGCCCAGGCAGTGGTTACAATGTGGAACTTGCTGCCACAAGAAGTGGTTGAGGTGAATAACATTGTTGCAATTAAAGGGAAATTCGATAAGCACATGTTGGCAAATGGAGTAAAAGGAAATGTTGGTTGATTAGATGAAGAATGGCGTCAGGAAGCTTGTGTGGACATATTTGCTGTCATAGATGGGGTTAATGATCTGCTTATGTACTGTTAGTTTGATGTCAAATTAGGAAAACAATCCGACCTACATTTTCATTAGACATTTTTCTTACTGGGATGTAAGACACGTGATCAGAAAACACTTCAGCATGACACACACAACCCTTTTTACTTGATGCGTTACTCTGCAAGATGAAATTTGTATAAGCTATTGAGATGCACCAATCAAATTATGTTTTTGCAGTTACAGATGCTGGGCCCAGCATTTTTTTGCCCATTTATAGTTGGCCTTGAGGCAGTGGTGGTGAGTTTACCTTTTGAGTGACTGCAATTCATTTACTGTAGGTTGACCCACCATGCCATTTGAAAGGAAGTTTCAGGAATTTGAATGGAGGGAATATGAAAAGTGATGGATGGAATGCCAGTCAAGTGGGTTGCTTTGTCCTGGATGATGCCAACCTTCTTGAGTGTTGTTGGAGCTGCGTTCATTCAGGCAAGTGGGGAGTATTTTATCACACTCCTGATTTGTGCTTTGTAGATGGTGGAGAGGCTTTGGGGACAGAGGAGGTGAGTTACTGGCAAGTTCCTATACTGCTTCATAGCCACAATATATGTATGGTTGGGACAGTTGAGTTTTTGGTCAGTGGTAACCCCAAGATGTTAATAGAGGGGGATTAAATGACACGTTGAACATCAACATGTGATTATTAAACTCTGGATTGTTGCAGATGCTCATTGTTTGGCATTTGTGTCTAGCAAATATTATTTGTCACTTATCAGCCCAAGCTTGGATGTTGTCCAAATCTTCCTGCAAATGAATGTGGACTGCATCAGAATTTGAGGAGTGTGAATAGTGCTGAACATTGTGCAATCTTCAGCCAACATCCATCTCTGGTCTTATGGTGGAATGTAGGTTATTGATGAAGCAGGAGAAGATGATTGGGTTTGGGAAACTAGACGAAGGAACTCCTGCAGAGAGAGCTTGGGAATGAGATGACTGACCTCCAATAACCACAGTCATCCTTCTTTGTGTGAGATCATGACTCTGACTTGTCGAGAGTTTTCTCCGATTCCCAAAGACACCAGTTTGTTAGAGCTCTTGATGCCGTATTCAGTTGAATGCTGTCTTGACATCAAGTAATTACTCTCACCTCATCTCTGGAGCTCGGTTCTTCTGTCCATTTGGTGACCAAGGTTGATATAAAGTTGTGGTTCTGTTTCAAAAAAATCTGGCAAAGTGAGTTGGCTGGATTATCTTTGCAAATTCCTAATCGAAGATTGCATGTGGTGTTTTTGTACCCTGCATTCTTAGTTTATAACTGGAAAAAATGCAGTTAAATGATATTGATCTATCTTGCAAAAAGAAATTTTTTGTACTTAAAGGTCAATCTCTCTCAAGCAGACGTTTCCTGTTGCATAATGAATAGAAGCGTGTTTTCTGGAGAATTACGTTTAGTCTACTTGCTTTTTTCTCTGGGATTCCGCTCCTGATTATTGCTGAACCATGAATTGAAATGAATGTGCTCCTCCCGCCTCCAAAAAAAATTAACATTTACGCATTAATAAAGAGATCTGACTTGGAAAAATAATGCCAAAACTTGGGTATGTCTTGTGTTGAGGAAGCCAGAGAACTGGTTCTAAGTTAACCTGGAATGCATATTTCCATTTTGTAATATTATCCTAATTGCCTGAGGCTGTTTCCATGATGGTGTGAAATACCAATGTGCCTTGACTTGAAGTAAGTCATACAACTGATACAGATCAGCCATGATCTGATTGAATGGTAGAACAGGCTTGCAGGGTTAAATGGACAATTCCTGTTCCTTTGTTGCCCTGGCATCTCATGAAGGACTCGGGGCTAAGGGTTACCAAATAAAGAAACAGGGAGGTTAGAAACTGATGGCTTGAAAGATTATTTCAGATTAAGTCATGTAACAATAGAGGGACATTGCCTAGCCTTGCTTTGCAGGGCACAGGGAGAACTAAAATAGAAAGTGAAAAGGATGAAATGTTTCTATGCCTGCTGCCAAATTGATGCTGCTGCATAAAGTAGAGAACTGAATTCAAATAAAAATAGATAAGGAAATGTTAAGTGTGTTTTGAACTACTGTAATCCCATAGTTTACAGTGCTGTGTCAGTTGGGGTTTATTTTGTATTAGTCTTTTCTCTGTACCAGGTGATGTGTTGAACTCCCATTCCTGGAGCACAAAAATTAAGGCTGACAGTAGGACATTACTGAGAGAGTGCTATATTGTCAGATGTTTCATCTTTTGGATGAATTGATTTGAATCAGTTATTGTCACGTGTATTCAATACAAAATACAATGAAAAGTTGATACAATCGCCATGCATTGGCAATGTTCTAATTAACTTAAAATAAAAAAAAGGAAAGATAACTTAAAGAGAGTCCAACTTTGCCTTCACCGCCACTACAGTCCTACTCTGGGCTTCACCAGCCCATGCCATGCTGCTGCCAGATGCCACTCCGGACTTCACCAAGCCACTCCACGCTGCCACTGCGTCCTGCTGCAGACTTCACCAGCGCCCACCATGCCAAGGCAAGAGCGCTGCCTCAGGTTCTACAAGCCGGCTGATGCTTTCACCACACTGCCTCTGAATACGTCACTTCTCCGGACCCCATCGAAACCGCCTTTCTACCAAAAGAGCTGTCTTTAAAAGGTAACAATAAGCGAAAACAAAAAAAAACTGAGAAAAGAAGAAGGGGGGAAAATAAAAGAAAGAAAATGCAGACAAAGGGGAAAGGCCAGCACACTGCTTCCTGCACTGCCGCCATCCTTACACCCAAGCATAAAACCAAAAGCACTACATGTCCCCTCAATGCATATAAAACATCCCTTGGCAGCATTGTGAAGATGAGAAGCTAAGTTATCGATGGTATTGAGGCCAATATTCATCCCTCAAATAAACCTGAGAGAAACAAATTTCCTGGTCAATATCGCATTGCTGTTTGTGGGAGCTTCCTGTGCACAAATTGCATTTTCTAAGTGACAACAGTGACAAACCTTTGAAAGTACTTGGTTGGTTATAAAATGCTTTAGGACATAGAGGTTTTGAGAGGCACTATATAAATGCAAGACTTTGTTTCTTGTCTGCCTTTCTGTAATGGGCTGAAAGGCGAGGGAAGATTTTTTTATTTTTGCGTAGCTCCTTATTACATCATCTTGAAACATCCCTTGGCACATTCTCTAGAATGAACGATTGAACTGTGGAGAAATTGTCTTCAAATCACAGCTGAGAAAAATTCTGTTGACCATGTTGCTGTAGAGTGGTACCCCTGGAAAGTTATGGAATTTTTTTCCAGCTTTGAAAAAAAAACATGGAAGGTGAAAAGTGATGGATGTGTAAGACAGAAAGAAGAGTGACGACAAAGTGTTAGAGCTAATAAAAGGAATAGTGTAATTTGGTAATGATAACTCATTGATTACTTGTGGATCATATTGGTAAGTCAACAATTATTCACGGTTAGAGATAAAAGGTACTGCAGCTGCTGGAGAATCCGAGATAACAAGCATGGGGCTGGATGAACACAGCAGGTCAAGCAGCATCATAGGAGCAGGAAAACTTTCACAGTACTGTTATTTACTTTTATTGTTTAAGTGAAACTACTGTTTCAATGTTAGTTAGTCAATTCAAAAATCTCTCATCATATGAAGTAAACTTGAAGGATTCTAATAAGTTAGTGCCTTCCCTTTTGTTCTTGTCTGTGCCACTAAATTCTGTTCATCCGAAGGACGCTGGTGCAGGTCCTTGGAAACATTCCAGTGTTTCCTTTCCTGCTTATTTTGTTCCCATATTGTCAATGCCAATAACCTCACAGAAGTAAATTGCTAATATGATAAAGATCTCCTTTTCCAGTTGCTCTATCAGAAGGATCTTCTGTTTTTTTAATATATGTAGCAGATAATTTTGGCAGTATGCCTGAGCATTTTCTCAGTAAAGATGATCCCTGTGGTGATTTGTCTCATAAGATTTCTTCTAAGGGATGATGAGTCAGTAATTTGAAATTTGAGCATCTCAGCATGTTGGCAATATGGATAAGCATACAGTAGCAAACCTCTTTTATCATGTAATCTCTAGTTTCATTGGCTGTAACAAAGCTGGGAACAATCAGTTTTGCATCTAGGGAAATGTTTTTCAACCTCTGGACTCTATTTGACCTAAGCCATTATTTTCTCCCTTTTTTAGAATCTGATTGGCCCTGCACACTGTCTGAAAAGTTAATAAGCAAATAAACAGTTGATCAGTCCCTCTTTGTTGCTACTCACGGGGAAATTCAAAAATTAATTTTTCAAAAAGTTAACCTTTTCAGCATATTTTCAGCAAGTGTAGTGTGTTCACTTCACCAAGTTTCACCCAAATAAATGTTTGGTTTGTCTAAAATTGTATCCATATTTGTCTTTTTTTTCCCTCATTAAGTGCCTGGTATGCATCAGATGAGGTCTTTGATGTTTTTCATGAGTACCTCAGTTGCTGTGATTGCTGTGCCGAGCTTTACAGCAATTATTATTGAAAATTCAGCCTGTCTCATGGTGCACAAAGTAACTGCAGTTTAAGCTCCAAATGCAAATAGAAATGAAGGGTGGAGCTTTTGGTGTTGGCTTAAACCAAGTGATTTTGGACCAATATAATGCGTGAGATTTTCCTCTCCCTCACTGCCAACCTTCAACCTAGCCATCGAAAAGAAAGATATACTATTGCAAGGTCACTTTCACTTTGGTAAGGTTTTAAAATGGTGTTGGTGGGTCAGCCACTGGTTACATACCATGTCCAATTGACAACTGAATGGCCAAGCCAACAACTCCATTCATTATCTCCTAACAAACTTATGAGTTATCCCTAGGCGAACAAAATTAAGTTTGAAGGATGTCTCAAGTCAAATTATACCTGCTTGTTCATGGAATTTCTCCACTATAGTGGAATTGGAATTGAATTTCCATATGGAACGAAAATGAACTGTGGTTCAATGGAAAGGAAGACTAAGAAAGCTGAACTGTCCCCAGTTGTGTGTTAACTGAAGTTGAAATTTAACTCCAAACTTAAAACATTCATAATTTTGAATAAGACATTCTTAATTCGTACATTTTTGCTGGTAGTTATCTACAAGGCCATAGCAAATTACTAATGGAGTAAAGCACATATTTTAATAAGGACTGTAAAAGTAATTACTGAAAATAAGCAACAGATGCTGAGAGAATAATGCTACTTTTTGGCAGTATTACAGTTGGCACAGTATCGTGGATATGGCATGTGCTGTCAATTGTCTTTTGTTATAACTAGATTTTATGAAAAATGTGTTAATCTTTTAAGACAGTCGGATCAACTTTAGGCTACGTGGGCAGATTGCTTTAGAACAGACTGAACAATGTGATGATGGATTTCGTATGAATTATCTGTGCTGTCACTTTGATATCAGTAGACCTAATTGGATGCATGCACTTTTCATAAAACGTGTACTCAAATTGTAAAATTTCAACCACCAGCATATTTCAACTGGTTGTTTTTGGATAAAGCATGTTGCAGAGTGAAGCACAGGTAGCAACCAAGGCTGTCACTTTGAATGTTGTAATTTTTCTTTTCTCCTGATTGCGTATTCAATCCAGTCAGGATTTATTTTCATTCGCTGCTCACTATCTCATTTAAGTAACTTGCTGCATGATCCAGGTTTACATTATTAATAAATTGAATCATGTTTCCATTTTATCTGTTTCTCCAATAAACGGTTCAGTTGTGTGACCTTTTCTCATAACCAAGAACCAAAGTCCTGAAATCATCCTTAATGGTCTTCTGAACAGAGCACATTAACTCTAATCATGTTGCATCATGCTTCATCTTGAAATGCATCTCAGTTATGAAGATTGTTATAACTTCTGTGCCAAATGAAATATCACATGTATGTAATGGTATTTTTGAAATCCTATTTCAAAGAAAAATGAAGGTCTCAATAATCAATGGTTTACTGTTCGAAGTTGAATCTTCAGAATGGGCCATTTTGTGTTTTTGGACTTCCTGTCAAAAATAGCTTGATTTATAATCTCTTACCATTTCTTTCCAGGCGGAGTATGAAGTTATGCCAGATGAAAAACGTGAGGAAAAAGGACAAGAAATGATAAGTAAATACCTCTCCCCAGAGGTAAGGATTCAGCTTTAAGATTAACATGTATTCATTGCCCAATCTGTGTTGAGAAAATAATTAATTTGGCAAATGATGCAGAGCTGAACTCGCAGTCAGAAGCTGGTGGGACCAAATCCTATTCCTTGTATATGTTATAATTCTGAGGCCAGGGTTCATCTAATCCCATGACTATACTGCAGCAACACCTAAATATAAATCTAATCTTAAATACACTGTGGTTGGATCTACATGATGGGTAAATATTAAAGCAGCCTGAAGGTGAAAGATCTTTCAGACTTTTCTAGCATTGTAGGAAAACCTTTAACATTGTGACTTCCTGTGTTTATAAATATATCTATGAATCAGTATCCAAAGAATCAGGAACAAATTGCTTCAATTCAACATACCTGTGCGGAACCAACACATTGTCCAGTGGAAAATCCTGGGTTTACAATAAAGACAAGAACAGTTATCAGATCCCTTCCAAAAATGAAGATTTCTAATACATGCTGGTAGGAGGTAGAATTTGGATAGCAAAGACTAAATAAACTAGATGTTGGCCTCACGAGTTGTATTTCTGGCCTGCTTATCCCTTTATGGCCAAATTTCCTAAGCCAGTATTTTCAGTTGTGTTCTGGGTGTTTCTTGCATACTGCAACTATATTGATTTGAAGAAGCTTTCAAGGTATCAGCAAGTAAAAATTATCCTACTGGATTAGGTGACAAACCCATGATGTTTCTGCCTAGATACTCCCATAGAATCTATCATTGTGGATGCTTTTTAATTGTTTTGAAATTTCATATACGATAAAACTTGGAATAACTAATGCCATTTATCATATTCAATCAATAACGTTATTGGTGAAGTAATATTGTGCCCATTTCTTAGTCTCTGTAGAAATATGATGCAGAAGGAGACTATTGTGTCCCATCTTCTCGGATAATGATTAACTTACTATCCTTTAGAAAAGCATTCCTAAAGAGTTTCTATGATGTGGCCAAATACAATTGATACACTGTAGCTAGAGTATTTCAGCCATTCTTCCTTATTGAAGATATGTTCGTGTTTCTTGGCATTCTCCATTGTCAGTTCTGGAAACATTAATAATGAATAATATGCTGGGAATATTACCCCCTAACTCATTTGAGTATTATGCTTAATGGGTCATTGAGCAAAAGCAGGAATAAACAAGTGATTTTTTTGGTGAGTATGCAGTGGCGGAGAGAAGGTAGACCGGAGTAGTAGCAGATGGGAAGAATAATTGAAGAGGGTTTGCTGCTGGGCTAGGGCCATGATCGGGTGGAAGGATAAAGGGGGAGAAGAGCACGGACTAGGAATGGCTGAATAGGAATAAGTGGGAGAAAGAAGTTTGTGTCTGAGCCAGCAGTTAACACTAACATGGAAATGACACATGATGCAAGTTATGGAAGAATTTGGTTTGTGACAGTTTGAGATTGATGAAAAGGTTATCAATACCAAATAGAAAAGGGAACAAAATAGAACAGCGGAATAATGATGACCATTAATGATGAATAGGGAGAAGAAGTTCAGTTTGGCAATATGATTGGGAGAAGAGGTGGATGCAGGACCTAACACAGGATTAGGTGATTAGCCAGAAGCCAGTGGATGATGGGCCAAGAGACTAGAGGTGTGAGAGAGCAATGACTAGAATCAGAATACCAACGGAGAAGCAGAGTACACTGAGGATCCCGATTAAGAGGCCAGTAAAAGAATGGCCCTAGAGATTAAATGAAATCTGCATGAAGGATGTTCACTTTCATTTTAAAATATTCAATTTTCCAATTTATAACAAGATAGAAATTCTCCACAGCACTATCAAAGTGAGAGTTCTCGATGACTTAATTTTTCTGCAAAAGCTGTGTTTCATTATAATTATTGTTGTTGAAATCAGGGCGAACTATCATTCTTGATTGTTTTCTTATGACCATTTGTTGATTTCTTTGCTTTGTTTAAAATGTAAGCCACCGCAATATTAGAAATATTAGCTGGTAATCCAAAGGGACTGCCTAATTTGCAGATTTAATTTTTCTTTGAGATCTATGAATGAATGATTTTCTCTAACTGTGTTCAAGCAGTTAGGACCTAGGTTTGGTTTTCACTGATATAGAGATGGACCCAGCATTTACTTGCAGTCTAAAAGCTCTACCTATCTAAATTCCCAATACTACTTTAAGATGTACAGCCTTTTGCTATCAGTGAAATTGGTTTAGATGTCAGATATCATGTGTGTTGCATATGACTCTCAAAGGATTCATTCTGATGGAGTGCCATAAATACTATCCACTGTGGTGATGTCATGAGGACCAGTGGGGAGAGTCAGTACAGATCTTGAGGGAGTCAGATCTAAGACTAGGTTCTGTAACAATCATTGTAATGATCCATGCCATATCTGTGTAACATGAAAATTGTTGCGGAGATGCAATAAACTATATCTTGTTCACTATTAGAGACTCTTTCAATTAAACAGTAGGTTGCCTATTCTAATCCATTCAGTGGACCACACTGGCCCTGGAGAAACCTCCACAAAGAAGGTATTGGTGGCAGTATATGATGCTTACTCTCAACATACAATTTAACAGATAAATCTAATGATAAATAAAAGCAGAATTTGTCTCAATCAATTAAGAAAATGATTCCAAACTTGCTGATATAAAAATCAGGCTTGGGTTTTTAATCAATTCCCTTACTCATTTGGAAGTGGGCCCAGACCTATATCTACAAGACTAGATGTGAATTGGGGGTCTTGCAGTTCTGAGGGCTGCTTCTGAAATTTTTGTGAGGGCTACATCTTGATTTTCAGGGGTTATATTTTGGTTTTAGGCTCTCCTTTTTCATTCTGCCTAACTCTTACATTGAATGATGCAGACATGCTGTAAACTTACCTTCAGTATTTGCGTTCAGTTCCTTTCTATGGTTTCTTCTTTAGATCGATAAGATAGCTCAATTACTAAAGATTCCATACCTTGAGGCCCCAATACAGACATTTGTAGTCCAATGTCAGTCACATCTGCAAATTACTCTATCTCTTGTTGCAGTCAAGTTCCAAACAGGGTCGATAATTTGTCCTTAATTGTCTTCAATTCCATGAGCTTTAACTTGAGCTGACAGTCTGTTATGAAGGACTTCATCAAATGTTGTCTGGAAGTTGGTAAAAATAACGATAATAGACATTCCATAGATATCAGGAACTTATTGCTTGAAAGGGTGGTAGAAAAGGAATTACTGCAACATTTAAGAAGTATTTAAATGAAATGTCATCGTATACAAGGCTGTGGGCTAAGGGCTGAAAAATGGGATTGAAGTAGGTAGATACTTGATGACCACTGCAGACATGATGGGCTGAAAGGTATCTTTCCATACAGTGAAGGCTCTATGGGATTCTATGGGCTGAATCATGCATTTTTCGACTAAGTGTTAGTTTCCTCAAATTTCATAGAGGGTTTCTCTCCATGAAGTCTATTGAAATGTCTGGCCAAATTTACCTTGCCCCTATAGTGACTGTCACTTCCAATTCTAGCCCCATCCTGCTACCCGCCGTTCCAGGAATAACTTACCACTGCCAGACTATCCCAGAATTGACTGGCATCCCTGGCACCTGCACCATCTTTTTTAAAAAGAAAAGGCTGTTGTGCACCAGGACACGTGCTGTCAGTCTGGAGCTGGCTTGCACATTTTCTGAAATATTTCCCAATGGCAGAGAAATAGAAATTGGCGGACCAGCTTTATTGTCTATGGCTAGGAGGACCTGCTAAATGCAGTGGCACAGAGGCCCCTGGACCGGCAGTGGGGGCCATGATACTAGACCATGCCAGCCTGGTCCAAGGCTGTCAGTGGGTTCATGCTGTCTCAGCTGACTGGAGTAATGTACAGCACTGTAGGAGAAAGGTCACTGACCTCCCGATGACCAAACGTACGTGCCACCATCCTCCTTTCCAATATCTAAACACTCTCTATCTCTGTTACTGTACCCCCCCCCCACCAAGGCTCATATTCTCCTACTTTCACTATTGCCCACAACACCTTCCCTCACTCACTTTCGCTCATCCCAGACCCCAACACCACTAACCTCACACATGCCCTGCGCGCTGCCTAATCACTCATTCAGGTTGCTTAATCTCCCTTTATACCTGACCTTCCCTCTCATTCCAGGAGGAAAACAGCCTGCAAAAGGGCAGATAATGTCAAAATGGATGATGCGTGACCAAAATACGGCTCCTTACCCCTTAGGTAAAGAGCATTCATACTGCGACCACCCTGAGATACTGACTGACAGTGGACTGGTGATTTACTGCGCCAAGAGCTCTGAGACCCCTTGCCTTGATTGAGGCCTGCTGGCAAGTGTGCTGGCTTTGTGTCTGTACTAAACAGCAAGGCAACTACTGTGGACCTGGTATTCTGTCTGACCGGCAAGGAACAAAACGGCAAGGCAATGCAGAGATGCTGTGAGCATCCAGGTAGGCTCAGAGTGAGTGAGCAAAGAGCTGGGAGGTGCAGCCTGGTCCAGTCCATGAGGTGGGTGCATGTCCTTGCTGCAGCATTATAATGATACTCAGCCATTGTGTTCCAAAATGCAGCAATGAAGTACAGACATGTGCTGTAAGTAACCGGACATGTGACATGTGGGCCGTTAGGGGCTGGTATGTGTTGGATATCAATGTCCTTGGATGTGGAGTGTGTGTGTGTGACAGGTGCCCAACATGGATGTTCTTTGGAATAAGCAGTGAGCTGAAGTTGCTCTGACCTTCATGTCAAAAATGCTTGGTGTCGTTTGCTTGCATTTGGTGGTAGGATAGGAAGCTGCATATTAACGAGGTGAGATGTGCAATTAATAAGGTCATTAACAGGGAGTAATTCTCCTTAATAGGTAACTTGTCGCTGCCTAGCAAGAATCTCACCTCGACATCTGGAACTTAGTTAAGAGGTGCAGAAAGTTATAGAGTCAGAGTCAGAGTTGTACAGCATGGAAACAGACCTTTCGGTCCAACTCGTCCATGCCGATCAGATATCCTAAATTAATCTAGTCCCATTTGCCAGCATTAGGCCCATATCCCTCAAAACTCTTCCCATTGATATACCCGTCCAGATGCCTTTTAAATGGTGCTGTAGTACCAGCCTCCTCCACTTTCTCTGGCAGCTTGTTCTGCACATGCACCACCCTCTATGTGAAAATGTTGCCTCTTAGGTCCCTTTTAAATCTTTCTCCTCTCACCTTAAACCTATGCTTTCTAGTTTTGGACTCCCCTTCCTAGGGAAAAAGACCTTGGCTATTCACCCTATCCATGCCTCTCATGATTTTATAAACCTCTATAAGGTCACTCCTCAGCCTCCGATGCTCCAAGGAAAATAGCCCCAGCCTATTCAGCATCTCCCTCTAACTCAAACCCTCCAACCCTGGCAGCATCCTTGTAAATGTTTTCTGAACCCTTTCAAGTTTCACAACATCCTTCCTGTAGTAGGGAGACCAGAATTGCATGCAGTATGCCAAAAGTTGCCTAACCAATGTCCTGTACGGCCTCAACATGAGCTCCCAACTCCTGTACTCACTGCACTGACGAATAAAGGCAAGCTTACCAAATGCCTTCTTCACTGTCCTATCCACCTGTGACTCCACTTTCAAGGCAGTTGTTCCTAATGTCAAGATAAGCCTCTGTAGTCTTGGTGTGATTCTGCCACATTTCTCCCCACATCTCAAGCTGTCAGGCCCCTATGAAATTCTTGGATTAAAATATAAAGAACACAAAATGTTGATTTGGAATTTTCACCATTTAGAATTGAATTCTCCATGCTATTTTGCTATCCAGTGAAAATGGCAGACATCTTGTGTATTCTTTAAAAATTTTCAAATAGACGTTCATCTTCACAGTATGCAGTATGTTATTGAACAGATACTCTACGGTTTCTGTTTAAGTATCTGTTCACTTTTAGCAGCACCAAAATTCCATTTGGCATTAATATGAATTAATTTGAACTTTCAGAACAACACGTTGTCCAAGAATCGGAGTAAGCAGATTATTTTTGCCCCCAAGAAAAATTAAGGACTAGTCTTTTCCCAACACTAAAGCTGCAGTGTCACTGACAAGGATGAAATACAGTCCACAAAAGCCTCTTTTAAAGCAGTTGATCTTTGCGAAGCCTTTTTTTTGAATATTAGTGTTTGCAGAGATCATCTTCTCCAAAATCTAGCTGGTCTTCACTGTGACATCACTTCCCAACTCCCCTATGGTCCCAAAACAGGATCCGTGTGACATCACCACTTGAGGACCATGTGGCTGTTACTGGGGGAGGGAGGGGGGTGATATTTGCTGGAGCTGCTAATCCTCGGCCGCAAGAACAAGCAATCAGAGAGGCTCCCCGGATTCCTCTGCCAGATCAGAGCAGACCAGGAAGCTGAGCCAGGATGGAGGCAAGTACCTGGAGCTGGGTCAGGCTTTGAGTCTGGGTCCTCTCACTTCCAGCTGAAAATCAAGCCCAACTCGAATGGGAGCTCACATTGCTCCATCCAGCAAACTGCATGAAAGCTCTCCTAGGCCTTCTCTGACCTTATCTCTTTGACTCTGCAGGACTGACCCCGGCATACCTCCTTCATTCACAGGCTCTCTCTGTCTTGCCCTGGCAGCTGTTCCAATTATGGATTCTGTTTCTTGAGGAGCAACAAAAACAGGAGAAAGAGGGAAAGAGAGAGAAATAAAAACTGAGGGGGGGGGTGCATGGGAGAGGACAAGAATTCCTCCTTTGAAAGTCCTGTTAGTTGAATTTTCCTGGGCATTTTGCTGTCTTCTGGGGGCAAACTCACCTGCTAACCCATGTATCTTGAGGCCTGCTGTGAATTCCTCAAACTTTCATTGTTCGATTAAGGCAAGTGAGAGATTTGCGTTCTCACCTTTTCTTCCATGTTGAAAATTAATGGTGTTCTCTCTTGTAAATCCGAGAATAATGGGTATTTTTATCTTGCAGCAACAATTTTTTTTAAGTCTGAGCAAATGACTGATGAGATTTCTCTTACCTGAAAAATGCAACGCCTTTAAGTCAAATGGCACCTTTTATTTAAAGTGTGCAGTAAATATTGGATGCGGCACACTTGTTGGTATAGAGAAACACAATTGCAACATTCTCTTCAGTTCAGGAGCAGTCGCTAAGAAGCACTGCTGTAACCAGGACAGTCCTCCTTCACCTTCCAATTGAAAATTTGCCTTTGTTTTGCATATGTGTAAACAAATTCTCAAAATGGACCATTCATTCTTACAAATGAGTCTTCATGTAGGTTACATGCATTGTTTTATATTTGCATTATAGAAAGTTTGAAAAATGTGTACAAATCATACATCAATTTTTCAAATATCCAATGAGTCTTATCATTTTTATCACTCCACCCCGTGCAAAACCAGCTTTCATCAACTGAACAACATGGTTGCAGTTCAAAGTTTCCTGTGAAAGTGAAGAAAGTCAGCAGTTTGAAAGGGGAACAGATTTATTTCTGGAACACAGTTATTGCTGTTATCGCTGATATTAAATATATCAATGCTAGTGAAATTTATTTAAAATAGTTAATAAAATAGTGAGTGAATTTCTGAATATATTTTTATAACTAAAGTGCCACAAAAATTAAACTTCAAAACTGACAATTGATATTTGTATATATTTCCCCAAACTGACACGAGATCACAAGACCCCTAAGTGCGCACAGTAGTTGGTTGTGATAACAGTATACGATCGTGATACATCGTCTATAACCAGATTGCAAATAGCCAATTGAGGAAATGTAAAACAGCAGTCAGTTTGTTGCTTCTTGGAAACAGCTAAATGCCTTGTGGCTGAATGCCTTCTAACTAAATGCCTTCTAGCTAAATACCTTTCAGTTTTAGGTCTTTCTTTTCCAAGTAAAATATTTGGCAAGAATATAAAGAACAGTCACATTTATGCTTCTATACAAAGAGATTTTTAGCCTTTTCTTGACCACAGTGCATCATCAGCATAAATCAGATTGGGGATTGTGCCACCCAAGTGTAAGATTAGTTTCACTTTTCCTATTACCATGGAGCTTTTATACTTCTTTTTAAAGTGTGTTTTTTTTGTTAAGTAAAACGAATGAGGTAATGTATAACTAATTGACCTGGCTAATGATACTATAATCACCTAACTTGTAGTTTTTCTTACATGTAAACATTACCAGACTTGACTCTGTCTTTCATATTGGGCAGATGATGAATAAGTTTTGATCAATTAACCGATTGTCTGCTCAGTACAGCCTTTAAGACGTTGCTATGTGAAGGATTGGTATTGGATTTACCTAATTTTACAGTATTTGCTGAATTTCTAGCATTGACCTAGTTTTCAAAGCAGTTGGTTGCATGTGAGAGTCATGATGAAGTTACCATATAAAGGCAAGGTGTAAGAGGTCTTCTGGTACATTGATAGTGGCTCTGCCTCTGAGTCAGGCGGCCTGTGTTCAAGTCCCACCTGCTCCAGAGGTTTGTAATAACATCTCTGAACAAGATGATTAGAAAATATCCTAAAGACAAGGTGTATGGTGTGCATTTATTTAGCATGTAAATATTCAGCTGGTTACATGGGTGTTTTTCTGGTCGTGGTTAATAGTTTAAAAACAAAAAAAAATCACGGTGATGTGGTGGGAAAAGAAAACATGCAGCCATGTATGATAACACTTCTGGATATATTTTCAAAAAAAGGCAAGATGTTTACTTTCTTGGATGTGTTTATCAGACTCTCTGTGCCATAAATTTTCATGTAAAGCAGTGGGCTTTCTCCTTTAATAAGGCTTTGGTTTGGTGGGTTGGAAATTGGCCCAGTACTGGTCATGGATCTCTCTCTTTCTTTACGGAACTCAAGCTGCCTTAATGTAAGTTGCCTGTCGTATGTTTGATTTACTTCCTGTTCCCAACTCCAGACGTACTTAGTGTGTATGTGGCTTTTGCAATTTATTCCTGCATCATAGTATTAACAATCTGTGATGTGATAATAACGTGTGATAACTGATGATCTGCCATTATCACACTGTGATACCTACATTTGTGTTTTGGGAACTAATATGAGACACATCAAGTAGTATTAAATAATTCGGTGAACTTCTATTTTAGCTCCTGGTATTTACATAGGGTACATTATAATCACAGGCACTTGCATGCCTTGGCTGAAGCCAAACAATTCAAATGTACGGCAGTAAGTTTCCCTCAGTGTCATGCTGCAAGAGGACTCTGTATGATGGAGACTAAGAGCTTTACGTCATTAGCTCAAATGCCATGGTAGAGTGATGACATCATGAGCATGTCCCTTAGAGGTATGTCATACACCTGCTACAAGACATAACACAACATCCCCCTTTTTCCAAAGAAAACAAATCTCAAATGATAAACATCATTGAACATAGGCACGTGTTACAATTCAACAATTACAGACATATTTAAACAAAGTTAACAAGAATAGTAATTCAAGTTTTGGTATAATGTTTTGGGGGTTTGACAATTTGTCCTTATCTGAAACGCAGGAGGTTTATAGGGGATTTGATGAAAAACCTTTTCACCCAGAGGATAACGGTGGTGCAGAACGCACTGCCTGGGAGGGGAATTGAGGCGGGAAACCTCATGACCCCTTTAAAAAGCACTTGGATGAGCACTTGAATTGTCGTAATATTCAAGGCTATAGGTCTAGTGTAGGAAAATGGGATTAGTGTTGGCAGTACAGACCCGATGAGCTGAAGGGTCTCTTCTGTGCTGTATGATTCTATGGGTCATATCCCATCTGGAGAAAGAGATATGTTATTCCCAGCTCTCTTTGGCTCACATTTTGGTTGTCTTGCTGCTGGTTGCTGTCACTCAGCATTGTCATTGCCACTGTGTTCTTCCTCACTCTGTGGGTCATACATTGGCCAGGGCTGGCTTCTATTCCTTCATAATCTAGCACCACAATCAGTAATGGTTTCATAAAACCTTACCTGGTTGGATCTTCTAGAAATCCCTGCTGGAATCCAGATATGTGTGACTGGATTTCTCACAAATGCCCTCTGTCTGTTGTGAAGTTGTGGTCATTCTCTCCAGCTTGCTGGTCATCTGTTTCTCATTCCTCTCTGTATTGTAAGAGGAAAACCCTAAGGTTCTTTCATTCCCACCACAGTGGGTGTGGTTTGAATTTCATATCTGGTTACAGTGTTGAGCTCTGAGCAGACTGGTAATCTTGCCACAGGTGGACCATCAGTATCTACCAAGTAGATTTCCAATTATTTTGCAGTTCAAGCTGAGCTTTCATATTGGTACTGCAGTACAATTGTGCCACTGCATCTGTTATACACAATGAGACAGTCTTTTGTTGGCTGTGTCATGAAGTGCCACTTGTTGAGGTACATGTCTTTAAGGATGTATGTTAGTGACATGTTGGCAAGTGCTCCTGCATCAGTTTTGGCATTCACAGTTTGTTGATCTGCGTTTCAGGGCATATGATGTTGATGATTTTAGCCATCTTAGACAGTTGACATGGTGAGAGAAATTGACAAAATGAAAGGCTTGGTCATTTTCCAAAGGTTGCGTTTCAGTTGTTGGCTGTTCTTGCAATTGACACATATGCATGACTTTCCATGCCATCAGCATTGTGGGATTGGACCACCTGGATCTTGTTCTGGAGTCCGACTTGGCTTTTACCATGAGACCTAAGAAAAAAAGAACAAAGTAAACTATTTATCCCCCTCGAGCCTACTCCCCATCCAACAGGATCATTCTGATCCAACATTCCTCATGTCCATTTTCCTGCTCTTACCTCTAAACCCTTGATACCCCTACTGATCAAGAATCTAACTATCTTAGCATTAAGTATACACAAGGACTCTGCTCCCATAGCCCTCTGTGGCATTGAGTTCCAAAGACACTGACAGAAGGAATTCCTCCTCATGGATGGGTCTGACAAATTGAACTATGACAGATCCTGCAGATTTGGTGCACTTTGCTAACAGTAGTCATGTCTGAACACACAGCGTATAGTTGATATTGGCCTGCTACTATGGCTTTGTACTGGTATCTGTCTTCCAACAAAGCATCAATGGTAAAACCTTTCTTCTTCAGCAGAATACCTCTCAGGAAGGTTTTGATTAGGTTAGAGATGATTTCCAACTCGATCAACCACAATAACTTCATGTGACTACAGATCTCCAGCTTAAACAGCCAGGAGGCCGACTTGCCTTCTTTCTACTTAAGGTTCCAAATTTTTAAAGCTTTTTACAAAAACAAAGAAACAGAGCATCATCCTGCTTCCTGACTTAAATGTTAAGACACAGTCAGAAGGCCTCCAAGGGTTAAAGTAAATTTGACAGCCAAAAGGCTTCTTACAGGCTTAAAACTTACATTGGCCATCAAACAGTGTTGTCACTTTAGCTATGCAGCTCTCCTGTTCAAAACAAAATGGCATTTTAAGCAATAAAAGGTGATTTTCTAATCTGGAGCAGTTTACCTGTGTGCAGAAGTCAGTTGAATCACCCATTTTGTTTCCTTCACTTTCATGCCAAATTTTGTGTCATGTTGTCATCACTCCTTACTTGGTGCAAACTCCCCCCTAGTGGCTAAAACCTGTTAGTACAGGTGTTTCTCTAAAGGCACAGACCCAGACTCATCAAAACCTATTTAAGGTGTACAACATTGAAAAATAAAGTAAAATAGAAGCGAAAGGAGGAAAAATAATAGGACAGAACAGCAAACCAAAGAATGAAACAAACAAGCCCTGCAACTGTTTGAATGAAACAAAAGACCACAGAAGGTCAACAAAGAATGGAGGGCAGCAGTTTGACTAGGGATTAGGCAGTGAGTGAAATCTTTACAGAACTGCAGCCATCTCAGCAAAATATATAGCTTTACTTCTCAGAACTAGACAAAAATGAACCCAAGAGTAGATGCCTTGGACAAATTGGGCAAACTGCAAAATGGTTAATATGGGAAATGATCTGCTGCTCGTTTCTATGTGGGCAAAACTGAGATTTAAAAAGTCTCTGAAGTAGATAATTATATTTGCAGGCCCTTTTGAAGAAGTTTTTATAAATATGCTAGTGTTGATTTAAAATCCAATAGGTGGAATGAGTTCATAATGTTTTCATCTGTGTGAAGAAAAGAATGACCCCTTAATCAAATTTTTGGTTGGATTTAAATTTGCTCTTCAATGTTCCTAGAGCCTGTACAAAAGTGGAAATTCTACCAACCTCCCCTGCTCCCGACCCCTAGTCCTGTTCCTGTCCTCTTTACTGCTGTCAATTGAAAATCCCTCTGAGTGAATGAGGATGTGACATTGTACCCTTATCGTGCCAGTTGCCTGAATGTAAAATTTGAGGGTATCCTTCAGTTGATTGGGGGTTAATTTATTTAAATGAAATGTACACCCTAGTTAGAATGTTACTCCCCACACGATTAATGTGACATCCAAATGCATCTCTGTGAACGTTAGAAGGATGGCATATTGTCTGTGAGAAATGAGAACAGAGCAGCATCCACTAGCATGGAATATTTGCACATTTAGGGTAATAATTATTTTAGCAGAGCTATAAACTAGAGATTTGCTGGCATGCATTTGAGAAGGCACATAAAGTAGGGAATATACTATTACATGATGCAGCAAAGTGCTTCTGACACATTGTTTGCCAGCTAGTAAATTGACAGTAAGACTATTTAACTCCAGTATGAGGTAGAGTTCCTCAGAGGAATGCTCCAGTCAAAACACTTTGAAATGCAGTTGCTGTAAAATAATCCAGTCCCTTTTAACTCTGATTGCCTGTGCAATTTTTAGAGATTCTGATTTTTATTGCCTGTTTAGAAGTGGCGTGACAGGAAGTTGATAGCTTTTTTCCTTACTCAAGAACTTTACATGTAGAATTTTTTTCAAATCTCTGATCTTGGGTCTATTACTATAATTGGTCCTTAATCTGCGCATACATACGGATTTAATTGTTTTAATCAGTCACGTTGCAGATCAAAATGCGTCACTGTTGTTCTGAAACTAGAACACAATTGTTGACTTTATTTTCTAACAAAAGCTCCTATATGTTAAATCCATTTGGGTTGGGGGTTTGCTGTTCTGCTGCATGTACGTAAGGTTTTTCATCGGGTGGGCACAGGTCAAATAAAATTGAAGTCAACAACTAGAGCTTTATTAAAGCAAATTTAGCAACTTAAGTGACCAGACAGATGGTAGTGCAATGAAATTAATTCAACTTGCATCTCGCACAATTATGTACTCTGTGGCATTGCTATTTTAATTGCATGTACTCAAGTCTATAAAAATGCAAAACTTGCAGGAAAAGTTAAAATGGAAAAAGTAATGTTCTGATTCGTTATCAGGCTCCTTTCTCAATAGCACCATCATTGAGAACAGCTGGGTTGGGTTGAGCAACAAACATTTCCTTTAGATTTTGGAATGTGTAAAATCATAGCAATTGAGGCTACTTAAAGCAATGTTTTCATTTGATCTCATATATGAGTTTATTTTTTTCAGTAAATAGAGTTTCCATGTTTTTTGCTTTAAAACTCCAATGACATTCTGTGATTGCTTTACAAGATTTCGTGCACTGAAGAAAAAATAATGTATGTGATTTGTAAATTTTGACTCTAGTCAGAAAGTTGGTGTACTGCTAATTAAGTGAGCAAAGACTACCACTAGTATTCATGCCAAATTACATTATTGGGTACAGTCAGAGGAAACTACAAAAGTGCAAATTAAAGACTAAACTAAACCTGTTGGGTTAATTTAAAACTTATGCTTCTGTACCTATGGTCAAGCCTAAAGCCTTCCTATAGTCGACAGTAGTTCTGGTGTAACGGGTAGTGATCTGCTCTCTATTTGAATGTCTGCAATCAAACAGAAATAACCTACAAAGTCTTACCATGGTAATTGTGTGCAAGCTTTTTCTTTATTGGATTGGTTGAATTGCGACTGCAGGACTTGATCTTAGAACTGACTTCTCAGTTCTTATCGTAATTCCTTCTCTGACCATGGTCTTGCAAAGTATTGGCACATAAGTACACAAGAACTGAGTGCAACAGTAGACCATTTGGCTCTTTTGAGTCTGTCCAATCATTTAATAATCATGGTTGATTTGATAGGGGCCTCAACTCAACTTTTCTGCACCCCCCCCATAATAATTTACTAGATGACGGTCTCAAATCTGTCTAATAAAACCTTGTATGTATTCATGAATCAATATGCACTACCCTCGTGGTAGGAACTTCCAAAGACTAATGACCGCCTGAGAGAGGAAATATTTCCTCATCTCCATCTTATCTTTATTTTCAAATTAAGATCCCATCATTCTTGATTCCCAAGTGAGGGGAAACGTACCTCAACATTTACCTGTTGAACCTCTTCATATTCTTATATGTTTAAATAAAATCATCTTCATTCCTCTAAACTGCACTGAGTATAAATCTGACCTGCCCAGCCTTGCTTCATAAGATAACCCTCAATTCGAGAGATCAGTCTGTGAACCCTGCTGTCACCACTGCAAGCATATCCTTCCTTAAGTCAGAAGGCCAAAATTGTTCACATTACTCTAGGTGCAACCTCACCAAACTCTTGTACAAAAGTCCCCTTGCAATAAAGGCAACATTCCATTTGCCTTGTTGCTAACTTTTTGTAATCCATATGTGAGGATTTCCAGGTCCCTCTGTACCATGGAACATTGTTGTTTCCTCGAAATAGCATACTGCTTTTCTATTGTTTCTGCCAAAGTGGACAACCTCATATTTTCCCACACTGCACTCCATCTGCCAAATTTTTACCGATTCACTTCATCTGTATGTCTTCACTGATTCATTGTGACCTGCTCACAACTTGCATCCTGCCCGTCCTTGTGTTGTCTGCCCAGCAGGCTTCAGAATGTTGTGAAGTATAGGTCTAGACTGAGTGAACCGTCTTCACCCAGTCCACTTGTGTTTTAATTGTGCAGAATAAACAACATGATTTTTTCCTCCGCAACTGGGAAAACAGATTTTCCGAGCATTCTATCATTTGTCAAAATTAGTTTTGATGGATGAGAAGCCACACTTCTTGGGGGAACTCTAACTTTTCTGCCATTTCTTTCCCAACAATTTTCACTGCCTTGCCTTCACTGCGGCTCTGAGGCAGCTGAGTAGCAGTTTATCAGAATTGAACCTGTTGGGTGTAATAGCCTTTTCCTTATCCTGAACAATCTTGGATTATTATAGAAATGGCTGGTATTGCTGTGATCAAGACTGATGAGTGTTATTGGTTTTGCCATCTTAAAAGCTGGGCGTGATACTTTCTACCCACTGACCAGTTCCGTTTCCATTGCTTATGTTGACTTGGCCGCTATTTGTCTTTTAGTTCAGCACTTAACTTGAAACTTTATTTTTTTATCAAGAGGTTAAAGAAAAGATTAGGAGAAGTGAAAAAGACTTGGTCAAAGAGAGGATTAAAGGCAGAAAGGGGTGAAAGATTCAAGGGGTTTTCTGTGAATTTGATCTTGGTCACAAAAGATTCAACCACTCTTTTTGGGGCGAACACTTGATCAGAGAGAAAGTGGTATAGTGGTCAGAATGTTGTTCTACGGCTGGAGTGGATTGTTGAGGCATAGAAAAGCAAATTCATGGAAGGATTTTTAAAGCAAGGAAAACTGGCACAAATCATGTCTTCACAGCTTCCTCCTGACCTTTCTCTAATCCCCACTCTAGGTGCACTCGACTTGCAGGAGCAACTGTGACATACCCACCCCTTGCCTCTTCAGAGCTCCCCCTACCACCACACCCCCCCCCCCGTGACAAGCCACTTGCCTCCCCATTTCAAACTGGAGGATGGCAGCCTGAAGCTGAGCTAAAGACCCTCTACACTAAGACGGCAAGCTAGGGACCGTGAGATGCATCTTGTGCAGATAAGGCATTAAGGGGACTGGAAACTAGTATAGGATGAGTGGATCTGATGGTCAGGAGGTAAAAATACTGGCCTCCTCTCCACCCTCCTGCCTGCCAGACCCCTCAGGTCCCTGCCTGTGAAGCAGACAGCTGGATTTCCTTTTCTCAGGTCCATGTCTTCAATGATAATGGTCAAACACTGCAGTATGATGGGCAGTTCCTTGTTTGCAACATCTGAAATGCTGGATAGGCGGACTTGAAATAAAGCATTGAAAGTTCTGGGCCATGACAAACACGTCCGCCTCTCCAGCTGAATGAATAACTGCCTCAGAAAAGTGACCAAGAGTCCAGTGACATAATTAACGGGGTGACGAGCAGAAGATTGTGTGGGAAATGTCGCTGTGAGGCATGGACTGAAAACCAGGAGTTCCACTCAAGAAAACTCTTGAAAATGGGAAAATTCCACTTTTTGGTGTACATTTCAAAATACCAATGAAAACCTGCTTAATAGCAGACCACATTATAGTCAGAGATAACAAGCATGGGGCTGGATGAACACAGCAGGTCAAGCAGCATCATAGGAGCAGGAAAACTTGACGTTTCGGGCCTAAACCCTTCATCAGAAAATCACATTATAGTCAGACTTGTCAACTAGGAACAGGAGCAGGCCATCGAGGTCATTAAGTCTGCCATTCAATACAATCAGGGCTGGTTGAACGCAAGGTCTTTTTGCTCACTCCATCCCTATAACTGAGTATGCCACTGGTAGTCGGAAATCTATCAATCTCTAACTAGTACTTTCTAGATCACTTCTATGTGATAAGAGAAGAAGAAATTGTCTTATCAAGTAGAGGAAGAAAGACTACTCTGTGCATTAAGTAATAGCAATTGTAAAGGATTGTGTAGAGAATGGGGTGTTCTTTGACCATACTGCAGGATACCACAGACATTATATCTCTGCCTTATATTTTGTGCCCAAATTGATGCTTGCAACAGAGAAATGGTAAGCTTGTAATTCTAGCTGCTGTCCAACAGGCTATTCCACACAAGTATAGTAGTAGAGTGTTTTTCTCTACAGGTTTTTGAGTCCAAAGTTCTTGAAGCGTAATTGATTCTGAGTATTGCATGTGGTACAAGCCACATTGGCATGTATTACATTTCTAATCCACACCTCATTACAACACATTTCTGGAATATTAATGGTGGAATTTTTTTTTTAATTATTAAATCACAAAACAAAGGGCTGCATCCAAAAGTTGTATTTGTTACTTGTAGAGTATTTGCAGCAGCTATGATACCTGAAGAGAAAAGTGTCAAAAGGTTAGTTGGATGGTAGAAGAATGAGCAATTATCCTGAATGGTAGGGTCATTCAAAAACCTGAATGGTGAGTAATGGAGAAAATATTTGTTGATAGGGCCTTATTGTAGATAATAGAGCATTATCTGTCAAAATTTAAGGCTGGTAGATTGGGAGGTGAGGACACAGAAATGCCATGATCTCCATAAGAGGAAGTAGAAATTGGATTTGAGGCATGAGAAATGCACTGGGTACCAGAAGGAGTTAGCAAGAAAGCCACATTTCAGGGGTAAAAAAGAACCTTTTGGAAGTTATTCGATCTGATGTAATGGTGCAACAGAGAAAAAAGGGATAAAGAATGTTTTCTAGAAACTGGATGAGAAGTGAAATAATCCAAATTGTTCTGGCATGTGTAAGGCTGTCTTTGAAAAGTTCATTGCACAAGAGAGAAATATGTGAAAATCAGAGAGTCAGAGATGGCCCTACCAATGATAAATGTTGGGTTGACATTGGATGCATAGCTATTGAAATTCTCAAAATCTCAAAGTAGATGGCTGACAGCCATCTGTTCTGAATGCCAGATAGAAGTCAGAAGTTTAAGCACATTCTGGCGTCTCAGGATATAAGTGGTCTCACCCATAATGGTCATTGCACAGGTAAATGATGGAAGCCACTGGAGCCATGGATTTGATGATGATGCATTTCACTTCGAATTACACTTCCAACACTGGCAATTGGAGAGTCTTAGAGTCATGCAACATAGAAACAAGTTCTTTGCCCCACTATGTCTATGCCGACCAATGGATACTAAACTATACTAATCCCATTTACCTGCGCTTGGTCCGTAGCCTACTATGTCCAGGCATTTTAAATGCTCATCCAGATGCTTGTTAAATGGTAGGCCAGTACTTGCCTCCACCACCTTTGTAGGTATTGTGTTTTATATTTCTACCACTCTGAGTGAAAACATTTTTCCTAGTCACAGGCTTCCAATCACAAAAACAACCCTCCACTATCACCCTTTTGCCTCCTATTTGTAAGACAATTTTGAGCCCAGTTTGCCAACTTGCTTTGGATCCCATGGGCTCTTACCTTTTGAACCAACTTTCCATGTGGGACCTTGTCAAAAGCCTCATAGAAGTCCATGTAAACTGCATCAACTTTATTACCCTCGTTGTTCCTTTTTCAAAAAACTCAAGTTTTTCAGACGGGATCTCCCTCCAGCAAATCCATGCTGAATATCCCTGCTCAATCCCTGCCTTTCCAAGTATTAGTTAATCCTGTCTGTCAGAATTTTTTCCAATAATTTCCCTACCACTGATGTTAAACTAACTGGTCTGTAATTACCTGGCCTATCCCTGCTGCCTTCTTGAACAAAGGAATTTGTTAGCCATCCTCCAGTCATCTGTGGCCACTGAAGTATTAAAGGCAGAGGGCAGATACTTCCTCATTGTGGTCCATAGAATCCTTGTTGTTTTCACACTTTCTTAGTACAGCAACTCCCTCCAGCTCTGCATCACTACTTGCACCCTCAACTATGCTCTCTATTGCATTTATTCCAATTTCATTTTACCATTGGAGTAGAGCTTTCAACAGTCTAGCCCGATAATCTGGAACTTCCTTCACGTACCAATTATTTGACGCATCTTTCTGCACCTTCAAACCTTTTCTTAAAATAATCCTCTTGAACAGTAGTTTCGTCCTCCCTTATTTCCCTCCTGCTCCACTTCAGTCCAGTAGTGATAAACACCTAGGATTGGTTGCTGCATTAAAAATGCAATGCAAGTTGTGCAAATGGCTCCTGCATTAATTTAGAAATACAATTAACTTTCATATATACAATGTTTTTAGTCGTGCTAGTTAAAGCTCTTCAAGCAATTTAATCATCTAAATTTCTGTCTGAGTTACTAAGGAATATTTGATATGATCTTGTTCTGGACTGCGTTCACAGTTTTACAGAATGCCAACATGTCAGCTTAACCTAATAGCTGACGTGAAACGTACCATGTATTTCTACTTCTAAATTAGTCATTGACAGTTGGCAGAATGTCAAAAGAAAAATTCTGATAAACTTCAAAGAGCCATTGCCCCTCATTAGCAAAAGAGCTAACTTAGTGACAAAGTTATAGTTGAAAATTAATACAATTACCATGTTGTCTCGTGGATAAAGTCTAAACTATGTTTGATTAAAAGGGTGGGTCTGATCACATTACTGTAAGTTTTGTAGAATTCTAGACCAGCAGATGATTTCTGAATGATGTGTGCGTTAAATTTTATGTACAAGAATTCATTGCCTTGCTTCCCTGTCAGGGTATTTCCAGGAACATAATCTAAACATTTCTCCTGTTCTCCCTGTGATTCTGAAGCACCTATTAATGAGGACTTATGTTTGATGGTTTCTGTTTTCAAGTTTCAATTTGACTTAATATTCAATGCACTTGCCACAACAGATTATGGCTCCAAGTACCACTCCATAATCTGAGCGTATAATAGGGCTTTTTAAAATTCATTCATGGGATGTGGGTGTCACCGGCTGGGTCAGCCTTCGTTGGCCATCTTTAATTGCCCTGGAGATGGTGGTGGGCTGCCTTGTTGATCTGCTGCAGTGCATGTGCTGGAAGTAGCCCATTAGAGGGGGGAATATATCTCCAAGTCAGGATGGTGAATGGCATGGAGAAGAACTTGCAGGTGGTGGTGTTCCCATGTTTTTTCTACCCTTCTGCTTCTAGATAGTAGTGGTTGTGGTTCAGAACACCCTTTCTAAGAGGTCTTTTCATACTTCCTGTGTAGTTCTGAGGGAATTGTGCATTATTTGAAGTGCTCTTTTGGATATGTTATTAAATGTAGGATCATAATTGATTCCATGCTATCCCATTGAAGAAGAGAGTTTGTCGGTAGCTTGGCTAGCATTCACCTCCAAGCTGAAACCAAAGCCAAAATATGTTAAAAGCAAAATACTGCAAATGCTGGGCACCTGAAACAAACATAGAGATGCTGCAGAATCTCTGTATCTGTGGAGAGAGAAACAGAGTTACTGTTTCGAGTTGATTATAACTCTTCAGAACTAAAAGAGATTGGAAAATGGTGTTTCTGAAAGAGGCAGAGGTGGAACCAGGGGTTGAAGCTCAGTGCAAAAGGTAAAGAGGTTGCTAATTGGGATGACAAAGAAGTAGACATGTAAAACAGGTGTAAAGTAAGGTATGGAAGGGCGAAAATAGGACCTCTTGGTTAAGAGCAAAGTAGACAAAACACAAACAAGAAAATCCCATGCAGGGTTAGGGAGAGAAAGCAAGAAAAATGGAGGACAGAAATTATGTGGTCAGGCTGTGAAGTTCTGGAACTCAGTATTGAGGCTGAGAGGGTGTAAAGTACCTGAGCGGAGAATGAGATCTTGTTCCTCGAGCTGGTGTTGTGTTTCATTGGAACAATGCCGCAGGCCCAGGATGTAAATGACATGAGAGCAAGGGGGTTTATTCAAATGGCAAGCCACTGGGAGGTCAGGGTCATCACTACAGACAGAGTGAACATGCCCTGCAAAACAGTTGCCCAGTCTGTGTTGGGTCTCCCAGATGTAAAAGAGACCACATTGTGATCTTCTTGTACAGTTGACTAGGTTGAAAGAAGCACAAGTAAAATGCTGCTTCACCTGGAAGGTGTGTTTTAGACCCTTGGACAGTGAGGAGGGAAGAGCTGAATGGGTAAGTGTGACACCTTCTGTGATCCTTTGTATGTGGAGACTAGTGGGATGGAAAGTGGGGACAAGGAGAACTTTATCATTGTTCTGGACAGGAAGGGAAGGGGTAAGGGCTGAAGTGTCAGTGGTAGGCAAGTTATTGGAGAGAATACTGAGGGACAGGATCAACCAACATTTGGATGGTCAAGTTCTGAATCCAGATAGTCAACGTGGATTTGTGCGCGGGAAGTCATGTCTGACAAACCTTATTCAGTTTTTCAAAGAGGTAACCAAGAGGACAAATGAGAGTAGGGCGATGGATGTTGTCGATATGGACTTTAGTGAGGCCTTTGACATGGTCCTGTACAGCAGGCTAGTCCAGAAGGTTAGGATCCAGGGAGAACTAGCTAATTGGATTCAAAACTGGCTCAACGGTAGGAAGCAAAGGGTGATGGTTGAAGGTTGTTTCTCGGACTGGAGGCGTGTGACTAGTGCTGTGCCTCAGGGGTCGGTGCTGGGACCTTTATTATTTATTGACATAAATGATCTGGATGTGAATGTACAAAGCACGATTAGTAAGTTTGCAGATGATACAAAATTAGGAGGTATTGTTGATAGTGAGGAAGATTATCAAAAATTATACAGGGATCTTGATCAGATGGGGAAGTGGGCTGAGGATTGGCAAATGCAATTCAATACAGATAAGTCAAACCAAGGTAGGACTTATACAGTAAAAGACAAGGTCCTGAGGAGTGTTGTGGAACAGAGGGACCTAGGAGTACAAGTACATAGCTCTTTGAAAAAGGCATCACAGGTGAACAGGCTGGTGAAGGTGATAATTGGCATGCTGGCCTTCACAAGTGAGGCATTGCGTATAGAAGTTGGGATGTTATGTTACAGTTGTATAAGTTGTTGGTGAGGCTGCACTTAGAGTATTGTGTACAGTTTTGGTCATCCTGTTATAGGAAAGACATAGTTAAAGTAGAAAGTGTGCAAAGAACATAGATGTTGCTAGGACTAGTAGGTCAGAGTTATAGGGAGGGGTTGGTCAGGGTAGGACTTTATTCCTTGGAATGTAGGAGAATGAGGGGTATAAAACCATGAGGGGCATAAATAAGATGAATGCATATAGTCTTTTTGCCAGGGACGGGGAATTGTAAACTAGAGGGCATAGGTTTAAGGTGAGAGGGGAAAGATTTAAGAAGGACCTGAGGGGCAACTCCTTCACACAGCGAGTGGTGCGTACATGGAATGGGCTGCTGGAGAAAGTGGTTGAGGCAGGTACAATAGCAACATTTTTAAAACATTTGGATAGGTACATGGAGGGGAAGGTTTTAGAAGGATATGAACCAACTGTGGGCAGTTGGAAGTAGCTGAGTGGACACCATAGTCAGTGTGGACCAATTTGGGCTAAAGGGCCTGTTTACATGCTATATTATTCTATGACTCTATGCCTGTAACTGCAGGATATGGATCAGATACAGTGGAGGGCCCTGGACACCACAGTGGAGTTGAGTGGGGAGAGGGAATACTCAGTTCAGAATAAAAGGTGGACACATCAGAGGCATCCCAGTAGAAGATGGCATCATTGTAATAGAAGTGATGGAGACAGAGAACCTGGGTGAATGGAATGGAGTGTTTACAGGAAACAGGAAATGAGGAGGTGTATCGACATAACTGTGGAAGTAGGGGGGCGGCGGGGTGGTGGATGTGTACTGGGGTTGCACATTCACTGTGAAGAGGAAACAGCTAGGACCGGAAAATTGGAAATTGTGGAAGAAAGGTACAGCATTAGAAGAATATCAAATGTAAACGGGATGAAATTGAATGAGGAGCTGGAAATGAATAGAGGCAAGATGGGAAGAAATTAATTTGTGGGGTAGGAACAGGCTGATATGATGGGTCTGCATGGGTAGTCCTGTTTGTAGATTTCTGAAAGATGGTATAAGCAGGCTGTATATGTTTGGGGGAGCTGTGAGGCAGGGAGATCTGCAGGGCAGATACTGTCAGTAATAGTCCTGGAAATAGCAGCTTGATGTTCAGGTATGAGGTCATAAGAACTTGGAGCAAGAGTAGGCAAGTCAGCCCCTCAACCCTCCTCCATTGTTTAATATTATCATGGCTGAGCTCATCACGTTCTGAACTCTATTTTCCTGCTGGATCCCCATAAACCTTTAACCTATTACCAATTAAAAAATCTGTCAATCTCCTCCTTAAGTTCATGTGGCCCAGTGTCTGCAGAAGTGAATTCCACAGATTTGTGACCCTTTGAGATAAGTAATTCCTCTTCACCTCTGTTTTAAATCTGCCACACCTTAGCCTAAAACTGAGACCTCTCATTCTAGATTGCTCCACCAGGGTAAACGTCCACTCTACGTCTACTTTGTCAGTCCCCTTTAGCATCTTATATCTCAATTATATCTCCCATCATCCTTCTAAACTCGAACAATTGTAGGCCTAAGCTGCTCGATGTCTCCTCATAAGTGAAGACCTTCATCACTGGAATTAATCTAGTGAGCCTTTTCTGAACTGCCTCCAATCCATGATCCAAGGGGAAGATAGGAGGAAGTGTCTGAGAGTTGGAACTTAGCCAAAGAGAAGATCAGTTGGATAAAGAAAGGATTGGTAACAGTCAGCCCACAAGAATGAATGGCTACTAATGGGGACTATTAGTGGTTAACAATGGGTAGTGTGTAATAGTAGACCATATGACAATAAGGCCTGGTGTGTAGGGATAGGAGTGAAGACATGGCCTCAAGCCCTAAAATTGTTGAACTCGATATTGAGTCCTGAAGGCTCCAGGATCCCTAAGTCGAAAGTGAGGTCTTGTTCTTCCAGCTTTGCTGGAGCAAGGCTGAGACGGAGATGTTGCCCAGGGAACCAGGTGATGTATTGAAGTGGCAGGCAACGGGAAGCTTAGGGTCTCTTTTGCAGACAGAATATAGGTGTTCTCCAAAGCAGTCACCCAGTCTAAGCGTCGTTTCCCCACTGTGGAGGAGACCATATTGTGAGCAGCGAATGCAGTAGACTAGATTGAGTGACATGCAGGTAAATTGCTTCACATGGAAGGGGTATTTGGACCCTTAGATACTGAGGAGGAAGGAAGTAAATGGGCAGGTTTTACCCTTCTGCGATTGTAGAGGAAGATGCCATGGGGCTGTGGGAGGGTGTTGCAAGTGAAGGAGGAATGGATCAGGGTGTCCCCAGAGGGAACGGTCCCAGTGGAAGTCTGACAAGGGAGGGGAGGGGAATGTGTATCTGGTTGTGGCATCTCACTGGAGGTGGCAGCTAGTGATCCCCTGGATGTAGATGTTGGTGGGATGGTAGGTGAGGACAAGGAGACCTTATGGCTATTGTGGGAAGGAAGAGACGGGGGGGTGTTGCTGAAGTGCAGGAGGTGGGTTGGTCACGGCTGAGGGTCTGCTCAACCATGGTGGTGGGGAATCCTCGGTGGAGGAAGAAGGTTGACATTGCTGAGGCCTCCTTGTTGAAGTTGGCCTCATCAGAACAGCTGCGATGGAGACGGAGGAACTGGAAGAATTGAATAGAGTCTTTACAGGGAGCAGGGTGTGGGGATGTATAGTCAAGGTAAATGTGAGAGGCGGTTAGTTTGTAATGGATATTGGTGACCGGCCCATCCCCAGTAATGAAAAACATGTTGAGGAAGAGAAGAGAGGAGTCACATGGACCAGGTGAAGGTGACAGCAGGATGGAAATTGGAAGTGAAATTGATAAACGTTTCCAATTCCAGATCGGAGAGGGAAGCAGCACCGATGATATCACTGATATACCAGAGAAAGGGTTGTGGGTGGGGCCCAGAATAGCCTGGAATAAGGAATGTTCCCCATACAAAGAAACAGGCATAGTTTGGGGCAGTGATTTTCACTTCACCCAATCTAGTCTACTGTGTTTGCTGCTCACAATGTGGCCTCCTCTATGTAGGGGAAATGAAGTGTAATCTGGGTGACCACTTCTCAGCACACCTACGTCTGCAAAAAAGACACTGATCATCCAGTTTCCTGCCACTTGAACACACCATGTTCTCTGGCCAACATCTCTGTCTCAGGTTTGCTGTGGTGCTCCAGCAAAGCTCACCACAAGGAGGAAGAACAACGTCTCATTTTCTGCTTGGGAACTCTGCAGCCCTCTGGACTCAATATCGAGTTCAACTATTTTAGGGCTTGAGGCACCTTCTCCCATGTCCCAAACCCAACTCCCATACACCAGGCCTTGTTATCATACAGTCTGCTATTATACACCACCCATCGTCAGCTACTAACAGTCCCCATTAGCAACCATTCATTCATCAAGGCTGACCGTTACCCAGTCCTTTGTCCAACTGTCCTCCTTTCTCTTTGGACTTAATCTCCACCTGTCATTTACTACTTACCCACCCATCTTCTGCATAAAAAACACAACTTTTTCCTAGCTACCACCAGTTCTGAGGATTGGTCACTGGACCCGATATGTTAACTTTGATTTCTCTCCACAGATGCGGCCAGACCTCAGATTATCCAGCAATTTCTCTTTTGTTTATAAACAGTATGTATTTCCCATGGGGAGGTTGTCACAAACAAAAGATTAACAAACTTTAAAAAAAAGCGTGACCGATTCCTCATTAAATTCTGCCTTGTACGCCATCAGCTCAAACTTCAAATCACTTTATTGGATTTTGACTTCATGTGATCAAGCTGTATAAATATTTTGGAGAAGAACGATGCACAATTAATTACACTGTCATAAGGTTAACTTGGTTGTCTTGTCAATATGTTTATAACTGAATTACTGATTTTCTCAAATAAGATGGTGGGCTGCCTTTAAATATTAGCAAGCATTCAGTATCGGCCGTTGCCTAACACAAAGCTATGATTAGTCAACATTCTCATTGGTAAAAATACAAGCAATGAAGGGAACTGTGTATATGTTTCATTGTACTTCAAACTATTTTTGAACTTAATTGGATTTCTTACTGTGTAAATATTCTAAAATGTCTTTGTTTCTTTTACGTGTTAATAACAACTGGGAGAGGGAAAGAGAGGCTGGCATTAAATAAAGCTTATTATGCGTTCTAAAAAATAAATATTTACAGTGACAGTTGCATATGCAGTTGTGCTTCTCATTACCTTTGGACTCTTTTGTGAATCATTTCTCAAAGAATTGCTTTAAACGTTGTTTTTCATTGGGCACTTTTGTGAGCATGTTTGAATTTCCAGCCTTTTAGAAAAAACTAACAGGACAGGACATGTAGCTTCTGCTGTTTACCACGCTTCTACTACAGTTTAACCATGAGAGCAATTTGCCTGTTACTGTAATGCAGCAAATTTATTGATGCAATATATCACATGACTGATTCGAGGTAAAACATTTTCTGCATACTAACATTGAAAGGTATAGGTCCCTCAGTTATGACTGACGACATGAGAAAACTTGTTCAAGGTGCAAAATAACGTTTCTCCTTCCCTTAACACTTTCCTTCTCAATTACGTGCAGAAGCTAATATTTTTCTAGCTTTGTTCTAAATCAAACAATAAAATTGCAATATAAACTTATGATGCAAGTTATTTTATTTGCTTCCAGGCTTCCTCCTCAAAATCTTCACCATTTTCTCAATTATTTATGTGCACTGACAAGTCTCCAATGACCAACACTTTAGCAAGTGATTATTCATCATAATCTGGTAGTGACGGGCTAACTGTAACCATAATTCTAAAGTCAGCATCCAAAGCACTAGAGTATCTCCTTGTGTCAGTGATAGAACTGTTAGTTCCTCTCAGCGATGTTTAACTTGGAGTTTCATTAAACATTTAATTTTTTTTTAATGAATGCATTAAATATTGCTTTTATTATGACTTGCGCCTAAATTGTTTATAAATGTGCAATCTGTAAATCAACAAAATTAGGATTAAAATCTATAAATTATTTTATATCTCTATATTTCAGTCACTTTTGCCACAGGGTTTAGAACTCACTAGCCTTTTTCTATTTGATTATCATGGTTTGTGATACCATTGATTTCTTTTTAAATGTTAAGAATTGAAATCAGTAGAAACTAACTTAAAAGTTCCTAAAATGAGAGGCCAGTTAGACTAATTTTACATGGGGGTGACAAGTGAGATTATCAGTTTAATTAAATCTCAGCTTGCACTGTCCTTCTTTTAAGTTTGGACCTGTGTTCTCTGTTTCTACAGCTGTTAATATATTTATTCAGTTAAGAATCTTGAATAGGTGTATTTTATATGACTGTTCTTTTCAATGTAAAATATGTTTAATCAGTTTAGTGGTTTTCAAATGTCTCCATAGCATCATCCCTCTATCTCTGTAAACTCCTCCAGCCTAACAACTTTCCAAAATGGTTACTGTCCTCAAGTTTCACGTCTCGAGATTCCCTGATTTTTAGCATTCCACTACTGGGAGCCGTGCCTTCAGTTTCCTCGGCTCGAACCTGAAATACCCTCCCTTTATCTCTCTACCTCCTTTTAAGACACTTATTAAAACCTACCCTTTTGATCAAGCTTTTCGCCACCTGACCTAACGTTTCCTTGTGTATAGTTTTATTTTATCATGTTCCCATGAGGTGCTATGGGATGTTTCATTATGTTGAAGATGCTGTATAAATTCAAGTTGTTGCCCTTTTCAGTGCCACCTCTTGTACCTGGATATCCTTGTAGTAGTATGATGACCAGAGTTGGTCAAAGTTCATGAGGATTAGCTTATATTAGTGTTTTCTACAGGTTCATTTCCTGTGCCCGCTCTGTGGCTAAACATTACAATATCAAGTCAATTTGCCGCACACAGTCCTGTTGATTTCAGTAGCTGTCAAATTTCTCTTCTGGGTTGTGTTTGAGAGTAATCATTTTACTCCATTATTTATTTCCCTTGCCTGGTCTCTCAGCTGCACATTTTTTCCATATTGCATGCAATCTTTCACTTCGCAGTCCACCCACCCAACCATCACAATCCCTTTTGTTTGAACTCTCTGTACTCAATTTGACACAATCTGCAAATTTGGATAACTTCTGTCTACCAACGATTCCTGACACCTGCTAACATTGACACTCACCAACACAGCTTCTTTCACAAGTAAGCTTCTCTTTCTCTATTTGGGCCAAAATTCAATTACCCTCAGAAATGGGTGCCCTGTTCCCATGCCCGTCCTGCCTCCTGCACTCCTCATCTGTGTGGCACCTGAGTCTGATTTAAATTCACCACCCACGGACTATCTGTTGCTAACATATTCCTGTGCTTCCTCAAACAACTTCGGGAAATGTATTCAGTAAAGCCTCCTCTCCTGATTTCCTTTCGACAAAGGCCACATTTAACTCTATGGCTTGGTGTCAATTTTTTTGAGAGGCAAAAAGCATCTTGGGACATTTTGGTATGTTGAAAGTGATATAAAAACACAAATTATTCTTTATGTAGGATGCCTATCAATGTCAGAGACAACAAGGTGTAGAGCTGGATGAACACAGCAGGCCAAGCAGCATCAGAGGAGCAGGAAGGCTGATGTTTCAGGTCTAGACCCTTCTTTAGAAATGGGGGAGAGGAATGGGGTTCTGAACTAAATAGGGAGAAAGGGGGTGGCGGATAGAAGATGGATAGAGGAGAAGATAGGTGGAGGAGACAGACAGGTCAAGGAAGGCGGGGTTGGAGCCAGTAACGGTGAGTGTAGATGGGGAGTTAGGGAGGGGATAGGTCGGTCCAGGGAGGACAGACAGGTCAAGGAGGTGGGATTAGGCTAGTAGGTAGGAGATGGACGTGGGGCTTGAGGTGGGAGGAGTGGATAGATGGGAGGAAGGACAGGTTAGGGGAGGCGGGGACAAGCTGGGCTGGTTTTGGGATGTGGTCGGAGGAGGGGAGATTTTGAAGCTTGTGAAGCCACCTGAAGGCTGCAGGAACAGCACCTCATATTTTACTTGGGAAAAAAATGTGGACTTCACAAGCTTCAAAATCTCCCCTCCTCCAACCGCATCCCAAAACCAGCCCAGCTCTTCCCTGCCTCCCTAACCTGTCCTTCCTCCCACCTATCCACTCCTCCCACCTCAAGCTCCACCCCCATCTCGTACCTACTAGCCTCATCCTGCCTCCTTGACCTGTCCGTCCTCCCTGGACCGACCTATCGCCTCCTTAACTCCCCACCTACACTCACTTTTACTGGCTCCAACCCCGCCTCCTTGACCTGTCTGTCTCCTCTCCACCCATCATCTCCTCTATCCATCTTCTATCTGCCTCCCCCTTTCTCCCTATTTATTTCAGAATCCCCTTCCTCTTCCCCATTTCTGAAGAAGGGTCTGGACCCGAAACGTCAGCTTTCCTGCTCCTCTGATGCTGCTTGACCTGCTGTGTTTATCCAGCTCTACACCTTGTTATCTCAGATTCTCCAGCATTGCAGTTCCTACTATCTCTGCCTATCAATGTGTTTTGTTATCCCCTCCTTCAGTCGAAGCTCATTTTGGACTCGTCTGCTTTTACGCTTTTTCTTTCTCTGTTTTTTTTTTAAACTTTAACTTTACTTACCTTCTGTGGAGAGCACCCAGCAGCTTCAGCAATGGCTGCATTGCTGAAGTGATTGGTCCAGTGTAGTTTCGTGACGGCAACATTATCAGTAGAGGCAAGATGGTGCCAAAGGATGGGGGTGATGGTCTCAGCATTGGGGTGGAAGAGCCCAGATCCAGGCCCATGGCTAAGCATTTAAGAAGGACTGTAGTGCTAAACTTTCCACTTTTGTTTTATTTTCTACTTTATGCCTAAGATTTCGTACCTAGGTACCTTTGTATCTAAGATGGTGCTAGAGAATGGTGACTTTGTACACTTTTCACTATACTCCTATATCCCTGCATGAGTACATGTGACAATAAAACCTAATTCTAATTCTAATACCTCCTAATGCCTTAACTGCAATAAATGTAACACTGATGGATCTGAGCTTCCTTGGATTTCCCACGCGTCTCTCTATAAAATGAAAATCACATTGGCTACTTGTGCAATCCCTTGGAACTCCTGTTCCTATTACCTATCTCATGCAACGCACAATCACACAATATTAACCAACCAGCCTACGCCTGTGTTTGTACTTCTGTGGAGCTATCTTTGTTCTTCGGTAATCTAGCCCTCCATTCCGTTATCTGACATTATTACATAGGGGTGGCAACTGAGATTATCAGTATAATTAAATCTAGGCTTGCATTGTTCTTGTTTTAAGTTTGGACCTGTGTTGTCTGTTTCTACAGCTATTGACATTTTTATCTAGCTTCCCCTAAAGGGACGGCATGATGGCGCTGCTGCCTCTCAGTGCCAGGGACCTAGGTTCGATTCCAGCCTCGGGTGACTGTCTGTGTGGAGTTTGCACGTTCTCCCCATGTCTGCGTGGATTCCTTCTGGGGACTCTGGTTTCCTCCCACAGTCCAAAGATGTGTGGGTTAGGCGGATTAGCCATTGAAAATTTGCCCTGTAATGTCCAGGGATGTGCAGACTTTGTGGAGTAGCCATGGGAAGCGTGAGATTACAGGGATAGGGTGGTGGGGGAGGGTGTCTGTGTGGGATAGTTTTCAGAGGGTTCATGCAAATTCAGTGGGCTGAATGACCTCTGTCTGCATTTTGGGACTGTATTATTCAATGATATTCACTTCAGCAACTGCTGATGATAGCAAGTTGCACATTCAGAAGATTCATCTGAATTCTGTATTTGATATCTTTGTTACCGTGTAACTTTAATGTCCTTGAAGGAGTTACAGACCAGAGATGTGTTGTACCATTTAAATAGAGGGTGCAAGTAAATTGAAGGGCTTACATTGGTAGCTTAAACAAATCCTTTTAGCTTTTTCCATTTTAAACATTTATAAGTATTTGTGATCACCTGGTTTTTGATATCATGCATAGTGTTCAGTTTCATTAAAAATTCTCAGACAACAAAGTGGGCCTTGCTTGCTTGTAGCTAGACCTGGACAATAGTATCCAAGCATGGCCTAACAAGTAGTAAGTAACATTTGCACCACTGAAGTGCCAGGCAATGACCACCTCTGCTGAGGGAGAAACTAACCCTCATCCCTTGATTTTTGGTGGCATTGGCATTGTTGAATTCCCCCATCATCATCACCCTTGGGGTCATTGACCAGCAACATAACCAAGCATGCCATAGTGTGGGTATGAGGGCGGGCTGGAAAGCAGGCATTCTGCAGCAAGTAACTCACTTCCTGACTTTCTAAAGCCTGACCACCATCTACAAGGCATGAATCAGAAGTGTAATGGATTGCTCTCCATTTGTCTGGATGTGTGCAACACTCCCACAGTACTGCAGACACTTGCCACCTTCTGGGACAAATCAGCCTACTTAACATCCGACCCAACACCTTAACCGTTAAACTCCATTCACCCCAAGTGCCCTGTGACAGCAGTGTGTGTCATTTATTAGATTCATTGTAGTAATGTGCCACAATCCCTCACTGCACCTTCAGAACCCATAAACTATACAACCCAGAAGGACAACGACAATAGATGCCTGGAAAAACCACCACTTGGAAGCCTCGTACCATCCGGACTCAGAACTGGATTGTCATTCCCTCGTGTTACTGGACCAAATCCTGGAACTCACCTTGATATCATTGCAGGTATATTGTCACCATGAAGACTCCAGTGGTTCAAGAAGGTGGCTTCCTACCACCTTCTCAAGGACTACTGGAGATGGGCAATAGAAGATGACCTCATCAACAATGCTCATATTTCCAACACCATTTTCTAAAAATTTCTTTTCAACTGGTCAGCAGATCTGCCATTTTCCTTTTGAATTGTGAGTATACTTAAAAATAATACAGTATAATACAGCACAGGAACAGGCCTTTTGGCTCCCAAGCCTGCACTGATTCCTAGTCCTTATTTGGACCTGCTACCTATTGCCCATGCATAGTATCTATCCCTCTGCTCGCCTCATGTTTATGTGTTTATCAAGGTACACCTTAAACGTTGCTAACGTGCCTGCTTCCACTGCCTGCAGTGACAGTGTGTTCCAGGCACCCATCACTCTTTGTGTGAAAGATTTCGCCCCTGAACTTTTCCTCTCTAACCTTGAACCTGTGCCGTCATGTAGTTGACCTTTCCACCCTGGGAAAATGCTTCTGACTAGCCACCCTGTGTATACCTCTCATAATTTTGTAGGACTCTATTGGGTCGCCCCTCAACCTCCATCTTTCCAGTGAAAACAATCCAAGTTTACCCAACACACCTCCTCATAACCAAAACCCTCCAAAGTCAAAAATCACATGACACCAGGTTGTACTCCAACAGGTTTATTTGAAATCACAAGCTTTCGGAGTACAGCCCCTTCGTCAGATGCTCTGAAAGCTTATGATTTCAATAAACCTGTTGGACTGTAACCTGGTATTGTGTGATTTTTGACTTTATGCAGCCCAGTCCAGCACTGGCACCTCCACATCATAGAACCCTCCAGACCAGGCAACATCCTGGTCAAAAAAAACAAAGTTGCTGGAAAAGCATCTTTTGCTGAAAACATCCTGGTAACCTTCTCTACACCCTCTCCAGAGCGTCCACATTCTTGTGATAGAATTCCCACCAGAACTGCGCACACTATTTCAAATGTGGTCTAACTGAAGTTTTTGTACAGCTGTAGCATAGCTTGCCAACTTTTACATTTGATACCCTGACCAATAAAGGCAAGTGTGCAGTTTGTTGTCTTGACCACATTATCCACCTGGTTTGCCACTTGCGGGGACCTGTACGCCCAAATCCCTCTATGTCAGTGCTCCTAAGTGTTCTGCCTTTTGTTGTATTATTCGCACCTGAATTTGATCTTCCAAAATATAGTTAGATATTTATCCTAAAATACAGTTAAATCACAAAACACAGTTAGATATTCATGAATATTCCCACCATTAGTTTATATTTCAGCTGTCTTGTTTACCTCGCTGTCCTTGATTCTGTCTTCATCTGGACTTGGTCTTGAAGAATGAATTCTGGCTGTATCAGGAGAACACATTTTGGATTTGCAAGAAAAAACATTGAGAAACAAGAGCCATTATTTAGAATGGTGGGATGTAATGTTTCAGTGTTGGAAAATGTGTTTTCAGATGGGGCAAGATTGAAGATTAAATATTCCTGTCTATAAAATGTTCAGGAATTAACAGACCTGAGATAATGTCACCTTGTTAATCAAGGATGTAATTGCAACTTTAGAAATTTAATTCTTTCTTAATGATGATTCTCAGAAGGTGTCTGACTCAGTTGAGAAATTACCAGGGTTCAGTTGTGTTTTGAGCATATACCATTGATCATTGAATGGAAGTGTGGAGATTTCAGGAAGAATTAAGTTAATGGTGTAGAAAGGTTACAGATACAGCGGGATGTGAAGTGCTGCATTTTAGTTATGTAAAGAATAGAAAAGCTAACATGACATAAATTGTAATGGCTTAACAGTGGATTAACAGACGAATGGAGTAACTGGTTATTTTCATGGAGCCTTGAGTATTAAAACAAGGAAACGATGTTGAATTTGTGCAGCACAGTTGGAGACTTGGAGTACTGCAAGTCATTTCGGGCACCCAACCAAGAAGTGATACAAGAACGACTGAAAAGCTATTGCGTAGGGTTTACCATAATGACATTGGAATTGAGAGTTTATTGTAACATCGAAAACTTTAATAAGCTGGGGCTTTTTCATTTAGACAAAGCCAGTTCAAGGATAGGCTGCAACATGCAGGAACAGTGTTGCAGGGCTACATCACTGCAAAGAGACAGAATGGCAATTGCCTGTCACAAAGATGGCACCGTCTGTATGTTCACTGGAAAGTGTGGAGACACACTCATGAAACTGAGCATTTTACTGACATATCAGGGGAGTTCTGACTTTGATTGTTGATCTGAAGGGACCATTTTAACTTCCTTGAGGCTTCTTTTTGAATAGGATACAGTATTTTCTAAACAGTAGAGATGTGTATGCACGGCTGATAGGAAAGTAATGCTAGAGAAGGCTGATTTCTATCAGTATTAGCTTAGGTATGATTGCTCCATTACCATGGAGTTGCCGTATCCTTGTTCATCTATGCAGGGCTGCTTCACTCCAAGAAACCCATTGATTGCTTTGGCTCATTTCCCAGAAAATGGCAGCACTGAAGGCCCAGTGATTTTCAGTTGATGAACTCACTTCCATTCCAGAGTTCCCTTACCAACCAATCAAATGGATTAACATAAAAGGTATTGTGGAAATCTTGCCCAGGTATAGATATGGATCCATGCTGGTGATGGCGAAGCATGAGTGTGATGACACTTCACTCGTGCATGCACACATGTACTGCAGAGCTGAGCTATCTGGGAATGCACGGACTCTGGCAGTCATCTTTAGCGTTGGGAACCCACAGTCCATAAAGGATATGATGTGGAGGTGCCGGTGTTGGACTGGGGTGGACAAGATCAGAAATCACACAACACCAGGTTATAGTCCAACAGTTTTTTTTTAAAATACAAACTTTCGGAGTCTTACTCCTCCTTCAGGTGTTAGCCATTAAGAAGAAGTAAGGCTCTGAAAGCTTGTGTTTTCAATAAACCTGTTGGACTATAACCTGGTGTCATAAAGAATATCTAACAGGGCAGGGAGGATTCAAACTTTATATGGTTTTAAAGAATTTAGAAAGTGAAAAATTGTATCTGGTGGCTAGTGAATTAGTCATTGAGGGCATAAACCCACCTTATCAGTGGATGTACAAAGTGGGGATAAAAACATCTTTATACACAAACGTATAGGGATATGGTGGTGTAGTGATAACATGACATTGAAACATTGAATCCGAATGCTTGATCACCTGTGTCTATAGAGACCGACTATAGCAACATTTTAAAAAAGCACTGAAGGAATATTTTTCAAAAAGAATTTTAAAAGAGTAAGAATGGGAATAAACTCTGTTCTAAGTGAAGAATTAACATCAGGACATAAACAATTGGCTGAAAACCATCTTTGTGTTACAGTTTTTTGTTATCCTATTAGTAATTCAGTTGGTTTGTCTGCTGCCTGATAACATATTTACATTAGACTGAATTATAATGAATATGTTAAAGTCAATGAGCTCATTTGAAATGCAATCAGCTGGAAGGTATTTGCATTGATCTTGAATAAAATAACCAGAAGAGTGTGAATGGATGCCTGTTTGCACTGCACAAACCTAAGTAATCTGAATATAAGAAAATAACTGTTGAATATCAAATCAATGTGCAAAAGGTAGGTGAGATAGGATTTGTGATATGAAATACTTATCTGCATGTATGTTGTAAATAAAGATTAATACTCAGGCATAAACACAACATGCGGAATTTAGTGGCACTGATCTGGGTTCTGCCCACAGGAGGGAGCCCTGTGTTTCCGTTCCAAGATTCCTCAGGGAGTTGAAGGAAAAGTGAAGCAGGCAGGAGAGTGGAATTAAAGTCCAATATGATCAACCAGAATCATAACAAATGGTGGAGCTAGTTTGAAGGGGGCATTTGTCTACTACTGCCCCTTGTGTTCCTTTATAGTGTACTATTGTTGACATGGCAAACCATAGAGAGAATCCTGTGACCCTACCCTGAATAGAATCATACAGCACGGAAACAGACCCTTTGGCCCAACTTGTCCATGCTGACCAGGTATCCCAAACTCATCTAGTCCCATTTGACTGTGTTTGGCCTCTATCCCTCTAAGCCCTTCCTATTCATGTACCTGTCCAAATATCTCTTAAATGTTGTAATTGTACCTGCCTCTACCACTTCTTATGACAGCTCATTCTATACATGCACCACCCTCTGTGTGAACAAGCTACCCTTCAGTTCCCTTACAAATCTTTCCTCTCTCACCTTAAACCTGTACCCTGTACTTTTGAATTCCCCTACCCTTGGAAAAAGACCTTTTCCTACTTACCATATCCATGCCTGTCACGATTTTATAAACCTCTATAAGGTCGCCCTCAGCCCTCTGAATTGAAGGAAAAAAGTCCCAGCTTAGTCAGTCTCTCCCTGTAACTCAAATCCTCCAGTCCTGGCCACATCCTTGTTCATTTTTTCTGTACCCTTTCTAGTTTAACATCTTTCCTATGGCAGGGTAACCAGAATTGTGTGTAGTACTCTCAAAGTGGTCTCACCAATATCTTGTACAGTTTGTCTAGTTTTCTCACATCGCCCCTAGAGAACAGCTTCATTCACATAACGAGGGAAGTAAGAACTGCTGATGCTGGAGTCAGAGATAACACAGTGTGGAGCTGGAGGAACACGGCAGGCCAGGCAGCATCAGAGGAGCTGAAAAGCTGATGTTTCGGGTGGGGACCCTTCTTCAGAAATTCGTATAACCACCCGATTAGAATGGTTGCCTTCATGCTTATGACTATTTTTGGCAATTTGTTCTTCAAAATAAGGATTTTCTATCTAACACACAGATTAAAATGCAGGGATTTGAGACTCTCCACGGACCAGACTATGCTCAACTAAGGGCCTGTTTCCATGCTGTCAACCTCTATGACTGTTCATGTTATCTCACAAAATATATAGTTTGATTCTGTTTGCAGTTAGATTCTGACATAATTTCATCCAAACTACAAATACTTCGCAGTGGCAAATAGAGGCCTAAGGTGTGACCCACCAGAGGAGTGTGAACAGAGTACAGAAAAAACATCTTTTCTTTCAATCAATTTTTCTCTTCCTGTCCTTTGGTTTGAACGTTGACTGAGGCTGCTGCCTTCTGATAGACTGGTGACTACACTCAATTGAAAATAATACCCAAAGTAAATAGAAGCGTAAAGCGTGAGGCGATCAAATCAAGACAGTTTTTCCTTTCACCTTTGGAACCTTATTTTACCACCAGCCAATTAAATGTAATGGGCCGATGTGTAAAACGAGGTTAAATAATCCGTATCCTTGCTTCCAGTTGCAGATTCTCACAGAAAGCTGATTCGACATATGTTGGCAATCGCCCTTCTGTCTATATGAAAGGTAGCCATTGAGAAATGAAAAAAGAAACTCACTATATAACCAGTGTGCTTCTGTATACTGTGCATGGATTCTGAAGCCAGTAATACAGTACTTCTCCTGAGAATGTTTTATGTGGAATGTTGTCCCCTGATGTTTAGTCAGAGGTAGAGAGATTATTGGTGAGGCCTAAAAGGGCCAAAGAACATGATGGGGCCAGAAGTTTTATGGTCTGTTTCTCAATCTGCAGCTGGCCAGCAGGAAAGAAGGTACAGCCGTGCAGGAGGCCAAATGGGAAGCCTTAGGAGGTCCTCCACAATTGGGTGGTGGGAGTGAGTTGCAAATGAGAGAGCTGGGAGAAGATCAGCACCTAGCGCTGTGGGGTTCCAATGGCTTCATCTAGAAAGAAGTGCTCGTAGCTGCTGAACAATTGCGAAAAGAAACTGTGTGAAGCTGACAGCACATACCTCCATTTCAATACTCGTTTTTCTGACCCCTGCTCTGTGGGAGCTTGATTTAAAACTTAATCACTAAGTACCTCAGATTTCCAAAAGAGCATTCTGATAGTCCAGTACCTATCAAAGAAATGACACATAGAATCCATTATTAAGGAAGTAGTAACAGGTCATTTGGAAAGTCAAAATACAATCCATCAGAGTCAGTATGGTTTTAAGAAGGACAAATGAGGTTTGACTAATTTGCTAGGGTTCTTCAAGGTGAAACAAGCAAAGTGGATAATGGGATCCTGTCAATGTAGTATAACTGGACTTCCAGAAGACATTTGATAAGGTGGTGATTTATTAGTTTGGATAGAGGATTTGCTAACCAACAAAGCAGAGAATCAGGAAAAATGGGTGTTTTTCTGGTTGTCAAGATGTAACCAGTGGAGTGTGACAGGGTTCGGTCCTCAGGACCACAACTACTTACAATCTATGATGATTTGGATGCAGGGATAGAAGATCCCATAGCCAAATTTGCAGATGACACTACAATAGAAGGGACAGTAAGTTGCAATAAAGAAAAATTACAAATGGATATGGATAGATTAAGTGTATGTGCCAAAATTTGCCAGATGGAGTTTAACGTGAATAAGTGTGTGGTTATCCATTTTGATTAGAAGAATTGCAAAACAACTTATTACGTAAATGAGAGAGATTTCAGAATGTTTCAGGACAGAAGGATCTGGGTGCCCTTATGCATGAATCACAGAAAATTAGTCTGCAGGTACAGCCCATAATAAGGAAGGCAAATGGAATTTTGACATTTATTGCTAAAGGAGTAGAGTATAAAAGTAAGGAAATGTTCCTACAACTGTACAACATATTTGGAATATTGGACACCATTTTGATTCCCTTATGTTAAAGAGAGATGCAGTTGCATTGGAGGCAGTACAGAGGAGGTTCACTAGATTGATTGCAGAGATGAGGGGATTGCAATATGAGGGGAGATTGAGCAGTTTAGACCCATACTCTTCAGAATTTAGAAGAATGAGAAGACAACTAATTGAAGTAGATAAAATGCTAAACGGGATTGACAATGTAGACGAGAGAGGATGTTTCCTCTTGTGGGGCAAACTAAAATGAGAGGTCATACATAGTTTTATGATATGGGGGAGAACATTTTAAATGGAGATGAGAAATTATTTCTCTTAAAGGGTCATTAATCTGTGCAATTGACTACCCCAGAGCAGTACATGCTGGAACATTAAGTAAATTTAAGGAGGAGATAGACAGGTTTTTAATTTAGTAATGGATTGTACGGTAATGGAAAGCAGACAAAAAAGCAGAGTTGAGACCGGGATGAGATTAACCTTGATAGTATTGAACAGTGGAGCAGGCTGCAAGAGCTGAATCGCCTACTTGCGCTCCTAGATCTCATGTTCAAATGGTTGTCAGTACCTGCTCAATGGGTTGAAGTCATGCTGCCTTATTTAACTTCTTAGCCTCAGCTACACTCTCCCCTCATGGGGTCAGGTTAATATTGAGACCACGATGTCAACAGAAGGAATTTTTTGGTTTCCATGTCCTTGTTTACTCTGAGTAGGTAGGTTCGGAAGGAAAAGTACATTCAATAAAGTTGTTTTCACAGTGATAATAGACCTGTCCATATCAACAGTAGATTGTAAGGGCTTGTAAACCTCGAGTGCGACAGTAGTTTCCTCCTCTGACCTCCAACCTCTGACCCAGGCAGGACACTGCTGGGCTGCTCATCTTGAACAATATTGGGAGGCTTGGTCCATTTTAACAGACAGTTGGGCGTTGTTTGCGAGGTCTGGGGGAAATATTTGGGTTCATGGCCCATTTGCTCCTGATCACCAGGCCTGCTGCATCCTTCTTTTTAATTATTATTTTCTAACATCAAAATTCATCTCGCCTTCTTGTGGCGGCTTTGGGTGAGGAAGGAGGTTTCAAGAGGCTGCTGCAGTGGAGAATGCAGTGTGGATCCAGCCATTGCGGCTGCATCCTGGTGGGTCCTGTGATGTGGTGGGCTGCTTCAGCGACAAGGTGAGGGCCCAGTCAGGAATGCAGCGGCCCGGTTTCCTTGCGGTGTCCTCTGTAGCATTTACGGACGCATGGTGGGATCCAGCTTGGCCCAGGATTCCTTGTGGCAGCTTCAGTGTCAGGTTTCCTCAATCTCAGGAGTGCTGGAGCTGTGAATTGAATTAAGATGGACTTTATCTTAATTTTTTTATTTTTTAACACGTATAGTGTCTATTATTAATATGACACCAGAGTACGATGACTTAAACACTTTTCACTGTAGATTGTTCTCTAAAAACGTAAGTGATAATGAATTAATATATTCTGTCCTATGTTCTATATTCTGTCCTATATTCTATCCACAAGCAACTTGCAGGTTTTGGACCTATAAGAATTAAGTGACCACAGCAGTTCAGTAAGATGCAGGTCAAGTAGTGTTGAGCAACTTTCTGAGTCACATAATGGGAAGTCCAGTGTAGGACCAGTGCAAACCTAGCCATCCAAAATTAAGCTGTTTTGAGTGGAGTGTGTGCACATGATGCACACTCCCTTCACAAACTGTTAAATTTGAGTTAAGGTCCAAATGATGACAAATGACCCCAATTTGTGTTTCATCATCTCCCAGCTGAGTCATAGCAAGTAGTTATCAACTCACTGGGAAAAAACAAATTAAAATAGTTCATGGATGGGAAAAAGGTGGTAAGCATCTTTTAGATTTAAACTCCCCTTCCGCTAGTTTCTGCTGGGCGGAGAGAGTTGAAATTCCCCCTTTATTTCTCCTAATAGCAGTGATTTATTACTGGCAGTATGGATATCAGTGTGAAAAGAATTAAACTTAAAGGGGGCCCATTACTAGCAGATAAACCAAATGGAGAAATAGTCGAGAAAAGTGGAAAATCCATCATATTATGTACTGTATCATTAAAAAAAAAATGAGGAACTTGATGTCAGGTGAAATCATCAGTAACTTCCACTGGTATTTATCCAAGAATATAACTTCAAATGTGCCAACACGTCTTTAAAGTAAATAAGAGGAGACTGGGTCCATGAGGGTGATGTTCCTGAATGTTTCTGGGACTGAGCAGTATGTAATTAATTATTTGTGATGATAATAAGAAAGTAAAAGTGTCATGTTTGGCATTAAAAATAAATGTTTATGGAAATTAATTTGCAGATTTTTTTTGAATATTTCTCTACAGATTTAACAAAGCCCAGTTGTGACTTAAAGTGAATCTTTGATTGTGTTTAAATCCTGTATGTTTTCAGTCCCCAGGATATATACGAGAAGTCAGCGAGGATATTGTCCAGCAATGTAAAGAAAAACTTGAAATGAGTGCGTGCAAAGAGCTCTTCTGTAACTGTGTAAAGTAAGTGCAAAAATAGAAGTGTCAGATTTTTCTATTATTCATTAGGGAGTGATTTGTGTTCTCCATTTAACAGAAATATCAAGTTACCGCAGTTACTTTCTCATAATTTGAAACATGGTAATTATAATTCTCTTGCTGATTAGTTTTCACTTAATTATTACCAGAAGCATATCCTTCCTTCTGAATGACATCCTCTGAAATGTTAGATTGGAGCTTCATTGGTTGCTCACTTTGAACAATGAATCCCCCAGCACAAATCTGATAAAGATGCCAAGTTCGAGTAGCTAGTCTGTGAAGTACATTCACCATTTATTACTTATCTTATCTTCATTCTTCATTTAGAGCAAGCAAAGCACATTTTTTAAACAGAGAAAAATCTGTCACCAGCTCAGTGTGTAAAAGCATCTCTGTCCAGCCTACATAACAATAGCATTGATAGACACAGTGAATTGAATTAGGTACGATGAGTTGAGGCACTAAATCAATTTATGGAGAATCTTTAATGTAAGATGATCTCAGGACATATTACAGAGGAAGAACAGAAGCTGAGGAATTGAATGGTTAAGAAATGATAAGGAGTTAGAAGGAAAGCTGTAACCCTCCTGGTCCTGTGGCAGGTGTTGAAAGTGCAACAGGAGGAAATGTCAACACAAGAGTCAAGGGTCAAGTGTATTCCTATCTCCGAGTGTCTTGGCGAAGCTGGTACATCAAAGGTGGCACCTAACCATTTATCAATGTGAAGCAATGAATTTGAACAATCAGATGCTCAATTCTGTGCAGATTGCAGACTGTGTTGGGATCTCCCAGCAGTGATAAGTGCCTGCTGACGCTAGAGACCAACAAGTGCCTGAAGGCAGCTTATCACGGCAGGAGGTGGGAGCTCGTGAGGCTGCTTTGTATGTTTCAGTGTCCACCAGAGGCTGTGGCTCAGGGCATCAGCTGTGGCCATAAGGGTGTTCTCCAAATGGGTGAGCCAACAGCTGTCATTAAAATTTAATTTTAAAAAGAGGACATTTTTATTTCCCATCCTGATATGAAAAAAAAATTAGGCGGCACAGTGGTTGAAATCAGGAAATGATCCCACCAGGCAATTAGTTTTAAAGTGCTTAATATTCCATCTGAAGTTTCAAGAGAGCTTTTTAACGGGAGAAGCGACTAGATGGAATAAGAAGGGGCTTAGTACCTGCAAATTCTGACATCAGTAGCAAAGCATGAAAAGGATGTCTATACAAATGACAATTGTTAGCAGTTGAAGTGATGGAGAGAGTTTAGGGTTTTGCAATGGCTTGCAGGATGAAACAACATACCAATATCTAGCTTTATTACAAGATAAATCACATGAGTTATTAGTCATTTATTGCTAACTCCTTTTATCCAAAGGCAATTATTTAAATTTATTGTTCAGAAGTCTAGATTTTTTTTTTGTATTTTCAATCAGACAGAAATTGAACAAGGAACTTTACTATCCAGCTTCCTTTAAGAGTGTTTATTTTGGCACACAATTGAATAGTAGGCTTCAAAGTGTGCCAAATATATGTTAGTATCAGGCAAGCTGTCTGTTGTAAAGTTTGCTTTAAATTTTACATGGTTAAATTGTTTTGAAAATGTTTGCTATTAGTTTTTGATTTCTTGAACCCTTCTGGGCCCTTTTTTGGTGGAAAAGATGTTGATTGAAATTCATTAGCACTTTGACACTTCATTGGGATGTAATTTTAAAATGTCTGCAAATGTTTAATTAAAGTAGACATGTCCAGTGCTCTCTGATGGAAGGACATGTTCTATTTATTACGCTATGTTTTGTGAATCACCACATCCTCCTTTTTATCTGGTTAAACACACTGTTAGGGAATGCTAATCAACTTATATTCAAATTAGATACACTAAAATCCCTATTTATCTTTGCAAATATGTTCCACTGGACAGCAGTATAGAAGACAATTTCAGAATATACTGATATGCTTCCAAATCTTTTTCTTTATTACTTCATATTACAATAATTTATCTTGCATTTTATTTTTCTCATCAACAAGTGTCATAATTCTCAGAAGTATCTACTAATTCAAAAGTAGAAAACTTAACACAATCTTTGTAACAGTCTAATTGCTCTGGTTATAAGTATTTTGTATGTCTTTCATGCTTACCATTTTCAGAGGATGGTATCTGGTACAGTTCTCCCATCCACGTCCAAATGACCACACATCACATGTAAATGTAAATATTTACAGACTGTGGGATCCTCCATTGGCATGTCATTATAAATCCAAACCAATTTTTCCTTCACATCCACTCACAATGGGCAGAATCATCCCTTCCTGTTATGGCATGGGCAATACATTGAGAATGAAAAATCAGAATCTCTGTGTCAAGAAATTTTTTTTCCCGATTTTTCCTTGAACTTTAAATAGCGACTTGAGAATCTCGCTATTTTGGCACCTTCCTTAATTCTGCGCATTTCTATCTCGGGAATGCCCCAACTTATCTCTTTTCTATGCCATTTCCAGTTTTCTCCTTGCCAGAGAAACTGGATGACACAAATTCCCAAAGTGTAAATTAAAGCCGGTGCTTGGACGTTATGACTCAGCAAAATTGTGTCCCAGTCGTCATCCAACTGTGCTTTCACCACAATATCCCTACAAGCTGCAAGGACACCATCGTTTTTGATCCTTGGCCCACAGAAGTCAGGACCAGCAGACCACCAGCTTTGCCATGTCATTATGCCTGCTCTTGGACCAATTCCCACACCACCTCAGCTCCTTAAGACTTTCTTTGGGTCTCAAGGATATCTACAGTTTCAATGTTTTTGCCAGATTGCTTTACTCGCAAGGTCACGCACATCTCTGGATCTGCACTTGGTGAATCTTACAGCTCTTAGCTTGCATTCAGTCATTTTGCACTCAGAGGCTACCAGCTTTTCTCTATTTCATGTTGCTTCAGGCTACCACCTCTGTGGCTCACCTTGCTTTTTAGATCAGAGAGTGTGGTAGATGGCTTGCGGCTGTGTGGACCATCGGATGTCAGTGTCACACCCACAGCATTACCAGCAGCTCACCCGGCAAACACACTGCATGTGCTTCAAGCTAATGGCTACGTGAAAGTCACAGTGAATTAATTTCAAATGGGACCCAGGGGGAGCTGCAGTCAGATTCCAATCCAGGGTTTGGGCCACAATCAGACCTGCAGATCGCCTGCAACTAATCCAAGGATTATGGGTAGATCTGTCAGGATGCTTTGTAAACCTCAGAACAGAGTTCAGCTGGGGCTGCCCTGTGAAGTCAATCTGACGCATGGGCCGTAATCAGGCCTGCTGGTTTGGGTAGTGAGCGGTGGTGGGGGGCTTCACTAGAGAAGTCCAGTGGAACCCTTTTGCACTGAGACACTAAGTGATGATGACAGTGATGGGAGCAATTCTAGATAGAAGGGTGTAATCTCAATGATAATCGGAGGGGTCTGGGGGCTCCACGAGGTGGGGTTGGGGTGACGGCAGGTAGGTTCTCATGAGTCAGTCATGCCGGCCTCTGTATTGAGGGAGTGAAGACGGATGGGTACAGGGGCCATCAAAATGATGGGAATTCACAGATTCCATGAGCTCTGAGTGTAAAGGGCAGATGTTAATAGTCATATAAAAGGTCCACACAGAATCAGGGGAGGCTGAGAGGTCGTAGGGGAAACACGGCACGTGCACTGTTGCTGTTCTATGCTTTGGAGTGGTGTCAACTTCTTGCAGTTGGAGCAATCGCAGGAATCCTGTCTCTGCTATTTCGGTAATGCCACCCATTGGTGTAATTTTAAACTACACCAGCATTCCAAATCTTGGCCTCAAGCAATCAGGAGCGTCAGACTGTTCACAATAATTTCCTCCTTATCAAGTCAGCAAAACAACTGTAATTGGCCGCAAGCACTTCAAATGATTACAAGTCTCATGTCATTGCTGTTACACCACTATTGCCCTCTCCCATATGCATCATGGGCACAGAAAAGAGATGGGTATTATGGAAGGGGCATGAGGGTGAGGAAGGTGCAAGAGGAATACGTGGGATTAATGGAGCATGTGGCGTGAGGTCTTGAGTCACGATTACAACTAGACCAATGTCCCAGTAAGCAGTAGCAGACCTTCTAGCCTGCCTGCCTTGCCATGCAAAAACCTCCATGCTGCCCATGGCCTTTGTTCAGAGACAGCAGCTTGGACTCCGTCCCATCCTCCCTCCCTGACATGAACATGGAGCATGCATGCAGTGCCTTCCATAAAATAAAGGGGTTTGCAGCATTGGGATCTTTCCCAATGCCCAGTACACATCCCCTTCACAAAAAATCAGGCCTGCTCTTAGCATTTGAGTAGGTGCTCTGTTATGTATTTAAGGTGATGTCACCTACAGGGCTATGGACCAAAACTTGGAAGATCAAATTAGGTGAGATAACTCATTCTCAACAGGCTAGGACATGATGGCTCCCTGTGTTGTAAACCTTTTGGCTTCCAGGAGTGATCTGGCTGGAGATGTTCACAAACAATTGAAAAGGTTAGTCACCACAAAAAGATTGCAGATAAATAGCTGCTTCATTTGTAAAACATAATTCTAGGAAAATTCTGGGACGCGGGATTATCTTTATTCCCTGTCCTGTGTGCCTGGAATGGGACTTTCCCAAAATCTACATAAATGAAATCAAGCCAGACAGCAGAACATGCTAACATGCAGCCTATTATCTTTCAACAAGGCTAGAGATTACACCTTAAAGAGAGCGTATCTTGTTCCAAGTTTTTCAGTATAAATTCACTGCATTTGGCTAAGAAATGTCATTACTTTCGGAAATTTATGGGATGTCAGTTGGCTCCAAAGCAGGATTTTGGTGCATCCCAGGAACCTGCTATCTACAAGATGATTTATCTGTTGTTGAATCATCAGTTAAAATCCCAAGATAGTGTTAAGGGTGAACTAAGCATTAAAACCTTGTTCTCTGTTGGCAAAATACTTAAGTGTATTTTATTATGTTTTAAATATTCCTTTTGGTTCTATTTCTTTAAAAGTGGTACTTCACATTTCCACTTACCATCGTATCTATTTATGGTGGACCTTAAGTAATGACTATTGTTCATGTCATAGGGAAATTAACCACTTTCGCTTGCAGGCTTAAGACCAATCCTTAACCAATTACCTTTCCGTGCTAAAATGTATTGGAATGTGTATTCAGAAATGTCACCACACCAAAAAAAAACACATTTTGGAGTTTGTATCTGAATGATAATGTTCTCATTGTTAAGTTACTTGCTGTGATTAATATAAAATCACTGTTCTGATTACATTGATGAAGACGATTGTGAATGGTTGACCTGGGTGTTATCCATGGCACCCTAAGAATGCAATTCGTTTTAGCAATTTTTCCTTTATTATGATGTTAATTGTTGCACGACAAAATCATGGAAGGTTTCTTTCATTTAATAGATTAAAAGCAACACCATGGATTTAATGTATTGATTTGTTTTCTGAGGTTATGAAGAAGCCATTTTACATCATAAGAAAATTTCTCTTGACAGTGTGTCTGCTTTATTGCTGCAAAAGACTGTAGTTAATTTCTTGGAGAAGACAATGGTAGAACTGTTTGGCGTCAGACACTGGAGACTGAAAGAGAGAAGTTTGACCTAGCAAACTGTTTATGTGTGATTCTTGCAAAACGTTGTTAACACGTTACTGAGTTTAAGCAAGGCTGATAATGGCAATAAAGGGCTACAATTGGAGCAAAATGGTGCAGCATGTAGTGGATTCAATGCATATTTATATTGGAGGGTACATCGAATTAAATTGGACTTGCTATTTTAGCAGTAATTAAGTTTAACTGGTATGGTTGAATTTGAATAGACAGTGGAAATTAAGGTAGCAGGCTGCAAGGACAGAGTAGAAAATCATCTAACATTTCCAGCAGAGAGCTCAGTAGGTGGTCGCCATTGGTTTTGGTTGATTAGAATCCTGGTTCAAAGACCAAAGCTGGTGGGAAGCAATGGAGAAAATTCATTGATGCACCATCTTAAATAATCCCAACAGATCTGTATCCTGTTCTGATCGGGAAAATAATCATTGCTTGAACCTTGTGTGACACACTGTTACTTTATTCATATAGTTTGTTGGCTTTTAACTTGTAGCATAGCAGTCAACCCAAGCTGTGTTGGAAACATTGATAGAAGTTTCTGTCAACAAGATCAGTGCAGAAGCCGAAGTTGATTTTAATGTAAACTCTGCATAAGTGGATCCAAGAAATTTTAGACAATTATTGGAAAAATTTGGATAATTTAAAAATCTGTGGCAAAATCTTAAATGCTACACATGGTTTATTGCATTGTCAGGCAGCACAAATCTTTTCTGTAGTACTTAAGCAGAAAGTCGATATTGATTATATTAAACATAAATAGGTCCAGTACTGCACTAAAGTATTGCTGTCAAAGTAAACAAGTGAACAGAATACAGTAGAAATGTAACAAAAGAAGATTGGCACTAAGTAACGATGCCGATTTGAAGAGCCGGTGTAGGCATGATTAGCCGAGTGGTTTCCTTCTGCACTGTAAGACTTGTGTGATTCAAATATCTAGCTGGGACCTGGAATCATTCTTCTAGCTGAAGTATATCAGCTTCATGTTTGAAAAGTCAGCTGAAGCTGATTATGTTTTGTACACATGGCATTTTAAATATTATTCTAAGCTAAGACAACTATATATAGAGTATACAATGCAAGAGGTGCAATTGGATTTGGAGGTTTGTTAATATTTCTCTTTTTCAAAGTACGTCAAAGAAGCAGTTAATTATGCTCAAGTGATGCACAGCCTTTATCTGTGGTTATTTTAAGGCTGAGTCAGCGTGTGGTTGAGGAAACACTAATACGAGTAAAATTGGCAGTGTCTCTCTCCCTTCCAAGTGTAAATTAGTACCAACTGTAAACATTTATTGATGAAGTACAGAAACACTTCAACACTTTGCTTTCTTGGGGATATAGTAGCTCATGGCAAATTGTGCATTCCTTCAACTGGAGAAGTGATGTCATATTTTTCAAAACACTCTGTAAGGGCAAAGTGGGTCCTGCTAGTTCCTGAAATGCGAGATGCTGAGAAGATAAATACCAGCTCTTAAAATTTTTTTTAATGATTATACAGGGTGGCAGAGTGAGGAAAGGTGGGAGGCAAATACTTGGGAATTACCGTTGACATTTAAAAGCTGCTAGTTACGAAATCAGTTGTCTTTATTGTCCTCAATCATAGCTGCATTACATTCTGAGTGATATGTATGTCAACAAAATCTCTGTAAATAAGTTATAGCTTTGCACTTCTGGTACCACCATGAGTTTGTGGAAAAGAGCTACCATCTCATTAAGTTGAATAATAGTAGTGGCTGTTCTAAACTTAAGTGTAATAAAATCTGAGAGGCTTGTATAAGGTCATCAGTACCCAATAAATGTGGTGCATGGTTCACAAAAGACACGGGAAGATACTGAGAGAGAAGTATAAGCAAGTTGAGCATCTGATGTTTTTTCAATGGAATGGCTGTATACTGTATACTGTTCAGCTATTCGCACTGAGCACTATGAGTTGATTCTGGCATTCATTGCTGGGAGAGATTTGATATTCTAAACCTAAACTTGTGTGCATTATTCTTTTGCAAAAGTCAGTTTACAGTATTAGACATTGTGGGGGAGAAAAATCTGTTAACAACCAAAATTTGTACAAAATATTCCAAAAGATGGCCAAGGAAACTCTCAATTATTTGCAGGAACCTGTTTCTATTCAACCTAAATTAATGTTTGTGCTTTTGGAATTTGTATTGTGTAGAAAATGTGTATGTCAAATGACTAGAACCACTAGCATATGGTCAGGAAATGCATCAGTGCCTCCAACAGGCAGTGAAATACAATTACTGAGAAACAACGTTTATCAACCAAAATTAGGACCGAAAACTGAAGATATGGCTTTTGAGGTTATGGATAGAATTTCTCCATTTCTTGACGAGAAAGGTGAGAAAACACTGAGAGAATGCAAATAGCCAGAATCTCAAGGAGCACTGAGTTGTAGGCTGCCAGTCTGCATGGCTCCAAATACTTTGTTAACACACAGCGTATTTAGTGCTCAGTTGCATGGAGAATTGTTTTCCCAATTTACCCTTCAAACCTTAAATGGCAAATTTGGAGCCTCACCATTAGGCAACAATTGCCTAACTCCCGTGCATGTGCATTTCATGAAAGTTCCAACTCATCTTATTAATACACTACTTAACTTTCCTTCTCCAAGGAACCCCGTGGTGCACATTCCTGGTATGCAGATGAGAGTGGAGACCTGGTAAATGTAGCTCACTGAATGCTTGTCCCAGCCATCATCCAACTGCTCTTCATAACAATATCCCTGCCTGCGGCTTGACCAGCATTCTCCATGACCCTATATGTGCATCATATTGGCACCAGTTTCACCACACCATCATACCTACTCTTGGACCAACTTTCACACCATTTCAGCCATTTCACACTTTACTAGAGAGCTGAGGAACACCTAGGACTTGATTCTGCCAGGTCACTTTGCACACAGGGACGTGAGCATCTCATACAGCTTTTGGCTCTCGTCTTCTTTCTTCACACTCTCTCGTTTTGTATTTACTTGGAGGCTGCCAGCCTTTGTGTACACTCTGAATGATTTCTTTGCATACACTCACTGACTTCAGCACTAAGTTACAGACTGCCAGCCTCTGTGTAGTTCCAATTACTTTCTTGGCACATAGGGTCTTTAGTATTCAGGTGCAGGCATGCATCATTTTGCAGTGCAGAGGGCTGGAAGGGTTAATGATTTCAGAGAATAAGGTATGTGAGAGCCATTGAGTGTACGTGAAGTTAGATTGATATGAGGTAGCAGATGGTAGAGTCATAGAGTCATAGACGTACAGCACGGAAGCGGACCCTTCGGTCCAACTTGGCCATGCTGTCTACATATCCTAAAGAAATCTAATCCCACCTCCCAGCATTTGGCCCATATGCCCATCCCGAGGTCTTTTAAATGTTGTAATTGTACCAGCCTCCACCACCCTCCCGGCAGCCCATTCCATACATACACCGCCCTCTGTTTGAAAAAGTAGCCCTTTAGATCCCTTTAAACCTTTCCCCTTTCACCTTAAATCTATGCCCTCTAGTTTTGGACTCACCCCACCCTGGGGGAAAAGACCTTGTCTGTTTACCTTATCCATGCCCCTCATGATTTTTATAAACCTCTATAAGGTAACCCGTCAGCCTCTGACTCTCAAGGGAAAATACCCACAGTCTGTTTAGCCTCTCCCTCTAGATCAAACCCTCTAACCCTGGCAACATCTTTGTAGATTTTTCCGAACCCTTTCAAGTTTGACAGTGTCCTTCCTATAGCAGGGAGACCGGAATTGCATGCAGTCTTCCAGTAGTGGCTTAACAGTCCTGTACAGACACAACATGACTTCCCAACTCCTGTACTCAAAGCACTGACCAATAAAGGCAAGCGTGACAAACACCACCTTCACTATCCTGTCTACCTGGGACTCCACTTACAAGGAACTACAATCCTGCACTTCAAGGTCTCTTTGTTCAGCAACACTCCCCAGGACCTTACCATTAATTATACAAGTCCTGCCCTGACTTGCCTTTCCAAAATGCAGCACCTCACATTTATCTAAATTAAACTCCATCTGCCACTCCTTGGCTCATTGGCCCATCTGATCAAGATCCCGTTGTACTGAGGTAATTGTCTTCACTGTCCACTTCACGTCCAATTTTGGTGTCATCTGCAAACTTGCTAACCATACCTCCGACGTTAACATCCAAATCATTTATACAAAAAAAAACAGTTGACCCAACCTTTGTGGCACACCGCTGATCACAGGCCTCCAGTCTGAAAGGCAACCCCATACCACCACCCTCTGCCTCTACCTTCGAGCCAGTTCTGTATCCAAATGGCTAGTTCTCCCTATATTCCATGTGATCTAACCTTGCTAGGCAGTCTACCGTGCAGAACGTTGTCGAATGCCTCACTGAAGTCCATATAGATTACGTCCACTGCTTAGCCCTCGTCCAAACTCTTTGTTACTCCTTCAAAAAACTCAATCAAGTTAGTGAGACACGATTTCCCACACACAAAGCCATGTTGACTATCCCTAATCAGTCATTGTCTTTTCAAATACATGTAAATCCTGTCCCTCAGAATTCCCTCCAACAACTTGCCCACCACCAATGTCAGTCTTGCCAGTCTATAGTTTGATTGATATGACCAGGCTTTTCCTTAGCATCTTTCGTCAATAGTGGCACCACATTAGCCAATCTTCTGGCACCTCACCCGTGTCCATCAATGATACAGATATCTCAACAGGGGGGCCAACAATCACTTACCTACCATCCCACAGAGTTCTCGGGTACACCTGATCAGGTCCCGAGGATTTATTCACATTAATGTGTTTTAAGCCATAGATGGTAAATGGTAGCACTTATCTTTGCAAGATGAAGAAGATCATTGACCTCCTTCCTGAACTGTTAGGTGACCCACATCACCCAGGGCACAGCACTGACCCAGGCTGTAATTTGTGTCCAAGCTGGCATGGCCTGGTGGCGTGGCCTCCAGTGGCAATCTGCAGTGAGAGAAGGACTGCCTTCATCCTCCACCACAAAACTGGGAGCTGGCATTCTTTACCTGTGGGCCATGCCCAGAAAGTAAAGAGCACCAGAATGGGAGAGACTGTTCGAGCTCTGCCACATCTGGAGTGATATGTTTCTGGACTTTCAGTATAGTGCCAGCGGCTTGAACGTCAGAAGGTCCCAACAGTGGCAGCACCTCCACCCCTGTCACTGCACAAACAAGGAACAGGAGGAGACCATTCAGCCCCATGGCACTGCTACTATCCTTCAAGAAATCATGGCAGGTCTGATTGTAACGTCAGATCTGCACTCCCATTTATCCCAATAACCTTTCAACCCCTTGCTTGAAAAGAATCCATCTACGTCTGCCTTAAATGTATTCAAGGACTCTGCTTCAGAGAATCCCAAAGACTCTTCACCATCTGAGGGAAGGCTATTTACCTCATCTCTTTAAATGGGCAGAAGAGTGAAGCAAGAACAATCCCTGAGGAAGGTGTCTAAGAGACTATGTTACATAATTAATGAGGCAGAGAGCCCTCGCTCCAAGCCATGGCAGACAGTGCACTGTGAATCTCATGCAAACACTTCAACTGCAAAGGCAAATTTGTCTTTGATTTAGGCAAATACAGATTAAAACAGTTCTACAGATATTTTCCTAAACTAACGGATTGAGAATTTAATCTTCCCAGTAACAAGGTATGCTGGAAAAATAGGGAAGTAGGATGGAGTGTGGCAGTTTGGAAGGCAATGGTGTAGTGGTATTATTGCTGAACTGTTAATCTAAAGGCCCAGATAATGTTCTAGGGACCCAGGTTCAAATCCCGCCATGGTGGATTTTAAAGTTAATAAAGGAAAACCTGAATAAAGAATCTAATGATGACCATGAATCCATTGTCACTTGTTGGAAAAATCTATCTGGTTCACTAATGTCCTTTAGGGAAAGAAACTGCCATCCTTATCTGTTCTAGCCTACATGTGACTCCAGACCCACAGCAATGTGGTTGACTCTTAACTGCCCTCAGGGCAGTTAGGAATGGACAATAAATGTTGGCCTAGCCAGTGATACCCTCATTCTGTGAATGAATTTTTAAAAAGTATGTCAAATAAACAGTTATAGTTTTGGAGAAGGATGATGTGGTTCAAACATTTAGGAAAATAAGGGTCTTTGAGAGAATTAGTACACTGTTGGTATGTGCTGACTGTGACCAAATAGTGGGAAGGAAATAAGGTAACAAATTTGCAGCTAAGCTCCAGAGAAATGCAACAACTATTTTCGCCTTGATATTGATAATGGGGAGCTTCAAATTTCCCACTAAAGACTGGATAAACAATATTTTCAAAAACAAACAGCAAAAGGAATACCTGAATTGTCCAAATCTTTGATCAGTCTGTTTTCAGCCAAACAACAAGAATGTTGGGATCGAGTTTTGGGAATTGAGAGGAACATATTTTAGTAGGAAAACATATGAGGAGCAGCCTCCTTTAATCTCTAGCAATCAGTGCACTCAGACTTGTTAACAGGCAGAGTTCAGAACAAGAACTAAAGGACAGGAAGTGGAGAGTATGGTGAACGGTTGCTCTACAAACTGGAAGAGTGTTTGCACTGATGGTCCTGAGGAACTAGCGTTCGGGCAGCTGTTCTTTTTGCTACATCTTATATTAATGACATGGGCCTCGGAAATGTAGTAAATGATTCAATGTAAGATAAACAATGAGCTGGACAGGGACAAATCTGAGGATGTCAAAGACTGGTGAAATGAGCAAACAGCTTGGTGGATGAAATTTACTGCAGAGGAATATGAAGCAGTACATTTTGGTGTGAAGGATGAGAGCAGGCAATTTACATTAAATTGTACAATTTTAAAGTGGATGCACAGACAGATACACTTGTGGGTGTATGTACACAAATCTTTGTGACAGGAAAAGTTGGCAAAGCTGTTGAGAAGCGTATGAGATCTTTGGTTGTATTAGTACAGGAATACAATACAAAAATATGGGAGTTACGCTTAAATGTTTATAAGACATTGGTTAGGCTTCACCTGCAGTATTGTATTTTATCTGCAACACACTTTAGGAAAGATATCAAGCTGGATAGAGACAATGAAGAGAGCGTTTTAATAGAGCAATACCATAAGCGTTAGAAAGTGGGATTAGGCTCAATAGCTCTTTCTCAGCCAACCCAGAGACTACACAATGAATCGATGGCCTCCTCCTTTGAATTTCAATGATTTTCTGCCCGCTGTAGGTGGAGATCTTGGCATTGTCCTCCATTGAGAAGTTAGAAGTTTTGGTTAAGGTGTTTAACAATTTTGAGCAATTTTGCTGGTGTATATCAGGTTAATTGTTTCCAGTAGCAGAAAGGTGAGTAACCAGAGGGCATAGATTTATGGTGAAAGACAGAAAACCAGAGCTAACATGGGGATTTTTTTTTAAACAGTTGTGATCTGTAGTGCACTGCTAAGAAGGTGATGAAAGCAGAATCAACAGTAACTTTACAGTTGGCACTGGATAAATACCTAAAAAGATAAGAACTAAAGTCCTATAGGGAAATAGCAGAAATATGGCATTAATTTGGATAGCTCTAACGCAAAATGAGCATGAGCAAAATAGGCCAAATGGCCTCCTGTGTTGTATGATTCGATTAAAGTGACGCTGCTGATTATTGTCCTCATGCCTGAAATAATGTGCAGTCTTTGTTATGATTACTGTTCCTGTAAGTTCACACAAAGTAAATGTTTTTTGATTATATTTTTATTATGTTGTATAATAGGTCAGTGCATGATTATCTCAGTGGACAGCCATTTAATGAATACCAGGAAAGCATGTATTTTGATCGCTTTCTCCAGTGGAAGTGGCTGGAAAGGTAAGGCTGATGGAAACAAAGACATGTGTCTTTACATTGCATTTTTATTTAATCAAGCATGGGAAAGCTACTGAATATTCAAAAGATTTGAAGATCTGGGATTACAGACTGGTGCCGTGTTTATAAAAGGTTTATTTTATTTGGCAATAATGAAGCTTGTTATTGAGACATTATGGAGTTAGATTTACAAGTAAGGAAACATGAAGGGCATCAGATTGATCCATTTATGTTCAATAAATGTGTGTAGTATCTCATTGTTGATGCTTACTTTTTCCCAAAAATTTTATGCTGTTTATGGATATGGATAAGAGACAAACTACTTGCAGGTCTCAGCTACTGTTGCCCCACAGCTAAGAATGGTGTAAATGTCCGAAGGAAGTTTTTTCTTTTCAGATTTTCTCCCTCCAAGGTGAAGTACATGGCCGCCATTTCTACGTTACTGAGCCTTTTCCAGTTCACTCTGTATTGTTTGTGATCTGCTGGATACCTTGCATTTTGTTTGGTGCCTCCTTATTGACGTTTAATGAATTATTTAGTAGTGCTGTGACTGTGCTATTAAGCAAACTGAGGATTGTCATTAATGCAATGGAACAATGATTGGAACCAGAGCTAAAACTTGTAAAAATCATAATTCAACATTGAACCAGATGGAAAGTGTTTGCTTTGACAGTGTGTGTATATCAAAGCCTGGTGAGCTAAAGAGCTAAAGCACCCTGGTACTTAAAGAGGAAATGCAATCTACTAAATTGTCATGTAAAATGTTAAAGGCAACTACCTGTGGACTTAGAGAATCAAACTTTAACTCTGTTTTTTGTTTAAAACTGCTGCTAAGAGGCAGACATTTTGTTTAGAATTTTCTCTTGGTGTGATGAGATTTGTTCTGTTTCAGTTATGTAATGAATGAAACTGATGGAGTGTGAGCAACATTCGTCCAGACTTCAGTCTGGAAGGTAGTTCTCTCCTGGCAGTTGGGGTGAGGTTCTATGCTGTTGGAATTGATGTGATGGAATGGATACTCTTGCTGTTGTAAGGTTAGGAAAGCTCAAAGAATGGGTTTCTTGAATGTTATAGAATCCCTACAGTGTGGAAGCAGGCCATTCAGTCCATTGAGTCAACACTAACCCTCTGAAGACCATCCCATACAGACCCACCCCCCTACCCTGTCCCTGTAACCGTGTATTTCAATAGCTAATCCACCTACCCTGTACATCCCTGTACATTGGACAATCTAGCATGACCAGTCCACCTAATCTGTACTGTGGGAGGAATCCGAAATACCCAGAGGAAACCCATGCAGAGAAATCTGTAAATTCTGCACAAATGGTCACCCGTGGGTGGATTCAAACCCAGATCCCTGGCGCTGTGAGGCAGCAGTGCTGCCCCCTGAGCCACCGTGCTGCCCTTGCAGAATGTAGCTGCCGCAGGGCCCCAGTGGGATATTCCCACTGACAGGCAGTTTGAATCACAGGCCAGAGGACTTGCAACTACACTATTTTTAAAAAAAACTATGGAAATGCTTCAATCTTTCAGGTAATACTATCAGCCATGAGGCCTATTTCTTATTAACGGTTGGACGGCTGAAAAAAAAATTACCTGTGGGTGAACATGCTCTGTATAGTGAAAAACAAATGAGGCCCAAAGAGGAACTTGTTGAAGTGTTTAAGAAATGACAGGTGGAGCATTTCTAGTATCTTTGAGGCAAAGAGAAGAGAAATTTTAGAACTTATTTGCTACTAAATTGTTTCTCCAATCGTTTATCCAAAAGGAAAGATATGCAATTTTTTCTGCTCATGTTGTATTTTTCTTTCAGACAAGCTGTAACAAAAAACACATTTCGGCAATATCGAGTGCTGGGAAAAGGTGGCTTTGGTGAGGTAAGTTATCTTGGAAGCTCTTTTCTGCTCTGATCTTTTCTTCTTCCTTGAACTCCAATTAAGTGCAAGAAAAATGCTTTATTTGAAATTACACTTACATTTTTAAATAATTTCCAAAATGTTTTAAGAAGTATTTTAGCGACCTGTGACAAAATTCTGAAAATGTGCAAGTTCATAATCCGCGCAACCTGCTCAATTGTTGAGCCAGGTTTAGTGTTCAGAGATTAAATGTCTCTGGAGACCTTAACATTTCTACTGTTCTAAATACATGGAAAATGTATAGAACTAATTATTCTGTCTGTTTCAAATGTAGGTCTGTGCTTGTCAAGTGCGAGCCACAGGAAAAATGTATGCTTGTAAGAAGTTAGAGAAAAAGCGAATAAAAAAACGAAAAGGAGAGGCGATGGCTTTAAATGAAAAGCAGATCTTAGAAAAAGTGAACAGTAGATTTGTAGTAAGTATTTGAGTATCATTACCATGTGATTTGTTGACCAGTGTGTACAGCCCACCTTGAATGATATTCAGAATCCAAGCCAATTTGTGTGTTTGAATGTTGAACATTATGTTGTATATTATGTCCTCATTTTATGCCTCATACAACACATTTAGAAAGGTATAATTTTGTCCACCACTCTGTTTTGAGATGGTGCTAAGCATGTTTAATCTTCAACAGCAGTACTAAGTAAAACAATGCAGTCTGTGTAGAAACAGTACTGTTTACTATCTTAATGTTTTGCTGAATTTTAACTTAATTGACTCATCGTCCTTGGGTTTCTTTCTTCAAAATTGTGAATATATGGGGAACTGTCCACATCTTTTCATGCATTGAGAAGCTAATGAGTGTAATTTGTATTTAGTTAGATTCCTGTTAATCTGGTTAATCTTTTCTCATTTGCCACTGACTTCCTACTGAATGTCTATTTGCAGTGAATCATCTATACCGCTAGGCACACAAACGTAAATGTATGGTATTTATGAACCATTTGGTCAGCTCAGTACGATGTGATTACAAAAAAAAAATGCTGAATTCCAAAGTAAAGGCTGAAAATAGTGCACATACAGGGCAATTTGATGAGCACCTGAAGGGAAAGTCTAGGTTGGCTTTGTAGGTAAAAGCTTCCATCGCATTGATAAAAAAAATTAATTCCTAACAAATAATTACTATAGTGGGGAAATAGCGTTTAGAGAAATTTGCATTGCAGTGATTTCAACCAGTGCTAAATTTGAGAATACTTTCTGATATTTAAGCTGATGTATTTCAGTAACAATAAAAGCAGCATTTCTGTGGTGCCTGCTTCATTGAATAAACTAATTTCTCTTGTGACTGAGGAAAGAGCAAGACCCTCGATTAATCAGTTGACTGGTCACAGTTGCTTCATTGTTTGACAATATACTACATGCTTTTCTTAGTTCAGGTTCCAATGTATTTCTGTATCTGAGTACTGCTTTAAGAAAACAGAATGGAAACTTTGTACAATTTCTTTTCATGGAAAACGTTTTGAGCAGATTTTTCCACATTCAAGCCTGTGGTAGTGTTGACATTCCAATAAAAAACTTAATTTTTAAATATAACATCTGTATGTTATATAAGACTTGAGGTCTGTTTATAGTGCGCAAGATTTACATTCTGCAAACACGACCTAGAGCTACTTACGTCATTCTACACTTTAAGTAGATCCTAGCTAATATAAGACTGGTATCACAACTGTGATCCTTGTTTTTACTCAGTTCACATTCACCCGGGGAGCAGTAGGATAGCTAAGATGGTCTTCAACTGAGGGTTACAGTTGAACAATTGCCTAAGGTTCCCACTCCTGTTTGCAGCACTGCTTAGCTTTACGTGGAAATACTGGGCTGGAAATAATAACTACGATGATGGCCCAATATCTCAGCCAGAAGACTAGTGGCAACTCCTTCCCGTCCCAGGCAATTTTCTTCAAACCCCAACAGGTTTAAGTCCTAATCAGTCAGTGACCTCTCTACTGTCAAGGTTCCTGGATCTTTGGGGGGAATATCATGTCTCCAAGTCGATCAGATGGCTGGAAGCTTTTCAGTCCCAGCAGCACCACAATGAGAAGAGGCCACTACTGGGACTGAAGGAGGCCCAAGACCACGGCAGCGCAGGCACCTTAAGGTTAACTGAATTGGATGGGCTTGTTGGGGCCACTCAGACCCTGAGAACTACTAGAGGGAAAATGAGTAAAGTCCCTGCTCCTTATTATCAAAGAGTGATGGGAAACTTTTACTAACGGTGGCCCTCGCAAGTGTGAGGCCCTCCATGGACCACAGAAGAGCCTGATCAGGAAGGCCCTACACAAGCCTCAAAAGACTTTGCCAGGGTTGACCTACCTAGCTGCCTGCCCATGTATCATGACCTGACTCCTCCCACCACCGGTAGAATGCCAACTTTGTGTCACAATGTGACTTCCAAATAGCCCTTAGTTGGCTGCCTCAGTTGGTCTAGGTGCAGGAATGTTAATCTTCTGAAGTTAAACACGGATGACAGGAAGACAATGGGGCTCTCCATCCTGCACCTTCCCATTGGTTAAATAGCCATCGTCCTTGGTTCCCGGGGTCTCAGGAAATGTCACCTACTGCAGATAAAAATCGGGTCAAACTCAACAACGGCCACCTTCATGGTTGAACAGTTACAGGCAGTGCTGCTATAACGTGTGTTTTGTTAATGGGAATTGACTGTAATGCAATTGATAAATTGTGGACGGTGTTTGGATAATGCAGACTTCTTTCTCCACAGGTTTCCTTATAACGCGATTTTCTGTGGCGCGAGGTCATACAAGAATGCAACTATTGCGTTACAGGAGAACTACTGCACCAGCGAAGCTCGTAGACAAGTGTCCCTTTGAGTGAGGATCTAGAGAGAGATGAGAAATAACTTCTGTCTAAGTGTTGTGAATCTGATGAATTCACTATCCCAGACTGCAGTTAATGCCAGTGCATTTCTTTAAGGAAGAGTGAGACATTTTGTTTTATAGAATCCCTACAGTGTGGTAACAGGCCATTCAGCCCAATAAGTCCACACCGCCCCTCCGAAGAGCATCCCACCCAGACCCATTCCCCTAATTTCCCATGTCTAACCCACCTAACCTAAACATCCCCAGGCACAATGGGCAATTTAGCATGGCCAGTCCACCTACCCTGCACATCATTGGACTGTGGGAGGAAACCGGAGTACCCGGAGGAAACCCACGCAGACACGGGGAGAATGTGCAAACTCCACACAGACAGTCGCCCAAGGGTGGAATTGAACCTGACCTTTTAATTGGTAACAGGTTGACTGGTTATGGAGGGTCGGTAGAAAAGTGAATGTGAGGTCGAGATGAGATCAGCCATGTTCGTATTGAATGGCAGAGCAGGTTTGAGGGACTGAATTGCCTACTCCTGTTCCAAGTCTTTATGTTTTTATAAAGAGCAACAGATGCTGTGGAGCCATACGCCTATACCTACAAGGTTCTGATGCTTTCAGAGAAAGAAGACAATCTGTGATTGAAGAGGCAAATATATAATAAATTTAGCAAATTGGTCTAGATTTTCTTAATTAATGCAATATGTAGTTTCAGCGCACTTGTTAATTTACATTTTGTATAATTTAGGAGCCTGGAGTTGCTGCTCAATTCTGTCGCTTTTGTACCATTGCTCCCAGAATGTTTGTGGCCACTGAAGAATGTCCGCAAATATCTGAGATACACGGGGAGAGTAAAACAAAATAACAAAATCAAATGTTGAATTAAATACTGCATGTAATCTGATTAGAGATGGCACACAACCATAATCATTGTATATCTGGCCTGGAAATTTCCTCAAAGTGTATATAGTTGGTGTCATGGTATCTCCCTGAATGGAGGGATACTGATTGCACTTCAGCCTGTGTTTCCTTACAGTGGTCATGAAGGTGAGGGGATTGCCTCGTAGAGAGGGTGGAGTCATCTACATGAGCTTTTACTATGGAGAAGTTTATTCTTTTAAGTTTGATAAACAAAAACAGAGTGACAATATAAGTAAGTCAGCTGCAGACACAGGATATATCTGCAGCAAAATCAAATGCTTTCAGGACGAAAGGAAATTCTAGATTATCAAACATGAGAAAAAAAAGCTCCCTTGTGAATTAGAAGTGTTCTACTCAGCTTGCCTTTTGGCTCGGACTGGGGGAAATCCTATCCCTTAATTTAAAACTGACGTGCTTTTATGAATATTAATAGCTGGAATTCAGATTATGCCATAAACCACTCAAGCTGTACTGTCTCTTTATGATGCCATCTGCACTCATGTAATTAGATTTTGCTTTGTAACTACTCATGGGTATTGTTTAAATATCTATTTTTCTGTTTACTGTGTTTATAGGTTAATTTAGCTTATGCTTATGAAACAAAGGATGCACTGTGCTTAGTTCTGACTTTAATGAATGGGGGTGACTTGAAGTTCCACATCTATAACATGGGAAACCCAGGATTTGAAGAAGAGCGAGCTGTATTTTACGCAGCTGAGATCTGCTGTGGACTGGGGGATCTCCATAAGGAAAACATTGTTTACAGGTGAGAGGAGCTCCACAAGTTCCACATTCCTACCCAGGAGCCTGATGCCCAATTCTAAGCTTCAGTGAGATACCTGTTTAAGGAAATAATTCTGCCTCTTTTTTTCAAAAAGAATTGTTCTGCTGTATTAGAATGTATTGGTTATGTAACTCAATGTCAGATGGAGATTATGAACTCTCAGTAGCAAAATCTATTGATTAAATTAATGCCTAATTGTCCACCAATTAATGGAGTCTAAAACTGGAAGTTGCTTTAAATATATGGGTGATACTTAAGCATCTGAAAATACAGGGCTGGGAACCCATAAAATTTCCACCGCCCAACTCTGAGCAACATCCAAATTACTCACACAATGCATCCTCAATTGTAGGCACTGTAACTGGACTGGAATGAAGCTTGGTGCCCAAGTTGGTGACTCTGATTGTTACCAGGAGGCAGGAACTGCTGCAAAGTGAACACAGCAAAGGCAGGTGGTAGCCGTGGATGAGACCTGCTACTCACTGCCTTGCTGAAGCGAGGCAAAACAGCATGGGGCCAGCAACCGCAACGTGTACACAAGTGAACAAATGGATCAAGATTCCCCCAGTCTCAACTTTTTTCAGTGTGTAAAAGTGCTTTAATTTCTGCCCATATTGAGCCCAACTGCTGAGCACCAGACTGCACAAGTTTGATGGTTTATAACGTGTAAGTCATCATCTTGCCCTCCCTTACGTGTTCCTTACAAGGAACTTTTACAGATCTTCAATCGGATGTAGGTGAGTCTTGATCCCTTGTCCTCCTCAGATGGGAAATTCCAGCCCCTCCTAGGATACTGACATATCATTTGAGAGTGGTATTTTCAGAGCGTGTTCACTCTCATTTCAATCCCTGGACACCTGAATGAGATGTCTATTGAAGTTGCCCACTTCAAGTGTTAACCTTTTATGAGGAGTTTGTCAATAAAACATTGACCCGCTTCCTAAATGTTTCTGAGACGCATCGAGAGCTTCTGTGCATTTGCAGCAGTTGTTGGTGAATCTCCCCGAGGTAGTAAATGACTGGATTATTTAATTCCTTGCTGTTGCTGAGATTCATTCTGATTGCACCTCTCAGTTCAGGAATACAAGTGAAGAGAATCAGTGACCTGAAAATGAACGGTGTTCATTGACGCTGCCAACATCACTCAAACTATCAGTCTGAATAAGCAGAACACTAGATTTAAATGAAGCAGTTTGTTTTTAAAGAACTCTGTTACAACTAAGTCCGAGAAAACCTATCTTCTTGACATGTCTTCACAAGTCATTTACACAAGCAGATATATTGTTGCTATTGTACAGCACCTCACTAGATTGCAATTGGATAAAGATAAAACAAATTTTTCGTCATCTCACACTTGCTCTACTATACACAGATGCTAACTTTAGTCTATCAAGACTTAGAAGTCTGTATGTTTGAAGGGATATATACTACATAGTTGCAAATTTAACCTTCAATTATCATCCAGCTGATCACGGCAGTTCTTTGAAATAACACCCTCTGAATGTTTTCTCTTCTCTTCATTGCAGCCTCTTAGGGAACATGGTGTCTAATGAACCCACTTATAGTGGGCTGATGCATATTGTCAATGTCTATCTGATTGTAATGATGAGGATTCCTTCTTGATTGGTTGATTTATTGTTACATGTACCGGAGTACAGTGAAAGGCTTTGTTTACGTGCAGTACAGGTAGATCATAGTAAGCAAAGATGAACAGATCAAATGTTGTAAGAAACTTAGAGGCACACAGGTTACATTGCACAGGGTGTGTGCTAGGCAGTTTCAAGTTGTGATCTCCATTCTTGGCAATAACAGCAAACAGCCAGAGCCAGTGGCACAGGTCACCGTAATACAAACGATCAATTCTAAAGCCACATACCAGTCCATCCCAACCAAAAGTAAATTTCATGAGTTAAACATCCGTGTGGTATTGAGCTTTCAAACCCCAGCACCTGAAATTCCCAACCCGCACCCAGCCATTCACAGAAATAGTATAGTTGAGTTAACTAAAGCTATGCAGGTATGAGAAGCTCATCCATATCAGGGTGTCATTATTAATTAACGCATGCTTTATCCACACTTATTTTTAAATAGCTTTGTAATATGGCCCACTGTGATACTGAAATATGTGGAAACCAAAATAACAGCTGAAGAGGGCACTTAGTAGAGCAGATACTTCCGCCACACACCGTTAACTCAATGTTATTATAATTAGGCAGCTCTTCCTTGAGGCTTGTCCTTGTCTGCTTGATGCTTTGTTTCTACAAAGCTGAAAAAGGAAATCTTTTTTATTAAGAACTTCTATCTTGCTCAGGAGACTTCAGACCAGTTCACGTGCTCTGAAGATATTGCCAAGTTCCAGTGGAGATGATGCACAACATTCCACCTAAAACAACTTGCAACATTATATCACAAAGTTATTTTGCCCCATCTCCCAATTTGAACAGATATGTTTTTTTAAAACAAATGTCAAGAATCCAGTTCCACCAAACTAATCAGTTCTTCTTTGGGCCGTACTCTATCTAACAAGTTCCATTGAAATCTGTCCATTTTGTTTTGCAATTTATTCTTTCCGGACAAACATGCTAACAGGCCGGTGAAAACATGAACCTTCCTTCAGTGGCGGAGGTAACAAATCTAACACAACTTATTCTTACAGGTGGTTTTGGTAAAGTTAGGATAAATTGATACTGTAGCTCCTGATTAAGACTCATCGCTAAAGTGCCTGTTCCAACCTGGCAGTACCTTTAAGCTGTCTGGCTCCAATTGAAATTCCTGTTGCTAAGAGAGTACTTGGTTATCTTTGCTTTTTCACGTGCGCAGTGCCCTGCTTGTTACTACTGAATTTAAATACATTGAGAGCACAGATGGGCAAGTATGCACGCACTACACATTTAATCTGGGGACCTGCTGAACCTGTTTGACATCAGACTGGTGCTATAAGTGTCAAATCCTATAACTGCACTCTCCATGGGTCTCATTAGTCCCATCCAGAATAGACTGTTAGTTCTGTTCCATTGCAGAGCAGGAGCTCCCCTCCAGCAGTCCTGATCTTGGAGTGTAAATACATGCTTGATTTCACAATAGTTTCAACTCTAGGTCTGAAACACTGAATGGTAAGCTGCAGTTTCTTTGTTTAATCTAAAATGTAGATAACTCAAAACTCAACCATTGAATCTCTGAGTCACCAAGAAATTTGAAAGTTGTACCCCAACTTACTAAATAATAGGAGCCAATTTATTGGGTAAGTACATTAATGTACTTGGTATAGGCTGTACCACAGTACATAGTGAACAAGTGGAACTGCCAAAGGGCATAGAGGAGACTCAGGTACTTTTCCATAGGGAAGTAAGAAAGAATTTTGAAAGTAAGCTTCCACACTCGTCCACCTGTCCAATCTGATTGTGACAGAGCAGCATTGACAAAATAACTGGGAGTGGGTTATAAGGGAACCTTCTTAAAGAAAGATTGATATACACAGTATAATATGAGGAAGTCTCGAGAAAAGTTACCGCAAAAACTCTGATCATGGAAAAATAATCTAGTGCAAAGCACCATTTCTAAAACCTTATTCGAAAAGAACTCAAAAACCATATCTTTCCAGTCAAAGCAGAGATTTTGGATATTTCCATCATTTAAAAAAAAATCCAGCTGAATAAATTGGTATTTTCTTTTTGTTAAGTTGTATCTCAGTTCATTCATACGGAGCTTCTCCTCTTTCAAAGCTCAATTACAATACATTCAGCAATCTCAGACAAGTTGCACTTCAGAACAGATTCATCTCCTTCATGCAATCTTTAGCAAGCGTGATGTGCAAGCCTCTCCCTTCTTTGGGCTCCCTACGTCTCGCCACTGTGATATTGTTTTGGAGGGCAGAAAGCACAAAACAAAATTCTTTTATGAAAACAATACTTTGCCAGGGCTGGAAATATTTATTTCAGCAGTATTTTAAACTGATTGCTGAAATACTGACTGCATTAGCACTGTCACCTGGGACGTGTAGCTTTGAAGTCATTCCCAACAGGCATGCATGAATGAACTCCTTTATCAGAGCGGTATGTGTTAGGAGCACGTGGAAAATCTCCAACAGAAACTTTCCATGCGCATTCACTCAGTGTCATGCAACATGAAACTTCAACATGTTGTGCCTTTTCAGCAGTGATCGTGAACTCTCTAATGCTACTTGACATATTTTTTCTAAAACTATATTAGATAGGGATTAAAAACAGCCCAGTGCCCAGAAAGGCAAGAAAGAATAATATATCAAACAGATATCCATTTATTGCAGCCTGTTCCAGAACTAGTCTGTTGTCTAGTGATGGAATTTGTAAAAAATCTGTGCGTGGAAATGGCAAGTACGTGCTGAATTATGAAGGAAGTGAAATGTGCCAGTGGGTGATCAGACACATATTTTTGCTCTCAGATAAGAACAGGCTGATGACACATGGTCAACATGATGAATTAGATTGATACAGAGAATAGGCTGATCAAACAAAGCAGAAATATCTCTTAGCTCTTAACACCTTCACCCTTGGAGTCAACATCACCCATTATCACTATGCAAGGCAGTGTGAAGAGTATGTCATTTTTCTCATGAAAAAGTGTACAAACAAACAGATTGCTTTGTGTACTTGTGAAAATGTTTCTTCAAAAGGAATAGGTCGGTGTTGTTAGAATTCCCATAACAATTGACAACTTTTTCAGAGCATTTTTCAAGTTTCTCAAATGACTAACAGAAATCAACCACTGGACAAGGTCTCAGTTTTTAGGATATTCCCTATAGCCAAACCAAATTTAAGTCAAAATGGATCAAACTTTACTTAACAGGCAAAAAGAAAAGACAAACGAGGAAAAAGGTAAGTTTAGCATTCACTAGCTGCACCTAAACAAGATGGTCTGAATTTTCGCTCCTTTGTTGGGAGCTCTCAGTCAGAATGATTCTTGGGCCTGCAAACCCAACCTAGAAAATGTGCTGTGGATGTTTGAATTTTTATCCTGGGGATGGGTGAAGATAGAAGTTGTGATGGTTGATTCTGGGAAAAGTTCAGAGTGTGCAAGTGCCAGCTGGGCAAAAGGCTGACCTCAGTGCTCCAGCACTTTGTTGAAGATATGAATCGAACAGAAAGTGGCCCTCACCCTTTGCACGCACCCATGGCCCTCCCATTGCCAACTCATGCCCCTCTGCCCCACACCCACCCTCAATGACTCCTCATACCTCCTGCGACAACTTGTGTCTATTTATCCACCTCTGTAGCTCTCAGCCCCTGCAGACTCATACTCTCACCCTGTATCAACCATGAACAGGGCACATTTCTGAAGTATCTGTTGATGAATTCATTTTTAAAAAGGGAGCACTAATTTATTAAAAACCCATTTACTGTATTTAATTTCCTTTAATCTCTTATTAAAGGTACGCATTCGACTTTAGAGTCTCAATTCAAAACCCTAATAACTGCTTGGAGCTGTCAATCAAATTGTAAAGTGACAGGTTTCCCACAGTATGATAATGGAAGGTGGCTAAATCAGTCATCATGTGCTAATGCTATGATGAAAGCTGTCAGGCTTTTGTCAACATTTTGAGTGAAATACCAAGCACTTTTTTTTTCTTTGAAATACTGCATACTAAATATTTTTTCAGATGTTTAGATAGCAGGAGGTTTAGATGCCTTGACAGTCTCCTTTGATAGCTCTCTTTACATCTCAAACGAGCTTGACTATTCCAATGAATTATCCACTTTGCACGCATATGTATATCTACTTTTAACAATCCCAGTGGTGCCTGACCTTTGCCAAAAGTCACCCAGGGCTGCATCCAGAAGGGTACTTTACATCTTCAAGAGAGTATCCAACAAAGGAAATCCAGTGAGTTTTTAGATTTTTTCTTCTAAGGTCTGAAGTGCATAAAGTTGTGTTTTGGCCATCTCAATAGTGAAAAATCAGATCTGACTGACGCAGCTGCAATTGCCAACTCAGACCACAGGTGTGCAAAATTGGAGTATGCCCTGAATTGCCTCTCCCCCAGCAAAGATGTTGCCAATTTAGGGAGTGGGACTTCTTGAGTTCAGATCTCCGGTGCCATTTTCTCTATGATCTCAAGCCTCTCCATCTTCTCAAATTCAGGCTAATAGTTACAAAACACTTTGTGCAGTAATTTGGGCAAATGCTTTATAGGAGTATTCCCAAAGTCACACTGGGCTCTCAAATGGATTCTTTCTTCTCTTAGTCAAGTGAAAACTTTGTCCTTTGACAAGGGTTCCTCCCAGTGTTTAAGTTTTCCAGATCCAGCATGGCACACCTTGATCATTCCCTGTTCCCTTGGATCTATTCCCTTTTGGACGAAAACCAAACTGTCTCGACAAACTGTCTCAAGGGTCTATTTAGTCACTAACACAAAACCGCTTCCCCTATTTTCCCACAGCAGTAACTTGTTTATTTTCTGTTTCAAACACCAGATGTCATTATTTTTTCTCTGAGATACTGTGAAAAGGAGATAAAACTGCCATCTCACACAAATCAATTTTTATTCGAGTTTCTCGTCCCATGGCATCAAATCACTTGAGCATGTCTCTGTGCTAAGCTGTTGATCCCTCTCTGTTCTCTGTTTTACTTTATGTTAGAGATACATTTTGAAACACATCAGGAGGGTGAAAAGTGGGCATGAGATGGCTTTGGCTGAGAAGATTAGGGTGAATACAAAGAGATTCTTTAAGTATATTAAAGGAAAAAGAATAACTAGAGAGAGAATAGGACCCCTCGAGGACTATAGTGGACATGGACATGGACATGTATGTGTGGAACTGTAGGAGATGGGCGAGCTCCTCAATTAAAATTTCTCCTCTGTGTTTACCACGAAAAAGACTTAAAGATTTGGGAACTTGGGGACGTTAGTGGCGATATTTTGGGGACAGTTCATATCACAGCAGAGGAGGTGTTGGAAGTATCAGAATGTATGAAGATGGATAAATCTCCTGGTCCTGATCAGATATATCCAAGAACCCTGCAAGAGGCTAGAAAAGAAATTGTGTGGGCCCTGGCTGGTATTTGCTTCATTGTCAGCAGGATGAGGTCCTGGAAGACTGGAGGGTAGCGAATGTTGTGCCCTTATTCAAGAGGGGCTGCAAAGAAAAACCTGGGAATTATAGACCAGTAAGCATACCATCTGTGGTATGTAAGTTAGTTGAGAAGGTTCTGAGGGATAAGATATACATGCATTTGGAAACACAGGGTTTGATTAGGTGTAGTCGGCGTGGCTTCATGCGTGGGAGATCATGCCTCACAAATTTGTTAGAGTTCTTAAAAGTGACCAGGAAGGTTGATGAGGGCAGAGTGGTAGAGGAAGTCTACATGGATTTCAGTAAGGCCTTTGATAAGGTTCCACATAGTTGGCTGCTCTGGAAGGTTACATCACATGGAATCCAGGGAAAGCTGGCAAATTGGATGCACAATTGGCTTGATGGTAGGAAGCAGAGAGTAATAGTGGAAGGTTGCTTGTCGGACTGGAGGCCTGTGCACAGTGGTGTGCCTCAAGGGTCGGTGCTGGGCACGTTGCTGTTTTTTGTCTATATCAATGATTTGGATGAGAATGCACCAGGCATGATTAGTAAGTTTGTGGATGACACTAAAATAGGTGGTATTGTGGACAGTGAGAAGGCTATCAGAAATTGCAGCAAGATCTTGATCAGCTAGGAAAGTGGGCCAAGAAACTGCTCTTATCTCTATTAAACTCAATTTGCCATTTCTGTTTTGTTAAATGTATACTGATACATTGAGCTAAGTTTAGCTGAAGCAAGGCATGTTTTGGTGAGCAACATTGTCTGCAACCATTAACACCAAGAATTACAGTAATACTTGCTGGAAGTGTGAACTGACTTTAGTCAACTAACAACCCTTGAACAAAAGGATTTAATAATTAACAAAGCAAGAAATAACAATGAAAGATGAATTAGTTAAATCGGGTAGGCAAAGAGAAATAAAGACAAAAATAAAGATTGGATTATGAGAACAGGAAGAAAAGTAAGATTTTAAAAATCTAACAACATTGTATGACTGTGACTCAAGCTCAAATTTTTCCATTTCTGGTCCAGAGAGAGTGCATTACCATTTGTCACATCATCAAAAGGATGAGTTTAATGGATGTCAAGATGTGCAAATCCTTAAAAATAGTAGGAAGGTTGTGATGCTTTCTGCAGAGCAAATGGTAGGCCCATATAAATTGAGCAGAAAATTCTGGAGAGCCACAATTCAGGTAAATCTGAAGGCATACAAATGGGCTGAATTATGGTAGAATCTAAATAGACAACTGAACCCTAAACCAGTAAAAAAAATCATAATTTTGATGCCTTTAAGGAGAAATTGCACACATGCAGAATGAAATAAAAGGAAATGCCAATGGAATGGATTGGGAAAAGGTTACTGTGGAATGTAAGATAACAAGCATGGGGCTGGATGAACACAGCAGGTCAAGCAGCATCATA
>JAHRHZ010000140.1:22720593-22951225 GCA_024137785.1 Ginglymostoma cirratum
TATGATGCTGCTTGACCTGCTGTGTTCATCCAGCCCCATGCTTGTTATCTCGGATTCTCCAGCATCTGCAGTACCTTTTATCACTGTGGAATGTAAAGCTGACATGGATCGCAGTGAATACTTTGTGATTCAAAAAAAAGTTGCTTGATGTGTAACCTTTTCATATTTGTTTCATTTTTTCAGAGATTTAAAACCTGAAAACATATTATTAGATGATTATGGTAAGTAAACCAGTTCTGCGAATGGAATAATCATTGTGTAGTTCAGAGTCAATTTTATTATTACTTGGGCATAATTTTGTTTCTTCCTTAACTCAGCTATCAGTTGTGTGTAATAAAAGTATGTAGGCATATAAATTATATATAAAATGCAAAGCCTTATAAAATGTCTGGCATATTCATGCGTTTATTACATCTTAATTATTAATATGTTGTATGGCACCACGGATACAATTATATCATGCTTAGTCATTTACTTTAATTCTTAAACACCATCCATTTTACATGCAGTTCATCTCCAGAATTTTGCACATCTGTAGAATTTTGATTTTACAGAATTTATGCTACTATAGAAAGAAAGAAATTGCACTTTAAAACATTTAATAAAACATTTTTGATAAGCTAAATATGGTTATGCTCGTGGAAAGAACTGGGAGAGAATCCACCTATGAGTCTTTATATCGACCCTGGCATTATATTCCTGTAGTTCGCAAGATGCTTCCAGCATAGTGTTACTCACAAAAAGAAATAAAAGAAAGGGGAACTTCCAGCCAAAAGCAGAAGTGCACGAGTAACTAGTCAGAAGGAATTAAATTATCCATTTGAAAGCTATACTGGTTGCATGTACACTTAGTATTAATAGATAGATGTCTGCGTTTTGATAAGCTAATCATTGGAAGATCAAATCTGTTAGTTTCAGTAGATTATGTTGAGATACATAAAGCTTTTCTGTTTTGTTTGTAACTGTATATGTATTTGAAACCAAAATACTTCATCTCTGACCTATAGGTAGGTGCTTAGAATATCCAGTGTTCTTTATATAGCTTTCGTGTTGTTGCTAAAACAAATACTAATGTTACACTAACAAAGCTATTCAGATGTCAGAAATATCTATCACAATAATATTACATATCAAAGATTATAATATTAATTTCAAAATTTACATTGACTTATTGAATACCCTGACTTCCCTCTCTTCCCACTTCTGTTTTAATTGTGTTTATTTTGTAATTATTTCTAATGTTTAACAAAATACTTTCGCCATCTCATTTTTTGAACCTGTCTTCTTTCATGATCAACTTTGTAGAAAGGCATAACTTTCAACAATATAAGCTGATTGACTGGACCTCAACCTAAAGGGTTAGTTTTTTCAGTGACTGGAGGCTTAAAGCTGCCATGAATTAAACACCACTTTCCTAAAGCTACGTATCTTCTTGTAAAGTTTTTTACAATTAGTATTTCCTATAATCACTTCCACCTCACATGGACACTATGCACCAAAAGTTTTTTTTTTAAATGAGACTACATGGTTGAACCTAATTGCTTATGGGAATAGTAGTCCATTGTATTTGTTAATGTAATGAGAGCACTAATAAGAATCAATTGGCTCCTAATATTCAAAATATGTTCATTAATGTCATACTAGCAAAAATATAAATTAATCTTCCCGAAGGAAAGGTAAGCAGTTTTCCTAGTTTACTTCTGTTCAATTGAGAATGTTTCCAGTAAAAATGTATTCATCAAATAAATAACTAATTCATTGTTGTTACATTCTTACAGGCCACATTAGGATATCTGATCTGGGTTTAGCTGTGAAAATTCCAGAAGGGGAGACAATCCGTGGCAGGGTGGGAACAGTAGGATATATGGGTGAGTTTTCAACCAAAATTAGGCACTAATTTTATAGTTTTGACTTGGAAATTACCAGTTTATTTTCTGTTTATGAACCTTGTAAGATGCAGTTGGAATAGAACTTTACATGATGGCGACATGCAGACTGACTTATGTCACCAGTTTTTACAGAATGCATTTTTGTTTAGAAATAAGATATAAATGGAGAGAGTCCACAGAATGCTGTAAATCTGGATATCCTCATACATGAATTACAAAACATTAGCATGCAGGTGTAGCAAGTAAATAAGAAGGCAAATTGAATATTTTATTTTATCGCAAGGGAATTGAAAGGAAATTAAGTTTTACTACGCATTCTGCAGGATATCGATGAAATCATTCCTCGAGTATTGCGTAGAATTTTGGTGGTTTCATTTAAAGAAAAATATATTTGTATTGGAGGCATTTGAAGGAAGGTTGATTCCTGAGTGATGTCTTATGAGGAACAGTTGATCAAGTTGGGCCTCTACTTATTGGAATTTGGAAGAGTAAGAAGTGACCTAATTGCAACATAAGATTCTAAATGTGTTGACCCAGTAAGATGCTGGGGGAAGAGTCTAGAGCTACAACATGGTTTCAAAATAAGTGTTTTATACATAATGCTGACATGAAGGAAAATTTATTCTCTCATGGAGTCATTACTATCTGGAGTTATCTATCCTCTAAAGCACTGGAGGCTGAGCTGCTGAATTTATTCAAGACTGACTTTGACTTTTTATCTATGTGAGGGCTGAAAGTTGTGGGGTAAAGCAGTGAGGAGTCTCAATCAGAACTCCGTGATTGTATTGAATGGCAGAGCTGACTTGAGGACCAAATGGTCAACTCCTGCTCTTGCTTCTTATGTTCTTGCAGAATATTCATTGACATAAGTAAATGGATTTTGGACTTAATCTTGATCAAGCAATAGCTACTTTTGAATAAGTTTTGAATATCCTTTCCATACGACAAATTAACTGTTCATGTGGCTGTTTTGTTTATATATTATCTTGGATGAGAAATTATAAACTGGTGTTTTCATGGGTTGGTGAAAAATTATTTTCACACAGGCAGGCCACTTTTTTTTTCCCCTGTGAGTTTTAACTCAAATCTATCTCCACCTTGGTACATTGTAAATACTATCATCAAAGGCAAATGCCACATTTGAACACAGTGATGTGAAATTTTCCATTGTATTCCATTTCATTACAAAACTTTGAAGAAGAAGTATTTTTAGTTTGAAATGTTATTTCCTTATATGTGAAAAATCCATTGGAGTATACTCTCATACCTATCTCATATTGTGATTAATACAGTGTAAAAGCCTGATTCTGTGTACGGTCATGTTGAGTATAAGTCATGCATCATTCTGTTGATGCAGTCTGATTCATTGAGAGAATAAAACATCTGATGCATGTGAATGAACCATAGATGTTAACTACAGCCAAACACCTTGACAGCTGTCCTAGTGCCACTTTTATTGAATTTAGTTTCAGGACATAGGTATACTGGTTGCTAAACAAGTAAATCATTAATCAGTCTCTTAAAACATTCATCTTTGTTTCATCTGAATTGCTTATTTTTCTCTATAACAATGAGAGTCATACTGTTACTGTGAATCCATATGCATGGTGTTGTGATATAAACCTTTTAAAATATGCATTAAAACCTTAATGTGGTACCACAGGGAAGTCCATGCAATTTGTGTAATTTTGTACATGAGCCTGTGTTGTAGCAGTTAGCAGGTTAGCTAATTTCACTGCAAGCTATCTGTTAAAACTAGTGGTGAAGGCCATTTTTAGAATTATTTTCATATTTTTGGAATGAAAATTATTCAGTCAGTTTGCAGAAAGGTGCAATTGCAGTCCACCCAGCAGAGTTGCTGTGTCAGTGAAGGCAATGTTGGAAACTGAGCAGCATGCACCTTCCAGCCTGACATAATTTATTGACTGAAACATGCCCATAAAAACAATTTGACGTTTTACAATTTATTTTGAGGAACATTAATCAAAATTATTTCCTCTTCTCTAACCTCTTGATCACAAACCGTACAGTTTGAAGACTTACAGTTCTTGTTTGCATTGGAGCCTGAACAAAGTAAAAACAAACTATCCATTCTTCAGTGGAACATTGGCCAGAGTGGTGTCTAGTGCGGAATATATGGCACTCTAACCATAATCTGTGAAGAAAGCCAATCTATTTACCTGGCAGTCTGTTGCAGACTCTTCATTAACATCTGCCTTTACCTTGTTATGGTATTGTAGGATCCAATTTTGAATCTGAATTTATCTTAATTGTTATTCCTAATCCTGATGGATGTCTAACCAGCATTTGTAGCACAATATTTGAACTACACATGAATGTAAGTTTGAAATACCATTTTTAAAAAGAGGCTGATTTACTAAGTTCTTCCTTGTTCCAATTATGCAAATTAGAATTCCAAATATTTGGCATCGACATAAAAATATTATACTCTCAGTTGGCTATGTATTCTCTTCAATGTCACGGGTGACGTTGAATGAATAGAAAATACAAAATGTTATACTGTTACTGGCCATATGGCAAAGGAAGAAATATGGAATAGGTTTATTTAGAATGAAGCCTTAGAAGTACAGGACATATGTACTTGTATGTCAATAAGTGTCCTGTTGTATGTGCTCAAACAGCTGTCTGGCTGGTTCACCTGTGTGTAATACAGGTACAATTGATCCAAATAACACAAAATGCTGTGCGTGTGAAAATCTGAAATCAACACAGAAAATAATAACAATACTCAGCAGGGTCAGACAGCAGCCACAGCAATAAAAATCAGTTTCATTACATGAGCAATTTCTTCATGTGTTAGTTTAATGGCCCAAAGGTTTTAAATAAACTTGGTTAAAGTGAAAGAAAGCAAAAGGGCAATATGATGTCTGTTTAAAAGCCTAAATATATTAGAGATTTTTGGTCACAATTATTGGCCATTAGGCTGCTATTCATAAGAATCACAACTATTTATTTGTTCAATTTATTTTTATAAGAAGAACTTTCACTGGCCTGAGTTTAGCCTTTAATTTTGGCATTTCTCACTTTTCAGCTCCAGAAGTATTAAATAATCAGCGATATACACTGAGCCCTGATATTTGGGGTCTGGGATGCTTAATCTATGAAATGATTGCTGGTCAGTCTCCATTTAGAGGACGAAAGGAGAAGGTGAAGAGGGAGGAAGTAGACAGACGAGTGTTGGAAACAGAAGAAAGTTACACAGACAAGTTCTCTGAAGAGGCAAAATCTATCTGCAAGATGGTAAGCTCTGCAAGTGATACTTAACATTATTTCAAAGGGTACCTGCAGAGGCAGCATAAGACAGCACAGAAAGGTTTGGAGGGTGTAGTCCCACCAATCTGATGCCTACACCCACTTGGCATCCTACTACCCCATTTAGCTGCCATCCCCTACCCCCTTACGCACTTAGCTTCTATCAGTGACTCCCATAGTGCCTTTAGGAACTCCAAGCTATGGAATACAGCAGATACTGCTGCAGAAAAGGGGCTGTAATTTCAGCACTGATCCACGTTGCTCCTGCTTCTGTAGTTTGCAGTACCGGACTACCTGGGCTGGGACGGCTCCTGGCCCAAGGTTTTCTTGCTGCCTCAGGAAAGAAACCAACATAATCAAAGACCCTCCCACCCTGGTTATACTCTCTCCCACCCTCTTCTGTCAGGCAGAAGATATAAATGTTTGAATATGTATACAAACAGATTAGTGAATAACTTTCCCCACTGTTATCAAACTGTTGAACAGACCATTCAAATGTTAATGTTGATCTCTTTCTGCACCTTCTCTGCAGCTGTGACACTGTATTCTGCGCTCTGTTCTGCTACCTGATACACTTTGTATGGTATGATCTGCCAGAAGAGCACGCAAAACAACACTTTACACTGTATCTTGCTACATGTGACAAAATCAAATTTAATCAAATCAAGTGGACAACTTTTTGTCTGTCCAGGGTCAGCAAGAGAGGTTCCAATCCAGCTCGGAAGACTTGACACATTAATTTTAGGAGTTTAGACTGTCTTGGTTGGAAGTTTCATGATGTAGAGGTGCCAGTGTTGGACTGGTGTAGACAAAGTCAGAAATCACACGACACCAGGTTATAGTCCAACAGGTTTATTTGACGTCACAAGCTTTCGAAGGACAGGCCTCTTCATCAGATGAAGTCACTTTCATGGACACTGCATCTTACAAAATAGCTTTTTGTTGGAATGATATTGAACAGAAAATTGAAAACTAAGAAAAATATTGTGTTAATAAAATTGATCAATAACAGTCTTAGGTAAAAACAGTACGACGTAAACAGCGAAACTTCCAGAACTGTTATGTAGAAAACGTAAGAAAATAAGAAGTAGGAGCAGCAGATTACTATTCAATCTGTTCTGCCATGCAGTAAGATCTTGGCTGATCTTATTTTAGATTCACCTTGCTGCCTGATCGCCAATTCCCTCCATTCTCCTAGAGATCAAAACTCGATATCAACCTTGAATATCTTCAATGAAGGCGTATTCATAATTACCTGGCATTGAGAATTTCAAAGTCTTTTTAGCCTCTGAGTGAAGACTTCCATTCTTATTTCAGTCTTAAATGATCAGCTCCTGGTCCTGATCTGATGCACTTTAGTTTTAGACTTCACATCCAGAGTAAAGTTCTCGGCATTTACCCTGTCAAACTCCTTCAGAATCTTTTATGCTTTAATGAAATCTCCTCTGTTTCTTCTATATGCCATATTATACAGGTCAGTTTGACTCAACTGCTCATCAAAAGGCAACATTTTTGACCCATAAGCTATAAAGTTTTGAGATAGGAAGTCTTCTGCACCTTTTCATTGGTCCATGTTCTATGTACTTTTTAATCTATGGGAGATCATTGATATCTGCAAAGAGAGGAGATGTGTTAATAACATAAGTGGATGCTTTGGCGAAATCTTTCTCATTGTACAATCTGCTTGATATTTCCAGTACTTTCTGTTTTTAATTTCCATTGCTGATCAAGTTCCTCGATTTTATTTACAGACCGTGGATTATTTGTTTACTGTTTAAGATAGTTTGCTTCTTTATGGGAAGGCTGAGTGCTGTAGTTAGCAGTGCCGTGTTACCTGAGATACTTGGAAATGGTATAAAATGAAAGGAAAATCTAAAACACAAAGGATGGTCCTTTTTTAAATGTAATCTGCCTCCTGATTTTCTATCACATTTCAAAGATATTGCCAGTCTCCAGTGAATTTATTTTATGCAGGAACCAAACCTTGAAGATTTCTTTTTAACTGTGTACTTCTAGAAATGATCCAAGAAAACCGTTTTAAGATGAAAAATAACATTTAAATAAGCGGAGGGACTTTTGTGCATTTGCATGTCACCTGGACCATCCATTTTACTAAGTAACATTGTTACAAGTGGAAATAAAAGTATGGTACATCATATATTTGTTCCCACTGTCATCTGGGAGTGTGGTTCAAATTGAACATGAGAAATATTTCAGTTGAGACACTAGGATTAAAATGATGAAATCAAAACATGTCTGACTTTCTTCTACCTTATGCCCTGTTATCACTTAGTGTAGCTGGCATACCTGACAAAGACAACAGTTAATGCAAAATCAAGAGGAATAACCATTTATAGGTATTAGTAAGTAGAATGCAGTAGATTAATAAAAAAAATTTGCATGTCACAACATTAATTATAAAATGGTTACAGCATGATAAAAGGTCATTTGGCCCATCCTGCCCCATGTTGACTTGCTGCAAGATCAACTCAGTTAGTTCCATTCCCTCGCCTATTCCTGCAGCCCTGCACATTTTTTTTTCTCTTCAGGTAATTATCCAATTCCCTTTGAAAACCAGGATTGAAACTGCCTCCAGCACACCATAACTGGGAGGCAACGGCCTAGTGGTATTATCGCTGGATTTTTAATCTAGAAACTCAGGTAATGTTCTAGGGACCTGGATTTGAATCCCACCACAGCAAATGGTGGAATTTGAATTCAATGAGAAGAGTGGAATTAAGAGTCTCATGAACATTGTCGATTGTTGGAAAAACCCATCTGGTTCACTCATGTCCTTTAGGGAAGGAAACTGCCATCCTTTCCTGTAGCTTTTGTAATTTATCTTAAACTGATGCCTTCTGGTTCTCACTTCCTGTAAAGGGATCAGGATATCCCTACCCATTCTGTCTGATTGTCTTGGTTGTGAACGCCTTTACTATATCTCCTGTAAATCTTTTGTTGTCTAAGGAGAACAATTCTGGCATCTCCAATTTGTCCTCGTAAGTGCAGTCTCTCACCACTGGAACCGTGCTTATGAATACTTTCTGCATTTTCTCTAAAGTGTGATGCTTAGATGGCACACAAAACATCAACTTACGCTGAACCACTGTATTAAAAATGTTCATCTAATCTCTTTGCTTTTATACATTTTGCCTTCATATACAGAGTTCCGAATCCCATATGCTTTATAAAGCACTTTCTCAACCTGCTCTACCATCTTCATAGATTTATGTATGTATACTCCTAGGTCTCTCTGCTACTTCTCTTCCCCCCCTCCCCTTTAGAATTCTACCCTTTAATCTTTCCCCTTTACAGTTCTCTACATTAAATTAATCTACCATTTGTTTGCCATATTCCAGCAAGACTTCTGTGTCGCCCTGAAGTCTATCATTATCCTCCCGTTCACAAATACTCAAGTTTTGTGTCATGCACAATTTTTTCAGTTGTGCCCTGCACACCCAAGGAAAAGTCAGTAAACTCTCACTGAGAGCCCTAACAAATTACCTCAGTAGGGTAATTGGACCTGGCTTTGTTCAGGTACAACAAATTTTACAGGCTCCATGCCCTTCAGAACCAGTTTCAATATTGCAGAAACCTAATGACCTTTCAACCATGCCACCTTTCCAAATTTTTTTGGTCTGTACTCTTATTTCTGTACTCAACAGCAAGTGACACTGGGAATAATCCAAAGTTTTCTCTTCCTTCAGGGTTCCACTGGCTGGTTTCCTTCCTAGATTTCTAAAATCTACCTGAAGGACCTCATCCCGCTTTGTCCCTGTATCTCTTGTGTTAATATGAACCATGACTCTGGACTATTCCCTCCCTCCTGAAAGCACTCTTTAACTGCTCAGTGATATCCTCGACCCGAGGGACCAAGTGGGCAATATACCATAAACAAAAACAGAAATTGCTGGGAAAACTCAGCAGATCTGGCAGCATCTGTGGAGAAGTTCTGAGGAAGAGTCACTGGACCCGAACATTAACTCTGATTTCTCTCCATTGATACTGCCAGACCTGCTGAGTTCTTCCAGCAATTTCTGTTTTTGTTTCTGATTTCCAGTATCGCAACTCATTTCAGATTTTTTTTTCAGCTATATACCATCCTGGATTTAGGTTTGCAGCCTCTGTAGGCATTACTGTTCCCCATATATACAATGCCTGATCTGTATTGCTTCCCTCATCTTCCTCCTGCCCCCCCATGAGGTTGAGCTAGCCTTGGTGTCATGGATTTAGCTCTGGCTACACTGGTAGGAAACATTGCTGTCAGTAGTATTCAGAACTGTTACCAACTGGAGAATGGGGTGCATTAAGGGCACTCCTACACTACCTGCCTGGCCTTCCCTGACTGCCTGGCAGTAGTACTTCTCCCCTCCCCACCTACGTACTGTTAAACTGTACAATGTTCCCATACAGAAACATCTATCCATGTAGCTCTGAGCGTCATGGATGCAGCTCAATGATACCAGAAGCCACTAAAGCTCCAAAACCCAGACCTCCAGCTGTTTGAGTGGGCAATCCTTGCTGCACATGTAATTGTCCACGATATGAGCAGTATTCTGGAATTCCCACATAAGATGTGCATACTTTGAGACTACGATCCATGCAGTTCATCCAGTTAATTTAGTAACTGTGCTAAACCAAAATAAAGACTTTGAAGAAACTTATGGAAGTAAAACTGTAAAATGTACAGGGCCTTAAATAATTTGTTACCTACGCCTACTGCACATTGTCTTGTGTAGTCACTATTATGTAGACCAAATAAAAGTGTGCAGTTTCACATTGATTAATGCCAAGTCTAAAAATGAGCCCTGATGCTATTGTGCGCGTGAGACTGTAAGTAACGGGTGCACACCTTCACATATGTCAATCTTCTTCTTCTGTTTGAAAACAATTGTAGCTGAAGATCTACCAAAGCTGTTAACAGTGTAAAATCCCTGAATATTTTCTCAACAGTTGCTAACCAAAGACCCCAAGCAAAGATTGGGCTGTGCAGGAGGAGGTGCTTCCGATGTGAAGAAAAACCCATTCTTCAGGAATATCAATTTCAAACGATTAGAAGCAGGCATAATGGAGCCTCCATTTGTACCTGATGTGAGTAATGAGACAATGTTACGAGGAGTAGTTGCAAATCCATTATTTACTGCTGTGATCAGAATGATTTATGAGGAGATATGTTCTTGACTAAAAATAAACTGAGTCACTTATTTCTTCCTGCAATATATTGTGGGTCTGAAATGATTAGGAAAGAAGAAAAATATTCTTTTTTAACATATCAATGATTTGTCTTTGTTATCATTATGTTAAATACAAAAAGTGTACAAATTAAGATGACAACTGTGAAGAATGTTGCTGTCTATAATCTATTTTAACACATACAATATGCAAACATCCTTTCACAACTCAACATTGTGTTTGTTTTAACCCTCCCTATGGATCTTATTTTTGTAATACAGCCTCGCCAATTTTCCGCCTGTACATGAGCTCAGTGCAGTGCCATTATCAGTAATACAAATGCATTCTCATAAAACCTCACATTCTTCTAACCAGGGACATTGTTTTAATTTCCACTGATGTAATGCTTCAATTGCTAATGTAATTTTTTATATGTGTTTTTTTAATACCGAAAGGATCCATTAGAAATCATTTGCAGCTGCTTCAGGGAATTGTGCTATGGCCATTCTGAAAGGGAAGTGATTAAATATTTATATTAATACAGCATTCGTAATTTGTTGGCTTGGTTGCGCAGTACAATGAAACATTGTTCTTAAATCCTGCCTCCATCCCTTCAAGCCAGCCCAAATCCTGTGGAGGAAGAAAATGCATCAATTCAGACATCTATTAGTTTTTAACTGTTTGAACCAAGTATTCAGTAGACATGCATATTCACAACTGACTTTAATTGAATAAATAACTCTCACTTCAAAGCTACCTGGTGGAATTCATTGGCGTGGTAGTGCTTGATTGAAACAATCTGACATTCTAGACTATAAGCACATGGCGGGGCCCCCGAGCTTTACCCCCAATCTGTACCTTACTTTCCCTGAGAATTAATTGTCCATACTCAGCACTGAGAGCTGCCGCTTGATGAGCGCTTATCATTTGGAAAGAAGTAGGTGGTGACGTGGTGGGTGGAAGGGAGCACAGCAAAGAAAAATTCCATTGCGTTCCTGTTTGTGAGCATATTCTGGTTTGAAATTAATTCTGTATTTCGTAGCATGCAGCCATTCTTATCCCAGCTCCTTGCTCCTCTAACAGCCACGAGCGGTCTACTGCAAAGACGTGCTGGATATTGAACAGTTCTCCACTGTGAAAGGAGTAAACCTGGACCAGACAGATGATGATTTTTATTCAAAGTTTTCAACAGGCTGTGTTTCTATTCCCTGGCAGAATGAGGTGAGCAGAACACCATTCCCTGTTTGAGTTTGTTGAGAGGATGCTTGCTTCCCTCGTGCTTACTTGGTAGTTAACCTGATCACTAGAATTTATTTTGTCATTTTGGTTATCCATGAGAACAAGTGTATGAAAATATCTATCAAACATGTAATATTTTATTCAGACTAGTAATAAAACTATAAAGTCTGCTGTACTACCTAAATGCTGCACCTGAAGAACAAGTTTATAAATAGCTGGAAGGTGACAGAATCCCGTGGTTTAAATTGGACCTCATTTAGACATTAAAAGTTAATTAAGAACAAGTGTAGCTGTGCATGAGCTCGCAATCTTAGGTTTGTGACATTCAGACCCAAACTCGGGTGTCTAACGTTACTGGTGCAGTCCAGTGATGCACATAATGTATTGTATTCTAACGTCTCCATAATCCTTTTTTGCCATTTACTGATGTATCAGAAGTGAACCAGTATTCATAGACCTTCACCTCCAACACGTTTATATGTTAATAGTTGCTGTCTCCATGAACTAGCATTAATATTGCTGCCTAGCAGTGTTTTTCAGAAATACAACTACGTGCAAACTCTTGATAAAATTGCTCAAATAAACCTGCCAACTCCTGACTTCCTTACCACATCACCGCCCCCCCCCCCCCCCATGTCATTACCAACAAAGCTAGTCGCGGGTTACCAAGAGCATGAGATCTGTTCTCCTTGGTCAAATTAGTTTCTGTAGAAAATGATACTGTTAAAGCTTTCCACAGTCTGTGACACTATTTCCTCTGATCTCACAGGCTTAGTGTATCCTCACAAAAGCACATAGTAAACATACTTCGATAAGGTATTACTATTAATTTGGTATGAAATTGCACATTTCGGGGGGCAGAACAGTCACCTTCCCATTCTACAGTCAAAATTTGAATCTGATGTAAACTAGTGATTGTGTGGCCTGTGACTGGAAAGAGATAAGATGATTTCAAACCATTTCTTAGTGGCATATACCCAGAGCACCTACAATTGGCAGTAAATTACTTATTTACTCAAATACTTCATCCTATTCCTCCCTATGTTACATCGAATGTAGTCAGGTCATTTTCTTAAAGTTGTTCCGAAACACTATCACAGAAGGACTTTTACTGGAGTCCATCAAAAGATGTCTACTTACTCATTTATACAGGCTTAAGTTGGTGTATAATTAGCACATTGTGAGCTCATTTGGAGTTAGAATTGAGACACTGAAATGTAGAGTTCTGCATTAATACATCGTCAATCCCAGAAAGGCCTATTGTCCTCACCAGGTAGAACTCCCTTTCCATGCCCCATCTGCACAGACATTGATGCACATGAGTGATCTTCTGTTTGTCTGTAATCTCTTGGAGGCACTAAGTTCCATTATGGGTTAGCAGTCCTTCCCACACCGTGGCCTGTGTAGCAGTGTGAGTCAAGTTGGCAATTGCAGCCAGCTTCATGACTAATCTGTAGCAAACAGAGGAGCAAGGTTAACTTTTGTAGTGCACTCGGTAATGTTTCTCCATTTTGGTCACTGCAGATGATTGAAACAGAATGTTTTAAAGAATTAAATGTGTTTGGTCCAAATGGAAGCTTACCTCAAGACCTTGACAGGAGCTACACCCCTGAACCACCCAAAAAGAGTTTTCTTCAAAGGTTATTCCGGAGGCAGGTGAGATCTAACATTCTGAGGACGTTAAATTTTCTACTGCATAGAGATGTCCATCATATGTTCACCAGAAGGTTGTATTTTGCTTCTGTTTTAGTACGTATCACTGCTCTACCTCCTCCTTCAGTTCTAAAGAAGTCATATTGGACTCTGTTAACTCTGTTTCTCTCTCCACAGATGCTGCCAGGCCTTTTGAGTTTTTCCAGCATTTCCTGGTTTTACTTGAATGATGTTCTTGGTGATTTATGGTAACCAAGAATAATTAATATTCGTTAAGATCATTAGCAATGATTTGACTGGCCTGTCTGAGCTATTAACCTTTGTCTACAAACCAGTGCCAGTTTTGCATTACATTACATGACAGTACCTCGCTTCTGATTAAAGCAGAGTTTGAGATTATATTTTAACACAATATCTCTTAGTGCCATATTGTGCTCTTACTCTAGTAATGAATAAACCTGTATTGTTCTCCAATTAAAGCACACAGACAGAATATTTATGCTGCCTGCTTCTCATGGGAGAAAAAGTGTTTCTTTTTGAGTGATGTGTATTTTGTAACAATGTAATCTTTCTGAAAAATAAAGCTTGTTTAATCAAGCTAACCAATAAGCTAGGTTAGAAATGAAAAGCTTCTGTTAACAACATGCCAGTCCAAAACTTAAGTAACTTTTAATGCAACTGTGCAAAGGACAAGGGGTTATGTATATTTCAGCTCCCATCTGTAGATGATGACAGTCAAGGATGAAATTACACATCTGTGGTGATCTGTGATTATGCAACTATCGTTATACTAGAGTATTACAAGACAAGAACCTTTCAACCCATTTGAACTCATGCATTCAGGAATAACTGCCCACCCATCACTTGGGAAATAATATTATTCAAGGGAATTAAATAAGTGTTTGCCTCCACTATTTTGGTGTTTTATCTGGATAGTGATCACTTTTTATGTGAAGACAAACTTCAATCCGAAATTTGTCTTGCACTGGTTGGCATTAGTGCTGCCTTCCACTCATGTCAAACACTCAATCTGAATTAGTCTTCTAGATTTACCTATTCTGAGTGAATGACACAACATAGAGGGAACCCATGGAGCGCCTCAGACCTGTGCACATATTCTGCTTATTGAACCAAAGTTTCTCCACAAATCCCTGACCCTATGGACGAACTTCTACAGACACATATCAACACGTTCGACTCCGTTGTTTATCAGTAATGATCCACTGATGTAGAAAGATTGAATACGTGGATGCACATTTGTACCAAAGAATGAAATGAAGGGAAAAAAGATTTGAAAGTAAACTGTTAATATTTCACACAGGGGCTTGTGAAGATTTGAGCTCATTCCTGTCCTCCCCACCCCATTTTCCCCATCACATTTGTGGATTGAAATGTTTAAAACTAAAATCAGCAATACAGCACAGAAGGAGGCCATTCAGCCCATTATTTATGCACTGGCTGAATAAACTATCCATCCATTCTAATTCCACTTTCCAGCATTGGGTCTGTAGCCCTACAGGTTACAGCATGTCAGGTGCAGCTAAAGTTCCTTTTAAATGAGCCGAGCGTTTCCACCTCAGTGCCTAGCAAGTTCCAGAAACATACCATCCTGTCAATGAAAATGTTTTTTTTCATGAGCACTCTGATCCTTCTACCAATCATCTCATATTTGTGCTCCCTGGTAATTGGTCTCTCCACTCTATTCAAGTCCCTTGTTATCATATCCATCTCAATGGAATAGAAAAATAGAAACATAGAAGATAGGAGCAGGAGGAGGCCATTCGGCCCTTCAAGCCTGCTCCGCCATTCTTCACAATCATGGCTGATCATCCAACTCAGTAGCCTAATCCTGCTTTCTCCCCATAACCTTTGATCCCATTCGCCCCAGGTGCTATATCTACTCGCCTCATGAATACATTCAATGTTTTGGCATCAACTACTTCCTGTGGTAATGAATTCCACAGGCTCACCACTCTTTGGGTGAAGAAATGTCTCCTCATCTCCATCCTAAATGGTCTACCCCAAATACTCAGACTGTGACACACCTACCATCGGGAACAGCCTCCTTGCATCTACCTTGTCAAGTCCTGTTAGAATTTTATTAGTCTCAATGAGACCCCCCCACCCCCATTCATCTGAACTCTAGTGAAAACAATCCCAACCTCATCAATCTCTCCTCATATGGCAGACCCGCCATCCCTGGAATCAGCCTGGTAAACCTTCACTGCACTCCCCTTGAGAGCAAGAGCGTCCTTCCTCAGAAAAGGAGACCAAAACTGCACAAATATTCTAGGTGTGGCCTCACCAAGGCCCTGTATAACTTCAACAACACATCTCTGTTCTTGTACTCAAAACCTCTTGCAAAGAAGGCCAACATAACCCTTGCCTTCTTTACTGCCTGCAGCACCTGGATGCTTACCTTCAGCGACTGATGCACAAGGGCACCCAGGTCCCGCTGCATACTCCTCTTTCTCAATTTACGGCCGTAGGCCATAGACAATTTCAGGCAACTTGTAAAGGACCCATTAATTCCTACTCTTTGTTTCCTCTCTGCTGACAAGTTTTCTATCCATCTCAATACACTTTCCCCAATCCCGTGCAGTTTAATCTTGCACATTCATCTCTTATGTGGGATTTTGTCAAACGCTTTCTAAAAGTCCAATATACTACATCGACTGGCTCCTCTTTATCAACTCTGCTAGTTACATCTTCATAGCATTCTAACAGATTTGTCAAGCATGATTTCCCCTTCCTAAATCTGTGCTGACTCTGTCTGATCCTGCCACCACTTTCTAAATGCTGTGCTGTAAAATTCTTGACGATGGATTTGAGAATTTTCCCCACTACTGATGTTGGGCTCACTGGTCTGTAATTTCCTGTTTTCTCTCTATCTCCCTTTTGAATATTGGAGTGACATTAGCCACCCTCCAATCTGCAGGGACTGTTCCAGAGTCTATAGCATCCTGGAAGATGACCACCAATGCATCCACTATCTCTGGAGCTATTTTGTTAAGTACTCTGGGATATAGATTATCAGGCCCTGGGGATTTATCAGCCTTCAATCCCAACAATTTTCCCAGCATCATTTCTCTACTAATATTAAACTCTCTCAGTTCTTCCATCTCATTAAATCTTGCATCCTCCAACAATTCTGGTATCTGATTTTTGTCCTTTTTAGTGAAGACAGAACCAAAGTATGTATTCAGTTCCTCACACGTTTCTTTGTCCCCGTCTCTCTTCAGCTTCCTCTATTCTAATGAAAACGACCCTAGTCGATCCAATCTTGTCTCATAACTACAATTTTCAAATAATCATGCAAATCTCCTCTCTACTCTTTCTCGATGTTCTTCTTGTAATGTGGTGACCAGAGTATGCATACACATCTCCAGTTGGGTTCTAACCAACCATTATACAGTTCCAGCAGTACATCCATTTTTTAAAAATTCATTCCATGTGGCTTTTTGCCACCTTATTTACCTTTCCTGCTGTCTTCAGGGAAGTGTGGATATGAACTTTAAGGTGTTTCACTTTCTTTATTCCTATCAGTGACCCCAAATTTATTGTGTAATCCCTTGCCTTGTTTGCCTTCCCCAAATGTATATATATATATTTTAATTCATTGTTGGGATGCGGGCTTCACTGGAGAAGGTGGTGGTGAGCTCCACTTGAACTGCTGCAGTCCATTTGGTGTAGGTACAGCCACAATGCCATTAGGGAGGGGAGATGCAAGATTGTCAACCATCTGGCCACTTTATGTGTCATCTGCAAATTTCCCAATCATGCCTTCCACATTTAAGTCTAACTCAAGAATATATACCACAAATAGTAAGGGGCCCAACATTGAGCCCTGTTAGATAAGGTTAGGTAAGATAATCAGGGATTTGGAGCGAAAACAAGCAAGTGGGTCAGGAATACAAATGAATATACAGCCATACACATTAGGAGCAGAAATAGAACACTCAAGCCTGCTCTGCCATTCAATAAGGTGAGGGCTGATCTGATTACTCCACATCTTGCCTACGCCTATAACCTTTCAACCCCTTGCTTTCGAAGAATCCACCTTAAACATATTCAAAGACTCTGCTTCCCCCGCCACCTTTCGAGAGCAGAATTCCAAGGACTAACAAGCCTCTGAGAGAAGAAATTTTCTCCTTTATCTCTACCCTAATGGGTGACCCCTTATTTTTAAACAATAACCCTCAGTGCTAGACTCTGCCAGAAGAATAAACATCCTCTTCACATTCACTCTATGAAGAACTTTCAGGATCTTATTTTTCAATCAAGTTACCTCTTACTCTTCTGAACTCCAGTGGATGCAAGTCTATCCTTTATTGACCTAATTGAAATGGATGAATGAGTTTGAGAGGCTGAATCGCCCACCATGTTTCTACAGTGTGACTGTTTTTGCATGACTTTTGCCTAAGAGACAGTTTCATTTTTGCTTTTATATTTTTGTCAGCTTCTCTTGGTAAGCAAATAAATTTTGTTGAATTTGGACATGCTTAGTGTGCACATTTGCAATTATATTTCGACTTTATTCAAATGCACACATTGCGAATGTTCCTATAAGCAAATCCTGACTGTTTTTTTAAAGTTTACTTTTATAAATTTGCATAAGACAAAGAAATTTAATCTAAAACAAGTACAATGACGTATTTGCCTGCAATAAAAACACCAGGCTTTAAGCAAATGTTGTATACAGATCAGGATGGAATGTGCATATCTTATCTTGTAGAGTTCGATTCCAGCTTCAAAATGATGTTGCAATCTCAACAGTTGGCTCTTTGCTTCTTGTTCAGAACAGAGCCTGAAAGTTAGAAGCAGTGAAACAGTGCACCATTCAGTAATTGAAGATAAGTTCAACATGGGCTTGTTTTCAGTTCATACAATTGATTTTTGAGTTTACTGTCAGACACTTTCACATTGATTGGTAATATGAATTGCCCAGTCAATTTTTACTTTGCACGTTGTACCTAAGTAATATCATTTTATATTTTTATAGTACAGCGTCACACATGGTGCTTAGAAATGTTTATTGGGGCTTACAAAATAATAAGTTCTTACACAAAGTTGCAGGAAAATTTATAAACCACTCGTGTACAAAAAAACATATCAAGTTGTTTCATAGTATATAAAGAAAATGGACACTGAGCTAAAGAAGGAGAGATTATTCTGGCCAGAAAGGTACGTTCTAAAGGGGAACTTGACATGGGAGGTGAAGATCAGCTGTCAAATATGGGGAAAGAATTGATGCAGTAGTCAAGAGGCTTGTGCCAGAGGAATGGAGACAATGGGTGGAATAACACCAAGCCCTGATTGACATGGGTTCCAGCAAGAAATGTGTGGGAATTGTAGGAGATGTTGAGTGAGGTCTATCTCGACATAGAGCCGCTTGCTGCGTTTTCCAACCGAACTCCAGGTGTCAAGATGAAATTCTCAAAAGGTAACGGTGAGATGCAATTGATTGGGGATTATTGCTCGTCCTCAGCCTCATTAACTGCAAATCTCACCTCATTAACATGCAGCTTTTCTGTCGGACCATCCACCATGAAAATTCCCAGCGGGTACCTGGCAACTCCAGTTGGCCCCATGCTCCTTTGAACTGGCACCTTGGACATCCAGCACCAACATTTCAGGTCACACTTCAGGACAGAGGCCATGCACTTCCAATGTTCTACCTGAGTCAGTTTCTTTGTGCCATCATGGCGCATCTTTAATCCAGTTACACTACACTACTGCACTGTAATGCCGCACACTGGAACACACTAGCAACTATACCTGGAATGTGCCTGCAAGGACACTGTGTTGCAGGCCAGGCACCCAGGTCACACACTGGACCAGACTACATCTCAGAGCTGTTGTTTGCCCTTATAGGGCAACACTAACTTTGCACCTACCTGTGTGCACACAGCAACCCTGTCTTCCAGTTTTTTGTGTCTTACCCCGTCATCCAGAGCTACCAGGATCACAGTACTACTCTTTAACCTTACTGTTTTGTGCAGACACGCAGCCAGGAAACGAATTGTGATTGAAAGCAGTCCTCAGGTAAGTCAGGGGAGACAGTATTCATGACTTAGAGACTGCAGGCTGAGAATGAGAGAAAGGGAGGGATTGACTAAGGTGAAGGTGAGCGCAACAGTTTTTAGTCCTGGTACAGCAGCTCAGAGGGGATGCACGATTACTGGTATGGCAGTTTGGAGCAAGGGAAGATATTGCAGGCATGCAGGATGTGAGCTTCAGTGGGAGGGGTGTGCAACTGCAGAGGGACAGTGAGCTTGAGGAAACAGAGAACATGTAACACTTATACTGATGCAGTGCCACAAGGTCATTGACCTTCTTAAGGTTCTGCCAGCTGATCCTTTGGGCCGTGGCACTGACATGGGTGATGACCTTGGACAAGGTTGCCAGGGAGTGGTGTCATGGCATCCTCTGGTAATCCCCAGAAAGAGGGGTCCTCTCCTCTACACCACCGCCATCCACGAGGATATTCAGGTCCCCGTTGGTGAATCACAACGCGTCTTGCCCTTCTCCAACATCTAGGAAAACTGTCCATCACTGAGCAGGATAACTTCTGAATGCTAGCACTTGACCAACAGCACAGTGGCCTTTACAATATGGCACTGCTGCAAGGGAAGCCAGTCTTTCAGCAGACTTCGCTGTGTGGGTGAGGGTGAGTTGTTTTGGGAATGGCGTGTGTTAAAATGTGGCCAGAATTGAGCATGAGAGACACCAGGGGGCAGGATAGGTAGCTAATGAGGCAAGTTTGGTGTGATATGCTAAGAATAAATCCCTCCAAAAAACTCATCGCAACTTGGACTACACCAATTAAGAGGCTCCACTCACTACATCAAAGCCCTGTCCTCCTGAAATGTCGTATCATTTAAAAGTTGCTGTGATTGTAATGGCCTGACTTTATGCAGTGAGAGGTTCCAACACTGCCCTGTGTAAGAACCACTGGGTGAACCAGCCCCCACTTGACCACCTCATCCCACAGCTATATAACAGCTATTCAGGCTATTGATTGGCTCAGTCAGGGCCCTCGCAGCAACCGTGCTCAGTGAGGGAAATGGGAGGGCAGGGCTGGATTTGAGGGAAAATGCAGGGGTCGGAGGACCTGTGAATTGGGGTTTTTAGCAGACTGGGGTTGCAGTCCTGTAATGGGAGGTATCTTTTCCTGTCCACCAGCCCAAGCCTTGAAAGAATCCATGCTGAATGCTTGACATGTCTCTGTTCTACCCGGGTATAATGAGAGAAGGCCCTTAAGCAGCCAATCCAAGCCAGTGTGTGGAAAATGATTCCTTTATCAGACTTCATGATTATTATATCACATCTCAGACCTGTAACACTGCTTTTTTGTAAGGTGAATTCACACTACAACTCTTTGCTGCTGCTCCTCGTGTTTAGTTATTTGTAAGGGCAGCAATATGAAGGTATCCCAGTTTCACCAGTATTGAGGAACAAGATCTATAACAATCAGACAGTTCAGTGGATAAAAAGCCCACATTGTGCTGTATGACATGTTGGGATGTGATGTTGATTTAAACATAAGTTGTTGTCTGTGATGTTCCTGTATGCTGACCTCCTGGTTTTGAATGATGTGCACAGAGGGGAATTGGACAAAGGGTTGGCATTTCTACACAGGAAAAGGTGAAAAATAAGAACCAACCATACCCTATGGAGATTGATTGCCTTTTTTATTGTACTTTTGTGCACAGGATATTGGCATTGCTGGCTAGGCCAGCATTTATCGCATATCCCTAAAGGTCCCTACAAGGGGCTCCCATTTTTGTTCATTCCAGCAGAATAAGGTCAGAATGAAGAAAAAAGTGAGCTACATGATTCTGTTTAAATTCAGTGTTTTGCTGCTGGTGAACGTTCATGGGAAATCTCACCATTGTGTTGAGTGGCACAAACATGAGAGAAAGTAGCTTTCCATTTTGAAAAGCAGGATTTCGGTATCTGAGTTGACTTTTAGATACCTTCCAGGTGGCCTGATCAAAACCTTCCCTCCTTAGATGAATGGTGAACAAGTGCCAACCCCACTGCTCATCTCCCAACTATGGAGCAAGACTAAGGAAAATCTAGAATAAAGGAAGAGACCTTTTAAAACAGCAATTGCAGACATACTGAGAAGTGACCTATAAAGATACACATCTTGGAGCATTTTGAGTTACAAATTTATCATCTGGCAATACCATTACATCAAAAATATATTAGATAAAATCTGTTTTAAACGTTATTAAACTTGGAGCAGTTACACTTGCCATTGTATCAAAATAGAGTTAAAGTAAATGCTTAGATGGCTGCAATGAGAGAATAACTTGAACCAGACATCCCTTTTTGGAGGTAACCATATTTGTCCTTCACTGAACCATGAAACGCTTTTAATAATGGACCAAAATGTTACTTATTGCCTCAGCTTCGTAAGCGATTCATAAAGTTGACAAGTGTACATGTGAAAAGGAAAATTGATTTAAAGAAATGGTACTGAAATGGAAAAAGAAAATCATGCCACAAGTTTAATTTTCCATAATGAGAAAGGTTATGTTTTCCACTTAAGGTTTCCAAACGTTGCCATGTTTCACCAGGGCAGCAACTTACAGTTGAGTTATTCAGATGGTTCATTCAAACAGAATTTCATCTGTCTTTGTTGCATTCAAGCAAGGTCATATACTGTAATCTCTTTTTCAGAATCATCATAATCATTCAAACAGCACTACAAATGTGAAGGCCCATTCCAATCATCACATGAATTGCCATCCAGCTAATTCAAACTCTGGAGGAAATAGCTAGTCCTCAGCTCATCGTTCGTGTGGTGATTCTTTGTATTCTTCAGCTTTTCCCATTTTCTGGAACTATTTAGCGGAAAAGCACCAGTTCCTGGTAGGGTATTCATTCCACACGACAGAGCCGCTCCATTTTTGTTGGTCTAGCTGCCTCACTTCCTCTCAGGTCTGTCTTGCAGGTTGGGATCATGACATTTGAAACAAGATGGTGTCTCCTTAGAATATTGCAATAGCAAATCAATGAAAATGGCTACTTGCACGTATTTAAATATAGCATTATACCAGAACTGTATTTTGTCTTTATTAAAAAAAGGAGGTTTTGTAAATTTCTCTATAACTGTCTCAGTTTACATTTTGTACATTTGTATTTAAAAGTAAGTCAGAATCAGGATGTATATTTTCTGCCCAGCAGCTGTAAAGCCATGTGCTGATTCCACCAATGAACATCTTATGTATTTTTATGAATTGTGATTTAAGACTTCCTCAGCATTTAACAATGAAAGAGAACTTTTTAAATCTGCAATAGAACAGTTTTTCATATTCTTTTGCCATATCTGCAGTTATTTTATATTTTTGTAGTTTGTCTTACCCTGAAATTTTATTAAATGTTGCTTTCATTTATATTGCTTTTTATTTCATTTTTATTTAACAAGTACATCTTTCCTATGATTTCTCTGCAAGGGACATTTTAATCAGAGTGAATGTATTTTACAATTTTTAAGGAGCTTTTCATAGCATATAAAATATTCAACAGGGTTTTCAAAGTGAAAATGCAAATTTGATGGGGAAAAGAACCTACTTGTGACATAACAAAAAGTGAATTTGGTTGAACCCTTATACCACCTAAACATGTCATTGACCTTGGGCTAGTTGGAATAACATCTTACTTACTTGTTAAGTGTTGTGATCTGTATGAAACTAGTCTCATGGAATTTTAGATAAAAGTAGGGAAATGTGGCAATTTGGGCACTGGAGAATTCGAATAATGAGACATGCTGTTGAATTAGATTGTTAATTGGAAAGGAATCTTAATTTGGTGTGGTTTTTCAGTCCTGGCCCAGCTACTGGGAGGGGCAGTGATCAACCAGAAGTAAGGATTATCCCTTTGAGGGGAGTTGAAATGGACAGCCATTCTCAGTGATTCTTGTACATCTATTAATAGATGTATTGGCAGAGCTATGGATTCACATTTACTTTGGATGATGATGTAAAGGCTGATTATTTAGAAAGAAAATAATGTGCAAAGGTGTTTCAGACACTTGCAGCCACCAGCACCTCCCCTGTCCCCCCTAATCTCTCTGGCTCACTTCCACTGCCCTATCTATGTATGTTGTGGATAGAAGAATATATGGACCAAAATTAGTTGATATTCATCAGTGTTATCAATAGACAAGTCTATAAGCTCCACTGGACTTAAGGATGTGTTTCAGACTTACCAATACCCATGCCTCTTTGGTTTTACATAATATACATTTTGTGTCCTTAATCCCTCCTAGGGTTTTGCAGTTAAACATTTTTGTGCGTACCATCTACCAAAATGGATGCTTATTTGCACTCATAGAAAAGGCTGCACAGCAGTAGGAGGATGTGTTGACAAATGATGCTGCCTTTTAGAGAAAAATATACAAATGGTGAATTATAGAGTAGAATTAAAGCTGAAACTAATAATTCAAAAGTTTATTTCACTCCTCAATTCTGGGCACATTTATTTCATAATCCTTACGTATAGTTCAAATATCGTCTGGTCATTTAGAAAGGTGTAGATTGTACAGTCAGGTGTGGTGTAAGGGTTAACTCTACCAATGTGACCATCTACTAACGTCCACAAACATTAGATGAATAAACATTTACCTTGATGATATTATTTTGTATACAGTCAATTCCTGTTAACTGAATAAGTATTGTATTGTAATTGTACTCAATTTTTTAAAGTTTACAGTAGATCTTAGTAAGAATCTTCAGCAGGTCATATCCCATGTGTAATGTCATCACAATGGGAGATGTTCTGAAATCAAACCAGTTTTCCATTCTGTTTAATTTTCTGTAATTAATGGAATGAACAGTAATGTTTCACTACAGTTAATTGAGTTGTATTGTTGGGTAACAGATATTATAATATTCACTTAACAGGAATTTACAACTTTCATTAATAAAATAAAAATAAAAGTTAGAAAATTCTTTTTCTGCTTTTTTGCCATCATTCTGAAATGTTTACTTGACAGATATTTACTTAACTTGAATTGAGTGCTTTCTAATAAACATCAGCTAAAGCTAAGTTCTCTTCTGTTTTGAACTTACTGTTGTTAACACAAAATCCATTTTTAAGTTCTTTAAATACAGCATTTATTATGCCTTAGGGTTATCAATGAATTCCACTAGTTGTTACCATCCAAAGACACCTTGAGATGCTGGTCTTCAGGTTTGCTTGTAAAATCCTGATGATTATGATAGTGTCATGTAGTGATGAGGGTAGACAGTTTTTTGGCTTGCTGATTGGCAAAATACTGGACAGCTCTTAGAAGATGAGTAATATTTAAAGTTATTGATAGGAGTAGTAAACGAATAGGAAGAAATATATATGCAATGTACACAAATAATTATGGAAGGAGAGTAACTTTGTTCTGTGTAGGACTTGGAAAAGCTGTTTATTTTTGGACTCCATTGCAGGATGAGCTGGAAGCATATACAATTCGCCATTTGATTCAAAATAAATGATCTTGCAGCTAAAAACAATTTAGAAATGATGTCATTTCTTCAGTAATAGTTTGACCTGTTAAACTGTTTGGCAGAGTACTTGTACCAACAGAAGAGTTTATTTAAGTGGATAAGATTTACTTTGTCCACCTTTACTAAAGTAATGATACATGCAAGAGTGGCATTTCATATTAAATTCTACATGATTTGCTTTTAAATATTCTCCCTTCTTTGCATTTTGTGTGACATTCTTAACATATTTAATTTATATCTGCATATGCACCTTGGGTGCGAAAACAAATTGTTAAACTATTAAATAGGTAAAGCCTATTGTCTATTAGATGTTTCATGAGATCTCCCACTTATTAATACTAATTTTCTGAGGTCTTAAGTCTCTCTAAAAGCAAGAAATGTCCAACTTAACAAATAAATACAAATTATCAAGTTAACCTTGAGGGAAAATGATACATGAAGTTTTGTTTTCAAATTGTCAGAATGAAAATTGTGGAGAACTTTTTAATCATTCTGTTATCTGGTATTAATGTCAGAAGGTCTGTTTTAGACAAACATTTCCTGTTTGTAATAATTCTTAAATGAATGATGTAATTGTCACTTTTTGTATCAGTGTGAGTTTATATGTTTTCCAATAGAATGATTACTGCCATTTGTTCTGTATTAACAATATCAATCAATTACGGTATCCAAAGGTTTACAGCTTCTTTTCAGGGAATTACACTTTCACCTTTTCCCTCTGGTTTAGGATGGTACTGAGGACCATGGCTTCTGTCTTCTCTGACTGCTCTTCATTCTTAGTAACTAATGTCCAAAAACCGCACAGTGCTGCTGTAACTAGATTAAAAACCGTTGTTTTTAGTAAAATAAAAACAGGAACATTTGAATTGAAAGAAGAAAGTACTGTATCTTTGATCTGTAAATTTAAAATGATTATATGTCTAAATACAGTTGTTGACATTTCTGGATTTTCAGAACTCCTGATTTTGTTTGTCTCTTCAAGATTGTCTTTAATGGTCTGTTGGTTTTTACTGCAAAACTCTTGACAACGTTTTCTCAATTTTGCTTTGAGAAAAAGGGTGCAACTCGTTGTAGGCTTTGAAAGCCTAAAGATGTAAGAGATAATGTTTTAAAAAGCCATTTTAAACAACATAGCAGCTTTTGTCTGAATAAATACATCCTCATTGTCAGTTAAAGAAGTGGTGTAATTAATGTCAATGAACATGTGTACAGCATTTCTACGTGCACAAGACTGTATGGATGTATTGTTTCTGCCAACCCCAAACTGAAAGATCAACCAGATGATACTCTCTTCACCATTCCATTAACAATATTTTTAACAGTACCCGCAATTGGCTTGGGTATGGAAAACAGTGCTGAAGTTTTGAATTCTTGTGTGCTTCCGGGGTATAAAGGGCAGAAGAAGCAGCATTTCAGATAAATAATCTGGATCAAATTAGGATCAACATCTTCATAATTTGTAATTGAAGTAATAGTTCATACTGCCAGCACGTGCTCTCAGCGGCTGATGTTCTTATGTACTGGCTTTACTTTGAAATCATCACATCTCCATATATTGAAACATATTTACCCCTAGCAGAACACAAATTACTGAAGTCATATATAAGCCTCTCATCTCATTAAATGTTCTAGGAAGTTGAATTTGAATTAATTATGTCTGCAGCATAAATAACAGGTGTATTCATTTTACATTCACTTTCACATAGCTTAATCTGCCCAGGGAACAGTATATTTAATTTTGCTTAACACAAGAATAGCAACGGCCCAATAAATGTGAGCTTTGTGAATTTATATACTAATTGTAATGCAGCATAATTAGTCTGCAACCTTATTCCAAAAGTAAATCCTTCCGTTGTTGATGGAGACGCAGCAATGTAGTATTACAGGTCAATACCAGTAATACTACATTTGACTAAATTTGAGTGGAAAACAAAACAATTGCATTTATTATCCAACGTCATAACTCACTTGGGATAATGTGCCGGAAATCAGACCACACTGTTCTTGGAATTATCACAATGTGAAAATGTGATTTAACCACTGAATTACTTATCTGTCTAATTCCAGTTAAAAGAATATGCACACAAGTTTTTTTCATTAACAAGAAGACAATTAAACTGTTTTTAACTGGTGACAAGAAAGCAACATGAAATGCTAACTTACAACTACAAACGTAAACTCTACTCCTTTTAAAAGAATTCTGTACACACACAAACAGACACACATAGAGGCCAGACAAGACGCAGATGTTATGGATAAGGAAGGAAAATAAAGTCTGAGAAGCACAGTTTTAGCACCCAGCCGGATTACACAGGATGAGTTGTTGTCTTCAGTTTTTTTTCACCCAATTCTTTTCTACTGGTATAAGATTGTGGATACACCAATTCTCAGTCTTTCTTGCATCAGTTGAGGATTTGCCCTTTCAGTGCCTCTGAAGGTATTTTCCTTCCCGTTTTTCACTTTTAACAAGGGAATTTGCAGAGATCAATATACAGGAAAATTGAGTGCGAACAGTTACCATGAGATTTTCTGGTACTTACTCACTTATTCTATCCAGGATTATACAGTCAATTTTCCAGCAGAGAGATTCTGCATCTGAAGGTTGGTGTCTGCAAGGGGAGCTGCTGATCTTCTGTTTCAAAGTACAAACAGGAAAATAGCTTGAATAAAACAAATGTAAGACTAGGATTCCTTTCATTCCATTAAGAAAAACAGGAGGAGGAGAGAAATGTTTTTATTTGCAGGCCAGAATTTTCTGTTTATTGACACCACACAAAGCCTACAGTCACCTGCCTGGGAGCCAATTAATCCTGAACCTACAAAAACCGGCCCTAATTGGAAAACTAGTTAAAAGCAATCTCAGCAAAATTGCCCTGTCTACACATGAGCAGTGCCATTCTGCCTCGAATTCTCCTTCCCTGCTTGAATAGGGCAATATTGTAAATACAAGTTACAACATTTGTTTTCAAAATGGCAAACATTTTCTACAGATTCCCTATTTTAAAACAGTATGTCTTCTCATTGTTTCATCCGCAGTCCAAACCTTGTTAAAAGTTTTATTTATGGAATGAAAGGACTTGTGTTACATTTGTGTTATTCAAGCTATTTTCCTGGGTTGTATTTTGAAACAAAGATGAGCAGCTCCCCTTGCAGACACCAGCCTCCAGATGCAGAAGCTCTCTGCTGGAAAATTGACTGTATAACCCTGGGTAGAATAAGTAAGTAAAACATTTCTAATATTTCTAATGGTCCAAATATGATGTATTCAGTTAGGTAAAACAGCATTGTGTATACACATGTCTTGAATTTCTGCCTGTATTTTATTTATTGCAGATTGTTTTTACCCTCTATTTGTCCACCACGAACAATAATATTTTAAAGAAGTGGTGATAGCCTAAGATTAAACATGCTCAAGAATTTAAAATCCAGATGTACAGTTTGACTGTTTTCTGACCTCTGCTATAAATCATGAGTTCATATCAGACAATCCCACCTTAAATATGCTGTAATACACAATATGGAAGGCAGAAAAGATAGAGATGGCATAGTCTGAAACGGTCTAGGAAAAAGAGTGGAGTAAACTAAGTCATTTGCATTTTAAGTAAGTGTTCTGAAATAATAGACAAACAGTCCTGTAAATGTTTCTCTCAAAGACCAGAATCTTTCAGAATCAGTCATCTGTTTAATATTTTGTTCTAAGTCAGCCATACAGACTTGAAACAGATTATTGGCAGATTGTGAGCATGGAAGTCCTTTTGCCAGAGCAATTCAAATCTAATTCTGCTTTATAGCTGTGATGGGCAAGCTGTTAGCATGTTTATTAGGCAGATGCAGGGCTGTTCTATAAACTGGAAAGTACAATGCAGGTCTCACAGGTACACGTGAGCATTAACAGCTTGCATTTATATAGTGCATTTAACTTTAACCAGTCCCTTTAATGTAATGGAAGAACTATAATTTCCACATGAGGTGGAGTCTAAAACACAACTCAAAAAGCTGTATTTTTTTCCAAAACAGGCAGTGCCCAGTGAAAAGTAGAGGAACCACTCCAGACATTTTTTTGGGATGGGGTGAATGTGGTATGTTACAGGGGAAACCATGCCAGAATGCAAGTTCTGCATAGTTATGGTTTGCAGATTACACTTGAAACTTAAGGCTCACGAAGCTGAACTTTAGTAGAACAATTTATCGAGTGTGCCATCCGCACTGTGACATATGTAGGGTGCTAAGTTATGATGCTAGCATTTATTGTTCTGCATAGTCAGTTTGTTCAGGATAAATATTCTCATTTGTGTTGTACAACATCCACTTTACTTCTGCAAATATATCCACTCGCATAGGAAATTCGGTAGGATTTTTTCTTGCTGTAATGACGATCAATACAGCAAATTCTAATAAATTAAACCAAGGATTGCATTAAAGTAGCAAGTCACAGCACCTTGAATGCTTTCTTACACACAGTTGAGTTCTGGTGATAGACAAAGTGAGTCTGCAGATAAAAGCTGAGATAAATACATAGTCATGGGTTTCAATTTTCAGGAGATGTAGCCTTGAACTTGAACTTGTCGTCTCAACCACCTCTTTGGTCCCAGACGTTAGTGCAGTCATTGAGGAAAAACCCATTAACGCTGAGGAAGTGGAGGTCGTGTCAAATCTAACGACAAGCCCTCATTAAATTGTTGACTCTTTCCCGCCTAGCAGCCAGCATTAGGAAGAGAAAGGCAGCAAGCAATTGAGGCATGGCATAACTTTTCCAGCATCATCCCACTGTTATCAGTGAGTGAAGATGGGATTGTTGGGCATGGCATAGGTGGGGGAGTGTTGGAGAGAGTAATTAGAAAGAGAGTACCCAGTTGTGAGGTGGTGGGACAAAGAGGCCAAATTAACAGAGGGGGGAAGCTGCTGGAGGGTGGGGGGGACACAAAAGCATTTCTGTTCATCCTAGCCACAAGGAATACTGCAATTGGCATTTACCTCTTCTTAATACCCACTTGGCACCTTAGGAAATCCATGCGAGAACAGTGAAGTGAAATCTGGTTTCTATTGTAGTATGGAAGGCCAGTGTTATATTGTTTATGAAGTAGCCCATCTGTCCTCAGTGAGATACACATGACAGGAAACTTTCCATCATTAAAAAAACATACAACAGGCATTTTGGGGTTGTGTAAACTTCTGTCTTCGCTTTCTTCTCATTGTGGGGCAGTGATGGGGACACAGAATGGGTGGGGGAGGGGTTAAAGTGAAGACCCCTAGTTGTGATTTGAGCATGGGAATGCCATGTATCAGTGTTTAAGCTGGGTTCAAGAAAAATTCTGCATTATATATTGGATATTAATATTCCTGTTTTTGAAGAAGAGGTTATTGTTCCCTTTTTGACTTCACTGATTTTTCACGGCTGATGCCACATCATCCTTCAACCACAGTGTCCAACATCATAATCATACAGGGAGAATGCAGGAGAATGGGGTTGAGAAACATATCAACCATGATGGAATGGTGAAGCAGACTTGATGGACCAAAGAGCCTAATTCTGCTTCTACATCTTATGATCTCCTGGTCTTACATAATATTTGATGTAATGGGCTATTAATCAATGACTTTGCTTTAGTTTGTACTTTAGTGAAAGTAAAAACGGAAAGAGTTGCCAAAGCTCAGCAGGTACAACAGAATCTGTAGAGAGAAACAGAAGCAACAATGGGTCTTCGTTGTGAAGAAGAGAAATATTGGACTCGAAACATTAACCCTGTTTCTCTCCATGGAAGCTGCCAAATCTGCTGAGTTTCTCCAGCAATTCAGATCCCCAGAGTTCACAATAACTTGCTTTTGTCTTTTTTTAAACTTAATATTTTACTTGATGCATGCCTTTAAAAGAATTTCAGTTAGAAAAACATAGCACTAAAGCTATTGATTAGAGTTAAGAATAAGGGATTCAAATGTTGCCTTCAGTTAAAAGGTTCAAGAGGATGCTCGGTTAGTTTGGTTATCCAGGGTTCTCTGAGACAGACCTGTGAATTGAGTGCTAATTAGGAAATTCACTGGACTTCCACAGGAAGTCCCTCCTGTTGACAGCTGCCAGCAGTTCTGGTGATTATATCTGGCGGGGGGAGGCAGTGATAGAATCATAGAATCCTCCAGTGTGGAAGCAGGCCATTCAGCCCACACCAACCTTCCGAAGAACATCCCAACCAGCCCCACCCACCTACCCCATCCCTGTAACCTTGCATTTCCTATGGCTAATCCACCAAGCCTGCACACCCCTGGACACTATGGGCAATTTAGCATGGCCAATCCACCTAACCTGCACATGGTTGGAGTGTGGGAGGAAACTGGAGCTCTTGGAGGAAACCCACACAGACAGTCTCCCGTGGGTGGATTCAAACCTGGATCCCTGCCACTGTGAGGCAGCAGTGCTAACCACTGAGCCACCATGCCACCTCTTGCAGGTGGTATGGCACCCACACAAGTCCTGCTATAGTTGCTGGATTCCTAACCTTAGGTGGACAGGTAGCCAATGAGGATGGGGAGATTGTCAAAACTCTCAGCAGCCCTATTTCTGAGGCTGCGTCCTTCAGTTCAGGCTTTATCTTTGAAAGAGGATCCAGCCCCTAGAAACCTGTATGCAGCCCCATGTGGATTTGTTTGACATGCTTCCTGTGTGACGAATCCCTTTCCCGCTGCTGGGCTAATATCAGCACCCGTGGGATATGGCACTTCTGCCAACTGAAGAAATGAAGTGGGCAGTGGGCTTGGAAGGCTGGCCACAGAGTTCCCACTACGGTCATCAGAGTGAAGGTGGTTGGCTCTCCCTGTGATCCTCTTCCACTTGAGTAAATGCCCCTCTGCTCAACCCCTCAAATCCCCACAGCAGAGGGCAGTAAATTCTGCCTGTGGAGTTAAATCTAGAAAGTGAAAGGGTTACAGTTCGGAATGGTAGTGTGTTTGCCATAGATTTATTACGCAAAGATGCACATGTTATTTAGTACGCCAAGTGCCTGATGGTCTGTTCATCATCAGTGAAGATGCTGACACTGTTGAAGAGTGGAGATGAGTAAAAGAATTACGGTACAGAAAAAAAATCATTGGGAATACACTCAAAAATCTATCGACAGCTTATTTGGAATTTTAATAATGCGATGTTCGCTTACAGCAATGCAGGAAATAGCAGCCTGACGTCAAAGCTATTTTGTGCAGTAATTACACATTGCAAATTTGAGTGTCGATTTAATGTTATGGTAAATGATTTATTCCAAGTGTTCTTAGAAACTCAACTGAGCCAAGCATTGCTGAGAGGGTGCTCCAGTAACCATTCTGACTGACTGAATCTGAGAACAATCTGAACTATATTGCTGGGGATAGCACTGTACTGTACAGAGCTTTGTGACTTGGAGCGTTCTGAAAAGTTAGTAAATTATTCCTTTGTAGCACACCCCACATTATTTAGTGTTCAGTATTTGAAGGAAGTAACCACACATTATTGCAGGCTTCCCTAAAAGTACAGGTGAAAGAAAAAGCTGCTGACTGACAGGCAATCTCCTGACATCCACCTATTGTAAAGATGAATGCATTCAGCTGATACCGAGTCCTTGAACACCATGGAAACAATTCACAAGAGTGCACAGTTCCCAGTATTACCAAGTACTTTGGAAAGCTCTCCGAGAAAATAAACTGCAAGGCTCCTGGTCTCGCTGCTGCTGTGAGACAACTGACCTTGCTAAAACACTTGAGACTCTTTTCCCCACCAGTCAGCACCCTCTTTCCCCACCCCACCCCCCGGGCCTGGCTTCAGCTGCAAGCCTCAGTGTAGAGGGGTTCCCCTTCCTCCGTGGTGTCCCAGAAGCTGAGGCTATTATTAAATTCAAAGTAAAATGTGATGAAGAGAGGACGTCACAAATGACAGTGCCCTGTCTCTTACCTAAAAGAAAAAGAGAGCCTCCAATAGCTGCTTTAGAACTTGCAGGCCTCGAATTGGCCCTGGAGGTCCAAGGGTCAATCTGCCATCTATAATCAGACATGGAGTCTGCCTTCTGGCTTATAATGAGCCAAATCCTGGTGACTGTTCCCCATTTAGTGTGAATGCATGACCCTCATCAGACTCTGACTGCAAAACTTCAAAGCCCGAGGAGGGGAATGTCCTGCCCTGAGTATTGAGAATTCAAAATTATGATAAAATGATCTGTGTTGATGGCCTGGATTTAACCCATCCAATTTGACACTTTACAGAGAGATGATAGTGTCAGTTAATGAAAAAGTGAGTGTGTTCCTCCTGAGGGCTTGCTTTCTGGTCATCAGCCTGCCTCTGGAGGAAACAGTCACTCATTGTGAATTCCATAGCCTGCCCACTTATTGAGCCTGGATATGGACTTGCCACGACAAGGAGGGCTAGTCAGCAGCTTTCCAGCTGGAAAAAGCAGGAGGCTGAAACAGGGAAGAGCAAACAACATGATTCAAGTTGCAGGCGTCCACTTTCCATCATTAAGTCTCTAGGGAAAGAAATAGGTCGGGCATTGTTTGAAGAGGGAACATCTCTGTAGTGCAGTCTGTAACTGTTTCATCTCGATGGGGGCCCCGAACCCAGCATGGAGCACTTGCCCCCACCTGTGGGAATCTGCAGTTCAGCTGAAAACTTCTAGCCTGCCTCCTTCAGTAGGTAAGTAAGTAACTACCTTCCAGGTCCATTACCCAGCACAGTAAGGTAATAGTTACTCCAGGACAACTGTTATAGCAGCTGTTAATTCTAACCAGCATGGTGCTATAACACAGTGTAAATCTTTGTTTATTGGCTGGGATCACCTACTCTTTAAATATGTATTAATTTCCACAAATGGTTATTGTGGTCTTTGTCTTCTTCACTGTTGCTTCCAAACGTCAGAATTAATCAGCTATCTGCTGTTTAGAAGGAATTCCCTCAATTCTGTTCCTGGATTGATTTTGATTACAATAAGACTGGTTCTCATTACCTTTTGATTTAGGAGTTCGGTTTTCTTTTTCCATGCGGGGTGAAATCGTCCAACATTTTGTTGTAGAGTCAAGCAGGCTTTGAGCTTTGCAACATTTACCGACAAATTACCCCGTATTTGAGCGATGAACTGCTAAGTCACAGTTGCTTATTTCTTTTAAAAAAGTTAAATAATCAAAAGCAGGTGGAGGGAGACTCCTTGTAGCCAAAAGCATTCTTGACAAATGCTTGACAAATCGGGACTTATTGCAGAGGCAGTCATTGCACAGTCTGGAATACACCACCCTCCCCTCCCCCCTTTCCCCTCCTACCCCCCCCCCCCAACTTCTCCCCACAACACAACACACCCCACAGCCAAAATTGTGGGTCCAATACTTGGATGACATGTTTGTCATCATTAAAAGCACCAAGTTAGAAGAGACACACCATCTCATCAATAACACTTTCACTGTGATCAAACTTACAAGGGAAGAGGAAGACAACAATCCACTTCCATTTCTAGACGTCAGGGTAGAATGAATGACCAAAGGAGAGTTCCAAACCACAGTATATAAATGAAGGCAACCCACACTGACCAAATCCTCAATTTTCACAGCAATCACCCCAACATCCACAAACAAAGCTGTGTCAGGGCACTATTCAAACGGGCCGCAACTCACTGCAACATGCCAGAACTACACAGGAAGGAGGAAGAGCACCTACACAAGGTATTCGCGAACAACGGATATCCCAACAACTTCATCCACAGGTGCCTACTAGATAGACAATGCCAAGAGGATACAATTTGCCCCCAGTACACTGGCCACACTACCCCATATCAAGAACATATCAAACTGACTAGATGCCTAAGACCACTAGGAATCGTGGTAGCACAGAAACCCACAGCCACACTACAACAAACACCCACAAGGACCAAAGACCCCATACCCATGACATACAGGACAACATAGTTTACAAAATACCTTGCAATGTTTGCTGCAGTCATTGCATCGGCCAGACTGGAAGGAAACTAGCCATTAGGATACACGAACACCAGCTAGCAGCAAAACAACACAATAAACTTTCCCAGATAACAAGATGTGGAGCTGAATGAACACAGCAGGTCAAGCAGCATCATAGGAGCAGGAAAGCTTGACGTTTCGGGCCTAGACCCTTCATCAGAAATGGGGGAGGGGAAAAGGGTTCTGAAATAAATAGGGAGAGAGGGGAAGGCAGATAGAGGATGGATAGAGGAGAGGATAGGTGGAGAGGAGACAGAGAGATCACCTGAGGTTCGTCCAGAGCGAGGAGGGTAACTTCTTCAGGGTAGGCATCCTTAGAAGAGGCTTCGCAGTGGAGTTAAAATTGTATCATAGATAATAGGAACTGCAGATGCTGGAGAATCTGAGATAACAAGGTGTGGAGCTGCATGAACACAGCAGGCCAAGCAGCATCATAGGAGCAGGAAAACTTGGCCTGCTGTGTTCATCCAGCTCCACACTTTGTTATCTCGGATTCTCCAGCATCTGCAGTTCCTATTATCTCTGATACAATAAACTTTCCCTCCTCTCAGTGCACTCGGACAATGAAGGCCATCAATTTAACTTGGACAACATGAACATCCTGGCTCAAGCCAAACACAGACAAGCACGGGAATGCCTAGAGGCCTGGTTTTCAACCTGTAATGCAAACAACAAGCATGTTGAATTAGACACCGTATACAAACCCATGCAGAACAGAACTGGAAATGACACAATCCAACTTAACAGACCGGATCATATAAATACCAAGCGGAGTAGAACAACATCGCTTCATCAGAGGCCGCACTGATGATGTTACCTAGCATGGTGACAAAATGTCTGTACGATAACCAGCCGGCTCGGCAAGCAAGCCAACAACCTCAAAATTGGCAAGTTTCTGAATAAAACTGTATACTACATGAGGTAATGGATGAAAATTTACCTCTATTTATAGTGTGTTGATAAGTACCTCACATGCCAAAGTTTCCAACCTCTTATTTTGTGATGGTCCACACTTGCAGTTCACTCTAACTGCATCTTGCATTAAACATTTGTTAATGTATTTCCAGTTATTTGTATCATTGGACTCCATTTAACAAGAGGGAAAGTAATCTCTTAGTTGAAAATAATCTCTTAGAAAATAGGAGGCAGAAGTAGGCCATTTAATCCATGGAGTCTGCTGCACCATTCAACATGATCATGGCTGATCCACTGGCCCAGTACCATGCTCCCACTCTGTCCTCATATGCCTTGACACTTTTGCTTCTAGAAATCTTCCTCCTTAGGATGGCAGAACAAATCGGGATAAAAATTAGGGGTCATTAACTGGAAGTAGGGTCAGATGGTTTTTAGGATCTTGCTGCCAAATGTGGATTGGTCCCTTTGTACCTGTAAACGAAAGGGCTTATTGAATTTTTTTAAAAAGACTCCGTAGGCAGTGAGTGTCCTGAGGTATGGAAAAGACTCTGGTCTTATACTCTCAGTCTCACCTTTTGTAAATGTGGCCCAGGAAACAGATGCCTCTGAAAGGGAGCATTTAAACAAAATCCTTAAAATAGAAATCATGAGGAGTTGGGAGCGGCCTTCCTGACTCCACAGCACAACCAGGAAGTGGCAACAGCTCCCTCATATCATTTTGACATGGGCCTCAAATGTTCCTGTTTGGCTGCATCCACTTCCTTTGTGCAAGAAACTGAGCACCGACAAATTTTTTACCCATTGAAAATAAACTCGTTGCCTCACTGCACCTCAAACACGTTCTAAGTGAAAAACTTTACTTGCGCCCTTTCTGAGGTAGCACTGTCTCCCCCCCCCCAGTCATCTATTAAAATCTTATGTTGGTGGATATTTTTAATCAACCTGCTCAGGCATGTTATGACACATGTCTGGAACAGGTGGGATTTGAACCTGGTGTTTCTGGCCTATAGGTAGGAAACACTACTACTAGACCACAGCAGCCCATTTCTTGTGTTGGTGATTCAGGCATTAATATTGTCTCCACCTGTCAGCATCATTAACAGGACAGACACAAAGTTAGATTGGTTCAGTATATACACTGTGAACTTTAGCTTTATCATTCAACCAAGGAAGTTTAGAGCATTTTATATTATGAGGTGTCTTTAAAAAAAATCTGTAGGTCATAATATTTTGTTGATTCCTTTAATAAAATGTGAAACCTAAAGAAAATTAACATGAATTGCCATTGCTGGTACAGGTCTCTGCTGCATTGCTAACATATACTGTCTCCGTAATCCAATGTGTTGAGTCAAAATTATTTCCAGTAATATCTCTACAGCAGTCATTTCATACTGAATGACCTTTCGTACCTATCCTCTGTCTTTCCATAACATTAAATTCCTCCAGTATGCTGAAATTTTCCAGGAGTCTGCTAAGTTCTCTGGGCTCAGTCCTGTTGTTCACTCGTGCCCTTTCTTCAATCCCTCCTGCAGAAGTTAATTGCAGCAATCTGTTGTGGCTGTGTTTAATCATTCAGTGCTGACCTCTGCTGTTAGAATAAGCATGTCTCAATCTCCTGTCTCAACTTTCAAAACATAGTTGCGTCTAACTCTAGCATGACCTTGCTCCCCAAGGACTCTTTGTACTTTATCTGCTGATCATCTTGGTGCACCTTCTCCAGATCCATCATTCAAACCGAGTTAACCTTTCACAACGACTTTTAGCACAGGCCAGATTTTTATCTGCATCTGGAAAACATCGTATCAGATTTTTAAAAAAGTTATACTGAAAAATATCTTACCGTCTTTCGTATCCAAGTGTGATGGGCCTGGAATTCAATCCTCCGAAAGGAATGTCGACAATCTGTCAAGTGCCTCTTTGCAATAATTAAATTAAAAGATTGAAATCTTATTAGCGAAAGCATTGGAGTCCAGACAAGTAAAATATGTCTTTCAAACTGTTTAGGCAACATTTGCAAAAAATGCAGTGAGGAAAGAATTCCCCCAGATGCTACATTCCAAGTTCAATCCTTGCACACTGTATACACTGCTGAACTCACCAAGGCAATAATGCAGGCAGTTTTAAAATTAGAATTTAATAATGCCATTGCATTCAATATAATAGCGCATTTTTGAGTTCAACCACTACAAAGCTATGTTAACATAATAGAGGAAAAAAACTCAAGGTACATCTGAGGAATAAATGTTGACTTAGAGATTGAAAGACTTCCTTCACTGGTCTTCAAATTGTACCCTGTGATAATTTCACATTTCATCTTAGGCATTTGAAAGTCGACAATAATCTGTACTTTTGCTTTTCTAGTTTTGACCATAATTTGTAACCAAATTGGCTTTTTGTAGCCGATTGAGCAGTTTAGCCAAATATTGTAAATGTTCATCCCAGGTTTGACTAAATACAACGAAATTGTCAATGTAACTGGTCCAGTTACCAAGTCCTCAGATTGTTTTATTAGTTAGCTGCTGAAAGATTGGTAAATGTGTCATCCCAAATGGCATGATGTCCTCAGTCCAATTATGAATTTAAAAACACTTTCTCAAGACAATTTTTGTGACAAACCCTTTGTGTCCAATTCATTCGACACAATCCTCCTGTTGCAGTGTAGGATGTGTCCAATTTCATTACCATATTGATTTTATGATAATCAGTCCAGAATCTTTGTGATCCATCCAGTTTTAGCACCAAAGTGATAGGTGAGCTCCAGCTACTTTGACTCACTTCAGTAATGTCTTTGTTCTACATAAATGTAGTGTTTTCTCTCACCTAAGCTAATCACTCTATATTAAGTCAGTATGGGTATTGCTTGATAGATATTGCATTCCCCACATCAACATCATGAACTGCGAAAACCATTTATCCTGACCTATTCCCACAAATTGATTTAGAATTATGCATTAGCCTTTGAATTGACTTGTTAGTTTTATGCAAGATGAGGCATGATGCTATCTAACCTTTTAAGTACCTCCATGTTTTCCAATATGATTATGGCAAAGTTACCTTTGCATTTTTCAATTTGGATTCATTCGTCTCTATGGGGAGGCAATGGCCTAGTGGTATTATTGCTGGAAGGTTAACCCAGAGACCCAGTTAATGTTCTGTGAGGACTTGGTGGAATTTTAATTCAATAAATATCTGGAATTAAGAGCCTAATGATGACCATGAATCCAGTGCCGGTTGTTGGGAAGAACCCATCTGGTTCACTAATGTCCTTTAAGAAAAGAAACTGCCATCCTTATCTGTTCTGGCCTACATGTGACACTGGGCTCACACCTACGTGGTTGACTCGTGACTGCCTTCTGGGCAATTAGGGATGGGTAATGAATGCTGGCCTAGCCAGTGATGCTCTCATCCCATGAATGAATAAAGAAAATTGCTCTGTTTTTATTTCACTCCCTATTTCCTTCACTGTCATAAGTGTACTTTTCTCCCAACTATTATCTCTATCATAATATCTTTTCAACATGTTAACATGACACACTCGCTGACTCTTTCTCCTATCTGGAGTAATCACTACATAATTCACTTCCTTGAGTCTCCTCTTATAAGGTTCAGTGAACCTTGCTTTTAGTGTTTCCCCAGAGACAGGCAAAAGCACTTACTTCCTGTAACAAATGTTTGAACTTTGGCCCCTTTTTTGTCTGCGCTAGATTTTATTGTGGTTTGAGCTTCTTTCAGATAATTTATACCTAACTGATATGTGTTGGTTAGTTTCTGTTGAAAATTTGAGACATAGATTGGAAATGTTGTTTCTGAGGTTTGGTTTATCAAATTTTCATTAAGTTATTTAAGTGTTTCTCTTACCTTATGTCCACATAAGTTCAAAACTATTATTAAATCCTGTGGACATGATACATTGGTCTTGGATATACTGGCGTTGAAGGGAGTACAACGTTGTTGCCTGGACTTCAGAGGTTAAGTTAGGAGCAGAGATTATACAAATTAGGCCTGTTTTCTCTAGATTTGAGAAAGTTAAGGAGTGATCTGATTGAAGTCTTCAAGATATTAACAGAAAAAGACAGGGTAGGTAAAATAAACCATCCCCACTGGTAGGGGATTCTAGAAGTAGAGAGCGTAGTCTAAAAATCAAACTGCTCAGGAGCAATGTTAGGAAGCACTTCTACATAAAAGGGGTGGTAGAGGCTTGGAAATCTCTTTCACAAATGACAGTTGATGCTAGATTGGTTATTAGTTTTAAACCTGAGATAAATACATTTTTGTGAAGCAAAGGTCCTAAGGTGTATGGGCCAAAGGCAGGTATATGGAGTTAGGCCACAGATCAGCCATGATCGCATTGAATGGCAGAACAGCTCAAAAGGCTGAATGGCCTACTCCTGTTCCTATTTTCCTACAATAGGAGCACCTTTATGGCAGACAGGAACAATTGAATTCCCTTTTTCCAATAATTAGGATATTCTTGACAATAAGTTGGGCTGAATGTTAAGTTTTCTCAGCAGTGTATGATTTGCATTGGGTTTTTGACGTTTTTTCACCGCAAGGCCCACCAAGTTTTCTTGCTTTGTCTTACCATACTTGCCGCATTAATTGCCGAACCCACCTCGAAAACATTTCTCATGTCCAATTTCCTATCTTGCCTTACACCGTTCCCTCAACAACCATCACTAAGCAGATATTGGCCCAAAGACCAGCATCCCTTGCACCCTCACTAGCTTTGAGAGGCTGCTGTGTACCTGGTCAGGCATTAACAATCCATATGCCCCCCACCAGCAATGTCAAGGCACAGCAGTCACAAAGCCTCTCTGCCCATAGCATGTAGCTGACATAATTGGCACTCCCTCAAACATACAACCTCAACAACTGGTTGTCAATGAGTGTCTATCTGACTCGCAGTGCCTGACACAGCTGAGCTCTGCCATGTCAGGTTCGTCTTCCCCAATGTCCTCCATTCTCCTCCCGGGAAGCCTGCTCCCATTCCCCAGTCCCTCAGTATCCAGCACATTGGCTCATTGCCTGCTCCAGTTGTGCCAAGCACAGTACACCAGGATGGTGTGGCACACCCTGCCTGGTCTATTCTGGAGGGCCCTCCTCCCACCACAGACTGGTCCAAGCAGTAGAACCACCCCTTCAGCAGCCCCATCATCGGCTCCACCACAGCCCCTGGTCAAAGCCTGGGTAGCATTGTATCTGTGCTCCCTGTTAGGCAGGGCATTTCACAATGGGGTTATGAGCCATGGTCGCAGTGGGTATCCCCTACCCCCCGGTAACCAATTTTGTAAGGCCCTGGACCCTCAAACACACCTGGTACGTGAGAGTGCTGGAGGATATAGGATACATGGCAGCTGCCAGGGCAGTGGGCACACACCCTCCAGAAAGTGGTCATGGGGATCATAGGTCACCCAGACTTAAATGGAATAGAATCCCTTCCTGTTCATGAATTGCACAGCGTTGTGATACTGGCCCCTCAGTGCCACGCAGCCTACTCCCATGGGAAGCCAACTTTATTCCTGAATCCCACTGCCTGGGCTGCAATGCTGGCACAATGAAACAAAGCAGAGTGACCCTCTACAGATGGCATCGGGCACTGTCCTGACGTGCTTGGTGTGAAAGCATGACTGAGAGATCCCACTCAGGTTATCCGTCACTTCCGGGAAGGAGCCAGTAACAAAGAGATTGTTGCGCTGCAGTGACCAGAGGCCACAGGACAATGAGCTGATCTTGTACCTGCACCACCCTAACACCACCAGCTTACACTGGCCAGGGATCTAATGGCCTGTGATCCATCTTACCACTGGCTTGATCACCAAAGGTACATTTAATCCAATATGGAAATGATCATGTCAGCCTTCTTCCTGGTCTAATTAGCTCTCTAACACATCTCTCTGCTTTTGTGCTGGGGTTTTTCATCTAGCTGTCATTTCCTGCCATTAGGAATCTTTCCCCTCCCACTTTTTCTGATTGAAAGGTCACTCCTGCCACAAAAGCTGCTATACTGTGTTGTAATGAATCCCTTCTCCCAATCCTACGGGGAATAATTACAAAAGGGTGAAATGTGATCAAATGAGACTATACATATACAGGAGTTAAGGTATGTGCTATTTATTTACCAGATGTAGTTAGGAAGAAAACATTATCTTCATTGTTGGGCAGCTCTTTTGCAAACATCCATCCAAATATAGATGTATAGCTCTCTACTACTGCTTCAGTAAACAACAAGATAAACAGAATGCATCTCATAGCCTGTATTTTTGTCTTAACCTCGTGCAGCTATTGAGAGGCAACAGGTTAGAAATGGTGCTGTAGGTTGCCATATTAAGGTACTTACAAGAGTCTCTCAGCATAGCGCGCGCACACACACACACACACACAGCTGCAACCAAACAGCTCAGAGTCAGTGCTCAACTGAGGAGATTCTAATCTCCTGCGTACATTGGTCAACCAAGTTTTTCCTGATTGTGGTTATTAACCTGGGCCAATCAAGAATCTCATTGTCAACAAGATTCACCCAGTTCCAATCACATCATCCCTACACCGCCGCCCCCGCAACCCCTCCCCCCCCTTCCAAGTCTGGGGATGTGGGCCTAGTCTTTTGTTTGTAGCTTCTCTTGTGATGTTTTTGTCCCAAGGCTGGTTCCTCTGACTTGAACTCAGGAAAAGGTGGGATGTACCTGAACGTGGTCCATCTCTTGCATTTGGAACATCTTGAGAGTTTTCACCTCTTCTTCTGGGAGTAAGGGTATTGAGGCTGAAACCATTTAGGAGTCTGAGGTTTCCTCAATACTAGATGGAGGGGGAGCACTTTCTGGCTGTTTTAGGGGCTAGGTATAATTTGCTGCTACCCCATTTGTGACGTAACAGCATTCAGGTAATCCACGTGTTCCTTCATGGTCTATGATTTCAGCCCTGTCGCGGCCTCAGTGCTGGCCATTCCAGACCATTTCCTCCAGGACTGGGTGCACGTCCCTATCCACCATAGGATGCCTCCAACTGGGCCTCCTCGTCCTGCAAGGGAGTGTGGGATTGGTCACTGAGTGCCTTATAGTGTGTTTTGTGTTTGGATGAAGAGATGGCAGAGCATGCAAACGTGAAGTGAGAATGTGTGGTGTAGAATTTTGGATCACTGTAAAGTCCAGAAGTAACAGAGAAATGTATGACAGTTCAGGAACATCAGTTTCTGCCCAGGAAACAACATAAACCAGATAGCAGAAAATGCTATCAAGACGGAAGTTCAGATAGTCAGTTATCAACCTGAAATACCATCTATCTCTCTCGCTCTCTCGCTCTCTCTCTCCCTCTTTCAATTCTTCATCCCCCCGCCCCCTAGATGTCCCCTTACCTGCTGAGTGTTTTCTGCTTCCATTTTAAATTTACCACATCTAGATAACTTGCTTTTGAGCACAGATTTAAGTCTTGTCCAGAGAAGGCATAAGAAACATTCAACTTTAACTAAGTTACAATACACCCATGATTAATGGTAATGAGGTGGTGAGGGGAGAAAGAGCAAATGATAGCAAGAAATTAAATCTATAGCAAAGAAGGCCATTAGATTGAACAGCCAAGTTACCTCAATAAATAGCATTAAATGTTGTGATTACTAAATAAGCACAATAAATGGATGGTTAGCCTACATGTTAAAACAAATCAACAGCTACATTGTTTAAAACTGTTTTTGGGTTCCCTTGGTAGAGTATGCAAGATAAGGGTTTTAAAGATTGTGCTGAATGATAATGTCTGTGTGTCTAATTGTGTTACCATGTAAGAGAGGTATTTGTGCATGGCTATTTTATAGCCTCTGAAACTGTTCTGAAGGAACAAGCTGTTTCTCTCAAATACCTTGTCACTTCATTTTGCATGTTTTTCAGTTCCAGAAATTGTGCTCACTGGGTTAAGGGACAGCAAGAACGTAGGCTGTCATATTCCATTAAATTATCTCTGTCTAATGGGGTTCATATCTTCCACAAGAAGAACACTTTTTGCCAAATTGTCTATCAAGAAATTTTCAAGGATCTCATGTGGTTGTTGACTTGCTCATTGAGCTGGTAAGTTTGTTCGCAAATGTTTCGTCACCCTGGTAGGTAACTTCATCAGTGTGCCTCCAGTGAAGCGTCAGTGTTCTGTCCTGCTTGTTATTTATGTGGTTTGGTTTGTTGGGGTGGGTGGCATCACTTCCAGATTTGTTTCTTAGTGGTTGGTATATGGGGTCCAGTTCTACGCCAACAACTTCCAGTTCTAAAGAAGGGTCACCGGACCCGAAATATTAACTCAGTATTTTTCTTCACAGATGCTGCCAGACCTGCTGAGCTTTTCCAGCAACTTTGTTTTTGTTCCTGATTTACAGCATCTGCAGTTCTTTCGGTTTTTATTTTGTCCAGCTCTACATGTTTGTTTATGGAGTTCTGGTTTGAGTGCCAGGCCTCCAGGAATTCTCGTGCATGTCTTTGCTTGGCTTGTCCTAGGATGGCTATGTTGTCCCAGTCGAATTGGTGTCCCTCTTTGTCCATGTGTGTTGAAATAAGTGATAGTTGGTCATGTCTGTTGGTAGCTAGTTGATGTTTGTGAATCCTGATGGCTAGTTTCCTTCTGGTTTGCCCTATGTAATGTTTTTGGAAGTCTTTGCATAGTAACTTGTAAATAATGTTGGTTCTCTTAGTTGTGGTTGTCGGATCCTTTATTCTCGTCTTGTAGCTGTCGTAGTGTAGCTGTCGGTTTGTGGGCTACCATGATTCCTAGGGGCAGAGTAATCTGGTGGTCACTTCAGATATGTCCTTAATGTCTGCAACAGACCACAACAGGAAGGCACAATGTGCCTAGAGACACTAGTCACCCTTCCATACATTTAGGACATATCTGATGCCACCCACTGATGTTATCGAGCATGGTGACTAAGTATTTGCGAACATACTTACCAGCTCAACAACCACATCAACAACCCAAGCTACAAATCTTCTCAAAAACTTTATCAGGTAAGTTTCATACTGTTTGGGTATTTCAGGGACTAGGGCATCACCATCCAACGATGCATATTCATGCCGGGAGTTGTATCCTTTGACCACCAGATGGCACTTTGGAAGATCCAAACACTGCAGATCCTTCAGACCTGTGATTCTCAAACTAAAGGACTCGTGGAAACTTATTTTAGTCCTTGTAGGAAAAGAGAAATCTAAACACTGACAGCATCAATTGGATTCTGAAAATACCTTTCTTTTACAGATTACAATAATTAATCTGTGATTATCAGAACCAACGTTTGGTAGCTTTGCTTATTTTTCGTTAAATTACTTGATGCAAAACAGAATTTCAAAACTGATAAGTTTAAAAAAATTCATTTTGTTTTATTTTGGAAGTGAATATTCTTCAGAGTATGTCAGAATTTGTTCCTTGTATTCTTTGGTGTCAAGTTGTATAAGTGACACTTGGTTCAGCAGAGGGCGCTGTAGCTGGGATTTGATCCCTAATACTTTTCTCACTTTTGCATATCCCTTCGGTACTGCCATTGGTTCCTTAATGATGAGGAACTATTTCATTAAATATAGTCAAAAATGCAATACACAAAGAGCCACAACACTATTACTAAAACACCAATAGTAATGGCTATCAAGGTAGAGACACATTTTAATGATGTTCATACATGTATTGCTGGTAACGAAAGAGGACGTTTGACAGACTGCACGGTGCTTTTTGTGAAATGCCTTTCAAGATTTCATTCCTTGGTTTTGGCAAATTTGTCATTGAAACTAGGAGGACACATGGAAAGGCCAGTTGAATCTGGGGTACAAATGAATCAGTCCATTCATTCTGAAATTCTCGATTTTTCTCCTTCAATTTTAAAAAAATTCTTTCTTGGGATGTGGTCATCACCGACGAAGACAGTGTTTGTTGGACGTCCCTAATTGATCTTGAACTGAGTGGCTCACTAGGCAATTTCAGAGGGCAGTTAAAAAGCCAGCCATGTTGCTGTGGGTCTGGAGTTACTTGTAGGTAAAACTGGTAAATTTCTTTCCCAAAAGGACATTAATGAAGCAGTTAGGTTTTTAACAGCAATGAATAATAATCCTCGTGGCCACTTTCATATTCCAGATTTAATTAATGAATCTAAATTCTAAAATAACTGCCCTGGTAGGATTTGAATCCTTGTGCCCAAGGTATTAGCTTGACCCTAATGGAGTATTACTCCACTTGCAGTTCCACGATGCTGCCATCTCTTCCTCCCACACTGCTCTCTGCAAAGTGACCTCAAACTGAAGGCCAGAGTAGGTGTGTCCTTTCAGTGAATTATCTGCCCGCACATGCTTATTAACAATGACAATACCAAGCCTAGGCAGAATGTGCTGTTTTATTGACTGATGTATGGGACCACAAATTTTCCTTTGGAACTATAAATTGGCAGATGGATGTCAGACACCATTGTATGGCAAAAAAGCCAGGAAAGTTTTGCAACTTGAAAATCAAGTGAGACCAAGGTTATGGTACTTCTGGAACAGAGAGGTCATTGCTTTGTGAGATGGAGTGGCACCAGGAATCTTTTGAGTTAAGGAAATTCTGCCTGATGACAGCCAGCTGCAGGTTGTTGCATGATTGATCTGGCTGCGGGTTGTTGCAGACCTATATGTACAGAGCAGCTAAAAACATCCAGAAGCAAGCAGAAAATCTCTCGTTCTCATCGTCATTGCTTAAACCAAAAGGACTGTGAAAAATAACTCTCCATCTTGTGGTGTGGACATTTGATTTACAAAAATAGTTTTCCCAGTCAATATTTTTCCACCAATCGCATTTGTGTTGAATCGTTTATCTTTTGTCTGGATCTGGAGCGAAGAAGGATGAGAGGTGACCTGATGGAGGTGTACAAGATGATGAGAGGCATAGATAGAGTGGATAGTCAGAGACATCTTCCCAGGGCGGAAATGATTATTACGAGGGGCCATAATTTTAAGGTGATTGGAGGAAGGTATAGGGGGGATGTAAGAGGCAGGTTCTTTACACAAAGAGTGGTGGGTGTGTGGAATGCACTGCTGACAGTGGTAGTGGAATCAGATACCTGAGGGACATTTAAGCGACTCTTGGATAGACACATGGATGATAGTAAAATGTAGCATATGCAGGGTAGTTTGATCTTGGAGTAGGATAATAGGTCGGCACAACAGCATGGGCTGAAGGGCCTGTACTGTGCTGTACTGTTCTATGTTCTATGTTTAGAGAAATACAGTTTAAGTCGCAAAGTAGTAGAATTTTTCACTGTGTATTAAAGAATAGGTTTCCTTTGAATAATGTATCATTTTGTCAGTAATGATGATACCTGGTGTGCATTACTTTTCTCCTGAGTAGCACTTGGTCAGGCAAATTGCTGCTTTAATTGGACATTTGCACAGTGATGTCTTGTGGAATAGTACACCTCAGTTTTCAGAACACTCCACCCAATTGAAGAGCACTACCAATTGTTATCAAATAAATCATATCAACTATATTTGGTAGCACAGTGGTTAGCACTGCTGCCTCGCAGATCCAGAGATCTGGGTTCAGTTCCAGCTTTGGGTGATTGTCTATGTGGAGTTTGTATGTTTTGCGTGGGTTTCTGCTAGGTGCCCTGGTTTCCTCCCATAGTCCAAAGATGTGCAGGTTAGATGTATCGGCCATGCTAAATGTGGGGATAGGGTATGGTATGGGTCTGGGTGGGATGCCCTTTAGAGGGGAAGTAAAGCCTTGATTGGTTGAAAAGCCTCCATCTGCACTGTAGGGATTCTGGGAAATCAGGTTCTGAGTAAAGCCACTGATCAAAATGCACCATTATGAGAGATAGTAAGAACTGCCAATGCTGGAGTCAGAGATAACAGTGTGGAGCTGGAGGAACACAGCAGACTAGGCAGCATCAGAGGAGCAGGAAAGCTGACGTTTCAGGTTGGGACCCTTCTTCAGAAAAAGGGTCTTCTGAAGAAGGGTCCCAACCTGAAATGTCAGCTTTCTTTCTCCTCTGATGGTCTCTGACCTGCTGCGTTCTTCCAACTCCACACCATCATGGGAGACTTTATCAAATGCACCAAACGGGCCTCATGGGGATATTTTATTGGTTACTACCTGCCTGTGTTTGGATCTTGGACAAGAATGCAGGATGCCATGTTTCCTGATCAAGAACTTGGCAGACAAGAGTATTTAGATCACTGGTGGTGGTTTGTAGATATTTGGTTCCAAATTAGGCGCAGGTTTGGAGAACAACTTTCTGCAAACTCATTCGGACAGTGTTTGAAAGCTGTGTTCGTTCAGGCGACACATAATCTTCTTGGCAGCTCACATGTAGCAAGACGGAATGTGAGCCGGTAGTAGTGATTTACAATACAAACTTTACCAGATAACTCTGTGGAGTTAGTGTGCTCAAGAGGAGTGGCTGGGATGAACTGCCTCCAGCTGGGTATGCTGGTATCCAATAGAGGTAGACTTTTGTGTGCCTGCAAAGAGTCAATTCCATATCAGAGGGGTAGTGCGTTCAGCTAAAAAAACCTTCTCATTACCTTTGTATCCTCTACCAACCTATACAACATATCAAGAGCATGACCTTTTTGATCACATTACTACAATGCGACAGCTAGCTTTGCTTTTGCATCATGGGGAAGAAACTTTGGAAGGCATATTCAGCTGAAGTAATACTGGAAATGATACAGACTAGAATAAGAAAACTCAAGACAATCATTTCACTCCCTCACAAAATTATAAGATATGAACTCAGTTGTTTAATTGTGCAGCAAAGTGCAAATGTACCTACTTTTTGTATTAACGGTAGCAAAAGCTAACTGCATTGAGATAGGTCATGCAGTCAATTTACAAACAATGTTACCCTGAAGTTTTGCATTGCTGAATCCTGCAGGTGGTAGAACCATCACGAATAAATTTATCAAAGCGTAATGAAGGCTGAAGCAAAATTCAACAAAATTTGTTATCCTCTGCAGGACATTAAGAGCTGTATGCATCACGACATAACTGATGGCTGAAGCCATCGGTGTTATTATTCGGGTGAATATTATCCTCACCCTGGAGAGGCTGAGTATGTAACCATCGCATGTCTTCAATCAATACAATATAAAATGTCACTGAATTAACCCTTGCAGCATACAGTGCTAGGAAAATTGATGTATGTTAATTTACCACATCAGAGCAACAGACAAGCAAGTCAGTGATGAGAAAAGAGCTTAGCACAACTGGATATTTTCCAAGTTCATCAATTCATGTCTAATGACTATTATCAATTAATCTCATTGCCAATCTGTTGCTGCTGCATCTGATTTTTTTCAAGCAGGGTTCCATCACGGATGATCCAGTTGCTCCAGTTTGATACAAATACAGTTTTTCCCGTGCTGGGAAATGATTTATTTATATCAAGACCAATGAAGACATAGTATTAGCAAGTATGTTTGTTGTGAAAGGTACTGACTTGACCTACATATTGTTCAAACACTACAACCCCTTAGCTTTACTCCATTGGTGCATAGAATCACAATAGAACATGTTTTTTGCAGTTAGTCTCTACTTTGAACAGAATGCCGAATAAACAGAATATTTGTATTTTCTCTTTGTTTAGTGTCATTATGAAATGCCAGTTCTAACACTGACATCAGTTGAGGGAGAACTATAAGAGTTAGAGATGACCAATTACACTGCCTCATTTATATACTTCCAAACAAAATCATATGTTTGTGGAGTAAGATTGCCGTACAAAGGCAAACATAAAGGAGCAGTTGATTCAAGATGCTGGGGCCTTACATTCTGAAAGTAAGGCTGTGATTTGTTCTAAAAGGGGAGTGTGGTTGGGGAAAACTTTTCTTTCCATTTGTTCATTGGATGTGGTTATCACTGTCATTAGCATTTATTACTCATCACTATCTGCTGAGAGGGCAGTGAGGAGTCAATCATGTTGCTGTGAGTCTGGAGTCACATGCAGGCCAGACAGATTTCCTTCCTAAAAGACTTCAGTGAATCAGATGGATTCATAGGGGCTATACGGTCACAATTCCATATTTTCTTTCTAGGAATTAATTTGAATTCCACCATCTGCCATGGCAGGAATTGAGTGCACATCCTAAGAACATTAGGTTAGAGGTTCTGAATTACTAGCCCAGTGACATTACCACTACACCATCACCTCCCCAGTGCAGACCTAGTTCGTGTTTCCATGATATCTGCTCAAATGATTCACTTGAAATGCGTAGAAATGCATTTATATCATGGCAGAAATACCACTAGAATCTCAACACATTATACCAGTACTTCCCAAATCTTTTCTCAATATGGCCCCAGAATTGATGGTGGCAAGACCATGCAAGGGTTTGTGGTGGATACTACAGGTTCTGAACAGAGACAGGAGCTTCAGCCATGGGATGGGAAGGGAAGCCTTCGAATGTAGGATGGGTGAGGAGCACAGTCAATGTAAAGAAGCCTTCACCTGAGTGAGAGATTCGCCAAGTAAGCGTATCTGAGAATTTGGATAAATGTGGGAATTGAGTGCAGAGAAGACAGAAGTGAATTAAGTAACGTTTACTGCATGAAATAAAGTTCCCTGAGCAAGAAAAATATTTCATGAGGATAAAAGGTGTGGATTGAGAGGCCTACCTACAGTGAGACCAGCAATGGAGTGACAGAACAAATCACAACGTGCCACAAGTGCGGGGAAATGTGGGGATGGTGTGTAGGATTGATGAGTATTTGTAGTCTTCAAAGTAAAAGTAAAGTTGGTGATAAGATCTCTAGTCTTCTTTTCCACTTTTCCTTACAAATGATTTATTCAGTATAAGATTGGTACTGGTGTAAAAATGTACAATAGCAGAGGAATTACTGAATAAATTAAACAAAATACAATAGTGATCGCACAATGGGCAATGTGTTGCTGCCACAGCATGTGAGAACTGCTGGACATCAAAGGAATTCATGGCAAATACATCTGTACTGAATGTTTGGATCTCAAGGAACTTTGGATCTGAATTGAGGAGCTGGAGTCTCAGCTACAAATATAGTGCCAAACCTGGGAGTGGGAGCATTTATTTGGACACAGCTCCAGGAATTGGTCACAACTGCCAGATTAACCAATTAAAAATTTAGCCTGTGATCAGGATCAGGAGGTTGTGACTGCAAGTGAGGCACAGATGAGGACCCTCAGAGAAGCCTCAGCCCTTGCAATTGTCTAACAGTTATGAGATTCTTGCGAGTTGTGCGGATAGAAGTGGGAATTGTAAGGTGACAAAGAAAATCAACCATGGAATTGTGATATGAAAGCATTAATGCTGGGGGAGGAAATATGAATATAGTATATAGTGTATACAGTATAATAAAGCAGGTAGGAGTCAGAATAATTAGGGGAATAGATACTGTTCTCTGGACCTAGTTGGCATTGTTCAAGTTGGTGTTAACAACATTGCTAGGACTAGAAAGGAAGTTCTGCTGAAAGAATCTGAGTGTTTAGGAGCTAAATTAGAAAGTAGGACCTCCAAGGAAGTAGCCTTGGGATTATTATCTGAGCCATGGGTAAACCGACACATAAAGTCAAGGAATTAAACGTATAACTCAAAAATGGGGTTGGGGGAAGGGTTTAAATTCATGGACATTGGTACCAGTACTGGGGTGGAAGGGAGCTGTTCTGGCAGGACAGGCTTGCTGGAACCAGCATCCTCCAAATCAAATAACTTGGCAGTAGAGAGGGCTTTAAACTAAATAAATGGGGAAAGGATTCTAGAAGAGGGATATGTGGGCTTATGAAGCAAAGGGATATGGCGGTATAGCAGAGCAGCTATTTGATTCATGATACCCAGAGTAGGACAAGATAAAGTGAACTACCACTGGAAAAAAATGCCAAGGGGAGAAGTAATGCAAAAGTATTTGGAGAAAAGTAAATGAGTTAATGAGACAAATGAAGATTAATGTGTATAACCTTATAATCATTACAGAGTAATGGTTACAAGGAGATGAATGTGGGAACTAAAACATTCAGGGTTATGCAACTTTTTGAAAGTATGGGTAAGAAGGAAAGGATGATGGGTAGCATCGTTGATTCCAAATGGAGTCAAAATGATAGCAAGAAATGGCCTTGGATAGGAAGATGTTGAATCCATTTAGGTGGAGGTCAGAAATAAGAAGGGGAAGAGGACACTGATGGGAGTGGTCAATAGCTTCCTTAACAGTTGCTATAGTGTTTCACAGAGAATAAATCAGGAGACCATAAGGGTATGTAAAAAAGGCAGTACATTAAGTATGAGTGACTTTAAACTGTGTAAACTGGGAATATCAATTTGGTAGACATAGTCACAAAGAAGAATTCATAGAATATCTTGGGGACAATTTCTTAGAACAATATGTTGTGTATCCAGGCAGAGATCAGGCTTTTTTGGAATGGCTAAAATGTTATGAGGCAAGTTTAAAGAAGATCTCAGAGTAAAAGATTCCTTAGGAAATAGTAACTGTAACATGATAGAAATTGCATTCAGTTTCAGAGTGAAATGTTTTGGTTTGAGGAAAATGTGCTGAACTTAAATAATAGGGCTGAGGAGCAGGAAACGCGAGAGATGTTGTCAAGGGCGTTTTTGACCACTGTGGAGGGGAAATTGTGGTCCTTGAAAAACACGTTTCCTGCACCTCATCCCTCACACCCCTTCCCCGCAATAACAACAAAGGCAGAATTCCCCTTGTCCTCACGTACCACCCCATCAACCTCCAGATTCAACACATCATCGTCCGCCACTTCCACCACCTGCAATCTGACCCCACTGCCAAGGACATTTTTCCCTCCCCACCCTTATCTGCCTTCCGGAGGGACCACTCTCTCCGTGACTCCCTCATCCGCTCCACACTCCCCACTAGCTCCACCACCACTGGCACTTTTCCCTGCAACCGCAGGAAATGTTAGACCTGCCCCTACACCTCCCCCTCCGTCACCCCCATCCCAGGCCCCAAGAAGACTTTCCACATCAAGCAGAGGTTCACCTGTACATCTGCTAATATGGTATATTGTATCTGCTGTTCCCGATGTGGCCTCCTCTACATCAGGGAAACCAAGCGAAGGCTTGGAGACCGCTTTGTGGAACACCTACGCGCGGTTCGTGACAAACGACTGCACCTCCCAGTCATGAACCACTTCAACTCCTCCTCCCACTCCCTGGACAACATGTTCATCCTGGGCCTCCTCCAGTTGCACAACGATGCCACCCAAAAGCTGGAGGAACAGCACCTCATATTTTGCTTGGGAAGCCAACAGCCCAATGGTCTCAATAAGGACTTCACAAGCTTCAAAATCTCCCCTCCCCTGACCTCATCCCAAGACCAGCCCATCTCATCCCCACCTCCTTGACCTGTCCATCTTTTCTCCCACCTATCTGCTCCTCCCACCTCACTGACCAATCCCGGCCCCAACTTCCTACCTACTAGCCTCATCCCTGCCTCCTTGACCTGTCCGTCTTCCCTCCCACCTACCTGCCCCTCCCTCCCCTCCCTCCCCACTGACCAACCCCAATCCCAACTCCCTATCTACACTCACCTGTACTAGCTTCACCCCCACCTCCTTGACCTGTCCATCTTCTCTCCACCTATCTGCTCCTCTATCCACCTTCCTTCATCGCCTTCCCCTCTCTCCATTTATTTCAGAGCCCCCTTCCCCTCCCCCATTTCTGAAGAAGGGTACAGACCCAAAACGTCAGCTTTCCTGCTCTTCTGATGCTGCCTGGTCTGCTGTATTCATCCAGCTCTACACCTTGTTTCAAGGTCATTTCATGGCCCCCTTTTTGCTCTCCTAATTCCCTGCTTGAGTACTTTCCTGTTTTCCTTCTATTCCTCATTGGCCCATCTCATTTTAGCTTCCTAAACCTTGCATATGCTTCTTTTTTCCCTTTTGACTAACTTCACAACCTTCCTGTTAACCAAGTGTCCCTTTCCTTGCCATCCTTGTCTTTCCTCCTTACTGGAGCATATCGATCTTGAGCTATCATCAGCAGGACTTTAAACAATTCCCACACGTCAGATGTGGACTTGCCTGGTAACAGCTCCCCCCAGTTAACACTCCCTAGCTCCTGCCTAATAGTGACATAATTTGCCTTCCCCAAATTTAGTACCTTCCCACAAGGTCCTGACTTATCCTTGCTCATAGCTATCTTAAAACTAATGGAGCTGTGATCACTGTTTCCAAAATGCCCTCCCATTGAAAGGTCATTCACCCAGCCAGGTTCATTATTCAATACAAGGTCCAGTATGGCCCCTCCTCTAATCAGACTATCTATATACTGTTTCAAGAAACCCTCTTGGATGCACCCAACAAATGCCGCACCATCTAAGCCCCTTGCTCTAAGGGAGTCCTGGTCAATATTGGGGAAGTTAAAGTCACCCTTAATGACAACTCTGTTCTTATTGTATCGTTCCACAATCTGCAGTGTTGGAAGTAATATATTAGCATGAGTAGAGGATTGACGAACTAAAAGAAGGCAGAGGTTTGGAATAAGAGGGTCATTTTCAGAATGGCAACCCTTAATACATGGTGTGCCAGAGGGATCAGAACTGGGGCCACAGTTATTTATAATATGTGTATATATTAATGACTTGGATGAGGAAAGTGAATGTACTATAGCCAATTTTTCAGATAGCACAAATATAGGTGGGAAGGATAGTGGTGAGGATGATACAAAGAATTCTGCAGAAGGGTGTAGATAGGTTAAGTGAATGGGTAAGAATGCAGAGTGTGCAGGGAATTGAAGAAAAGGCAGGCTTTCTACAACACAAAATGACACCGACTAGTTCAAGTTAACATAGACATATAGCTGATTCTTTACCCCATGTGTCCTTACTCCATGGAGGAGATGGTGCTAACCATCATTGAATCCACCATAAAGAAAACCATGGACAGTTGTGGGGCTAATAGCGAAGATGTTGATTTTATTCTCATACCCATTCTCATATTTTATTTCCTGTTCAAAACACTCTCTCTTTTGACTTACATTATAGATGATGTTAGAATGCATTTCTTGTCCTTTCCTGATCGTAACCCTTCTGTATTTCTGCTTTCAAATGCCCTGGAGCTGCAACTGGCCAGAGAGTGGAAGAAGAAGGAATGGTCAAGGTGCCAGAATATATTTTAGATAAAGGAACTCTGTCACCCATTCTCATACTCAAAAACAATAACACTTTGCCTTCACTAAGTACACCTCAGAGGTTAACTTAGAGAAGGAATCAACACACAGTGAGACACCAGTTACAAGTGGCCTGCAATCAGGAGAGTGGCACTGGTGCCTATTCACCGAATGCCATGGATTTTTGCTGCAGAGGATTTAATGAGGATTTTAATGGGGAGATTATAATGCCCTCTGGAGATGACTGACACATATGCACCATTAAATACTTGGTACATTGCTAGGTTGGAAAGAACGTAGTCAATAGTAGTCAACATCAAAAAGTGTAGAGTGCCAACTTGGCACAGGACTTTGTGCAGAGCATGGAGTGCATCCCCTGCATCATAGGCCTGGTGGTCAACTCCATTCATACATTATGGATGCAGCCATGATGCAGTGTCTGATGATCAATGAACAGCTTCCATAGCAGCAGAAGATATGGTCAGGCTCACATTGCTGCCATCATAGTGCAGATACCAGTGTTTGAGGAAGTTTCAAAGCATCACAACAGCCCAACAAACCATTCTTCAACACATTGTTATGGTGTCACCCCTGGGGGAGCAGCAGTGGCTCTTTTGAGGATCATCCTCTGGTCCTTCCTCAGGATGACAGCATTTGTCTTCCAGCCCTGCCAATATGTTAGTGCCAATGGTTTTACCTATCAACCAACCCTGACAGTTGCTACCAGTGCTGAAATGATGCAGGCCAAATGAGGACCTTTGAGTTCAGAGCAGCTCAATAACATGACACTATAGCATAACATAACCCGTAGACTTCTTCACTGAAAATCACCAGCCTTTGAGCTGCAAAATTACAAGCACTGGGCTTTAATTGCACGAGAGCGCAAAGGCAGACAAAGGATCAAGGAGTTCACAGGTTGATTAGTCCTCCATTGAATGCTATTTTGGATCGGTTGGTTTATCAATGTGATTAGGAATGTTTGTTTAGTGCTGGCGTTTATGTTTGCGAAAGGAAAAGAAAGGACACAGTGATAATTAATAGCAGAAGGCGGGTAAACTGTGGGATTGGTGGTGAAATGGGATTGCCTTTATTCTATTGAATTTGAATGATTTGCAGCATACCAGAGATCTTCCACACCAGCCCAGGCAGCTGAAGCACTGCTTAAGCACCCTGTTCTGTATCGTGTGGGTGCATTTCTTTCAATACATTCACATTACCCACATATGAATGGCTTATGCAACAGAAATTTGAGCCAAGTGTTAGCATATAGCCCTTAGCAATCAGTCACCACCCTCTGGCTTGTTATGCAAATGATAAAGTGCACTGCAGCAAACTTGAGGGATCAGGATGACTGCCAGAATACCAGGCATTGGCTGGCAAAATCCACAATATTTGGTCACATCCCAGCTGGACATTAAGATTATGCAATCCTTTTCCTTCGTGAAACAGCTCAGCGATCACTTAGAAAAGAGAAAGATCTGCATTTATATTGCAATTTTCACAATTTCCAGAATTCTCAAAACTCTTTACAGCCAACAGTGTGTACCATTTACAGGATGCACTGAAGGAATTCACCAAAGATCCTCAGACAGCACCCTCCAAACCCATAAGTTACTCGCATCAATGGTCATGACCACAAACAGCTTCATAGTTATTGGTAGTGTTGTCATTACCTTGCTGCAGGGTTGCCATTGTAGCTGCAGCAGGTATTAGATTTCAGTCAGGATCTCAATGGTGAAGTGTAAACAACAAACATGTTGTTCTGAGATAGTAAGAACTGCAGATGCTGGAGTCAGAGATAACACAGTGTGGAGCTGGAGGAACACAACAGGCCAGGCAGCATCAGAGGAGCAGGAAAGCTGACGTTTCGGGTTGGGACCCTTCTTCAGAAATTGGCACGTTGTTCTTCCCTGATGTTTAGGAAAGTAAATCACTCCCTCAACTCTCAAAGTACATATGGCCTACTACTGACAGTCCTTCTCCTCCTCCTCCTTCCAGCAGCATTCTCTGTTCTTGTCACCTGCTCTTCTTCTCCACATCATTAATGTAGACCATGGAGGATACAAAGTATTGCACCCATGTCTCCATGCAAATGTGTTTTGGAAAATACTTGAAGCAGGAAGATCGCTCACTTCCGGCAAACTTAAATAACAGTACAAGTTACTAAATACTTCTACAAACTCAGCTTCACCTAGTAAAAATGAATCAGGTGATATACAGGCAGTCAGGAATGCATCCCTGAAAGACTCTTGCATGGGTGCTGCAATGTCATATTACCATTTATAATGACACAAGTCTGCATACTCTGACCATGCTTCACATCAAGTCTCCCTAGAGACCTTAGTTTCATAAAAAAACGAAACCTCATTTGTTTTTTTGGCAGTATAGCTAACATTAGAATACATGGTGTTGATGAAAGATCAGAAACATCCTTTACCAAGATGTCTTTGCAAATCTGAAATTAGAAAATTAATATTAAAGCAGGATATATTTCAATCCTGTTCTTAAATAGAACACAAAACATCCTATAAACTTAATAGGAAAGAGCAGAAAACTATGAGATTGTGCAGTATAGACATTGCCTTAGGCTGATCTTGATGGTTTGTGCGGTGCTTTGTTTCTTTCTCAGCTGTCTGAAGGTTAAATGCCTTGACGTACAGATGGGAGGAGACTTTTTTAATGAACTCTAGAAATTAGTTTCCTTTCACCCCTGTAGGTCAGGAGGCTGAAAGCAAGAAAGGTGTAAGTGGTGAAATTCCTTTAAAAAAAGGAGAGTTGTCATGAAGTAGGTAAAGCAAGAGGTGCATTTACTCCATGGTGAAATGTTTCTATTCTCTGTGCTATAATGAAGTCAATGGAAATGAAAATGGAGAAAATTCTTAAGAACTTGCTATTACCTTTCTTACCCTATCGCACAGATCTACTCCAGTGACTTCCTAATATCAGAATCTCTGTTAAGAGGCATCAAATAAATGTGAGGCGGCTCAGTTGCAACTGAATGAAGAGGGTAAGGAAAGGGTTTTCACATCGAGTGTAGCAATCATCTCATAAACATTCTGGAAAAAAAATTACCTGCCTGTTTCCTTGATCAAGGAATATCAGTGGTACCTGTGACCATAAAGGGGGAGAAATACAAAGCAAAACCTGGGGATATATTTAAAATATGAAACAAAGGAATTGATTTATCTTAAGCTAACAAATACGAGTCGTTGGAAGAAAAACTGTATAGAACTGGGGAAGGAAAGAGTTCAGGCCCAGAAAGTTGACAATTAATGGTGTAAAGCTATTACTACAACATTTACAGAGGATTGAGTTATGTCCTGTAAAAGTACTTCAGTGCCTAAGTGACAAACCATTAAACGTTATTATAAGAATAGCATAAAAAGACTGTAATAAAATCATAATGTGCTGAAACAAGCAGAAATCATTTTGATGTTCATGAACACTTCACTCACCATAAATGGCAGCAATCGCAAACCAATAACACTCAACAAGATACATATCATTATGGCCCTGGGTTGTATTCTCCTTTCATACATTGTATAAACATAGAGTCAGATTGTAGTTTGCATTACAGAAAACAATCACAAGCCTATCCTAGTCCATTATCAACAATATTTTAACAAGGATGCGAGTAGGAAGTGGGCAATTACAATGCTTGTTGTTATTGTTGTGAAACTAGAAAGCAAATGAACAACAAAATAAATGTTTGGGTTGGGGTTGAACAGATGGAGGATCAGCCAAGATCATATACAATGACAGAGCAGGCTCAAAGAGCCGAATGGTCTACCCTTGCTCCTACTTTCTATCCACTACTGACCTCACACTTTAAAACCCCAGCTGCAGCTCATTGTGCTGAAAAGGCTGTAAAGAGTTTTAAGACATCCTGAAACTTTGAAAGGTGATATAAAAGTGCAGGACTTTCTACATTTTTTTTCAAAGTGAACCCTCCATAGATTGAGTCAATGTCTTCATTGGCCTGGTTGATCTCTTACTGAAAAGTGATTTGGAAAGAAAGGCTATATGAATAATAACAGAATTTTCACAAGTTCAAGACATCCCAAAATGTTTTATTGACAACTTTTATTTTACTTTTGAAATGATCTTCAGGCAAGATCTCACAAATCGCAATGAGATAATGACCAGGTAATCAGGTTTAATGGTGTTGGCTGAGGTATAAATGTTGAGCAGGACAGCATCATATTTCATGTGCAGAATCTACAATCGATTTATGTCAAAACACAACAACCAAATATTTATGTATTGAGCTACGCAGAATCAAGGCTTCTAATGGTATTTAACTTGTTGATGATTTTACAGGGTAGCTTAGGAGATATTCAAAATATAAAAAGTATTCAACGAAATATATAAACTGAAGCAATCAAAAACTCAAGGTTAATTATTTACTAAAGATTTTTTTGAAATCCAGTTAGGTACCATGCTTTAGAAAGAGTTGGCTTGGTGTATTTTTATTTGATCATGGGATGTGGGCATTGCTGGCTAGGCCAGTATTTATTGCCCATCTGTAGTTGCCCTTGAGCAGTTGATGGTGAGATTTCTTCTTGAATTGTTGCACTCCATGTGGTGCAGGAGCACCCATGAGGCTGTTAGTGAGGGCGTTCCAGGATTTTAACCAAGTGATAATGAATGAACACTGATAGACTTCCAAGTCCAGTTGGTGTGTGGCTAGGACAGCCATGTATCTGCTGCCATGTGCTTCTTCATGGTAAAGGTTGCAGGTTTGGAAGGTGCTGTTTAGGGAGGCTTGGTATGTTGTTGTAGACCAGCTTGTGGATGGTATACACTGTTGACGCTGTGTTTCAGGGACCTGGGTTCAATTCCAGCCTTGGCGACTGTCTGTGTGGAGTTTACATGTTCTCCCTGTGTTTGCGTGGGTTTCCACCTGGTGTTCTGGTTTCCTTCCACAGTCCAAGGATGTGCAGGTTAACTGGATTGGCCATGCTAAATTGCCCCGTTGCATCCAAGGATTGGCAGGCTAGGTGGATTAGCCATGGTAAATGTGGGCTTACAGGGATAGTTTGGAGGTCTGGTTTTGGGTCGAATGCACTTCAGGGGATCGATGCAGACTCAATGGGCTGAATGGTCTCTTTCCAGAAGGTAGGGATTCTATGATTCTAAGTAGTATTCAACATGAAGGAGAACTGATTCATCAACTGAATGGGAGGTGGTAGGTGGCAAATAGCAAGAAGTTTCCTTACCAATGTTTGACCTGATACCATGAGACTTCAAGAAGTGCAGAGTCAATGCTAAGGACTACTAGGGCACATCCATCTTGATTGTATACCAATGTCCCACTTGATCTGTCTAACTAGTTGGATAACGCCTACCCAGGGATGGTGATGGTGAAGTCTGGGACATTGTAAGTTATGGTTCCTTGGTTGCTTGACTCTTCTATGAGAGAGCTCCCCACGGTCTGGTTTCTGAGACAGGCCTACAATTGAAAACAAAATACATTGACCTATAGATTAAAGGGCCATTGATAATGGGCTAAGGCATTGAATAGGATGAGAAAGCATTGAAATAAGACTCAGAAAACATCTCACTTTGTGTAATATCTCACCCTATTCCACTGAAGTAAGCAGTCAATGTATGAGGTGGTATCCTCCATGATTTGGCTTTGCCTAATGAGAGTGTTTCAACTGCCGCTCACTGGATTAACTCTGGTCTCAGCTGAGCTGGGAGATGGGAATGTGAATGAGCTGCGAGAGAACTCCATTGAGATGTGCTTTACCTTGATTAGTAAGGGGGCAAGATTTATGGGGAGTATGCAGGAGAATGGGTTGGGAAATATACCAGCCATGATTGACTGATAGAGCAGACTGGTAGAGCAGGTTGAATGGCCTAATTCTCTCCTATAGCTGACCATCATACAGTTTTAAAGGGATATGCCACAGAGGTTATTTCAAATCTGTCCAAAGGAGGGAGTGAGTATTGTGAGTGAAAGATGTCAGAGAAAACTATTAGTGCTAATCAAACTTTAAAGGCTTTTACAAACAAAGCATTCCCAAGCACTTTCACTCGATTTCAGAAGGATGTGAGACTTTGGAACTCCTTGCCACAGATAGCTGTGGGGGTAGGGTCCTTATGACTATTTAAGGATAAATAGATAGGTTCTTGATCAGTAGGTGAATCAACGGTTAAAGGGAAAAGACAGGAAAGTGGACATAAGGAATATTGGATCCTATTGAATGGCAGAGCATGCTCGAGGAGCCAAATGGCCTACCTCTGTTTCTTACAATTTTGTTAAAACAAGTCATGACAAATGCAGTTTCCATGGATGATCCATTAAGAGGGACATAAAGACATCCTGCCCACTCTGGACTTGAGTGAACCCTCTTGGTTAGCAAAGCACTAAGAAGTTATAAGGTAAGCAGCATGTCTAAGTGACAGTGCTCATTCCTGGAAAGGTCCTCAAGTGCACCAACAAGGCTGCATGAAATGATTGACACTATAAGATTTGAACTTCTCAACCACACCGCCCAAATTTGCCAATAAATTTCTGAAGTCTTCTCAGGAGATTAAGGTAGCTTTTAACAGAAAAACTTGATCCTCAGTCTTTAGATCTTAGGTTCGTTCTAAATCTTTCAGCCATGTTCATAATAAAATCTAAAAATTTTCCAGTCTGGTTGTAGAAGAATGTCTGAAATATTAGAAAATACATCTCTGATAGAGAGAGGAAGATGACAGAAGTTATATTGTATGGCAAAAGCAGCTAGGTACGTACAAATATAACTACATCATTTAGACATACACCTGAGATCAGGAGGGATGAGATTTAAACAAGCCAGTGTAGATGCAGTTTTAATTTGGACGGTCCATTGTCTGTGTAATCTATTATCTGCTGTTCACCCTATATACTAATAATATGTATATTTTATATTTAGTGTCAAATGTACCATTCTGAAGTTAATCAACAATGATTAGCTCATGATGTATGACCTGTCTGGTTTGCTGCTTGGCAAGAAAGTACAGCATATAAATACAATCAGCAGGACCAGCCCTTTTTAGTATCAATAAATACACATAGCGTTGAACTGAAAGAATTATATCAGTTGTTCAACTTCTCAGGATGATTTTCATGTTCTGTAATTAATTAGTTTCTTCCAACATTTAAATTAGTATTGTTCATTCTCATTCTTTTGATTTTCTCACCTCTGTATTGTGAACCCAACTACTTAATTCATTCTGTACTGAATGTTCCCACATTCCATGCACTCTACAGATCATTTCTCTTCCTCTTGCTGGCAAAAATACTTTAACGACACATGAATATTATATTATTGCGTACTCTTTTACAATTTCATGTGCCTCAGGCTCCCAAACACAATTTACTTCATGTCAGATCACTAAGTTTCTGAACATATAAATTAAGAGCAGGATTTGGCCAATCAGCCTAGCAAATGGCCTAGCAAACCATTCAGTTGTATCAATCTCTATGGGGTCTCAACAAAGCAACTATACCGGATAGAGTACTCAGCATCAGACAAGGCTTCGGAAACAACAAAAGCAAAACCAGCCTGTCAATCCCGCAACATCATCCTTTACTAACATCTGGGGGCTAGGGCCAAAATTGGGAGGGCTGTCTCGCAGACTAGTTAAGCAACAGCCTGACATAGTCATACTCATGGAATGATACGTTACAATGTCCCAGACATCACTGCCACCATCCCTAGATATGTCCTGTCCCACCAATCCAGTGGAGGTGGTGGCTCAGTGGTATTCTGTCAGTAAGGAGTTGCTCTGGAAGTTCTTTACATTGACTCAGACCCCATGAATTCTCATGGCTTCAGGTTAAACATAGACAATGAGATCTCCTGCTATTACCACAAACTGTCTTCCCTCAGTTGATGACACAATGCACCTCCATGTTGGACAACACTTAGAAGAGGCACAGAGGTTAGCAAGGGCACAAAATGTACTCTGGGTGGGGGATTTCAATGTCCACCACCAAGAGTGGCTCGGCAGCAGTTCTACTGATTGAGCTGGTCAGGTTCTAAAGGAAGTAGCTGCTAGACTGGGTCTGCAGCAGGTGACGAGGGAGCCAACAAGACGGAGGACCGTACTTGACTTCATCCTTACCAATCTGCCAGCTGCAGATGCATCTGTCCATGACAGTATCAATAAGAGTGACCACTGCACAGTCCATGTGGAGACAAAGTTCCATCTCCACACTGAGAATAATCTCCCATCATGTTGTTTGGGACTATCACTGTGCTCAATGGGATAGACTTTGACCAGATCTAACAACTCAAGACTGGGCATCCATAAGGTACTGTGAGCCATCAACAGCAGCAGAATTGTACTGCAACTTCATGGCCCAGCATATCCCCCACTCCACAATTACTATTAAGCCAAGGGATCAAGCCTGGTTCAGTAGAGAGTGCAGGAGGGCATGCCAGGAGCAGTACCCCAGGCATACCCGAGAAAGAGGTGCCCACCTACTGAAGCAACCAAACAGGATTACTTGTATGCCAAACAGCATAAGAAGCAAGCGATAGACAGAGCTAAATGATCACACAACCAACAGATCTACAGTCTTACCACATCCAGTTGGGAATTGTGGTGGACAATTAAACACCTCACTGAAGGAGAAGGCTCCACAAATATCCCCATCCTCAATGATGTAACAGCCCAGCGTATCAGTGCAAAAGATAAGATTGAAACATTCTCAGCAATCTTCAGCCTGAAGTCCATCTCAGCCTCCTCCAGTGGTCCCCAACATCACAGATGCCAGTCTTCAACAAATTTGATTCACTCCACGTGATATCAAGAAACAGTTGGAGGCACTGGATATTGCAAAGGCTATGGGCCCTGACAACATTCCGGCAATAGTACTGAAGACTAGTGCTCCAGAACTTGCCATTCCCCTAACCAAGCTGTTCCAGTACAGTTACAACATTGACATCTACCCAAAAATTGTGGAAAATTGCCCAGGTATATCCTTTACATAAAAAGCAGAATGAATCCAACCCGGACAGTTACCGCTCCATCAGTCTACTCTCAATCATTAGTAAAGTGATGGAAGGTGCTATCAACAGTGCTAGCAAGCAGCGCCTGCTCAGCAATAATCTGCTCAGTGACGCCCAGTTTGGGTTCCACCAGAGCCACGCAGTTCCTGATCTCGTTATAGCCTTTATCAAACATGGACAAAAGTGGTGAGAGTGACAGCCCTTGACAACAAGGCCACATTCAACTAACTGTGGCACTAAGGAGTCCTAACAAAACTGGAGTCAATGGGTATCGGGGGGCAAACTCTCTGCCTGTTGCAGTCATGCTTGGCACAATGGAAGATGGTTGTGGTTGTTGTTGGCGGTCAGTCTCTCACTCCGCGAGATGGAGCAGGAGCTTCTCAGGGTGGTGTCCTAGGCCCAACCGTCTTCAACTGCTTCATCAATGACCTTCCCTCCATCATAAGGTCAGAATGGGGATGCTCTCTGATGATCGCACAATGTCCATCCTCTCAGCATCCACCCTACCAAGTCCCTTCAGGATGTGAGATAACAAGGTGTAGAGCTGGATGAACACAGCAGGCCAAGCAGCATCAGAGGAGCAGGAAGGCTGACGTTTCGGGCCTAGAGCCTTCTTCAGAAAAGGGTCTAGGCCTAAAACGACAGCCTTTCTGCACCTCTGATACGGCTTGGCCTGCTGTGTTCATCCAGCTCTATATCTTGTTATCTCAGATTCTCCATCATCTGCAGTTCCTACTTCCCCTTCAGGATGTTCTATGTTTCATTCTTCTAAACTCCAATGATACAGAAAAACCCATTGAATCTTTCCACTTTCCAAAAATCAGTTGAGTGAACTTCCTCTGCACTGCGTCAGAAACCCCAGTTGCTTTGATCTGCCCTGAGCTGCTTCTAAAAAAAAATGAATTTGTCATTTTACTGTCTGTCCTGCAATTAATTCCCCTCTTGTGATTAAACCATGTTTAATGTTTGCTTCAGACATGCAGCACGTTAGAATTTGGTCAGAAACATTATGATTCCTAATGATGGATATGAGGTTTACTAAATCTATTAATCTACTTGAAAACTGACTGGAAGAAAGAACATACAATATGACTGTTGTCGGAAATAAACCAACAAAAAGTTGCCACAGGAAATACTTAGCTGACTGCAAGTTCAAAATCTGAACTACACCTTGGTTATAGACTGGTGAACCTCACCATGCAAAGAGGGAATTTCATACACTTTGACATTTGGAGAAATGGCCAGTCTAAATCTGTCAGAAATATAGATACATTTATGCAATTTTATCATGATATTAATTGATTGAATTTATGTTGTTATTTATTAATGTTATGTCTTGGCAGATTTCCTCATCAAAAACTGACAATATTTAGTTACAAAATTGTGCAACCATTACGACTGTTTCCTCTTTCAGTTTTATTAAGTTTGAAACTGTAAATGAGAACTTCCGCATCAGGATAGCCACAGACCCTCCTTCCTCCTGTGAGTACAGTTCTCCATTAGCAGATGAAAGTCAGATTTACTGTGTCTTACACAAACATAAAATGTCCCAGATTTGGTCTGTCTTAGGTAGTCTTCTCAAAACTGCCTAAATTTAAACTTTCCTGCGTAGTTTGTCCAAATATCTGGTTCAATCACTCAGTCAGACAAATTTGTACTTTTAGTGGGCATCAGGAGGAGGGTTTGCACCTCTAATTGAAGTTCCTGCATGGAGGCTGAAGCCAGCTTTCAAACCCAGACCTTGTGATGTACACAATGGGAATTCTGAAGTCTCTAACACAGAGCCAAGGTCGAAATATTCCTTACAGAATGGGCGGAAGGGCATGGGTAAGAATAATCAGCACAGGTACTAACAGTACGGAGGTATGGAAGTGAAATTTTGATGGAGCCAGGATGAGAATCTCTCCAAAATAAATAGATTGAGAACTTTATAGTGCCTCAGTGCTTCGAAATAGCTCTGGGGTAGCAATGGGTAAAATGAAAAATGAAAAGAAAGACTTGCATCTATATAGAGTCTTTCATGACCTAAGACCTTTGAAGTGTAGTTACTTGCTTATTGTAGGAAACATAGCAGTCGATTTGTGTGCAGAATGCTCCAACAATGCAATAATGACAAGGTAAACTGTTGGTTGTGGGATAGGTATTGTTGGAACACTGGAATAACTCACTCTTCTTTTAAAAGTATTTCCACGAAGTCTTTATATCCACCTGAGAGAGCAGATAGGACATAGTTTAACATCGCACTCGAAAGACAGCACTCCCACAGTACTGCATTAGGTGTGTGTCAGACTGGGTTTTTGTGTCATTAGAGTGGAACTTGACCCTACAACCTTCCAGCTTAGGAGTGAGTACGACCAACTGAGCCATGCTGCAAATTTATCTCCTGTTTGAGGGTCACAGTTGCTGAAGCTTCCCTCTTGAACAAACTGATAAAAATGGAGGCAGCCATTTTGGGAGCTTATTTCGAAGCTTAGTGGCGCACTGCAGCTTTGACCAGCTAGCTTCCCAAACTAGCCAAGTGGAGACCAGGAAAATTGTTCCCAGTTACTTTATCAGTTATAATGTCACTAAATCACTGCATTTCCTGATAGAAATTGAAAATGAGCAGACAATCAAAGACAGGCCTTGAAGTTAACCACAAATATGCCATTTCTGGGTTTGTGGGAAGAAAGCAGCTGTGGGTGCAATTTGGAAGAGACTTCTTATTAGAAAATAAAGAGACTTTTTTAAACAGAGAAAAGTCTGTTCGCATATATCCAATTTTATTTATGCACCATTTTCATACTGACCGAAGTGAGTGTTTGGAAAGTAAAATTAAAAAAAAATCATGGTGTGACGATGACTTCTCACTCTCTGAGATAAAAGGTACTGCAGATGCTGGAGAATCCGAGATAACAAGCATGGGGCTGGATGAGCACAGCAGGTCAAGCAGCATCATAGGAGCCGGAAAACTTGACGTTTCGGGCCTAAACCCTTCATCAGAAATCATTGTGCTAATCCATTGTGCTTTGCACGTGTGGGTTCGGGTCCCACTCTCATCGCTGTTTCCCTCTTACTTCTCAGTCTCTGTTTGGATAGCTCATTAGTGCTCTCAATTACCTGGACCTTCAACCATTGTTGCATCAAAACTTAGTGACATTCAAAGATGGTAGGCAATGCTCTCCTTTGCTTATGCTCCGTTGTGTAATTGAACAGAGTTTACATAGCAACTTTATCTCTAATAAGGAGCATTTGTAAGACCAACATTTTTACTTTCAACCTTTAGCACAAAAAATCAAGATTCAAATCCAAGGATATTGGCTCCAAACTGTTCAAATGCAAAACTCAAATAATTCAAAGAGTTACAATTAATACTGTTGTGATATATGCACTACTCAGGCATTTTACTATTTATCAGGAAGGAAAGTAATAGGAGAATTCCAGTTAAATCACAAATTGCCCTTTTAGCAGTTTCACCATGTAAAAATTAGGCATATTGCTGGATATTATTACCTGATATTATTGCATTATTACCTGATTCTCCATATCTAATGTAGTATTGTGACATCATTATATTTCATTTCATCAATAAAGAACTATTCATGGGGATAAAGGTAATATAAATGTTAGGAGCACTCCAATTCTCAAAGAATTGACAGAGACCTTATAGAAGTTTAGAAAAGAATGAGAAGTAAAGATAGGGTTAATGGTAGTTGTCATTTCCCTAGGATGGAATTCCAAGACTAGGGGGCACACTTTTAAGGTAAGAGAGAGAGATTTAAAAAAGACGAAGAGCAAAGTTTTTACACAGTGGGTGGTTTACGTGTGGAATGAACTTTCTGAGGAAGTGATGGATGTGGGTACAATTACAACTTTTAAGAGATATTTGGATAAGTTCATGAATAGGAAAAGTTTGGAGGTATACGGGCCAGGAGCAGGCACATGAGATTAGTTTAGTTTGGGATTATGTTCAGCATGGACTGGTTGGACCAAAGGGTCTGTTTCCATGCCGTATGACTCTACAGCTCTACATCACCTGACATAGATGTCATCTGCTAATGAAAACATTTTATTGCTTTAATACACATTAATCAGCACAAACGATATTGCACAAAAGAAACTCATCCATTGACTTTTTGCTATTATGACCAGAAGGATTCCATTAGAAATAGTGAATGAAAGACGGTGCTGTTGTGAACAAGCATTTACGTATAGGTCCACAACTACTTTAGGCAGTACCTTCCCCAGAGAGGTATTTGTTCTAATATAGTAACATCCCATAAACACAGTCTTGGCAAAAGGCAAGTTCAGAAAAATAGACTGTCTCAGGCAATTCTCCAGTTCAAGAGGAAAACCATCAAGAGGAAACTCTGAGAGAGAGAGAGTAGCGGGGAAAGGTTTATTTTCTTTATTCATTCACGGGATGAGGGCGTCACTGGCTAGACCAGCATTTATTGCCTATCCCTGATTGCCCAGAGGGCAGTTAAGTGTCAACTACATTGCTGTTGGCCTGGAGACAAATGTAGGCCACACCAGGTAAGGATGGCAGTTTCCTTCGCTAAAGGACATTTGTGAACCAGATGGGTATTTCTGACAACTGGCAATGGATTCACTGTCATCATCAGATTCTTAATCCCAGAAATTTATTGAATTCAAATTCCACCAAGTTCCCAGAACATTAACTGGGTCTCTTGATTACTGGTGTACTGCAGCTTCCAAAGCCAGCTTCAAAACCCCAGCAACTGCTACTGAAAAACTAACACTAAAAGTCTCTTCGTTCTGTGTGATCTTGAGCTCACCCAATCAGGCTACTTCTATTGTTCCAACCTTAGAAGAAGAAAGTATCAAGGCCTCGCATGCTGTTTACATTATGGGCTTTGAAGCAGGTTGATCATCACTTCTGATCTCAAACTTTCTTCATAAAAAGGACAAAATATACCGCTTAAGCCGTAGTATCATCACACCTTCCCCCTTAAAAAAAATGAACCATCAATATCCAAAGATAGCTTCATTTTAAAAAAACCTTTAGTCTTGCGCTTTTAATGCATTACAATTCATATATGTTACACTGAGTCTAAGCATGTAAACATTCACTGCTACAATCCATTTCAGTCCATTTTCTCCACCATTGAACACCTCTGTCTTCCTTCATCAACATCACGACAACGTGTCAGCAGTTAGGTACTCTCATCATGCCATGTGCAAAATTTTATTTTATTCCTTAAATTTTCCAAAGACCTTAAGGAGTTATAATTAGTTTACACAATTGTCTCAGACATGTTACTGGCAAAAAAAGGTGCGATTTTGCAACGCTAACACCAAGCTCAAGGTCTCCTTCTCTGCCGTGGAATATTTCTGTTGACAATTATTCAACTTTCTGGAAAAATACCCAATAGGTCTTTCTATCTTCTCGTCATCTTCTTGCAAGAGTACTGCACTGATACTCATATCACTTGCAACAACAGCCACCTTGAATGGCTTTTCATAATTAGGTGTTGTTAATACCAGGGCAATGGTTAACACAGATTTCAGGCTGTCAAATGCCTTCAGACATTCCTCCACCCACTGAAACTTTTGCACATCTTCAATAAGTCAGTCAGTAGAGCAACTACACTGTTAAATTTCGGTATGAACATCTGATAAATTCACTCAGTCCCAGGAATCTTGGTACTTCCTTCTTCATCGATGGTGTGGGAAATTCCCCAATAACCTTGGTTTTCACATCCTGTGGGGCCGTCTTTTTATGTCCAATGACATGGCTCATGAATATGACTTGGGCTTTTGCAAAGTCACTCTTAGCCAGGTTTATCATCAAGTCCACCTCCCAAAGTCAATTGAACAATTCTGATAGCTGCTCCAAATTTTCCTTCCATGTGTGATGAAAAATCACCAGATCGCTGGTGTACACCACACAGTTGGGTAATCCTGAAATGACTTTATTGATTAGTCTTTGAAATGCGGCTGGTGCATTTTTCAAACCAAATGACATGACTTTAAACTGGTATAGTCTGTTCCATTTCACAAAAGCCAAAATTTCTTTGGCTCTCTCATATGAAGGCACCTGCCGGTATCCTCTGAGTAAGTCCAACTTGAAAATATGAGCTGTTTGTCCCGCCTTCTCAATATATCATGGAATCGGATTAGAATCAGATTTTGTAACTGTATTGACTTTGCAATTGTCCACATATAATTGTTGGGTACTGTCTGGTTTTGGCACCATTACTACAGGTGAGCTCCATTTGCTACAATTCACTTTCAGTATGTTGTCTTTGAACACGCATGCAATCTCTTTTTGAACCTGTGCCAACTTTAGACAGTTAAGTCTATAAGGATGTTGCTTCATTGGAACAGCTTTTCCTATATCTTCATTAGGCATAACTAAATTAGTACTTCCCAGCTTATTTCCACATATCTCCCCATGTGATTGTAATAACTCTTTCAAGTCATTTTGATTTTCCTCTGGAAAGTAACTCAATAATTTATCACAATTTTTGAGAACTTCCTCATTGTCCAATTTCATTTGAAGAATGCCCAGTTCATCATCATCTGAATTTCATTCTTCAATCTGTGTTGTAACCAGTAACACATTCTCCTTTTGCTTTCCTTCCCAATCAAAATAACTTCTGAGCATATTCACATGACACAGTCTGTGAGATTTCTTCTTATCTGGTGTTCTTATTAAATAGTTCACCTCACTGAATTCCTTTTGATTTGATAAGGCTACTAAACCTTGCCTTGAAAGGTTCACCTACCGCTGGAAGTAACACTAACATTTTATCTCCACCAGCAAAATTGCGAATTTTTGATTTCTTGTACTCGAATTTTTGATTTCTTGTACTGTAACTGCCAAACCCAGTTTCAAGACCCAGTAACTGCTACTGAAAAACTAAATCTAAAAATCCTGGTTCAGTGGGAGTTTGATTCCACCCATTCAGGCTGCTTCTACTGTTTCAACATTAGAAAAAGAAAACCCCAAGGCGTCACAAGCTCTTTACATATGAGCTTTGAAGCAGTCCGATCAACGCCTCTGATCTCAACCTTACTTCATTAAAAACGGGAGTAAACATACCTCTTAAATCCATAGTATCATCACACAATCCAGAAGAGCACTGGGGCATGACACATCTCAGATGCACCCAAGACTAACCTTCTTGTACACTACTTGCATAGTACGATCAGGCAGCTGACTCTATTGTCGTATATTCTCACACCTGAGACAATACCATCTGTGAATCCTTTGTCCATTCCTTTTACCTCTTCTGTTGCTTTCCCTCAGTCTCTTACCCTATTTGGGCACTACACCTATGCTGTTATACTCTACTGGGTTTTCAATTCTTTCACAATGTTTGTATAGTACTATGATTTTTTTTACTTTTACTAAACACAATTATCTGACTTAAATAATTAACACTTTTAAAGCTATAACTGTATGTGGCAGCTATAGGATTAACAACAACAAAAACAGAATTTGCTGGAAAAGCTCACCAGGTCTGGCAGCAGCTGTGAAGAAAAAAATCAGAGTTAACGTTTTGGGTCCGGTGACCCTTCCTCAGAACTGGGGGAACAGTTCTGAGGAAGGGTCACCAGAACTGAAATGTTAATCTGATTTTTTCTTCACAGCTGCTGTCAGACCAGCTGAGCTTTTCCAGCAAATTCTGTTTTTGTTCCTGATTTACAGCATCAGCAGTTCTCTCAGTTTTTAGCTATAGGATGAATGTATTTTGATAATGGAAGAATTTCAGCACTGATACGGTTAACCAGCTTTGCATTCATCTTCATATTGTATTCATTTCAAACCGAGCATTTGTTATAGCAATGAAATCTCATACATATGCTCTTCTAACCAAACTACACGTCAGCACTTGCAGGCCTGCTAAAAGAATAGTGCCTTTTATAAACCAGCCCTCAATGAGGAGCAACATGTGCTGACAGGCATCTTGAAGTTGCAGAACAGCAGCTGTTTCCCTGACACTGTTTTAAGGTTATTGAAAGAAATGCACTGCTGATAAAATCAAACATATCTGAAAGATTTTTTTGTGAGAAGGGTTGATGATGGGAGCACGAGATCATTGTCACACAAGCTGCTAGTCAAACTTCTGTAAAATAAAATTATTAAATTGCTTCTTTTAAATTCATTCTTGGGGTATAAGTGTAACTGGCAATGTCAACATTTTTTACTCCTCTCCAGCTGCCCTCAGAAGAATGTGAAAAAGCTTTCTTCATGAATCATATGGTATCGTGAATGGATACAGCTCAGTACTTCAGAAGGCAGGAAGGCACATGCATACCAGACGAGATAAGAACCTTCCCAAACAACCTCTGACAGTTTCATGGTCGAATTTACTGATATGGTCCCTACCATTACACCATTCACAGTTGGTTTAAGTGCACCTACATATCAGACAGTGGTGTAATAAAAAATTCACAGAACTAGCGATCAATGCCCAGGCTAACATTTTCATGGAATGGATTCAAAGCCCGCCTCAGCAGCTGGTGAAAATTAAATTCAATTAATAGATCTAGAATTTAAAGCTAATTACTGTAGTGGTGACTATGAAACTATTGTTACAAGAACAAATGCAGTCCTGTTGTGGTTGATATGAGGTCAGCCAAGTGGACTGCATAGAATATGAGTTCCCTGATTGGGGTCATTAATCTGATCCAATCAAGGAGCCCTTGCCACAGACTGTCTGTAGCTTTTAACTGTACTTAGAAAGTCAAAATAGCGCAGCACCTTCGGCAGGAGATTGGGAAACTCTGTGAATACACTACAGCATGCTTCCTTAATTAATCAGAATGAAGAATCTTTAGTGAAGCACACAGGGATGTATTTAATGGAGGTGAGAGGGATGTTTCATCCAATGAGTGGCAAGCTAGTGAGAGCTCTACACCACCTCTTTTCAGAAAGGCCCACCCTATTCAATGTCAATCAGCAGCTAGCTGGACAGCAGCGGACCTTCCCCAGGTTCAAGGACAGAAGTCTCATGTGATGACAGCCGCTGGTCAATTAGAAACTGGCTGCTCAATAGAACAATAATTCCACCAGGAAGTGGTGGCTGAAGGCATTACAACACCTACCCTGGTAGCCAGGCCACTCATGAATGATGGTTGGGCAGGGTGTGTCATAGGTTGGGAATCACATATGATGGACTGGGGACTTAGCAGCAAATTCAAGGGGCTGGCTCTCAGAGTGTGCACCTCCATCCCAGTGATAGGGCCCTCAATCAGGTGCTGAGTACCTTTAAATGAGAGAGCTTCCTCTCCCCCAAAGCCTGACAGTAGCCTGTCACAAGTTTGCTTATCATGCACTCTACTTGGTGAGTTCTTCTCTCACCATTGGGTTAGTACCAATGGTGGCAGAATGTGGCCCTGAAGTGGAAATTAATTTCCTACTTAAGGACTTCAACTGGGGAGGTTGTCAGTGGGCTTTCCCACTCTGGCTTTCTTTGTCATGAAGGCAGGATAATAGCAGAGTTCCCACCCACCATCCTCCCACCTTATTACGTGTGCCCTGGCACCCAATCAACACAGCAGAGGGCATTAAATGCTGCCTACAGAGTCAAAACCAGTAAGTTAGAATATCTAATTCAATACAAAATCACAAGTGACTTATATAGTTAAAAATGCAGAATTTGCTGTCAAATTTAATAGAAATCACATTATACATAAAAATAGAGATCAAACAGAAGACGGAATTAAGAAGGATCAAAGAGACAGAAAGTTTTAATTTTTAAAAAAATATTATTGCTAATAATAAAAATTTGAAGGAATGAAACTCCAGACATTTAAAAGTACATTTCAGTGTCAAGCAGTATTATTAAAAAATTACTTCCACTTTAAATTGACAAAATCTAACTTTTTCTGACATGTTTAGTAGTACCTAATAAGTATTGCAATTTTATGCTGTTCCATGTACTGAAACACAAATGTCAAACTGCAGCATTAATCAATTTGGCAAAAGCTCCCCCACTCCCTGATCTGCCATGTGGCCTGCGGTCATGATATCAGTGTAGATGCAATCGCTGTAACATCGACTTCAGAATAAAGTGAATGTGATGATCAATAAATTACGGTACTGCACCCCAGTATACTGTTAAGAGGAATTGCTGCCTTGTTGGAAGTACGTTTTTCAGAAGGCAAACAAAGAAAATGGCTGAAAAAATATCATGGAATTTGCATGGCTTTGCTATCAATTGGTGAAAAGTTTGAGAGGAGTTTGAGAATTGAGAAACGCTATGACACATTATTAATCATCGAAAACACTGAGCAATGTGAATGACTTCATATTATATGATCAGTTTCCCACAGTTTCCCCTATATTATCAATAGGCAGTGGATTTAAATGTTGCATATTAACAGTCCACTGATAACCTGACTAATGTTAACCAGTGTTCACTAATCCAAATGTAAAGTTGAATTTCATGCATGTGCTTTTCAGCTAGTTTTTGTGGTTATGTAACTGACACTATTGTGATGAAATGCACTTTAAATTCTCAATGGCATATCTACCTAAATCACTTTGTAGTTTCCATGTGCTATGCATATCTTAGTACTGGTTCCGAAATGCTTTATACTGCAATTTATCTAACCATATCGTATTGTTAAACAGGATACTGGAAAGTATTAAAAAATCAAGACTACACCACTATAAACTGCAGACTTGTTCATTGTGAGAGGGAGATATATTGCAAGTATTTATTGACAGATGTTAAGATTGATATGGAGCTACACCAGAAATTTATTCACAGATAGAATTAAAATACAGCTCATAGTCTGAAAAATGGTTCATTTCCTGTCCCACCAAAATAGCCTGAAATGAAGCTCATACTCTGCCAAGAAAAATGATTCATATCCTATTTCACCAAGGCAGTCTGTAACGTGGCTCAGGCTTGTCCTGCTGAGGCTTTCTGAAACATGACTAGTATTCTGTTTTATCATGGCAGACTGAATGTTCTCCCAAGGTATTAATAAAAGGGGGAGCTTAAAACAACTTGTGAGGCTATAACTCAGGATTTTAGAAAGTTATTCCAATTGAGTCATATTGGCCTGTAAATGGAAAATAAACTCATCCAATTAAAATCATGAGGACAATTAACATGTTAGCACAAAAAAAAATTAGTGAGATGTGAATGATTGCACATTTGATGTTAGAAAATCCATGATACTATTCAAAAGGAGCACAGGATTCTCCTGATGTGCAGGCGTACAATAATCTATCGTCTATTTAGAATTTTTGGTGGGATTCTTCTATAGGAAAATCATCCCATTGTTGTTTGCAGGATTTTGTTGCGTGCATTTGAAAGTAATTCATTGTCTGTAAGGTATTTTTAGATATTTTTAGGAGATGTGTTAAAGCACCATATAAATGCGTAACATTCCTTCTCGGGGCAAATTTGAATAGATAGCTGAGCTTGCAGAAGATCCTTTCAACACTCTCTCTTTTACTAAGTCAGTTTCCCCATTCATTGTTTAATAAGTTCCAAATAAGATATTTTACTAGCAGCTTGCATCTAACTAGTTGTGAATTTGATCACTCACTTTTTGTTTTGATTAAACAGTAGATAAATTCTCTTGGCATTGGTCCCAAAATACATGAATAAAATTTCCCCAATGCAAAAAGTGCTAAAATATTCAATTCTCACAAATAGGAAAAGGAGGATTCTGCAACTGGACAACTGGTGCCTGCAATATTAATCACAGTCTATTGATGATTTCTACATAATACAATAATGTCTGCAAAAGTTAAATCTGAACATTGCTTCAATAAGATATCAGTTTGGGCCTATCCATTCTGACCATCTAATCTGGTGCAGTGAGATTCTGGCTTGGGTTCAAAGCTTTCGTCTCCTGCTACACAATTGAAACATTTCTCCAGTGCTTAACAACAATTCAGACAAGAATTCCAAAAACAACAGTCTGCAGACTCTAGGAGTGAAGATGGGAGATTTTTAATCAATCATGTTTGTCTTGACGGCAACTATTAATACTGGAACAAACGGAGCAATATTTCAAAAAGCTTAAAGCAGATTTATCAAAAAAATAAAAAGGCAAAATCCCACTATTTGTGATCTCAAGCAACATATACAGTTAAAAATGCAGAATTTGCTGTCAAATTTAATAGAAATCACATCATACATTATTTCTGCCTTTTAATTATTCCAATCTTTAAAAAGCCTTTATAATTTCCATACAATGAGTTCATAATGTCAGCAAAAGCTATCTTAGTTAGCAATAAAGAAGAAAATTGACCCTACACTACTTGTTCTATACTTTTCTAATGTTTAGTTCAAAGTAGCAAAACCAGAACCAGACTGCAATCCATACAGTAATTTGTAAATAAAAACAGGCAACCATGATATAGAATAATACAGCACAGAAGAGACCCTTCAGCCCACTGGGTCTGCACTGACCTGTCGACATGAATCCCACTTTCCAGCACTTGGCCCATGCTTTGACTGTTTTGAAGTTTCAAGTGCTCACTCCATGTGTGTTTTAAAGGTTGTGAGGCTTCCCGCATCTTCCATCCTCTCAGACAGTAGGTTCCAGCCACCCATCACACCCTGATTGAAAAACATTTTTCCTCAAATCCCTTCTAAACCTCCTGTTTTTCACTATTCCAGCTGCCACTGATCTGCCCAACCTACTTATATCTTCCTGTAACCTTCTTTCTTGGTATTAACCACCAATTTGTTTATTTCAATCAAACCAAGCATTGAGCGAACTACACATCCATTAAGTCAATTTCTCAACATTTCTTGGGCAGAGTCAGTTTGGGAGCTTCTTTTCCTGGAATGCACCAGTCACCAGATAATTACATATCCAAATGAGGAAAAGAAAATACAACCAGCAAAACCTATTCCAGCAAGGTAACATTGTATTTTAATGTAAAAACACAACAAATCAAGAGTTATATACAAGTACAAAAATCAATCCTATTACTGACAAATATCTTAAAATAAACAGAATCAACAATACACAGATGGAATTTGTCCACAAACAAATGTTTTAAATCCTCCTGAATTCAAACCTTAGTAAGATTTTGAACACCATAAATTAGCCCTGACGGTTTCTCCCAAACCTTCAATTTCAGTTTTTTTTAAAGCAATTCACTGTATTAAAGATAAACCATGGTATGCAACATATAGAATTGGTCACAATGATCTTATACATGTATTTGGAAAGATAATTCAAAGCAGTATGGTGGCATAGGTGTTAGGATAAGAACTGGTGCACCAAGCAATTCTTTTGATTGTAAATTTACACTGTCAATTCCCCACAGATTGAGCTCTGGATCTCAAGCAGGGTACATCAGGTATAAGATCAACAGTTACTAACATGAAAGACAAAATGAAAATCAAAGATAAATGGATGACTATTGTGTCAATGAGTTCAATCAAAAGTGGCCTTCCACTACGAAGGAAAACCAGAATTGAGGCAATCCAGCTCAACCCAGCAGGGTAATGAAACGTCTGCGGAACAACAAACCAGCTTGGCAAGCCAACCCACCTCAAGTGTGGCCTTTGTAGAGGCCAGGGAACAAATTGACCAGTAGGATTATTAATGGAGCACCATGATGCAGAAAAAAAGCTCTGTTTTATTTATTAACAATACATTTCATGAATCTGAATATCATTTTCAGTATCCAGCAAAGTGAAAATTCACTCGAATGGATGGAATTTGATGTGAGCAATGGGGGTCCTGAAAGCTTGCTGAAAAACTGTGGGAACTCTAAAAGTACTCTCAGGAGGCAACACAATTTTACAGCAATCACTCATTTACCTTGGCATCATTGCGTCAAATTAAGCAGGTGTAGGACAAAACTCCTGGCCACCAGAGTCTCCAGCCAATCAGAGGCAGGCAGCTGACTAATACCAGCAAAGCCACCAGGACAGTTGGCCAAAACTGTACCATACTCAGGTCTTCACCAGGAATCAGTGATGGAAGCCTGGAGAACGTATAGGTGGGGTGGATAACAGCAAGTGTTCAGTGAAGAAGGGGGATCAATAGACCAGATTGGGGGTTGGGTTCCTACAATGTTGGGTCCCTCAATCAAGAATGCCAAAGTCTGGGGGCTCCCACAGTTCAATGGTAGTTAACTGGACAGCCATGCAACATTGCTAATCAACTGGTTCTGTGGCTGGCCCTCAAATATCTCAATTTTCTTGTAAAGAAATTTGCAGCCCTCCTTAATTTCCACTCAGAGCTTTATCAGTGTTGAATTGGGAATGCTGTAGGACCTTCATCCCCTCCCTCAAATCCCACTGCCCAGTCAAACAGCCTCTCTGCCTCCAAACTCACATTCCACTCCACCTACTGAGAAAAGAAAGCACTAAACTCAACTTAATTGCTGTTAAAATTTACAATTGATTTTCAACAAATAGGCTCTTATACTACTGGTCGTGCATTCCTGCTAGAACTGACTTTAAATGCTGAAGACAATTGTGAGGTTGGTTCTTCCAAATTATGAGAACTTCCAAAGTCCAACACAAACAAGTGCATCATGGCAATATGGGATATTCAAAGTTTGTTACTCCATGGAGATCCTTGTGACTCCCTGGGATAATAAAATATAAGTCTACAAACATGCTATAGCTGTTTCATAAAACATTATACAGTATGCATTTACCAATCAAGTTTGGGCCAATTTCAGAGAGCAAATCAAACAACAACATCCATAAGCTGCCCTCTACAGTGCATGAATATTGAACTGTAAAATAAGGTAACAGTCAACAAAATCCGGGCACAGGCAAACACAATGGCTTTGAGGGAATGCCAACACAGACCGAAATGCATTTAATTGACAATGTAATGTGAGTAATTGAGATTGCTCTCAAATCAAATCATTTATGATGAACTTAAGGGGGTAAACCTGACAGAACCAGTCAAAATAAATAATTCAAGGTTGTGCTAAAGAAAAATCTGATCAACTGTGCTACACCATTTTATACAACAAGGAGTATAACATCTTTTCAACTCAATTATTGACACCTATGGAGCTGAACAGAGAGAAGGACTCAACTAAACGCTCAACCATGTTGACTATCAATGAATGCTATAAGTGCAGGTGAAATTTCCTTGTACACATCAACTTCAGTACCAACATAACTAGACAACACAAGCATGAATGTAACCTGAGGTTTTGAGTGTTGTTCTTTCTCAGACTGGCAATGAGAACCATTATGCTAACAGGCAGTACTATTGTCTTGCAATTATTTTAAAGATTCAAAATTGTTGAATATAGATCTTTACAGATCCCATTCTTTCATGTAAAATGTAGTTTGTTTGGGTGACCCCTCCACGTGCTTTCCATCATTTTTTTTTACATATACAGGGGAAGTGTTGGCCTTGTGCTATTGTTACTGTTATTCCATGGACCCAGGTAACATCCTAGGGATATGGGTTCGAATCCCGCCATGGCAGATGGTGGAATTTGAATTCAATAAAAAAAAGTCTGGAAATAAGAGTCTAATGATAACCACATTGCTGGTTGCCAGAAAAACCCATCTGGTTCACTAATGTTCTTTAGGGAAGGAAATGGCCATCCTTACCTGATCTGGCTTACTTGTGACTCCAGACCCACAGCAATGTGGTTGACCCTTACTTGCCCTCTGGGCAACTAGGGATGGGCAGTAAATGCTGCCTAGCCAGCAATGCCCACACCTCATGAATGAATAAAGGGGGAAAAGAAAATATTTTATTGGATTAACTGCAAAGCCAAATTAAGCTATAAAATGATGGGTAGAAACAGCTTATTTAGATCATTTTAACTAAACTGCATGATGTCCTGTGAGCCATCAATGAATGTACTTTGCCTTCTTGCCATTTCACCTCTTTCCAGAACTGAAGGTTTGGATTTCAGCAATTGCGATTTTTAGTAACATATAAAATATAGTACAGAACAATGTTGTAGGGGATGAAAACCAGCACATTTACACCAGAAAGGCATTAACTCCAAATTTATGGCTATATAAATCTTGCATTAGCATTTGATGCAATCAACAGGTCATATAACACTTATATAGTACAAAAATTAAAAGGAGAACTATTATGAGCAATTCTTTCAATACAGCGGGTGCTTGTTTATTAGCAGACAGATAATTGAATAAATAACCTTTTTACTTTAATGGAATTATTTAAAACAAGTATGGTATTTGAATATGAGCATCCGATGGATTGATATGAAATACCTTCTTTAATTTTAATAAAGCTTTTACCTTTTTCATTTAAAGGAATTTTGTACAATAACATTGCACTGTCTAATTTTACCACATTAACTTGGTCAGATAAGATACAAAATACAATCTTCACACAGATTTTCAAATAGGATCTATCTCATTAGAAAGCTCAATTATCTCTTGTAAGTCTATCAATTACGAACCTACACAGATTCCAATGCTTGTTGGCTGTATTTGGTAGAAATTGACAACAGTGTACATCTTGATGTAACAGGCACATGGAACAAGTTTTAATGGAGGTACAGCATGTTACCACCAGAAGTGCAGATGTCATTAAACAGAAATGAATCAGTAGTGTGTACATTTACAGTTTGTATTATAGTTTGGGAAGATAATTCACTATTTGATAGTGAGCCGGTTTTTGGATAAAATTAACTGACTGCAAACATTATACAATTAAGCAAAATTCTCCTGCCTTTCCTGATTTTTTTAAAAAGTAACTCTCAGTTCACAATATTCAGTAGGTCTAAAGCAATGATTGAATCTCTTGTCGTCATCTGTAGATACCTGAACACCAATGTATTCCAAAATTAGGTGGGAACCGCTGTATAAGGCAAATGGTAGTCTTGGTCGAGTGCCTAGGAAATGATAGTGACAATATAATCCTGCTAGTTTTCACATCAGAAATGCAGAGACAAAATCCAAAGTATCTACTTATTCATCCTGATGCTGAAGTTTACATGTCATTGTTCAGCATTCTTGGTCCACACTTGTGTTGATATGCACCCTACTTGAGAATACTCAGTACCATAATTCGGAGAGATAACATGCATGATTTTCTTCAACACAGTCAACACTTAACCAATAGGTACCATTACAATCCATTAGCAAGTAAAGCTAAGAAAGCACATAGTTGTTATGAAGCTAGTCCACAAGTTTAGTTATCGATTATAAATCCTGGATGCCCTTTTTGGGACAGTTTCATCAGTATCTAGGGAAGTCTTTCCACTTTCTTCCAGTCGCTTGACTTGCTGGCATAAATCAGATTTCAGAAAACGATTGTAACTGTCATATTTCATAAGAGTAAATATCTGAAAGATAAAAACATAATGCATCAATGATGCAATGAAACAGCAGCACTTTTATCATCTACAGAGATATGTGATTCATTAAAGTGAAAGCTACTTAAAAGTAGAAATTAAATTGCTTCATGAATACTTCTTAGAAACTCAATTCCAAACTAGAAAAGAACAACTAATGCTCAACTGTTCAATTATAGCATTGCCAAGTGATGCAATGCACTGATCTCTACCACTTCAATTTTCAATCTTTACTAAAATCTGTGGTCCGTGGGTCCTCAGCAGAGGTACACAAGGTTAACTTGTGGGGAAAAACTGCCATTTTCAAGAGCAAACCACGAGTATACAGTTTCCTTTAAACAGTAACGGCACAGAATTTCTATTTTCAGAAGTGGTTGAATTGAAGAACATGCTCTCATTCCAATGTCTATTTCTCTGACATTCTTTCCTATTACCAGACAGAAGGTGATCATTTCACATTTTCAGTTCTTGATGTAAAAGTTTGCATGTTTTATGAAATAATTATTTGAAGGGCAAGATTAAAAAAAACATCTTTAGGATGGACAGAGAAAACTACCAAAAATAAGAAATAGAATAAAGCTCACAAAGAAATTAATTGTACGACAGACTGCATTCGATAGGTAGCCATTTAAAAAAAAAACCTAAACAGGCTAAAATATAGAATAATTCCAGAAATCAGACACTCAAAATAGGAAAAATTTGCAAAATGGCTCCTTTATTTAGACCACATTAATGGAAAACTGCAGGAGAATTTTGTTTTTTTTTAATATTCTGATCGTTCGTTCCTAAATCACAGGGCTTAAAAATGTAAACATATTGTCAACTGAAGCACAGTATCAAAATCCAGTTAGATTTTCTGTTACTGTATGAATAATCACAGACTTGCACAGGGAAAAGATTCAAAGCCCTTCTTCAGCACTGCACATCTTCATGATTGACAGCATTAAACTTAAGGCAATAATAATAGCACTAAGTGAAATAAATGAGACAAACATGGGAAAATAACTAGGAACATTCAATGGAAGTCGAAACAAAAACAGAAATTGCTGGAAAAACTCAGCAGGTCTGGCAGCATATGTGGAGAGAAATCAGAGTTTAATGTTTCGAGTTCAGTGACCATTCTTCAGAACATGTTCTGAGATGTGCATTGGAGCAGAATGTTGCGGTCAACTCCATCAAAAACAGCAGGCAGATCAAGAAGGTTTATAAGATCATGTGACTTTGGTTAAGAGACATTTCAGTACAGCAACAGGGACAGAACTTGGGTTCAAAACAGGAGCTCCAAGGAAGATGAGTATATACTAGGGAGTGGGGAGTGATAGCAGGTTCAAGGATTTTGATAGAAACCACAGGCTCTTGATAGGAGGCAAATTCAGAGTGAGGGCAGAGGGAAGCTTAGAGGAGGTTTATTCTGGTAGTCAAAGTCAAGGGAAGGAAGTAGCAGAGGCAGCTAAATATGTTACCATGACCTTTGTAATAACAAGATTCATGAGTCGCTGCACTTATTGTTGGAGGTTAGAATGAAGGAGGCAGCGTAGGGTAGTTTCAGAATAGAGTTAGTTGTGGAGAAAGAGAAACCAGGTTATCTTTGCTTTCCTGGATGGTCTTTGAACTGTGGTCAGTTTTAGTGATTGAAAGCACAGCTGGTACTGCTTTAAGTGATCGAGCCAGATCTCTATTTTCTTTATTCATTGAGAGGATGTGGACATTGCTGGCTACACCAAGATTTATTGCCCATCCCTAACTGTTCAGGGGATAGTCCAGTGTCGAACACAATCCTATGGGTATGGAGTCACATATAGGCCAGACCAGGTAAGATTGGCAAATTCCTCCCATAAAGCAAATTGTGAACCTTATGGATAGTTATGATAATCAACAGCAGTTACACAGTTTCCGTTAGACTAGCTTTTTAATTTCAGATTTTTATTGAATACAAATTTCACCATCTGGCTTGACAGGATTCAAAACTATGCCTCCAGAGCATCAGCTTGACTTTCTGGATTACTAGGCCATCGTCTCCCCACTTATCTAGTGGTGACTAGTTAAACCAATTATTCAACAAACACATTTGATTCTGCACCCTTGAACTAAAAGGCAGGTGGTTTGTCCATGTGCAAATACCAGGGACCAATTAGGACGGGAACAGTAGTAGGACAAGGGACGAGGGACAAGGGACAAGAGCATTTAAGGTAGTGAGCTGGTATGATTAAACAACTTTATAACTGCCAAGATGTCAAACTGAATTAAGGCTCACGAACCAGATAGGAGGAAATTTGACAGTACGGAGCTAAGTGACTTGGGGGAGGAGTTTTTTATCCAGGGTATATTAAAGAAAGAAGTGTGCTTCGAAGTGGGGGGGGGGCGGATGATGGGGAATATGGACAGACAGTGATACAAGAGATTGATCAGAGTTTGCCTCAACAGCGATAATAACAATAAGGGCAGCTGTGGACGACAAAACCCAGGGTGGCTCTGAAAATGGGTAGGGGATTTTATAAGGACAAAACAGTTTCTGGAGGATAGGAAGGTGCTGTAAACTCAAAGGTGAGGGAGGAAAATGATTTGAGGCTATTGGACAGTTGAGGAGATTGAAATCATAGATAATGATAAGTTGTTCAGTGCACAGGCTGAAAGGAAGAAAGCAGTGAGGATATGTTGTGAGAAATTTGGAGAAATATTTGATGGATGGTAGAGGTTATTGTGTCAAATGAATGTCTACCCAATATATAATCATTACATGGATGGCAAGGGCAAGGGCTTTAAAAGCAATTAATAGTGGTCTACAAGGAGAGTTTATAGGCTCAGAGCTGGAGGCATTTGGGTTTGCACCAAGAGAAACGTTAACTCCAATCTTACAGAGTGTAATTCTTTTCAAACATTTGATTTTCAGAAGATATCTAGACGTGGAGATTTCCTTCTTCAATTTAATGTTTTCAGTTGAAATAAGATATCTTATGTAGTGCTCCACAGCAGCCAAGTGCTCCATTTGCTACAGATTGCTTACGTGGGAAAAGGAATTATTAAACCTGAAACTGACTTCATTGCTATCAATATTTGATTACCTCTCAACACAAAATATTTCAACTGCAATTCAGCATACATCAACAGTTCAGTGCTGGTTGACAGCACTGCCTAAAAAAATACAAAATCCTTTGAAAGAAGTTGCATGCTGAATTAATGTGCTTTTAAAATGATGTAACCTGACTTCATACTCTAAGCTATTTCACTTTTAATTCATGCAAATATTCTAGCTGACTGGATTATTGGCTAGAAAGGCCAATATATGCATAAACACTGTCCTGTGAGGAGAAATTTTTGTTCTGCTTTTTAATTCACTCCTGGGACGTGAACGTTACTGGCTGGCCAGCGTTTATTGCCTGTCCCTAGTTGTCCTTGAGAAGGTGGTGGTGAGACTCCTTCTCGAATCACTGCAGTCCACGTGCTATAGGTTGCGCCACAATGCCCTTGGGGACGGAATTCCAGGATTTTGACCTGGCCACAGTGAAGGAACAGTGATATATTTCCAAGTCAGGATGGTGAGTGGCTTCGAGGGGAATTTGCAGGTGGTGATGTTCCCATTTGTCTGCTGCCCTTGTCCTTATAGATGGAAGTGGTTGTTGGTTTGGAAGGTGCTGTCTAAGAAGCTTTGGTGAATTTCTGCAGAGCATCTTGTAGATAGTACAGACTGTTGCTACTGAGCATCGGTGGTGGAGGGAGTGGATGCTTGAGGATGTGGTGCTGATCAAGCAGGCTGCTTTGTCCTCGATGGTGTCAAGCTTCTTGAGTGTTGTTGGAGCTACACCCATATAGACAAGTGGGGGCTGGTTTGACTGAGCCTGTATGCATTAGAGTTTAGAAGGATGAGAGGTATCTGTTAGAAAACTTCAAACTTCTCGCAGGGCTAGGCAAACTAGATGCAGGAAGGATGTTTTTCCAGGCTGGGAAGTCTAGAACCAGAGCTCAAAGTCTCAATGTGAAAAATAGGCTATTTAGGACAGAGATGTGGAAAATATTCCTCACTCAAAGGGTAGTGAAATTGCAGAATTCACTACCACGGAAGGCCATGAAAACCAAGTCACTGAATATATTTAAGAACGAGATTGAGATTAAAGTTATCATGGGGTAATGGGAAAAAGCAGGAAAAAGGCACTGAGATAGAGGATCTGCTGTTGTCATATTGAATGGCAAAGCATGCTTGAAGGGCTAAATGGCCTATTCCTGCTCTAAGTTTCTATGTTTCTATATAAGATTAAATACTTAGCACAGAACAATAAATTAAACAGAAGGACACTGACTCCCCCAGACACAAACGATATAGTTTAGAATGGTTATAAAATTAATTTTGATCCTTCAAATACATAGCTCTTAAATGAGTTCAGATCCACTGCCATAAACAGATGCCAGACTGATCAATAATAACTGGAGCTTTATGATATTTTGAAGTAGTTATGTCTCTTCACCATTGGTCTTCCAGTGCTCATATGTTTCCATTATCAAAAGGGCAAAGGACTCTTCACAGTCTACTGAATAACTGACTGCTGATAATATGCAACAACGTGAACAGGTTTCAAGAGTTCATTCAGGGACTCTCATCGGCCAAGGTGAGACAGGGAATTCAGGTGAACTCCTTGGGCAGTCGTATGAATGATGCTCCTCCTGTGAAACTCTAATGAAGTTTTCCACCAACGACAGTGGAGAGACTAGTTTGAATTCTACCACGTACTGGCACATGATGAGGCAATAAAATATTTAAGAAAGACTTCGAGGTTTGTGATTGAAACGACTTGATATTTATTTTATCATCCCCTGCAATTATATAAGGGAAAAAAATTCTAACTATAAATGATCTCTTCTATAAAGCAAAGTAAAATTACAAGAGTACTATGTCCTTTGAGATACAATAAAGTAGTCCATCCAAAGGATATATGACTGTCAATGTGACTGCTGTTGATAAACAATCAAAACTAGGAGTCCAAGTGTAAAGCCTGACTGGGTATGTTAAACGTACTGTTTTTATGTAACTACAATCTATACATATCTCAAGCTCTATGCAAGCATGAAGAGAAATTTGTTTAATTATTTGCATAAACTTCCACTATAAACAAACAGCAACTGATGTCAATGCAATTAAATGGGAAGAAAAATCTACATATCAGAACAGAAACAAACAAGATCAGACACACAAGTCAGATTGATTTCAAAATATAAACGTCGCAATTTTGGTACTTGAATTTTTTAAAAAGTTAACCGAAACTAAAAGAATGCATAAAAATGTGTGGTTCAAACACACAGAGAGCTATAGGTGCTATGCAAAAAGCATTAATCACAATCTTTGAAATTAGAGTGCGAAATTAAAGTTTCCAAACTGGATGACAAAGGATGGAATCATATCATGTGACATTGACCTATGATCAATGGGACTGAGTTTTTGGTCTTAATGAATTTATTTTCTGAACGGTGAGAAAATTCATAAAACCGAAGTACAAAGGGATCTGGGAGTGCTAGTACAGGATTCTCTAAAGGTTAACTTGCAGGTTGAGTCTGTGATTAAGAAAGCAAATGGGATGTTGTCATTTATCTCAAGAGGGTTGGAATGTAAAAGCAGCGATGTGCTTCTGAGACTTTATAAAGCTCTAGTTAGGCCCCATTTAGAATACTGTGTCCAATTTTGGGCCCCACACCTCAGGAAGGACATACTGGCACTGGAGCGTGTCCAGTGGAGATTCACACGGATGATCCCTGGAATGGTAGGCCTAACATATGATGAACGGCTGAGGATCCTGGGATTGTATTCATTAGCGTTTAGAAGGTTGAGGGGAGATCTAATAGAAACTTACAAGATAATGCATGGCTTAGAAAGGGTGGACGCTGGGAAGTTGTTTCCGTTAGGTGGGGATACTAGGACCCGTGGGCACAGCCTTAGAATTAGAGGGGGTCAATTTAGAACGGAAATGAGGAGACATTTCTTCAGCCAGAGAGTGGTGGGCCTGTGGAATTCATTGCCACGGAGCGCAGTGGAGGCCGGGACGTTGAATGTCTTCAAGGCAGAGATTGATAAGTTCTTGATCGCGCAAGGAATCAAGGGCTACGGGGAGAGTGCGGGTAAGTGGAGTTGAAATGCCCATCAGCCATGATTAAATGGCGGAGTGGACTCGATGGGCCGAATGGCCTTACTTCCACTCCTATGTCTTATGGTCTTAATCTGTTCCTTGTATTAAAAAAAAACTTATCTAGTTACATTAGAAAAGAAATTTCACAGAGTCAGCTTTGCATGTTTAAACTGAAATAATTGTCACTTTCTGTTTTGGTCTTTATATGGCTTTGATATAGTGAGGAGCTGTGATGTGGGACAAGAAACTGAGAGAAACCAATCAAGCAGCGTGAGGGGCTTAGGCAAAAAGAAAATATTGGGCAAAGGAAGAATTCAGCAGTGGTCATAAGATTTTGGGACAGCATAATAGAGAAAGCAAGCAGAGAAGCTCCTCTACAGTGCCTTTTCATTTTCCATTATCAGCCTTACATCAAGCCAATGAATCCAGTAGTATTTGCAACCACTCCTCTGGGCATTCTGTCACAAGAGCCGGTCCACATACTTGGAGACTGTGATTAGTGCCTGATCCTTGGACTGCTCCCAAACACAGAATCCAAAAGCATCTGGGCATCCTGTGGTTAACCATTTATTATAATCAATGCCTAAACAACTGTTAACACAAGCATATAGCAACCAATAGACCAAAATACCAGAGGTTGAAAAGCAGTCGATTTGCTTTGCAACCCCAATGTTGTAATCAAAGATTTTTGAGGTAGACTTAACTTGTAGTGCGACAAAAACTTTCAAAAATGATCTTTCCAGAAAAATGAACATGAAATATGTTACCTGGTCTTGCAGTTTTTGAAACATGAATGGATGTGGTTGTGCCAACATGCTCTCACTGATACGAGACTGTCCCTCCACATTTACCTGTGTTGCGGCCTTACTGCACAGAAAGGTTTTGTAGATTTGTTGTGCCTTACCATGAAGCTTGATCAATAGAACAAAGGGTATTCAAGGAATTAATATACAAGTATTAGGCCTAAAATAACTGATACAAATAATTAGAATAATAGCTAAAATTCATACATGTTAAGAATGTTGTCCCTACAATATAGTACAATATATAATAAAATGCTGTATTTTCATTATTCTAGTTTTATACAATTTTATGATGTACATCTTGGTGAGGCATGAGATTTCTATCTTAATAAGCAAAGGCAACAGAACCAAATTGTTCCATGAAGAGGTATAAGTTTACAAAAAAAATCAAAATTATTTTAATTGCAATCACCCAAAAACAAAGGTGGAATATCCTAGTATATAATTAGGAATTTGAGTTTAAACATGAAATAACTGGTGGTATCATGAAAGCGTATCAAGGAAACTACAAAAGACTGCACATTTTAACCTGTTTATGGCACCTGACTTATAATAACTTACTAAGTGAAGATTGTGATATCTTTCTAGGACCATGGTTACAGGTTTACTGAGTTCAGCATAATCTGAGATGCAGAAACGCTCAGGGTCTTTGCATTAAGTATACCATCTCAAAGGAGATAAATTCAAAGATATGAGGATGTGGACCGTGTGGGGTGGGAAACTTCGTTCAACAACATTTTAGGGGGCAAAATGTGAAACTCCTTTAAAGGCACAGTGCTGAACATATTGAATATGATATACATAGTTAAAACAGACAAACCTCGACTAAAATGAATCTTAAATCACTGAACAAATTAATCTGCAACAAAATATTAAAGAGAGAACTCTAGAAATCCTGCAATGGAGAAACAGAAGGGGTTCACTCAGATGAATAGTTTATGCACCAACATGTTAGTGAGTAGAGTGATCAGAAATGCAAAGAGGAACCTTGATGAAAGCACAGACATGGACACAAAACGTAGCACTAAGAAATGTTAGCAAGAAAGAAACAATCAGGAAAATGACACGAATTTAAAAAAAACATAAATGAAACTGAAACCAAGAACTGATACTGGAAGATTAATATACAAAACAGGTGATTTCCTCAAAGTATTTACTGGAATAGACATACACTACCAAACTGGAAAAATCCAAATAAAATCAGTGACAGATATAAATGAGACATCCTAGACAAAAAGAACACAAAATTAATAAAGATTCAGCAAAAGACGTTATCCACTGCTAAGCAAGACAAAGGAAGAACTGATTCCTGTCAGTGAGTCCTAGCTGAATATTGCCAATTTTCCAAAAAAGTGAAAAAGTAGTTCTAGCCCCTTATAAACATATTTGTCTTACCCTGCACAATAATGGAATTAATCAAAGTAAAACTGAAGAGAATAGGTGGCTGCTAGTGATATGACCTGTAAGAGCAGTACTGATCTAGTATGCAGAAGTTACATCAGAGGAAGAAACTTAGGTCTGATCAATCCTCTTGTTATTTTTGATGAACTGATTCCATGCAGTTGTTAAATATGTACAATGTAGTGAGCCATAACATAAAAAAGATTTGACAAGCTTCATATGAAATGCCATTGATTTAGCTCAAAGTAGTGGTAATTCTGTATACAAATTGGGAAGTGATACAAATTTTGGATTAACAGAAAGCATTAGTAGAAAACTTACATGGCATGGAAAGTGTTGATTCAGAAGATTATTTCAAAATAGATGATAAAAATAAATCAAGGGAATATGGGTTAAATATAGTAGGTGAAATCAATTCTAAATCAGCATTTGTGTGCTTCAAATTAAAAGTAACCAACACATGACATAGACTCCCGAACACAGAGTGGAGATAGAAACTAGAATTATTTAAGGAATTATTTCTTTCTCTAATTGGTAATTCTGGAAAGAAGAACTAAAATAAACCAAGACACTTTCCTCGTCCATACATAACTTGTGATTGAAAAGCTAACATCAGACTAGTCCTCTATGAGTCAACTGCAAGAGTTTAATTTGAAAATTGTACAGGAATTTTCATGTTTATAAAGTTCGGGATGTTGTATAGAACTTTAATTAAGCCACATTTGGAATATTGCATACAGTTCTGGTCACCACATTACAAGAAAGATGTGGAGGATTTGGAGAGGGTACAGAAACAGTTCACCAGGATGTTGCCTGGAGGGTATTAGTTATGAAGGAAGATTGGACAAACTTCATTTGCTTCCACTTGAACATCAAAGGATGAAGGGCAACCTGATAGAAGCTTACAAAATTATGAGAGGCATGGGTAGAGTGGATAGTTGGCATCTTTCTCCCAGGGTAGAAATGCCAATTACAAGAGGACATAGGTTTAAAGTAAAAGGGAGTAAGTTTCAAAGAGATGTGACAGGCAAGTTTTTTTTTTACACACAGGGTGGTATATGCCTGGAATGCACCACCAGAGGAGGTGGTGGAAGAAGATACATTAGCAACATTTAAGAGGTATTTTGACAGATACATGAATAGACAGGCAATAGAGATATAAAGACCATGTAGAGGCAAGAGTTTTTAGATTAGAAAGGCTTCACGCGTCGGCACAGTCATGGTGGGCCGAAGGGTCTACTCCTGTGCTGTACTATTCTTTGTTCTTTGTTAATATGAAAGAATGGCATATTTCACTTTTTCTCTCAAGCAAACTCTCTCGTTGTTGTTTTCCTTTCAGATCCTGCCTGAATCCCCACCTTCAACACAATACACCCTACAGCTTTAATGCAAATTTCTCTAGCTTTCATCTCAGTCACTCTTTGGCATTTCTGACTAAAGTCGATATAATGCCAAAGCACAAGCAGTTACGTGCTGTGTGTCCATTTCCTGGCAGTGTTAAATGATGTTTGTGCATTTACTGGAATTTAAAACTGACGAGCCTCGATTTTTATACAATAAGACATTTATCATGCCGTGTTAAATCCTCCCCACTGGGAAGATGACTTTACATTTCAGTTTTCATGGTTATATAACTTAATTCTTTGAATGCAACAGTACTGCATTTCAGTTCATCTGAGGTCAAGGGTGAAAGTTGATAAATAATAAGTTAAAAAAATTAATAACTATTATTAGTATTAATACAAACAAAACTTGGGCTTTTAAGTCATGAAAGGAGTTATGCAAGATTGATGCAAAAATCCTCATTGTCTGCAGGGACCAGGGGTAGGGATTGCCCATGGACACTGCTACGATGTACTGTGAAGGACTGTGCAATCAGATCTGATGTCTATGACAAAAAAAATGGGGTCTTCTTGCGGATAACAAAAAGTAAGTAGATCTATGAAAACTTTCAGTTATGATAAGGGATAGCTCATTGGTCTATCACATTAGGGTACATTGCATTACCCTTACACAAACCTCAGGGCAAGCTCCTGATTCCATCTGGGTTACTGGCCATAGGTACCAGGTGAAAGTGAAGCATTTTGTTCCACACAGCAAGAAATAAGTCAGACAAGCTGCTTTGATATGCTGCAATGACTCAAATGTAGCACATAGACGGTCTCTTGATCAGTGAATACTTGGTGAGGATCAGTGGGCAAGGAATAACTAGCAGTGAGGAAATTTTTAGTAGTTAAAAGGCATGTTTCCTGGGATATATGAATGCATTCAATCATATGAATCCTATGTTAATAAAATGGAGATCAGTACCAAGGAGTACTTAACTGGGATAAAAAACAGGATATTTACTTTCTGGAACATTTGAAGTATGATAATGGTTAACATTTATATATCCATGATACATAAACAGTGTTCAAAAATCCATTTTATTCTGGAAATGCAAACATATAGGCCAGTTTCATGTTGTCGTTGTAACTTGCCCAGTTCCAATGCTGATATTTGAATAATATTTTTACAGCAAAACTAATTGAAGACATTACGTAGAATTACACGTCCATACAACAGTAACAAAAAAAATCTATGAATCCATCAATATAGCCAAGTGAAAAGTATTTACCAGCTGCTTGTCTTGAATATTCTTGAACTCCTCACATGCCAACCAGAACAAAACATTTTCCTCACTAAATTCACGCCTTAGAAAATCCTGTGAAGAGAGGAAATCTATTACCTATACTGCTCAGAGGTATTGAAAACTAAACAGAATTAGGATTAAAAATTAGCCCATTAAACCCCACAAGAATGGAGAATTGGATGTTAATGTCAATGTGTCCCAGTTTTTAATTGCCTGACCATTATAATGGCTAACAAGAGCAATCCCTTGGCCTGTTTTCCAATCCATATACTTGTTAAGACTCCTTTAGTAGCTTCAGAAAATTTACCTGAAACATGACAGAAATAAATATACTTTGGACTCCACAAACAATCACAAAATCTCCTGACAGAGTAAATTTCTTTTGATTCAAAATCACTTAATTTGAATGATCAGGTTATCTGGAATTTCTTTCAGTGTTAAATTTCTATTTCAATTAAATTGCTATGTGGTGACCTAAGCATATTGAAAAGCCTGCATATTCTTCATGTGAGTTTTCTTTAAAAAAGTGGAGTAGGGGTATTCTGAAAGAGGGTTAATTGGTTCCCTGATTATGGCATCTTTAGGTTCCAAGAAATACCCATGTGATGTGCAGTTGCCATGGAAATAAACAGCAAAGAAGCAAAGGGTAAGTAGAAAGTTAATTGCAATGATGTTGGCTCAGCCTGCATTTTCTGCTTGGCAGTTCAGATCACATTGCCAATTTGTGTAAAGAGTGAACAAGCAAGATTCACTCTCAATGGAACAGTTTTCTCTTTGTCAGTCTTCGAACAGATTCTAGTGTTGAAGTGAGTCTCTGAGAATAAAGCATATTATCTATGTTAAACAATTAGAAAGAGCTGAAGACTGGACAAGACCAACTGCTGCTGTTTCAGTATTGCCAGACCCCACTAACTATCTGTGGAAATCAGAGAAAAAAAGTCTCTGGAGATTGTGTACCATCAGGATTGTCATGATCCAAATGAGAGGTGACTCGTATTCATGCACCTTGTCAGTGGTAACTACGTTCAGGGATTTTGGATGGAACATGGCTGCTGCTGAATACATATCAGGGGCTGAAATGTTTGAGTGAGAAATGACAGATCCTAGACCAAACTGGAAAGACTGAGTGATTGCAGATAGTTCCACATTTGTGTGGAAAGTATTGCAAGTGTCTGAAGCTACGACATTTTTAATTCGCTCATGGGACATGGATGCGGCTAGCTGGCCAGCATTTACTTCCTGACCCTAGTTGCCCTGAGAAATTGGTGCTGAGCTGCTTTCCTGAATCACTGCAGTCCATGTGCTATAGGTAGACCCACAATGCTATGAAGGAGGAAATTTCAGAGACAGAACCATTAAAAGAAACAGTGATGATGGTTGAACAGCTTGGAGGGGAACTTGAAGTTGGTGGTGTCCCCATGTACCTGTTGCCCTTTTTCTTCTAGATGGAAGTGGTCTTGGGATTGGAAGGTGCTGAAGGATCCTTAGTGAATTTCAGCAATGCATCTAGTACACACTGCTGCTACTGATCATTTGTGATGGAGGGAGTGGATGCTTTGGGATGTGGTGCTTTGCCCTGGTGATGTCGAGCTTCTTGAACGCTGTTGGAGCTGCATCCATCCAGGCAGGTGGGGTGTATTCCATCACACTCCTGACTTGTGCCTTGTAGATGGTGGACAGATTTTGGAGAATCAGGAAGTGAGTTTCTGCAACATTCCCAGCCTCTGACCTGCGCTTCTAACCCCTGTATTTATAAGACAAATCCAGTTGAGTTTCTGTCAATGGTAATACCAGGGATATTGACAGAGGAGAATCCAGTTATGGTAATACCACTGAACGTCAAGGGGCAGTGGTTAGATTGTCTCTTCTCAACGTGGTCATTGCCTGGCATTTATGTAGCGCAAATATTACTTGCCACTTGTCAGCCCAAATCTGGATACTGTCCAGAAGCAGGCCGTATTCAAATGCAATAAAATCTGGATACTGTCCAGATTTTATTGCATTTGAATACGGCCTGCTTCTGGATTTTGCAATCATCAGCAAATATCCATACTTCTGACCTTATGATGGAAGGAAGGTCATTGATGAAGCAGCTGAAGATATTTGGGCCTAGGACACTATGCTGGGGTACTTCTGCAGAGATGTTCTGGAGCTGAGATGACTGACCTCCAACAACACCACCATCTTCCTACATGCCAGGTACGATTCCAACCAGCAGAGTTTTAACCCTGATACCGATTGATTTCAATTTTACTGCTTGCTGCCACACTCAGTCAAATCTGGCCTTTACGCCAAGGCTTGTCACTCTTACTGCACTTCTAGAATTCCACACTTCTATCCATGTTTGAGCCAAGGCTGTAATGAAACCAGGAGCTGAGTGGCCCTGGCAGAACCCAAACTTGGTGTCAGTGAACGGGTTATTGCTGAGCAGCTGCTGCTCAACAGTTCTGTTGATGACATCTTCCATCACTTTACTGATGATCATGAGTAAGTTAATGACGAGTTGGTAATGGGACTGTAATTAGATGGGATGGATTTGTCCTGCTTTTTGTATACAGTACATACCTGTGGAATTTTCCACATTGTCAGGTAGATGTTAGTGTTGTAACTGTACTGGAACAGCTTGGCTAGGGTAGTGGCAAGTCTGGAGCATAAGTTTTCAGTACTATTACCAGAATGTTGCCAGGACCCAAAGCCTTAGCGGTATCCGGTGTCTCCAATCGTTTCTTGGCATCAGTTGAAAATTGTAAATTGAAATGGCATGAAACATGTTTTATTGACTAGTTAATGCGAATCTTATACACCTTAAAGTGAAGTTTATCTTGCTATGTGAAATGTCCTTCACCTCTTAATTAATGCTTTAATTATGCTCATTTTTGTTAATTTGTTACAGTAAAAATCTGCTATAGTAAATTCATAAGTGAAATCTTGTCCAGTGGTTTTCCTTTGCATTGGCATAGTGGAGATTTTTTTCTTTTAATTATCATTCTCTGTAAGAAATGTGACAGGTATTTATTCAAAATATTGAATAAAATCATTTAAATATAACTTTTTTTATTTCATGTGAGTTATTTCAAATATGGAATATGATTTGAAAAACTACCTACAGATACCATTTTCTACTTTTATTTGACCATATTTTCTGGATAAATATTTGACTGGATTTTATCACTATCACTCTATCATTAGTAAATAAGCGGAGTCATTATGAGAAAAGGTGGGGTCAGAGGTAATGACATTGGACTAGTAATCCAGAGACATATTCAAATGCTCTGGGAATATGCATTCATGGCAGCTGAAATTTTAATATCGCGATTAAATCTCGAATATAAAACTAGCCTAAGCAATGGTAGGCATAAAACAATAATCTATTAACCAAGATAGTAGGAACTGCCGATGCTGGAGAATCTGAGATAAAACGTTCTTCAGAAGGGTCTCAACCCGAAACGTCAGCCTTCCGCTCCTTGGCCTGCTGTGTTCATCTAGCTCCACAACATTTAATCTATTAACCAACCTCAGTTGGTTCACTAATGATCTTTAGGAAAGGACATGTTCAGCACAGAGTGGTGAATGTAATTGCGATACTGGTTGCAAAATTCACGTAGATCCAAAATGTCCAAAGAACTCAGCACGCAGTCATCTTGACCAAATAATTATCTGCTAGATTCATTTTCTGAATCGGAGCTAGTCAAATTGACAATTAGGACAGCGGTTGGGAGGGAAAACCCATAACACACTACAGCAGGGTAGATGAGACATCACGTTAGTACGGGTGGGAATGTAATGAGTGAGGCTGCAATCAGAAGGTGGCAAGTTTACTTGATGAACCAAACTAAGTTGTCCTGCTCCTCTTGGCTCTCAAGGAGAGCTAAAACAAGATTCAATGTTAGAGTTTACACCTCTCATCTCACTATCATCCCTATGTTTCCTGTCCTTTAGGAAATCCATACAATACCAGCAAATTTTAACTCAACTACTGAATTGCATTGTGGGAAACCAATTTAATTATGATGATTAACTATGCCGAAATGTTAAGATATCCACTGACATAAAAATGACATCAAGTACATGCCGGAGCCACATTTCTTGTATTTTGCAATTTAACTCCTAATCCTCTCCCAGTCTTCATGAAACCCAACAGTCTAGTTGCAGGAAAACTGGAATGGTTTTACCCTACTGCAGATGTAGAGGCTACAACGCAGAGTTTGACTGGTAAGAGGTAGATAAGGTCAGGTAAATATTTACAACTTTCATCGTTTATATTTTGTAAGGTCTTTTCGTGGTTTATTGTTTCAAATGGCTGTATTCTGTAATAAAAAGGAACAAGAAGGAAGGGTCCAGAGGGGAAGGTCACACAGGAGAGCTCAAAGCTGTGGTGTACTGCTCCTGCTCTATGTGGGAAGCCAGACATATTTCTACTGCTTGGGACCATTATGGGTGCAGGAAGTGCATCAAGCCACAGCTCCTGGAAGCCCAAATTTCAGAGCCAGAGTGGTGGCTGGGGTCATTGTGGAGTATTTGCAAAGCTAAGAGAATCATGGATAGCACATATAGAAAGGTAGTCACATTTCAGGCTAAGATTCCACAAGCAAAATAGGAATGGGTGACCATCAGGCAGAGTAAGAGGTTTAGGCAGACACTGAAGGAATGCCTGAAGAACTGAGGATGCTGTAGATCAGGAACAAAAACAGAAGTTGCTGGAAAAGCTCAGCAGGTCTGGCCGCATTTGTGAAGAAAAATCAGAGTTAACATTTCAGGTCCAGTGTCGAGTCTTGGGTTCTGACAAAGGGTCACTGGACCCAAAATGTTAACTCTGATTTTTCTTCACTGATGCTGCCAAATCTGCTGAGCTTTTCCAGCAACTACTGTTTTTTTTCCTGAAGGAATCCCCTGTAGTTATTCCCCTGAAGAATAGATATATTGTTTTGGATACAGTTGAGTGGAATGGCCTCTCAGGGGAAAACAACAACAACAAAATTTGTGGCACCATGGTTAGCTCTGCTACACAGGGGAGGAGCAAAAAGTGTGGAAATGCAATAGTAGTAGGGGATTCAACTGTAAGGGGAATAGACAGCTGTTTCTGTGGCCGCAAACGAGTATTCAGGATAGGATGTTGCCTCCTTGGTGATAGGGTCCATCTCAGAACAGCCACAGGACATCCTGGAGGGAAGGGTGAACAACCAGTGGTTGTGGTATACACTGGTACAAATGACATAGGCAAAGAAAATAGGGAGTTAGGAAGCAAGTGTAAAGTACGACCTCAACGGTAGTGGTCACAGGATTACTACCAGTGTAACGCACTAGACAGTGTAGAAATAGAAGGATATATTGGCCAAAGCGATGGTGTGAGATGGAGGATTTCAGATTCCTGGGGCATTGGGAACTGCCTCTGGGGAGATGGGACTAGTGCAAACTGGACAAGTTATGCTTGTGCAGGACTGGGACTGATGTCCTGGGGGAGTATTTGCTCAAGTGGTTGTGGAGGGTTTAAACTAAATTGGCAGGGAGATGGGAATGTACGAAAGGTAGCAGACAAAGGGGAATTGAGGACAAGTACAAAAGACAGAAATTGGAATAAGAGAAGTAATATGCAAAGAAATCAAAGGACAGAATCAATCAAGGCCACAGTAAAAACTAGTGGGACCGGGATAAAGAACGTTAAAGAGACAAACTTCAAGGCTTTGTGTTTCTGAATGCATGGAGCATTTGAAATAAGACAGATGAATTAACTAAGCAAATAGATATGAACGGGTACCCCATAGTTTAGGTTACGGATTCACGGCTGCAGGGTGACCAGGGGTGGAAACTGAACATCCAGGGATATTCAGTATTTAGGATGAACTAACAAAAAAAAAAAGCTGGTGGAGTTGCATTACTAGTTAAAGAGAATATAACTACAATATTGAGGAAAGGTTTTAGCTCAGACAATGTAGAATCTGCGTGGGTAGAACTGAGAAATGCCAAGGGGCAAAAAACATTAGCGACGGTGGTACACAGACCACCAAACTGTACTGGTGACATTGGGATTGGCATTAAGCAAGAAATCAGAGATGCATGTGGTAAAGAAACATCTGTAATTGTGGATGTGTAGTGATTGGAACCAGTTATCTTGGAGGTGAGGTAAGCATTTCTGGCATCATGCCTTTATTTGGGAAGCTTGACTCATTTGATCCTGCTGTCGAAGACTGGGCCCAGTAAGTAGAAAGAATGTGATACTTTTTTCATGCAAATGACATTGGGGCAGATGAAAAGCAACAAGTAATCCTTTTGACTGTTTGTGGACCTGCAGCATTCTCAGTTATAAGGGTCTTAACTTTCCCAGAGGCACCAGACACTAAAACCTTTCAAGAGTTAACGGAGCTGTTTAAGGAATATTACAACCCCAAACCACCACCTAATGCTGAGATGCTAAAGGTTTTATTCAGCTGTTACAGAACCTGGGGAATCCATTTAGGATTTTTAACAAGGTTGAGATGACTGGCAGAGACATGTGATTTTGGGTTAACACTAAATAAGATGCTGAGAGACTTTGTTTGTTTGTCATGTGGGATTAATGACATAACCATGCAGAAGCGCCTACTAGCTGATGCCCAACTGGACTTAAAACAGGCAGTACAACTCGCCTTGTCATTAGAAAATGCAGCAAGTGCAGCTTGGCAGCTACAGAGCATCCCAATGGAAGTGGGCTCCCTCAGCTCTCCGACTGAGCTTGGAGAACACCACTTGAGTGTAGGCAATTGCAGAGTCTCACACGACGCATATCCTGACCAGAGGAACCCTAGGCAAGACCACAGCAGAACCCCACAACAAAGCCGAGCTTCAATCAGTAGCTGAAAAGTTCTTCAGGATCTGGGCATGCAAGCCATTATAGTTGTTGCTCGTATGCAGAATCAAGGGAGCAAATGAGTCCTATCAGGCCTGACCTGGGTAAGAAAACTTGAAGGCTGGTACCCAGGAGAATGCACACCCTGGCAAGTCCCCTTACATGTTGGCTGGAACAACTAAATTGCTCAGAGAGATCTAAATCGGAACCAATTAAAATTAATGTTTGGTTAAATGGTCACCCAGTTCCTATGGAGGTCGACTATCGGCGCAGCTGTATCTGTGGTTGCAGAATCTGTCTTTCCCAAGATTTGCTCGGGACTCCAACCCTTAAGTTTGCACAATGCCTCAGCCAGACTGAAAAGTCTGGGGAACCACTGCAGATTAAGGGTATGATTTTAGTTCCAGTCAGTTGGTGTAGTTACCACTGATGGTAGTAAAAGGCTCAGGCCCAGGTCTATTGTGTCGGAATTGGTTGAGAAAGATTCACCACGACTGACTCAACATTTTTTGATTAGAAAATGGCAGCCTCAGTAAAATCCTAGTGAAATACCCAGGAGTATTTCTGGAAGGATTGGGAACATCAAAAGGGCTAAAGCCACTTTACATGTTGACTAGGAATCAATTCCGAGATTTTGCAAGGCCCACCTGGTACCATTTGCCTTGAGAACAAAACTAGAGGCAGAAATCAGGGGACTGGAGACCAAAGATATAATCAAACCACTGCAGTTTGTAAAATGGACAGCAGTGGTCAGACCAATTGTGAAGCCTGACGGCTCAGTTCGCCTTTGTGGGGATTTTAAGTAAATGGTAAATCATTCTCGCAACTGGATAAATACCTGATCCCTCGTATTGAGGACTTGTACGCAAAGTTGGCAGGAGGTCTATCCTTTACGAAGCTGGACATGAGCCACGCCTACCTGCAACTGCAACTGGATGAGGAGTCCCAGAAGTATGCTACAATTAGTACCCAAAAGGGTTTATATCAATATATAAGACTGCCATTTGGGGTATCATCAGCCTGTGCCATTTTCTAGCAGACCATGGAGAACATTTTACAAAGACTACCCCACTGTGCCATTGATCTGGATGACTTACTAATAACAGGAAAGCCCATTAAAGAGCACTTGGACATTGTACTTAAACACTTCTCCCAGGTGGGCATATGCCTTAGAAAGGAAAAATGTGTGGTCCAGGCACCCCAAGTGACCTACTTGGGTTACAGAGTCAAAAAAAACTGGGTTACACCCATTGGAAGAGAAAGTGAGGGCAATCAAAGGAGCCCTGGCTCCCACATCTGTACCAGAGCTTGCGTCTCTCCTTGGGTTAATGAATTATTACAGAAAATTCATACGTAACCTGACCTCCATCTTGGCACACTTACACCTGCTATTGAAAAAGGGTCTGCCTTGGTAACGGTCACATAGCCAAGAAGTGAAAAAGTATCTATCATCACTATAATCCAAAACGAGAGGTAGTACTGACATGCGATGCCTCCCCATACGGTATCAGGATAGCGTTGGCTCACTGGTGCTCCAATGGAGAGAAACGTCTGATAGCTTCCTGGACTTTGCCTGATGCTGGACACAAATATACCCAGATAGAAAAGGAATGTTTGGCGGTCATCTTTGGCGTAAGGAAGTTTCACTAGTACCTTTACAGACATGCGTTTGTCATAGTAACTGATCACAACACCTGCTAGGGCTACTGAAGGAAGATAAGGCGGTGCTACCCATAGCTTCCAGTAGAATTCAAACTTATTCTCAGCACGTATAAGTACAAGTTCGAATACTATCCAGGAAGCCAAGTGGCTAATGTGGATGCCTTGAGCCACCTCCCACTGGCAGATATTCCACCGGAAGAGTCTGTTTTGAGTTTAAACTTCCTGGACACGCTTCCAGTCACCACTGACAACATCCAACTGTGGACACAAAAGGACCTGGTGCTAGTGGAACTAAGAGCTGGTGGTAATGCCAGAAACAGAAGGGCATCACAACTCTGACTGAAACCTTTCTGGACCTGGTGAGACCAGATCACTATAGAGAGGGACATATTACTATGGGGAGCAAGGGTGATTCTCCCAAGTAAAAGTTTGCTGGCAGAACTCGACCAGGGTCATCCAGGAGTTTCCAAGATGAAGATGCTGGCAAGAAACTGTCTAATGGCCAGGAGTGGATGATGACATAGCTGCATTGGTAAGGCACTGCCCAGAGTGCTAATAAAGACAAAAATCGGCAGCGCCCCCACATTTGTGGGAATCCCCTGTTAAACCCTGAACTCCATTGCATGTTGACAATACTGGTCTTTTCATGGGCTCAATGTTCCTGGTCATTTTGGATGTCCATTCAAAGTGGTTGGATGTGCACAGAGTTCACTCAGCAAATTCCGGGATGACTATTTGAGAAGCTGCAAGCATCATTAGTGATACATGGACTCCTGTGAGTATTGGTCATGCACAACGGGACATCAATTACCAGCCGGGAATTTGAATATTTCCTAAAGTCAAATGTCATTTGGCACATAAGGACAGCTCCACTTCATCCATCGCCCAATGGTCTAGTAGAAAAAGCAGTCCAAATATTGAAGGCAGGCTTAAAGAAGCAGCCTAAAGCATTAATTGATACCAAACTGTCCCAGTACCTGTTTGACTGTAGGACCACCCCACATGCAAGAACAGCAAAGTTGCTGATGGGGAGAAGACTCCAGATCCAGTTAAACCTGATTTTCCCAGACCTGGGGCAGGGGGTGTGTTGAAACAGCAACCAGAACATCAATGCCAGCCACCTGTCACCTCTAAGCAATGGACAATTTAATTCCAGGGACAAAGTTTTTGGTGCCAGAATCATGGGAATGGCCCTGTATGGGTACTAGGCAAGGTTGACGTGAGGTCAGGTCCCGTGACCTACAAAGTTCAGGTAGGCAATACAGTCCAGAAGAAACACGTGGATCACCTGTAAGCTGTTACCTTACCAGCAGGGCAGAAGCAAAACATACCTGACCCCTAAAACAGTTAGAAGGCCCATCAGAAATCATAGGTTATACCCCCTCAGTCTACTGTTGAGCAAACCTCACAGTCCAAGATGGATGCTGCCTCGATACCGTCAGAAGAGGAGGAAACTCTCCCGACACGGTCTGGACACAAGATGGGCTATGTTCTGACACACCCCGCCCATGTCTGATTCCAAATCAGAGTAACCAGGCTTGGAGTGAAAATGTCACCAGAAAGCTGCAAACCAAAGACCAGGCTTGCATCACCGGATGTAGGGGAGGAGAGGTGTGGTGATTGGGCCCAGGTTAACAACCCTCATCAATGACCTCATAGTCAGCCAGGGCTTTCCTGATTGACTAATATAACTAGGAGATGAGAATCTCCACAGTTCAGGCGAGTGACTTCAAGCTGGCTGGCCACAGCTATTGTGCATGGGTAAATAAAGGGTGACTTGGTGACGGGATACCAGCCTCTGTGCAGTTATTTCAGGGTGACTTTAATCTGCACATGGATTGGGCGAACCAAATTAGTCACAATACCACACAGTAGGAATTCTTACAGAGTATGAGGTGGTTTTCTGCACCAATATGTTGAGGAACCAACTAGAGAACAGGCCATCTTGGGCTAAGTGTTGCACAATGAAAACGGAATAATTGATAATGTAATTGTGAGAGTCCCCTTTTGGGATGAGCTACCACCGAATGATAGAAATCTTCATAAAGTTGGACAATGAGGTAATTGATTCTGAGACTAAGGTTCTGAATCTTAAGGGAAGCTACAAGGCATGAGACGGCTATGATGGATTGGGAATTGTTACTGAAAGGAATGACAGTGGATAGGCAATGGCAAACTTTCAAAAAGCAAACAGGGGAGGTGATAGCCTAATGGTATTATTACAGGACTGTCAATCCAAAGACCCAGATAACAATCTGGGGTCCTGGGTTCAAATCCTGCCACAGCTAATGGTGGAATCTGAATTCAATAAATATCTGGAATTAAGAATCTAGTGATGACATTGAATTGATTGAAAAACCCATCTGGCTCACTAATGCCCTTTAAAGGGAAACAGGTATCCTTACCTGGTTTGGTGGCCAAACAATGGCTTACAAAGGAAGTTATAGATAGTATTAAATGCAAAAAAAAAAGGCATACAAATTTGGAAGGGGGGAAAAAAAAAAAGACCAGAGGATTGGGAACAGTTTAGAAGCCAGAAAGGACAACCAAGTGAACAATTAAGAAGGGTGAAAACAGTATTAGAGTAAGCTCATGAGGAACATAAGAACTCACCAAGTTTCTGTTTTTTTACGTAAAGATTAAAAAGACTGGTGAAAACTAATTGGGTCCATTACAGTCAGAAACGGGGTAATTTATAATGGAAAAAATGAAGTGGCTGATCAACTAAATTCATACTTTCCTTCTGTCTGTACAAATGGGTACACGACCAACACCAGAAATGACTGTGAACACAGGGAGTAAGAGGGAGAAACTGAAGCAAATCTGTATTCGTAGATAAAATAGTTTTGGAGAAATTCATGGGATTGAATGTTGATGAATTCCCATGGCCTGATAATTACACCCTACAGTACTTAAAGTGGCCCTAGGAATAGGGGATGTATTGGTGGGTGGTCATTTTTCTAAGATTCTTTAAACTCTGGAAGGTTCCTACAGACTGGAGGGTAGCTAATATAACCGTACTATGTAAAAAGGGAGGTAGAGTGAAAATCTGGAATTATAGATCAGTGAGCTTGACTCCAGCGGTGGGGAAGAAGCTAGAGTTCACTTAGCAAGGATTCCCTGCAGATCACTTAGCAAATTGTGATAGAATCAGACACAGTCAGCATGGTTTTACAAGAAGAGAAATCATGCTTGACAAATCTCCTGGAATTTCTCCAGGATGTAATTGATAGAGTTGACTGGGAGAGCTAGTGGATGTGGTTTATTGGATAGAATATTTGTCAGCAGACAAGATATAAACAGCAGGAATAAATGGGTCTTTTTCTGAATGGCAGGCAGTGACTAGTGAGATATCCCAGGACCCCAGCTATTTACAATATATCTAAATGATTTAGATGAGGGAATTGAATGTAATATTTCAATATTTGCAGATGAGATAAAGCTTGATAGAAGGGTGAGCTGTGAAGAGAATGCAGAGACGTTGCGTTGTGATTTGAACAGACCGACTGAGTGGACCAAATGCATGGCAGATGTAGTGAAATGTGGCTAAATGTGAGTTTATCCACTTTGGTAGCAAAACTAGGAAGTCAAATTATTATTTAGCTGCAAATTGACAGAGGTGACTGCTCAACGAGACCTGGGTATCCTTGAGCAGAAATTGCTGAAAGTAAGCATACAGCTGCAGCAGGCAATAAATGAAGGCCAGCATACAGTTTGCCTTATTGCGAGAGGATGAGAGTAGTAGAATAGGGATGTCTTGCTGCAATTATACAAGGCATTGATGAGGGTACACCTGGAGTATTGTGTGTAGTTTTGGCCTCCTTATTCAATGAAGGATGTTCTTGGTAGAGAGGGAGTGCAGCCAAGGTTTACCAAATTAATTTGTGGAATGGCGGGACTGACGTATAAGCAGAGATTCAGTTGGTTAGGATTACATTCACTAGAATTTTAGAATGAGGGCAGAATCTCAGAAATCCATTAAAATTCTAAAAGGGCCAGACAGGTTAGATGCAGAAAGGATGTTCCCAACAATGGAAAAAATGAAGTAACTGATAGAACCAGGCATCATAGTTTAAGGATTAGGGGTAAACCTATTTAGGACTGAGATGAGGAGAAATTTCTTCAACCAGAGAATGGTCAGCCTGTGGAATTCACTACAACAAGAGTGGGTGAGGCCAAAACATTAAATATTTTCAAGAAGGAAGTTGGCTTAGCCACAAGAGCTAAATCTATCAAGGGATATGGGGGAGGGTGGGATTAGGGTATTGGGCCCGATGAGCAGCCAAGATCATATTAAATGGCAGAGCAGGCTTGAGGGGTCGAATGGCCTACTTCTGCTCCCAACTTCTACGTTTGTGGACAAATACAGGTTTCAAAACATGCCCTTTATTGATCTTTTGTGATCTTTATCCCAAAGGCATGCATAATCACTAGTTAACTGTATATATACAGACAGCAAATCACAATCACATCCTAGAGAGTTTTATCATTTTGTTTGACCATTATATATGATTTTAAAGACAATATAAGAGATGAAACTGACCAGATCTAATCACATCTGTAGACAGCGACTAAATGTATCTGGTACATAAATATCTGAAGACAACTGCACACCCAACCAATATCCACATAAAATTATATAAGAGGGCCAAGATTTCTGGGCCTGAAGTAGAACCAAAAGTAAAGGCAAAGTTAGTATTTTCATTTCACTTTGGGTTTTGTTTTTATAGTTGCTCCTATTTAAATATTTGCCAAGTACAGAAAGGTCCCTCCACTTTCTTTATTGTGAGGCATACAGCTAAAAATGTATTTTTGTGGACTGGCTGCCTCCTTAACAGGATATAAAAAGAAATGACAGTAGGGAGTGGTTCACAATAATAACCATGCCAGTTAACTCTCACGAGCTCTAGGGGGGTATGAAAATTGTTTTGTTCATACTTGCATAGCCATGTAGGTGGCTTCTCATTCCAACTGGAAGGAAAACCCCAAGACAAAGGAAGGCCCAAAGAAACAACGTTAAGACCTAATAACTGAGATTCTAAAGAATCATCCATCCATACAAGTTCCCGATTACCACGTTCAACAAGAATTCATAATGCACTGAAATTGATACTTTAGAACTTAAGAAACAAATGTTTTCTACCATCCGTTTTCAAAATTACACTTTGCGGAAATCCAACACTACTATAAGAAAAAGCCACAAAAACTCTGTTTATAGCACAGTCTTAAAGGAAAAATCTCACATTAACAAATTCTAAAGATAACAATGGGAAAATACAACAACAATCCTGAAAACAGACTAAATCATAACAGGACAAAGCAAATTTGGGGCTAAACTTTTAAACACCATGGAGGGCAGATGCCTAAATTCATATCGCCTGCCAAAGCAGTTTGTCAATCCAGGGAAATTAAGGCCTATTGTTGGAGTCTAACTTGCTATAATCTCTGTAGAGACCTATTACTTTTAATAAAGATATTTGATCAAACAAAAATTTCAAGTTTTAATACATGAAATAAACTAAAAGCACATTGACTAAACACTATTTTCTGAGCAACCTTCACCCTAAACTACAAACAAACTTCCCACTAACTTTTTAGCATGATTGAAGGTCTCCTGCTATGGTTTTACTTTACACTGCCTCTTAAGAAGACACTCAGTTCTCTCAGAACCAACAAAAGCTATTCTCCTCTCCCTTTTAGCCTGTTTCCTTTTCCTTTCCCAGCCAGGTTTCTTTTTAATCCAGAACTGAGTTTCAATGAAGGATTACATGGAGAATCCTTCCCTCAAGCCAAACCAAGGTTAACTTACCAACTTCCCTAAAATCCTCTCAAATTTAGTATCTTTATTCCGAGCATAAGCTACCATCTGTGCCCTGCATGGTGAACAATAAGTTCATCATTTTCACTGCTTCAGGTGCAAGGCTGCGATCTCTAATTTCTGCTCTTTGTCTTTCAGATGGCTGCAGACTTACTGTGTATCTAAGTTTGAGGAGGCAATGGCCTAGTGGTATTATCGCTAGCCTATTAATCCAGAAACACAGGTAATGTTCTGAGAGCCTGGGTTCAATTCTCACTATGGCAGATGATGGAATTTGAATTCTATAAAAATCTGGAATTAAGACTCCAGTGATGATCATGAACCCATTGCTGCTGTTGGAAAAACCCATCTGGTTCACTCATGCTCTTTGGAAATTAAACTGTTATCCTTACCTGCTCCAGCCTAAGTGTGACTCCAGACCCATGGCAATGTGGTTGACTCTTAACCATCCTCTGGACAATTAGGGATGGATAGTAAGTGCTGACCTAGTCAGCAATGCCCACAACCAGTAAATGAATCTAAAAAAGTCAAAGGATATCTTAAAAGCGCAGAAATCTGAAACTACAGTGGGTTTCTATGGACCTTCCCTTCCAAAATCCCATTTCCACAGCAAACTGACTCAAATAGACCATGCACTCAGGTAGAAATGCTAATCAGCTATCCTCTGGAACTCTGTCTTGGAATTCCTAAATTGTCCCTGTGAGACTTGGAGACCAACAAGTCAACCTGCCGTAAGCACAATGCTTTACCATTGTCCACAGGTGCGAATATCTAGCTCCCGCTTTCCAGCAAGACAACCTGAACCCCACCCACTCCTTAACCTTTAACAAGAAAGGTTTTTTTTTATCAAAGCAGAATTCAGAGCAAGTCCTATAACTCCTTCCGAACCAACTTAAATTAGAAAGGCACCACAAAAGCATAACTATTGCATAAACTTTGTATTTACAATAAACTGGATTTTTTAAAAAAAAAATCTGCTTAGAGGCATAAATGGGATAGGCTGCCAGCAGTAAACCTGGGAGCTGGTGCTCCAGGCCATTCCTGCCTGCTTGCCTTCAGCTGCAGTAGTGGGCCGCCCTTCCTCTTCCACACGATGGCCCAGCTGTTAAAGATATCTTGTAATGTCAAAGTTTAAAATGTTGAATGGAAAATCATAGCCCAAAGACTGTGTTACCCACACAGTGCAAGTTTGAGCCCACATTTCATCAACACATTGGGGTCACGACGCTCATACAGAATATCCTGCCCCTAGTCAATTCAGAGCTAAAGCATACATAGTATGTTACATTAGTCACAATAGTGGTAACAATAGACCATCAATTTTCAACTTACATCATCTGATTTTTAATATGAGACCCTTCATAGGTTTAAATGGTTTTAAAAAAGAAAAAGCATTGATTTAAGATTACTATAGTGATCACCTGACAGTGAGCCAGTTCATGAAACCATCAAAAAAGACCTAGTCTTAGTTACAATTAATAATTAACCCAAATGACTGAAAACAAGTTACTTTTTTTTTGTGATAACAAGCATGGGGCTGGATGAACACAGCAGGTCAAGCAGCATCATAGGAGCAGGAAAACTCGACGTTTCGGGCCTTTTTGTCTCCTGTTTGATTTACATCATTTTGAAAATTTCTTTTATAAACTTATAAATTAGAAGTAGAAGTAGGCCATTTGGTCTCTTGACCCTGTTCCAAAGGGCGAATCTACTTGCATTTCGAAGTCCATATTTCCATCTAACCCCCCAAAAATCTTTGATTCCCTTGTCTAACAAGAATCTATTTACCTCTGCTGTAAAAATATTCCACGATCTTGCCTCCATTATATTGAAATGAATGACTCCACTGCAGTTTGAAAGAAACAATGAAGCCCTACATGGGAATTCCCACAAATTAAAAGTATTTCAGGCAACAGAACAATGAATGACAGATTTGTAACAGCAGAACGGGGAGTTTTTTTCTCTCTCCCTCCCTCAGGTTTTGGACGTTAATGCCAGTGAAAAATGAATCAGAGCAACATCTATTCACCAAGAACTCAAATAAATCTATAAATTTCACTTATGCAGTGGGAATGAGTAATCAATTGACCAACTGTGGTCCTAGTTTAAAAAGAATGGAGCCAATTCTCTCCTCACCTGGCCACAACAAAATACATTGTTCCAATTCATCATACACTATACAACTATGCAAATCTTTTTAAAGGTAGACCAATAAAATATCCCTATTAAGAAATGGATTCATCTGCCTTTGAGAGAATATTTTTCCAATGTGGTCAATCTCTAAGTCTTCATCCTGCTGTCAGCTGATATCACTTCCTGAAGACTGTTCCTCATTTACATCAATAACTAGGGGGATGTAGTCATGAAGTGGTGAAGTGGTTAAGTTGCCAGTTGGCTATTAATGTTAATATTAACCTGCAGGAACAATTCGCTAGAACAAGAGTTTAAATTCCATCTCTGCAGTTTAAGATTTGAGTTCTTGGTAATATTTTAACTGAATTATCATTAAAAATGACCATGGAACTATCAGATTATGATTAAAAACCTAACTGGTTAATTCATGCCATTCAGGGAGATAATATGCCATCTTTACGTAGTCTGGCAGCAAGTGACTCATGTTCCACGAGAGCATGGTGTTTGCTCTTAATTGCCCACCGATTGTTGTATCAAAATGCTACACAGAACAAATAAGGACACGCAATAAATATTGGTCATGATATCTACATCCCACGAATAAATAAACAAAAATAAATACTGAGAAGTAGCCTTTGGTGGTATTTCTGCTGAGGTTTCTGCTGCGAAGGTATAATACATTTCTGTCGGGTTCTTAGATTTTTGGAATAATAGTGAGATTTCCAATAACTCCATTGTACATACCAGAAATAAGGCATCAAGCTAATTGGTATTGGTATTTAGTTCAGCTCAAACAATTTTCCTGAAAAAGTGATGAGAGATCACCAAAATGATTCATTTTTAACGAACACTAAATCATAAAAACTAGGAGCAGGAGCAATTAAGGAGCCTGCTCTGCTATGTAATATGATCATGGTTCTTCTCATCTTGGCCTCAACTCCACTTTCCAGCCCGATCTCCACAACCCTTCAACCCATTGCTAATTAGGTATCTGTCTATCTCCTCCTTAGATTTACTCAATGTCCCAGCATCCAGTACACACTTGGGTAGTGAATTTCTCAGATTCACAACCCTTTGAGGGAAGTACTTTCTCCTCATCTCTGCATTTTAAATTTGCTTCTTTTTATCCTAAAACCATGACCTCTCATTCTGGATTGCTCCTTCTACTTTGTCAAGCCCCTTTACATCTTAAATGGTAATGATATCAAGTTTTAATTCACAATTCTAATGCCAAAGAGTTCAGAAATTCCATTCTACCAAGGAATGAAAAAGGCTGAATGAGAATAAGGGAAAGAAAAAGAAAATAAAACAAGAGAATAAAGGAATAGGAGAGAACAGAAAACAAGAAAAATAATTTTTTTAAAAAATGATATTCTTTATGCAATAAATGTGAACTTCATTAACTGAAATAATTCTCCTGTTTTCACTATAGCCAGTAAAACAAACTTCAACAAATCCCCTTAACAAACTTAAAGCTGACAAACCCGGAAATGTTTTACTCCTTCCGGATCTTCAAGAAGATTTTCTAATGAAATAGCCCACTTGGAGGTTCCTGTTGAATTCTGTTGGCTATCAGTTGCACGCATATCATTATCATGAATTTCTGTAATAAAAAAGGCATAATATTTTACAATGAATATTTCTGTGACATAACGAGTTTTAGCAGAATTTATATTGGTCAGATTAACTGAGATTACAGACCAACCTCAGGAAAATATCTGCTTTCTTATTGAATAAAGTTTCCCTTGACAGTTCATAGATAATGGAAATTAAGCCCTCCTGAGAATTCATGAAAAAAATGTCACACATCTACAATTTGCTTTTCTGTGGCAGCAATCTACACGAAATTTTTTTAAATACATCTACATGCTCATCTTTGTACCAAGGCAAGCAACATTTTTCTTACTTACAGATCATACAGCCATAGAATAACAAAGTTAAGCCACAGTATTGGAAAGGACATTTAATAGCAGAATGGGCTAGATTCAGTCACATTAGCTACCAGGTTAAGCTAGCAGACATCCAAAGCTAACACCACTTTGCAACATTTAGACAGTTCTTAGTTACATCTCAGCAATATAACTGTATAAATACGTAAATCATCCAAGTTAGATCAAGTACAATCACTGTTGCTAAGTGGCAGGTGACTACAGACACAAAGATAGAGATTTGCATAAACAAAATGCAGGGGTAAGTAAACTGTCTTAATAACAAATTGTAAGACGTCATCCTGCTATTCAGGGATAGAAACTATTAAGGCTTTGCATGTTTTTCACCAACAGTACATTGACAACAGTTTCCATTGTTCTGAAATCACAAGGCATTTCTGTGAATATCCCAATATATCTCAAATTCATTTTGTTTAAAGAACAGTTTTTCAACTTGCACTCATCAAGTCTAGGATGCACGAAATCAGACTTCCATGACTTTTATGTCTCATTTTAGCAGCATTTACATTCTGTGGTACCAAGCAATTATCAAATTTATTTTGTTAAGCTTAAGTAAAAGAAAAAAAAAATACATATTTCTACAAGACCTTACTTAACTTTACAAACTTCTTTACATACAATTGATATGAAATTCAATTACTGTTGTTAGAAGAAATACAGTAGCTATTTTAGCAGTAGCTAAAATAATGAAGTGAATAATCAATCTATCTGTTCCTATTTGAATTGCTTAAGGAAAAAAATGATGATCAAAATACTGGAAAAATTGGTTTTCCTCACAATTTTTAGCTTCTTGTAGTGTAGGTTAGGGAGGAAACTGAGACAGATTCCAGCGTTTAAACTAATAAGTCTGGTTCCCTTATTCTAGTGTCAGAACTGAAAAATCTTGAAACATTTGGCGATTCTTCTGCCAGGGTAAGAGACACAGATTTAGAAGTGGTGAGTGGCGGAGCCAATGTACAGATAAAAGTCTCCAAAATCTGATCAATCACCAGCATAGAAACAGTGTTTAACATCCATCCAAAGTGGCAGAATGAGTCATTGCTTACCCAAAATCCAACACTTCTTCCAAGACAGAGCTGCTCAGATTTACTCTCAACGGACAACGTTTTGACCTCTCAAATCTCTGACTGAGAGCCAAAAGTTGAGATGAACTGGCATGAGTCAGAACATAAGGTGGTAGAAGGTGAAATTCTGCAGGGATTCTCCTACTTCAGCAGAGGATTTACAAAAACCCCAGAGTTTAACAGTACTGGTGTGGCACTGTACATTGCAATATACAGTTTCAAGCTCGAGGAAGAAAGGACCTTAAGCCATAGAAGATGTACAGCACAGAGTGACCTAGAAGATACCAGAGAAGCAATAGTGTGAAAAGAAACTTGTGATATTGGAATTATTTCCAGTAGAGCAGGTAAGGCTAAGAGGAGATATAATAAATATGTTTTCAAAAGTTATGAAATATTTTAATAGACAATATAAGGGAACACATCTTCCCTTGTAATTGAATCTGTGGCAAGGAGTCATTAAACTAAATTTGACATTGTGGAGACAGGTTATCATATATTTCTTAAGCTAGTGTGACGTTAGATCATCAGATGTATCTTAACTAATCCCTGTAATTAAAATATTGCATCTTTTGACAGAAACATAGTTAAATATGCGAATCATACAGAAAAAGTAGATGGAGATGGATATGGAAGATAGACAACCTTGGGAAATAAAAGGCAACATTTTGAAAAATGTTCATATTACAAAGGAGGAGTTGCTCGATGTCTTAAAATGCATAAAGGTGGATAAATCCCTGGGACCTGATCAGGTGTACCCTAGAACTCTGTGGGAAGCTAGGAAGTGATTACTCGGTCCCCTGCTGAGATATCTGTGTCATCAATAGCCACAGGTGAGGTGCCAGAAGACTGGAGGAAGGCTAACATGGTGCCACTGTTTAAGAAAGGTGGTAAGGTAAAGCCAGGGAACTTTGGACCAGTGAACCTGACCTCGGTGGTAGGCAAGTTGTTGGAGGGTATCATGAGGGACAGGATTTACATGTATTTGGAAAGGCAAGGACGGATTAGGGATAGCCAACATGACTTTGTGTGTGGGAAATCGTGTCTTACTAACTTGATTGAGATTTTTTTGAATAAGTAAGGAAGTGGATTGATGAGGGCAGAGCGGTGCACATGATCTATATGGACTTCAGGAAGGCATTCAACAAGGTTCCTCATGGCAGACTGGTTAGCAAGGTTGGATCACACAGTATACAGGAAAAATTGGTCATTTGGGTACAGAACTGGCTCGAAGGTAGAAGACAAAGGGCGTTTGTAGAGGCTTGTGACCAGCAATGTGTGACAAGGATTGGCGCTGGGTCCACTGATTTTCATCATTTATGTGAATGATTTGAATGTGAACATAGGAGGCATGGTTAGTAAGTTTGCACGTGACACCAACACTGGAGGTGTAGTGAACAGCAAAGAAGTTACCTCAGAGTACAATGGGATCTTGATCAGATGGGCCAATGAGCCGAGGACTGGCAGATGGAGTTTAATTTAGATAAATGTGAGGTGCTGCATTTTGGAAAAGCAAATCAGGACAGGACTTATACACTTAATGGCAGGGTCCCGGGGACTGTTGCTGAACAGAGACCTTGGAGTGCAGGTTCATAGTTCTTTGAAAGTTGAGTCACAGGTAGATGGGGTAGTGAAGAAAGTGTTTGGTCTGCTTGTCTTTATTGGTCAGTGAATTGAGTAAATGAGTTAGGAGGTCATGTTTTGACTGTACAGGACATTAGTTATTGTTTTAGATATTAGTTTAGATATTAGTTAGTTATTAGTATTGGAATACTGCATTCAGTACTGGTCTCCCTGCTGTAGGAAGGATGTTGTGAAATTTGAAAAGGTTCAGAAAAGGTTTACAAGGATGTTGCCAGGGCTGATGGGTTTGAGCTATAGGGAGAGGCTGAATAGGCTGGGGCTACTTTCCCTGGAGCGTCAGAAGCTGAGGGGTGACCTTATGGAAGTTTATAAAATCATGAGGGGCATGGATGGGGTGAATAGGCAAGCTCTTTGCCCTGGTGTGGGGCTGTCCAAAACTAGAGGGCACAGGTTTAAGGTAAGAGGGGAAAGACTTAAAGGAGATCTAAGTGGCAACTTTTTCCCGCAGAGTGTGGTACATGTACGGAAAGTGCTGCTAGGCGAAGCGGTGGAGTCTGGTACAATTACAACATTTAAAAGGCATCTGGATGGGTGTATGAGTAGGAAGGGTTTGAAGGAATATGAGCCAAATGCTGCCAAACGGGACTAGATTTGTTTAGGATATCTGGTTGGCATGGACAAGTTGGACCAAAGGCTCTGTTTCCATGCCATATGACTCTAAATAAAGGGAAATCATGAAATTTAAGAAGAACAGATTAAGGAGTAATACACCTGCTATTATCTCTCTTACTAAGTTCCTAAATGGCCATTGTTCAAAAGTTGTGGACTAGTGATTTCTAGTTTTTGGATTGTTCTTTCGCATAGAAATATAGATTTCTGTTTAAAATATCCAAACATTAGAACTAGCATGATTTAACTAATAGAAGGAAGTGGATAGTACAAAAAGTTCTAATCTAAATTTTAGCCTACAATTTTAATTCATTAATAATTGGGTGAAATAATTAGATCGTGTTGATATCTAGCTTTGTACTAATTAATTATGTGATCGTATTAAATATAACCACATTAATCCAGTATGTTAATGCATGTGGCTTTGTTGACTATCTATATAATCCTAATACATCAGCAGAAATGAATGGTTGCTTCTCCTGAGTTTCCTACTTTGATTATTCTGTCGTTAGTTGTGTTTAGGAAGTTACCACCAAATCTGGGGATTGGTTAGCTCAGTTGGCTGGATGAGACAGTTTGCAATACAGAGTGATGCCAATAGCATGGGTTCAAATTCTGCAGCAGCTGAGGATACCACAAAGGCCTCTCTAAGGTTTTAGAGTAGATTTGTCGCTCGGGTTATGGATGTTGTGATTGGTTGGCTCGCTGAGCTGGTTCATTGTTCCGCAGACGTTTCATTACCCTGCTGGGTAACATCATCAGTGCAGCCTCTCCTTCTGTCCTCACCTGAGGCATGATGACCCTTCGGTTAAACCATCACCAATGTCTCTCTATAATGAGAGCTGTGCTATGGTCTGGTAAGGTTATGGGGACTTCACCTGTCTTTTTAATATCTATGCTTTCAAGTGTGGGAACCTTTTCTCCATACCTACTCTGTCCAGACCCCTCATGATTTTGAATAGACCCATTGAATCTCCTCTCTGCTTTCTTTTCTCCAATGTAAGCAATCCTAACTTTTCCAGTCTATCTCCATAACTAAAATTCCTCTCCCCTGAAACCATTCTAATGAACCTTTTCTGCACTTTCTCTAAAGCCTTACCATCTTTCTTAAAGTGCAGCGCTCAGGAGTGGTTGAAATATTCCAACTGAGGCTAAATCAGAGTCCTATACAAGTTCATCACAACCTCTTTGCTCTAGTACTTTACTGCACCAATCATAAAGCCCAGGATTCAGTACTCTTTATTAACTGCTCTCTCAACCTGTCCTGTCACATTCAAATAATTCATGCACAAATACACACAGGGCCCTTTGTTCCTGCATGCTGTTTAGAATTGTACCTTTTAATTTATATTCTTGTCATGTTCATCCTACAAACTGAATCACTTCACATTTCTGATTGACAATTTGGTGCAGTGAGCGGTAAGTAGTAAATGGGGTTCAATGCAGAGAAAAATGAAGTGGTGTCCTTTGGTAAGAAGAACAGTGAAAGACAATATAAAATCGGGGTACAATTCTCAAGGGCATGCAGGAGCAAAGGGACTTGGGTGTCTACGTGCACAGATCATTGAAGGTGGCAGGACAGATGGAGGGAGCATTTTTATTAAAGCATATCACGTCCTCAGCTTTATTAACAGGGGCATAGGTACAACAGCAAGGAGGTGACGCTGAACTTGTGTGAGACACTTGTTAGACCTCAGCAGAAGTACTGTGTATAGTCACAGGCACAGGATAGGAAAGATGTGAGTGCTTTGGAGAGAGTACAGAGCAATGTACAAGAATGGGTTCAGGAATGAGAAACTTCAGTTATGAGGTTCAATTAAAGAACTGTTCTTCTTTGAAGAAAGAAGACTGAGACAAGATTTGATGGAGGTTTTTAAAATTATGAATGAGCTGGGCAGAGTAGAGAGGGAGAAGCTGTTCTCATTTATAAGTGGAGCAAGAATAGAGGACATCGATCTAAAATGATGTGCAAAAGAAGCCAGGATTATGTGACAAGAATGTCACACCGTAAGTAGTTAGAGTTTGGAGTACACTGCCTACATATTTGATGGAGGCTAGTTCAATTGAGGCATTCAAGAGGGCATCGGATGATTATTTGGATAGAAACAGTGCACAAAGGTATTGGGTAAAAGCAGGAAATTGGCACTAGGTAATGATGTTTATTTGAAGAGCCATTGCAGGCATGATCAGCAAAACAACCTACTTGTGTCACAGCTTGATTTTCTGCATCGATCTTCATCTGCCACTTGTCTGCCCACTCCACATACTTGTCTATGTTCTTTTGAAGTTTTACACTATTCCCCCTCACATTTCATAATGCATCCAAGTTTTGTGGCGTATGCAAGCTCTGAAATTATGTCCTGTACACCAAGGTCTAGACCATTTATACATATCAAGAAAAGCAAGGGTCTCAACACAGACCTCTGGAGAATTCCATTATAATTATCCTCCAGCCAGAAATCACCCTTTAACCACTATTCACTGTTTCTGCCCAGCCAATTCCATATCCATATTGCTACTGTGCTTTTTAAATGTGTGGCATTGTGCCACAAAAACATCTTTTGTATGACATTATAAAAGTGTAGGATAAGACTGGCCAGATTGAAGAACAGAATTCAAACTAGTAATAGATGTAAACTCACACCCAGTTGTTATTTCAACAACGAGCCAGCTTTTGCAGCCAAGAAAATTTTCAGGAGCACATAGGAGACAGAAATAGGGCCTTCAACTGAACAGAAATGTGTCATTTAATTAAGCTAAATGATTATGTGTCAGATTTATTCAACCCTATACTGTATCTCATGACACACACATTTACAATGCACAAGAATCTGTTTAAGGCCTTTAGGCAGAACTAGTGCATGAAGACTGTTCAGAAGAATGTATAATCACTAAAGATCAATGGTAGGAGTAAGGGGGTACAGTAGTTGAACTGACGTTAAAGAGAAGGGAGCTCAGAATAATTTTCTCTCCCACAATACCACTATAATGAAGATAGCCAAGATATGGTTCCCCAAAGGCTAATTTTGAAGGAAATAGTTTCATCACACTTGTCCTGCATGTCTTAATTAATATCATGCCCAAAATGGCTGTTTTATATGCACTGTCAGTCTGTTAGTCGGCCTGATGACCTCAAAAGTAGGGGAAATGATGTGTTTTCTGAAAAGAAATATCTGGTGTAGATGATAACTACACATCAAAACATATCCTTCCTAACTTTCCTCTATCTTTCATGCTGGGGTGATGGGAGGGTGGGGGCACAATCTAGGAGTTCTCAAAAAGTGCTGTCTGATGATGAAAAACATTATTTTGCAAGAAAGAAAGATACCAAGTCCTTCCCTATAACCAATTCCTCATTCATTGGGCTGAGAAAAGTCTTTCTTGGACTAATACCAAAAAAAACCAGTTAGAGAACAGCAAGCAAAGAGCTTACTTGGCAGCGGTGTGGGGCTGGCGGGCTGGGGACCGAGAACGTTTAAAATAAAAGCGGGGACGACCGTCAAAGATCGAGAGAAACTTGGGGAGTCAGCTACTTTCTGTAATGAACTTTTCTTGCTTCTGCTTCTGGTTCCGCATTTTGGCGCAAAAAAAATGCGAGTGGGTCGTAACCGGCGCTCGCAGCACAACTTTCTGCAGCGGTGCCGGGGCGAGCAAGCTCAAGCTACCGGCCGAAAAGAAACCGTTAGAACATGGGTGTCGCGCGAGGAACTGGAGTTGGAGCGGGGGGCGTCGCGCGAGGGACTTGGGGGGAGGGGGAGAAGCTGAGGTGCCTTCGGTTGCCCGGTAACAAGAGCCAGAGTCCAGCTGCGGCGAGAGAGAGAAGAGGGACAGATCGCTGTGGCCTCTGGACCTTACCTGAAGGTGGTCGCTTGCGGCTCAGCCGGCTGACAGCTTTGGACACGAACATGATCCTTGGGGTCAGACGCTGAGGGGTTACCAGGAGAAACTCGGACTCTGCCTCTCCGCGTACACACACATACGCTCACAAAACTCGCTCTCGTCAGCTCTTCCCCTCTCTCGCCGAGAGACTGACGCGAAAAGTGTGCATCTTCCTCCTCCCCTCTGCTGTAACAAGTGTGACATGGGCTTCCTGTGCTTACACTTCGATCAAAACGCACCAGAAGCTCAGCCCTCGAAATTCATTGGCACCCAAACAGCCACTGAATGAACAGGAAGAGAGGGAGAGATGAAAGAAGGGAAATGCGAAACTGTGTCATCAGTGTGAAAAGATGACCCTTTCTCCTCATTTACGGATACTTGTGTGCAGTCATCTACTTTGCAGAATTGTTCAGGACCCCTCTGGATTTACAAAGGCAGTGGCAAGGATCACTTGCTTGGAGAGTGCCTACTTGAAATAAAATGTTCTCAACTACCCGGGTTATCATCAGGTTGATCAATTTTGCAAGTAATTTAATCTTTGAGGCAACAAGGTGTACAGCTGGATGAACACAGCAGGCCAAGCAGCATCAGAGGAAGACTTCAGAAATCTGAAGAAGGGTCTAGGCCCGAAACCTCAGCCTTCCTGCTCCTCTGATGCTGCTTGGCCTGCTGTGTTCATCCAGCTCGACACCTTGTTATCTCAGATTCTCCAACATCTGCAGTTCCTACTATCTCGGAAATAATCTTTGAGGCAGTTGATTTATAGAAGTTGACAGTATTTAATTGTAAGTTTTAAAAATCTTAAGCTACACAATGAATATACAGAACCAAAACAATCAGACCTGCCAATCCATCCCAGTTAATGTTCCACTTTAGCCTCCCCAGTGCAACCCTCTATTCCTTTCTCCCACATGTGATTATCGATCTTCCTGTTAAAAACAAGAACAAAGAAAATTACAGCACAGGAACAGGCCCTTGGGCCCTCCAAGGCTGCACCGATCCAAATCCTCTATCTAAACCTGTCACCTATTTTCCAAGGTTCTGTATCCCTCTGCTCCCTGCCCATTCGTGTATCTGTCTAGATACATCTTAAATGACGCTATCATGCCCGCCTCTACCACCTCCGCTGGCAACACATTCCAGGCACCCACCACCCTCTGCGTAAAGAACTCTTCACGCATATCTCCCTTAAACTCTTCCCCTCTCACATTGAAATCGTGACCCCTATATCTACCCTGTCTACACCTCTCATGATTTTGTAGACCTCAATCAGGTCCCCGCTCAACCTCTGTCTTTCTAAAGTAAATAATCCTAATCTACTCAACCTCTTTTCATAGCTAGCGCCCTCAATACCAGGCAACATCCTGGTGAACCTCCTCTGCACCCTCTCCAAAGCATCCACATCCTTTTGGTAATGTGGCAACCAGAACTGTACGCAGTATTCCAAATGTGGTCGAACCAAAGTCCTATACAACTGTAACATGACCTGCCAACTCTTGTACTCAGTGCCCCTTCCGATGAATGAAAGCATGCCCTATGCCTTCTTGACCACTCTATCGACCTGCGTTGCCACCTTCAGGGTACAATGGACTTGAACACCCAGATCTCTCTGTGCATCAATTTTCCCTAGGGCTTTTCCATTTACCATATAGTTCGCTCTTGAATTGGATCTTCCAAAATGCATCACCTCGCATTTGCCTGGATTGAACTCCATCTGCCATTTCTCTGGCCAACTCTCCAATCTATCTATATTCTGCTGCATTTTCCGACAGTCCCCTTCACTGTCTGCTACTCCACCAATCTTAGTGACATCTGCAAACTTGCTAATCAGACCATCTATACCTTCCTCCAGAGGTATATCACAAACAACAATGGTCCTAACACGGATCCCTGTGGAACACCACTGGTCACAGTTCTCCATTTTGAGAAACTCCCTTCCACTACAACTCTCTGTCTCCTGTTGCCCAGCCAGTCCTCTACCCATCTAGCTAGTACACCCTGGACCCCATGCAACTTCACTTTCTCCATCAGCCTACCATGCGGAACTTTATCAAATGGCGTACTGAAGCCCATGTATATGACATCTACAGCCCTTCCCTCATCTATCAACTTTGTCACTAAGTGCATCAGTACTATTCACCTCAACTGTTCCACATTCTCATCATTCGCTGTTTATTTTCTTTAAATCCCTATCTGATTTCTTGATGAATATCTTGTATTGATGGGCTCTAGTTTTGTTTTTATCACAAGTAGAAACATTCTCTCTTTGCCTGCTGTTATCAAAATCTTTCATAATCTTAATGATTTATATTCTGTTTTAATGCCTATTCATCTTTCCTAAAAAGATATAACTTCACAGTTCTGGTACATTGCTTTGATTTTACATCCTTTACAGTGCCTCTATTATTTCCTACTATAGTGACCAGAACTGTCCAAGTGTAGTCTAACCAAAGTTAGGTATAAATTTGTCACAATATCTTTATTTTACAATTCTATCCTTCTTGAAAGAAATACCAGTGCTTAGTCAATCCTTGCAAAATACTGCTGGTGGTTTGAGAAATTATGACGTGCACAATACAGTCTTTATCTTAATTTTCCCAACAATATTCATTTGTTTTCATTGTTATAACTTCTTTCCAGTATTATATTCTTCTGTATATCAGATTGGTGTTTCTGTGTTTCAGCTCAACTATCAGTTGTCCCACACCAATATGACAACTGTCAGTTGGTACTTTGCTTACTGTGGGCTAAATGAAACAACAATGGTATTGCCATATGTAGACCCACCTGATATCATCTTAGAAGTGCTAGATTGTATAAATGCTGAAATTAGGCAACAGTGTAGCAAAGGCAGAGTAGTATTAATGTGGGCTTTTAATCTTAACATAGACTGGAAGAGACAGACAAGCACCTGCCAAAAAGGTTATGAATTTCTAAAGTGTGTCCAGAATAGTTTCTTATGGCAATATGTCTTGGATGCAAAAGGGGGACAAACAATATTGGATCCAGTAATAAGCAATGACCCTGATCTAAATTAGTGACCTAGTTGTTCATGAACACTTGTCAAATAGTAATCATAACAAGCTTGAGTTTTGTTCAGTCTTTGTAAGAACTAAGCAAAGATTGGAGATTAGAATTTCGGATTTAAGTAAGGCAGACTTTAATGGGATAAAGTAGACACTATCCACCATAAACTGGGAAGTTCTGCCAATTGGTAAAACACCTGCAGGACTAGAGGAGATTGTTCAAAGAAACATTTAATGCTATTCAGAAGCAGTTTGTACCTATTAGAAGGAAAAGCTTCACCACACAAGACAAAACAGTCATGGACATCTGAGAACATAAGGGACAGGATAAAATTTAAAGAAATAGCTTATAAGAGCACAAAAAACAGTACAGATCCCACAGAATAGGACAAACATAAAGGGGCACAAAGTGGCTTATAAGAGTGCCTAAAAAGGATTATTTGAAAGAAACTTGCAAAGGACATAAAAGACAATGAGAAGAGATTTTATAGTTATATAAATGCAAAGCAGCTGGGTAAGAGTACTATTGGTCCACTGAATGCAGAGAATAGGAATATTGTCAATAATCAGGGGGAAATGGCAGACATGCTGAACGATTATATTGCCTCAGTATTCAGAGCAGAAAAGGAGGTTAGCTTGCTGGAAGTCCCAAAAGTAGTTGTGGAGGATTTGGGACAGGGTCTAAGTAAAACTTGTTTAAATAAATCATCAGTAATGAGGAAATTAATGGAACTGAAAAGTGAAAAATCCCCAGGATCTGATGGTATCTATCCATGGATTAAAGAAGGTAGGACATCACTTTGCCAGTGCCCTAACCATAATCTTTCAGATTGCCTGGATTCAGGAATTGTATAAAAACCAAAAGAACTGCGGATGCTGTAAACCAGGAACAAAAACAAAGTTGCTGGAAAAGCTCAGCAAGTCTGGCAGCATCTGTGGAGGAGAAAACAGAGTTAACGATTTCAGGTCCGGTGACCCTTCCTCAGAACTAACAAGCATGGGGCTGGATGAACACAGCAGGTCAAGCAGCATCATAGGAGCAGGAAAACTTGACGTTTCGGGCCTAAGGGTTTAGGCCCGAAACGTCAAGTTTTCCTGCTCCTATGATGCTGCTTGACCTGCTGTGTTCATCCAGCCCCATGCTTGTTATCTCGGATTCTCCAGCATCTGCAGTACCTTTTTATCTTTTCCTCAGAACTGATGGTTTTTGGGAAAATGTCAGTGTATATGCAGAAAATAGGGAGGTGGGTGGGGTAGGGAGTAAACGATAGGATAGAGCCCAAAGAGAGAGAAAGACAGTTGGACAGACAAAAGAGTTGCTAACGATCAGGCTGGGAGGGTGAATAGTTGTTAATGGGGACTGTTAATGACTAACAACTATGAGCCACTACACACCCCCTGTTCTTAGTCACTAACAGCAACTTTTGTTTTTGTATCTCTGGATTAGAAATTTGCTCATGTCACTCTCCTCTTTTAGAAGGTGACAGAGGGAAACCAGAGAATTACAGACCAGTCAGCCTAACATCTATGGTGGGGAAATTGTTGGAGTCCACAATCAAGGATAGGGTAAGTGATCACCTTGAAATTTTTCAATTAATCGGGGATTATCAGCATGGATTCATGAAGGGTAGGTCATGACAAAATTCATAGAATTTTATGAAGTGGTGAAAAAGCTAGTGGACAGAGGTAAGTCGATGGGTGTTGTTTATGTGGACTTCCAGAAGGCTTTTGATAAAGTCCCATGTAAGAAGAGACTGTCAGCTAAGATGGAAGCCCGTGGAATTGAGGGCATGTTACTGACATGGACAGGAAATTGGTTGAGTGGAAGGAAACATAGGGCTGGAATAATACTTAAGTACTCAAATTGGCAAGATATAACTAGTGGTGTCCCACAGGGATCTTTGTTGGTGCTTCAGTTATTCATAATATTCATTATCAATTTGGATAATGGCATAAAAAGTCAAATATCCAAATTTGCCGATGACATAAAATTGGGCAGCATTGTAGACAGTGTTGATGGCAACATAAAATTACAACAGGAAATTGATAGGTTAGGTGAATGGGCCGTGCTGGGGCAGATGGATTTCAATATAAGCAATTGTGAGGTTATTCATTTGAAACTGAAGAAAGGGTAGATCCAGATATTTTGAAAGGCACAAAGTTAAATAGAGTGGATGTCCAGTGAGACTTGGAGCTTCAGGTGCGTAGCTCTTTAAAATGCCACAAACAGGTGCAGAAAATAAGAAAAAGGTTAATGGAATGCTGGACATTGTACCAAAAGGGCTGGAGTGTCAGGATGCTTATGTTATGCTACATTTATACAAAACCCTAGTTAGACCTCACTAACTATGAGCAGATCTGGGCACCACACCTTAGGAAAGATGTTTTGGCCCTGCAAAGAGTTAAATGCATATTTACAAGATGATACCTGAACTTCAAGGGCTAAGTTTTGAGGAGAGCTTAGTAAAATTAGGCCTTTATTCTCTGGAAGGGGTTAAAAGATGACCTAATCAAGGTCTTCAGGATATTAATGGGGAAAAACAGGTAGATAAACTATTTCCACTGATTGAAGATTCTAGAACCAGGGGTCATAGTCTAAGAGTTAGAGCCAGGCCATTCAAGAGAGATGTTAAAAAGGACTTCTACATGCAGCATCTAGTGGAGGTTTGGAATGCTCTTCTTCAAATTGTGGTCAATGCTAATTTAATTATTCATTTTTAAATCTGAGACAGACAGTTTTTGTTAAGCAAATGTATCAAGCAATATGGGCCTAAGGCAGGTAAATGGAGTTAGGCCACAGACCAGCCATGATCTTATTGAATGGCAGAGCAGGCTCGAGGGGCTGAATGGCCTACTTCTGTTCCTATGTTCCTAAATATTAGTGACTGCTGTTGGGAGGAAGCCTTGCTCCTGATTTCTGGTTTCACTTAATATAAATTCATTTATGTTCAAAAGGAAATGACTTCCTTTTATATAATGACTTACAAACATTTAAAAGAGCTTTACAACTAGTTAATTACTTCTGAACTGTTAGTTCATAGGCAAACCCGAAGGGTCGGTTTCTGTGCTGTATAACTCTAAATCAGAAGCGGTTTTCACACAGCACGTTTTCACAAATAGGATGAAGATGAAGAACAAAATAAACTGTTTTGACATATTGCGAGGATGAATGTTGGCCAGGGCATCAGAAGAAGTCACTGTGCACTTTTGAAAAGTTCCATGGGATTTTGAATCCCCTCAGTATTGAACTGCATTAAACTGGCAGCCTGGATTATGTGCTTAAATTCTAGAATGGAATAATAAACCACAGTTTTGTGGTTCAAAACAAGTGTTACTGATGAAACCAATGTGACATTTAGTACTGCGACCTTCGGCACTGACACAGTCAACAGAAAAAAGAAAATCAATAAATTAATACGTCATGTATCAAGTGCCTTAATTGTTCATATAATATTACTGAACATCCTAAACTAGCTGTCATGGATTGGAGAATAAAACTTATTGTCTAATAAAGTTCAATAATAACAGAAAAATACGCATTTCAACAGGGCAAGTTTACTTAATTTTAAATTCATTACCTTTGCAATTCAGACACAAAGACTCATACAGTGATTTAAAAAAAAATCACAGCATTTGACAACCAAAGCTTAAACTGAATATTGGACTATGACCTCTGGAAAATTGGAACTTGCAAAACTGCATCCTATAAGAAATTGCAGCTCACTTCTAAATTATCATACAATTAATAAAATATGTTAATATAAGACCAATTACATGTGTTGTTATGACCTTGGCAGATGTCTATATACGGTCCAGGAAGATGTGCTCAGCGCAGCGGAATACACACTTGCACCTCTTGTAGAAGTCCATAATGAAGTGTTAGGGCCTATATCACTTCATGGAATTAACTCTTTGCAGTCTGGAGCTGTGGGTCCTCCATCAAAAAACAAGAGCCTAGGTGTGGCTATGTATTATGCATCCACCTACCCTTAAGTTGCAGCAAATATGGCACTGTCTGTCCATCTTCATCTGAAAATATACAAACTGGAGGTACAAGAAAGAAAAAGGAGAACTGGAGGCCCTTTCAGATTACAAATCTTGATCCTTAAGTGCTTAAGTTTTTCTAATAGCACATATGTGTACTTACAGTTCCTAAGTAGTGGCCATGCATCACATACCATACATATATACCTAAATGTCTAGAATAGAATAGAATATCCTTTATTGTCACATGTACTCCGTTGTAGAAGTACAATGAAAAGCTTTTACAATGTCTGAGATAACAAGGTGTAGAGCTGGATGAACACAGCAGGCCAAGCAGCATCAGAGGAGCAGGAAGGCTGACGTTTCGGGCCTAAACCTTTCTTACTCTTCTACAATGTCTGCCTCTTATTGCACCATCTTAGGTACAAATCATGGGTACAAAAGAGGAGTAAAAAGTAGCTGCATTACTTTACAGAGTTTAAAAAATAAGTTAGACATAAGACATTGTTAAATGATTGACATTACAGTCAGATAAAAAATTTCAAATAAACATTACATTGTAGCAGCTCAGCACAGGGTCTCTGCACATGATCTGACCGCCCGCACCTGACCCCAGGCCAACAGCCGTACCCTTTCCACTCCGAGCCTCTAATCTGCTCCGGCACTCAGCTGCTCCAAGGTAAGTTCCAGGACTGCCTCCCCCACGTCAGTCTCCACGCAGGACTCGCTGCCCACATGCTGCTCTGAGACTCGCTCCCCACGCCTGCTGTTGCTCCAGAATTTGCCTCTGGGGCTAAAGGGAGAGAAAAAGAAGGGAAAAAAAAAGAAAAAGAAAGAAAAAGAACAGGCAAAGCAGAGGAGCTCCAGCAAGAGCGTCTTACTGTGCAAGAAAAATTAAGATATTTGACACAAACATTTGGGATCTTGGCATTTTACTAGGAGAAAAATTAGATCACTACCATTGTGTGATGAATTATGTATTTGCAAATTTGAAAGCACATTTCAGCATCAACTGCATTGAGGAACCTTACCTTTCATGCAGGGCAGCATCACTAATGTAAAGGATAAGCAGCAATAAATGTTCTCAAGGCATTTGACCAATGACAACAGTGACCAATGTCATCAACCATATGTAGAAGAAGTTAAGCAAAATTTTACTGCAACTATTTATCAGTTCACCATCTTTATGAAAAGACCTTGAATTTTGGGCTAACGCAGGATGTAAAGTCATGTGAATTACCGGAATAGCTGGTATTAGTAAAAAGGATGTTTGGGTTTGACTATCATACTGTCTGCACTTGGACGACTATCATCTTTTTCTAATTTTGTGAGCCATAAGTTGAATTACTGGAAGTCAAATAAACTCATGGCCTTCACCTATATCAAACATTATATTAAAGAGAGCTTATTTCCTGGATCTGTTCTGTACCACATTGCAGTAAAAATACACAAAGCATGATGTGTGCTTTATCAAAGATTGAATGTCTTCATGGACGATCATTACATCAAGGTGTGGCTTAACTATGTCAGTTTCATTCCAATGCCAGTTTGAAAATTGCTTCCAACATAACATTTCAGGATGGTCTGCATCTCAAGAGTCTGTGAGTTCACCAGATCGGCTGGTTGTGCATTTATTCCTGATTCATAAGGTTAGATCCATCAGTATAAAGCATGTTAAAACAATACAGAATTTATTAGCTTGAGTCAAAATATATTCCCAAGTGTACATATTTTTGACTATCATCTTTCAGCTCAATATGGCTTAACATGCAGCAAATATTTTCAATAGGGAAGTGATTCATATGTGCATGTTTCAGCCATACTATATGTCAGTTGAAAGTATGATGGTTTCATCTCATTTTTTTTGTTACTTTCCTGGTTTCTTGACTTTATTGATTTTGCTCAACTATGATTATTGTTGAGAACTTTGCAGGCTTCTTGTTTACATTGATTTGTGAATTAATGAAAAGTAGATGCATTCTGTGAATTTATTTTAATTAATGTTATACTTAAGTAACACAAAATACAGTAAAATGAATGATGCTGGAAATATTTTTCATCAGTGAGCTAATGGAGTAAACATGCATATCACTAAAATTAAAACATTGAACCAGTTGTAACTTTCAGCATAAGTTAATTCAAGTGAGTATGTGAAGATCAAACCCCAAAGGTATATGATATATAGATAAATAACAAATATTTTATTACACATCTTTCAAAATAAATTATGCCAATTGTACCTTAGAGTATTAGGGAAAACATGTTATGTATCTACTGGGGTATTTTATTTGATTATTGTGTTAATTAGCTTTTCTTCCACTTTATGTCCTGTCATCCATTTCTTTTCCATTTCATATTTAAGGTTATAATCTTGCACCATTATTCCATTCTCCATTTTAAGTTGAAAACTCTATAAGTTAAATAATTTTCTACCTCATAATTTTCTACCTTTGGTTCCTGTTTATGAATCACACCTCCTTTTATAACTAATTTTACCACATCAAAAGTGTATTCTTTTCAACTATCCTGCAAGAATAGGCTATGCTTCATTGCTTATGAAATTCTTGCAGAAATGTAGAATAACTCAAGTAGAATTGTTAGAAATGAAAACAAAACATGCCAGAAAATCTCAGCAGGGCTGACAGCATCTGTGGAGAGAAACAGGTTCACATTTCGGTTCGAGTGACCTTTCATTAGAACAGTGAACAGAACCCATCAGACACAGTATAACATTCACCTTGCCCAGTCATACAAAGGTGACCAGCCTGACAATGGAATTGTGTTCATTCTCTGAATTGGTTATCATTCATTAACAGACTTGCAAAGAATGCAATTTGGTAAAAAATGCCTTTCAGATCTTTCTAAAGGGTATAAGAATAATGTATATTGTAACGAGGTCAGCCAGCTGGACCTCATGGAATATGAGTTCCCTGATTGGGGCTGTTAACCTGGTCCAATCAGGGAGCCCAGGCTGATAGATATAAAGAGGATTGTCAGAGGTTCTGTTCCCTCTGAGAGCTGTCTCTGGAGAAGCTGGACCAGTGTCAAGTACTATGTACGTGTAAATAAAGGGTGACGGGATAACAACCTCCGTGGAGTTATTTCAAATTAAACTCATTTTAAAGTTTCTGAATCATTTTTCTGTATTTTTTCAGCCTCTTCCTTAGGGCAGTTTAGTGCATAAAATAAAACTGCAGTGATAGTTCTAAGTGCTTGAATAATACACTTGTATTGCACATTGTCCTTCAGGATTGAATCTCCCAATGAGCCAAATACTTGCCCTCTAAAGTCTTTTCAACCAGAATTGTTTCTACATGTCCAAGTGTAAAGTTAGACTTTCATCTCTTTCAGCAGAAGAATTGTTCAATTGTTTACTTAAAAATAATCTAATATGGTTTCATATGAACCAAATTGACTCTTTCAAGACCTATTTTATTTTGAGAAAATTTCTGAAAGTTAAAGCGCAATCATGAAGCCAAAATGAGGAATTTGGAATAATGTACTGGACGATTTCACCACCAGAATTTGCTTCCTGCATCAAGCAGTAACTTGCATTGGAACTCACAGCATTTTGTAAAATAGTTTCTGTGTAATTTCCTTCCTAGTTTCTCAGGGTGTTGTGCCATAACAGAGTTGAGTTCATTTGTTTATATATTCCCGAAGCAGAAGCAATTACTAAGACTTTTGATCTCCGAGATGAGCCTTTGACTACAAATCTTTTCAATATGTATTTTTAAACAAGATTAGTTGCAAATAAACTATACAGGACAGTAATTGAAAAATATGGATAAACCAAGATACTGGTGCCTTGATATCATTCAAAAAGGTTTCAGGTTTTGACCAACTTGTTCAAGCTTGTTCAATTCACAGAACAATAATGCATACAGATTGGAGGAATGTATGGACACATATCAGATAGAATTTATTGCAAAGAAATGTGATACACTTTGGTTCGAAGAATGCGGAGATAGAATATATACAAAAAGATGCAATTCTGAAGGGGCTGCTGGAAGAGAGAAATCTGGGGGTTACGCATACAGAATGCATTGAAGGTGTTAGTGTAGATTGAGGAAGTGGTTAAAAAGGCAAAAAGTATCCAGGGCTTTATAAATAGATGTGTAGAGAACAAAAGCAAAGAAGTTAAGAGGCTTTACGAGAGACTGATTTGGCTTTTTTTCTCACTATAATTCTGTTAATTAAAAGCAAAGAAAAGGTGTATTCAATATCCAGGTTTTCTGTTTGTGAACATTTTCCCAATGTGATTGTAATATCATTCTCATTGAATGCCTGGATATCCCTTCAGGCTGGTGCCACATTCAAACTGACGTCAAGAAAGGCATGTTCTACATGACCAAAATCAGTAAGTCCTTGTGGGAAGCTTTTATACCAAGGTCTGCACTTTGACAGTCTTCACAAAATCCAGGCCAAATTGCATTTTAGATTTCCTTCACAGAGTCTGTACAAATATATAATGTAATTTGTTGTCCTTAGAATATGTTTATTGAAAGATTGATTGCAGCATGACACCACATTAATTATAGTCAGAGAGGTGGCGTAATGGCATTGTTACTCTAGAAAGTTCTGATGAAGGGTCATTGGTCCCAAAACATTATCTCTGATTTCCCTTCATAGATGATGTTAAACCTGCTGAGCTTTTCCAGTAATGTCTGTTTTTGGTTTCTGATTTCCAGCATCCACAGGTCTTTTGGTGTTTCTTTTGTACTCCAGAGCACCAGGTTAATACTCACAGGACACAGGTTCAAGTCCTACCATGGCATCTCATAGAATTTAAATTTAATTCATACAATTTGCCATTGAAAACTAGGTCTCAGTAGCAGTAATCATGAAACTATCATCAATTATCATAAAAAATCTATGTTGTTTATCAATGTCTTTTAGGGGAGGAAATCTGCCATTCTTACTTGTCTGGCCTACGTGTAACTTCAGATCCACAGTAATGTGGTAGCCCTTAAATGCCCTCTGAATTGGACTAAGAAGTCAAGGGCAATAGGGGATGTGTAGCAAATACTGGCCTTGCGACCAGCAGTCACATATCAATGTAAGAATAATTGAAAACAGTTATTAACCTTAAAGTAAATTAATTGGGCTGCACTCAAAGGAAGCATGGATCAGAGTAATAAGCTGAAAAGCAGCTGGCCAGACTTTTCAAAAGTCAAGCTTTCACTGAGGATAGATGCCTGCTGGAACCGTATGCTGGCAGTGATAGTGAGGACCAATGTTTTGCAGTCCTTACAGTGCTGGACACTTTTTTGCTTGAAAAGAAACAGCAAAATTTGGCTTTCTTAATAGTATGAAATAGATTCAGTGAATTGACAATCCATTTTACCCTGTGCTTGATTTTTTTTATTCAATTAACTTCAAAGCCAGTACATGGATGTGAGATGCACCAAAAAGGGAGCTGAACACATATGACACTGATGGCCTCCATCATCGCAGGTAATCAACAGAAATGTGGTATAAGGTTCTCCGTTCCACACATCCTTTGACTACAGCATGAATAATTTATTCTTTCCAAAGAATACATGTTACAGCATTGGGAAAATAAATGGAATACACAAAATCTCTACTTAGCTTACACACATAAACAATCAAATTAATATATACTACAATCAACCTATAAAATAATATGAGATTAATTTGTGTATATTTGTTGTTGTTTCATGTTGCATTCCCTACATCCTTTATTTATAACGTTGTTAATATAGTAATATGAATAATGTCTTATAGGCCGCGTAATACTTTGTCAATAATAGAAACAAAAATGGAAGCATATTATAAAATATCCAAACAACCAGAAGTGGCAAGGGAAATGAAGGGAGCAACTTTCAGCATGGGTGCCTGTGACAACTTTGTAATCAGATTTGGACCAATTGTGGGGTTTTTCAGTTCTGCTTTGCATTTTAAAATATTGTAGACAAACTGCATTTCACTTGATCTTAGTCAGGACCCGTGGCCGGCAGTGTTTTAAATTCACCTTTTAATGCTCTGGTCATCAAAACATGAGTTTCATTTCTCATTACTTTTTTTTGTTGGGACTGAATCAGGAGCTACTGACAGCATTTGTTTTGTTTTGTCATATATGGGTCAGTCCTTTTCACTAATATCACAGTATTCACTTCTGTTCTGCGTCACTTCCCTGTACTATATATAGACCTACTTTTGTTAAGTAATATAAAGCACTAATTTGTGATTTGTTCTGTGTGATAAAGAGTAAAAGAGCAATAATGAGTGAAAATCTTTGAAATTGGGAATATTTCCCAATTCAGACAGTGTTTTATTGCTTTTGCTCCAAAAAGATGTATAAGTTTGCTTAGCGGTAAAGCAACAAAAAAGACACTAACAGAGGTAAGAACTGTATATACAAAGAAGGAAGGACCAGCTGACAGAGAATAGATCGACTAAAGGAACAAAGAGGTGGAAAGAACGTTCGTTTTAAGCAGCAACATTTTATGGGATTAAAAACATAAAGTGCTGGAAACAGCGAGCTAGTCAAGTGGAGACAGTTCATGTTTTAAGTCAAGACAATCATTCATGTTACACTCCACAGAATCTGCCTGACTTACTGAGCTTTTCCAGCTTTGTTTTAGCATCTGCAGTATTTTGATTTTGTAGTAACATTATATGGGAATTAGAAACAATGAAGACAATAATATAAATATCACATTATTGCATTCCCCGATAATAACATACAATAACTAGTACACAGACATTAAAAGCAAAATCAATCGTTGAAACTGCAGATACTGCTTGAAAACATTTTGTCTTGGTATGTACAGTTTCTGCTTCTCATTTTAAGTGCGTTCTTGTTTTCAAAGTACATTCAGCTCACCATCGTCCCCATAAAAATTGATTTGTCAGTTTAAACTATCTGCTTCAAGAGAGAGCTCAAAATGGGTCTTGTGACAGTTCTCAATCAAACTCTAACGTGTCAAAACGATGGACCCATTTCTTGCAAATTTACAAGAAATGAAACTGCTCTTGCATCTTGTCTTGCTGCCTTTTGAATTTTCTAACTTCGTACAGCTTGATCTTGATTATCATCTCTTCAAAATTCCCAACCAATGTTTTTTCCAAACATTTATTTATATAATAATACTTATTAAAAAATACTTACTTCTTGAGCATCGTTTTAGCATAAACGTTCAACAGTAACTTCAAAGCCATGGACCTAAACAACTGTAATATTGGTGCTGGTATGCTGTCAGCATCCATATATTTCAACAACAGGTTATCTGATTATTATCATTGTTATTTGTGAGACCTCTTTTTGTGCAAATTTGCTTCTGAGTTTCCAACATTGCAACAGTAATTACACTTCAAAAGTGTACACTTCAATTAATTGGTTGCAAAAAGTTTGGGGGCATCCTAAGTCACGAGGGGCGCTTCATAAATGCAAGCAATTCTTGATGTTTCTTAACAACTTCCTTTAACATAGTTTCTATATACTAGACTTGAATATTGTAAGACAGATATAATTCTAGCACTGCAAAAAATTTACATAACTTGAACTGATATTTCCCACTAAAACATTGTCATTTATAGTGATGTTCACTGAGTACAGTACACCCATGGGCAAGGACAGTTTTATTTTTCCTTAAACTATTTAACTAGTGACCAATGTCTCAGTACAGAATTGTGATTGCGACGGCAAACTCATACTCAGTACATCTCTTCCTCGAATGGATCACATTCCCCCAAATGAGTCTTCTTACTTCAAAATGTGGACTCAGTATGTATATCAGAACAAGACTAAAGCTCTAAACTAGTGTTTGATTTTACTTCAATATAATAGGTGTATAGTATAAAACAATGAATTGTATACCTCACTCCCTCCCAAGATGCATAAAATAATAAGCACCATTTAGTCTGGGCAATGAAGGCAAGCATGCCAAAAGCTTTTCTACCTGTGATGCAACTTTCAAAGAACTGTTTACCTGAACCCTGTCATTTTCAGGCAAATGACATTTTGCAGATGAAAACCAATGAGTAATTCTCCTGACAGCCTGTGGAGCCACAGCCTTTTCTGTTATGAGGATCCTAACTTTCCCTGAGGCACCACATATTAAAACATTTCAAGAATTGATGGACATGGTTAAGGAAAATTACGACTCCATGCCTTCTCTAATTCTGAAAGGCTATCATTTTTACTCGGCAGTTCAAGAACTGGGGAATTCGTATTGGGCAAAGACGACTGAAGCTTGTGACTTTGGTTCAATCCTTAATGAGACGCTGAGACCCCATTTGGTATGTAGGATTAATGATGTAACCATGCAAAAGCACCTACTAGCTGAAGCCCAGCTGGATTTCAAACAGGCACTACAACTGGCTTTATCTTTGGAAATTGTAGCAAGTGACGTGTATTATTTGCAAGGTATTCTGATGGAAGTGGACACCCTCACCAATTTGACTGAGTTTGGGAAACACCACTTGAGTGAGGGTAATTGCATAGCCTGATCAAAGGGACTCTAGGTCGCCCCACAGCAAAGCCCCAAAACAAAGCTAAGCCTCAGCCAAATGGCTAAAAAAATTCTTCAGGATCCAGCTGGCAAGCCATTGTAGTTGCTGCTGGTGTGTGGACTTGAGATAGCTAGAGTTTCACTAGACCTAAACTGAGTAAGAGAACTCATAGGCCAGTATCGAGGAGAGTGCACAAAACTCTGGAAAGTCCACCTACATCCGGTTTGCAACAGTTTAAAATTGCTTTGCAATATCCAAGCCAGAACCAATCAAAATAAGCTACTGGTGAGATGGTCATCTGGTTCTGATGAAGGTTAATATTGGCTCGGCCAATATTACTCCAGCCCTTAAGTTTGCACAAGACCTCAGATAGGTTGAGAACCTATATTGGGGAACCTTTACAGATTAAGGCTACATCTTCAGTCCCAGTCTCTTATGAGAAGCAACTTGTTACAGTGATTGTCACAAAAAGCTTGGGCCCAAGCTTGATGGGGTGAAATTGGTTGCAGGAGATTCACCGAGATTGACTCAACATTTTCTGATTAGAAAATGACTACCTGAGTAACATCCTAATTAAATAGCGAGAAGTTTCTCAGGAGTGTCTAGGGCCTGTCAAAGGAGCCAAGGCCACCTTGCATATTGACCAGGGAGCAATTCCATGATTCCGCAAGTAACATTTGCCTTATGGGCAAAAGTAGAGTCAGAAATCAGAAGGCTGGAAAGCGAAGGAATCATCAAGCGAGTCCAAGTCATGCACATTTTGCAGCTCAATGGGTCAGTTCAGTTTGTGAGGATTTTAAACAAACAGGAAACCATTTTTCAAAGATGAATGAATACCCATTCCCTCGTACAGAGGATTTATACGCAAAGCTGGCAGGGGGGCTGTCCTTCATGAAGCTGGTCATGAGCTGCACTTACTTCCAATTGCAGTTAGATGAGGATTCCCAGAAGCATGCAGCAACTAATACCCATAAGAGCTTGCACCAATATAGGAGACTGCCATTTGGAATATCATCAGCCTGTGCAATTTTTTAGTGGACGATGGAGAACATTTTGCAAGGTCTACCTCAGGTCTCCATTCACTTAGCTGACATGCTAATAACAAGTGAAACTAAAAAGGTCATTCTTGAACTTTGCATCAATTCCTAAAATAGGGTCAGCCTTGGAAATGGTCACGTAGCCAAGCCACAGCTTTCAGGGAAGTGAATAAGTAGCTATGATGCTGTAAGGTGTTGGCACACTGTGATCCCAAGAACAATCTGGTCTTGACATGTGATGTCTCCCCATATAGAATCAGGTTGTATGAGCTCATAGGTGGCCCAATGAAGAAGAACACCCAATAGCATTTGCATCCAGGACTTTGGCTAATGCAGACCATAAATATGCGAGACAAAGAAGGATTGGTGGCCATATTTAGAGTCAGAAAGTTCCACTACCATTAGAGACAAAAATTTGTGATATTAACGGACCACAAACCCCTACTTGGTCTGCTTAAAGAGGACAAGGTGATGCCACCCATTAGCTTCAAGCTGCATTCAGTGGTGGGCTCTAATACTAAGTGTGTACAATTACAAGTTAGAAGGGTGTCTGGGGTCAGAGTAGCAAATGCAGATGCATTGAGCCGCCTCTCTGGCGGATACACCACCAGTGGTACCGCCAGTGAAACTGTCTGTAATGATATTAAATTTTCACACAGTCCCACTCACAGCTGACAATATCAGACTTTGGATGTGGAAAGATTGGTCCTTTCAAAACTGAAACATCTGGTGGTGATGGGAAAAACTAAAGGGCTGTCACAACTAGAATTGAAACCAGAGACAGTACATTGTTATGTGGAGCAAGAGTGATTGTCCCGAGCAAAGGTTGCCCTTAAACACTGGCTGAAATCCACCAGAGCCATCCAGGGGGTGTCCAAAATGAAGAGTTGGTGAGACGTTATGTAGGGTGGCCGGGCCTAGATGCAGACATAGCGGCGTTGGTGGGGCCCAGAGTGTCAACAAAGACAAAGATTACTGCCAAGACCTCCTTCACAGTCATGGGAATGGCTGAGTAAACCTTGGACTCAGTTACACATCAACTGTGTAGGTCCTTTCACGTGTTCAATGTTCTTAGTCAATGTAGATGCCCAGTCAAAGTGGTTAAATATGCAAATAATCCATTCGTCAAACACGGGCAAATGATACAAAGTCTGTGTCCTTCTTTTTCAACACACAGAGTACCAGAAGTGTTGGTCACAGATAACGAGCCATTGTTTACCAGCAGGGAATTTGGGTGTTTCCTAAAGTCCACAAATAAGGATAGCGCCATACTATCCATCATCTAATGGTCTAGCAGAACGAGCAGTCCAGACTTTGAGGGCTGGCTTGAAAAAACAGACTGTAGACTCGCTAGATACCAAGTTATCATGGTTCTTATTTGATTATAGGATCACCCCACATGCAACTACAGGAATAGTAAAATGTGACCTGCCTCTCTGAGCAGTTGGAAAGGCTACTAGAACCCATTGGTACATCCTCTCCATCAAGCATTGACGAGTCCTCAGAATCTGAGATGGACATGGCAGATATAGCTGATCAATGCCTTTGTCACTGGAAGAGGAGAGTGAAATTCTATTGAGGTGCTACTGGCGCAAGAGATGAGCTCCTGTGCATTACATGCTGCCTGTATCTGATGCCAAGTTTGAGGAACCTAACCCAGTACTAAAACGCACCAGGAGCCTCTCCAAGAAAAAGGACTGGCCCTCTGTCCTTGGACTCAGAGGGGAAGAGATTTAATGATTGTAATGAGATCAGCCAGCTGGACATCAGAGAATATGAGTTCCCTGATTGGACCAGATTAACAGCCCCAATCAGGGATCTCTGGCTGACAGATAAAATGGGGAGTGTCAGAGATACTGACACTGACACTCTGTGAGCGGACTCTGAAGTGGCAGTATTAAAGTCGAGGACTGCTCATGTGTAAATAAAGGATGATTTGGTAACATGACACTAGCCTCTATGGAGTTATTTCACTGAATATTATAGGATGATTGACATTAGGGAAAGATATCAAAAAGGAACAGGAGGTGGGATAACGTTAATAATAAGGGACAGAATCTGTGTATTAAAGAGGATCTCGGATCTAAAGAACAGATGCAGGATCTGTTTAGGCAGAAATAAGAAACAGTAAGAGCCAGCAAACATTGGTTGGAATGGTCTAGAGGCCACAAACAATGGAGCTAATATAGAGTATGGCATAAGACAGGAAAATAGAACTGATTGCAGCAGTATTCAAGTGACTTCAATGTATATATAGATAGGATAAAATCTAACGAGCACCATTTCAAAAATTCTTGGCATGCTCTCAAGCAATACATAGAAGAAACAACTCAGGCATGGGCTAGTTTAGATCTGATGTTATACAATGAGAAATGTAAAAGACCCTTAGGGAATAGTGAATACAGTATGATTGAAATACATTTCTTTTCAAACTTAATGAAAAGTCCCATTTGAAACTAGGCTCTTAAAGCTTTAGCAAGGACAATTGTGAAGGTATGAGAAGGAAGTTGGCTCTGGTGAACTGGAAAAAAATATTCAAAGTTTGCCAGTAGATAGGCAATCAGTAGGCTTTCAAAACAAAAAATTAGGCTAGAATCTTCCCAGCCCCTGAACGTCCAATGAGGTCCGACAAAACATCAAGACTGAAAAGTCACATTTTGCAACTAGGTCCCAGATGTCAAGATGAGATTCTCACTAGTGAACAGCAAGTGGGCTATTACTGGGGGGTTATCACTCATTACCACCTCCAGTATTACTACATCTTGGCTCATTAATATGCAGTTTCTTATTCTACCTCCTAACAGATAACAACTAGCCTCTGGGAATTTTTAACATGAAAGTCAGAGCAGGTGCCTGGATGACTCCTCCTTGCTGCTTGTTCTTTCAGCCCTCAATCTGGGATAGGGCAAGGTGATGGCCTAGTGGTATTATCACTGGACTGTTAATCTGGAGACCTGGAGCGTTCTGGGGAACCTGGGTTCAAATGACGCCAAGGCAAATGGTGGAATTTGAATTTTCAAAATAAATAAATCTGGAATGAAGAGTCTAATGATGACCATGAATCCATTGCTGATTGTCAGAAAAACCCATCTGGTTCACTAATGTCCTTTACCTGACCGGGCCTATAGTGACTCTGGACTGACAGTGATGTCGTTAACTCTTAACTATCAGGGATGGGGCAAGAAATACTGACCTAGCCAGCAACGCCCTCATCCCATGAATGAAATTTTAAAATAAAAAGGCACCAGCATCTCAGTGCACACTCCATGGACAGCAGCTGCGCAGACTTTGGCATCCTACACATAGCAGCCCCTCTGCACCATCATGGCACATCCCCGATGTAACTGGCCCAGATGGAGTCCCCAGCCGTGCACTCAGATCCTGTGTGGACCAGCTGGCAGGAGTATTCGCAGACATTTTTAACCTCTCCTCGCTATGATCTGAAGTCCCTTCCTGCTTCAAGAAGACCACCATCATCCCAGTGCCAAAGAAAAGTTATGCAGTGTCTCTCAATGGTTACCGCCCAGTGGCCCTGACCTCCATAATTATAGAGTGCTTCGAGAGGTTAGTCATGGCTCACATCAACTCCAACCTACCAAACTGCCTTGATCCTTTGCAATTTGACCACAGGGCCAAACCAGACACCATCTCCCTGGAACATCTGGATATCAAGGAAATCTACATCAGGCTCCTACTTATTGACTACAGTTCCACCTTCAACACCATAATTCTGAACAAACTCATCTCCAAACTCTTAAGTCATGGCTCTCCTCTCTGTAACTGGATCCTCGACTTCCTGACCCAATCAGTAAGAATAGGTGACAATACCTCTTCCATTGTAATGCTCAGGCTGTGTACTGAGCTCCTTACTATACTCCTTAGACACTCAACTGTTAGGCCAAATTCCACCCCAACTCCATTTACAAGTTTGCTGACGAATCTACTGTTATAGGTCAGATCTCAAACAATTAAAACAGAATACATGAAAGAGGTTGACTGGTTAACAGCATGGTGTCAAGACAGCAATCTCTCCATCAATGTCAGCAAAATGAAGGAATTGGTCATTGACTTCAGGAAGCAGAGTGGAGGGCTCACCCCTGTCAGCATCAATGGTGCTGAGGTGGAGATGGTCAAGAGCGTCGAGTCCCTGGGAGTGATGATCACCGACAATCTGTCCTGGTCATCCAACATCGATGCGACAGTCAAGAAAGCAAAACAATGTCTCTACTTCCTCAGGAGGCTAAGGAAAGTTGGCACGTCCACGAGGACTCAATTTTTAAAGATGCACCATAGAAAGCATCCTATCTAGATGCATCACAGTATGATGTAACAACTGCTGTTCCCAAGACCACAAAAAAACCACAGAGTGTTGTGAACATAGCCCAGTCCTGTAAACCAGCTTTCCATCCATTGACTTCCATCTATATGTCCCGCTGCCTCAGGAAAGCAACCAACAGAATCAAAGACCCTTCCCACCCTGGTTATACACTCTTCCATCCTTTTCTGTCAGCAAAAAATACACAAGTTTGACTACATATATGAATAGATGCAAGTCTTTTCCCCACTTCCCCAAAGGGAATTCTCAAATGTTAATTCTGATCTCTATCTGCACAGCTTCTCTGTAGCTATAAAAGCGTTCTGCACTCTGTACTGTTACCCTGATACTATACAAACTGTACGATCTTCCTGTTTAGCACAGAAGACACTTAACTGTATCTCAGTATGTGACAACAATAAAATCAAACTATTTAGCCTGTACATTCCTATAAAGCATAAATACCCCTCAAAGCAAAAGAGGCACGTCTAACGAGAGAAATCAAATATAGGATTAGATTAAAGGAGGCTTATAAAGTTGCTAAAATGCTGTAAACTTGCTGATTGAGTGATTTTTAAAAAAAATTCAGCAAGAGGACAATTGCTCAGTTGTGCCTCTAATTACCTTTGATAGCATAAAATGTGGGCCATGTCACAGATATTCTGGCACCATTTCTCACTTCCATGGCTGCTTGTGAAGGAGCAGATGTAGGAAATGCCATGAATGGAAATTTTATCAATATAAAAACTGGCACTTGAGATGGAAATGCAAACTTTTCAAAGATAGAAAGTATTCTTCAGTTTTAATTAGACATTATTTGGTTAAGTTTGGGGATCAAAAGGTCACTCCAAAACTTGTTATCAACTAATAGTTTCAGTACTGAGTGCTCTAGGCCTCCCAGTTAAATGTCTGGATATTAAGGAATCTGTTTCTATGGAGGTGGGATGGCAGTGCAAAGATTTACTGGCAAAATTTCCAGGTTTTACTTAGCCCCATTACAACTGCTCCACCTCACTCACTGCCTAATGTCAGAAATACTGAACCCCACAGCCACACTATTGTACTCCACCTCCCTGCTCCTCCCTTCAACCAATCCTTTTTTCTCCCTGCACAAGGCAGAATAGAAGGAAAAGGAGGTAAAAACCCAGGCTGTAAACTGCTCATTGTATTCTGTGGAATCAGATGTAACATTCCTGCCTTTCCTGATTCCACAGATGTTTATGTAATGAAGTCTTCTGGATCGTGAGCAGCCTTGCAAGGTCTTTAAATGCCATTATCCAGATCACTCAAGACCTAAGAAAGGACAGTTCTTACAAGTTACAGATTTTATAAATTTTAGTGGGGTATGTAAAACCAGTGTTTAAACCCTAAATTGCTTATATCATATCCTTATTCAAACTCTATTGAATCTGGTGTTGGGTTTTTCAAGTCACCAGCTTCCATTTGCCAAATATGTATCAGGAATTGGAAACCAAACATCAGCTTCATGTTTTAGATCCTGGTAGCTGTTTGATATGCCAGTTTCAATTCTGGTTTGTAATTAACAGCCAACACTTCCTAATTGTTATAATTAATTTCATTGTCACCATTACTTCTGTATCGTGTCCAATACATTGCAAGTGCTGGGCTGCCTTGGAATTAATGGTCCTACGTTTTGTGTCTGCAAAATTAATGTCAAGTAGAAATCAATTGTCTTAGAACCAAAAGGTGCTGACTGCCAAAGTGAACATTCCTTATCAGTTATGGGTGGGAAAATCTTTTTGCTTCAAATGGTTAAAATACTGTTGTTTAACTTACAGAAAATGCAAAATTTAATTCAGTGTCTCAGAATATCCATCTTTCTCAATTCTTAGTGTAGATATGCCTTTCTCTTCCCCCTGTAAGCAATGCTACATAACATGACTTGGAGATATTACATAAACAGTAGTTACTACGAAATCATAACAGAACGTGAATAGCTGGGGTCCAAGCACTGATCCCTGGCGCAACCCTAGCAGGCACTAGCTGCCACTTGGAAAAAGGACCCCTATTTTCCCTACTGTTTCCAGTCAGAAAACTAGTTCTCTAATCAGGCAGTAATCATGCACTTTACTTGTGCATGCCTATGTCTTGTGTGAACTTATCAAAAGCCTTCAACAAAGTGCAAGTAAAACACATCCAATAGCTACCTCCTTATCAACTCCACTAGTTACATCCTCAAAAGCTTCCAGCTGGTTTGTCAAAGATGGTTTCCCTTAAGTCCACAGTGACAGGATCAGACAGAGTCAGCGTTTTCCTAAGTGCTCTGCTATTAAATCTTCTAAAGTGGACTGTAGCATTTTCCCCAATACTGACGTCAAGCTAATTGGTCTATAATTCAGTTTTGTCTTTACCTCCTTTTTAAAAGTGGGGTTAGATTAACTACCCTTCAATCTACAGAAACTGTTCCAGGCTATATTGGAACTTAAAAGATGATCACTAATATATCCACTATTTCTACAACCACTTTCTTACTCCGGGATGTAGATAATTGGGCCCTGGGGATTTGATCAGACTTTAATCCCATCAATATACACAACATCATTTCCTTACTAATAAAGATTGCCTTTAGTTCCTCCCTCTCATTAGGGCCCAGTCTTATCCAAACATTTTTTGGACATCATTTGCGATCTCTCTTGGAGATGACAGAAGTATGCATTTAATTGGTCTTCCACCTCTTCGTTCCCATTATAACTTTCCCCATTTCTTCTGGTTAACAACAGTTAAAGGCCTTTGAGGTTAAAAGGTGCCAGGTGTAGAAGTTGCTGCTGCTGCTCAGCACTTACCTTAAATTTTGTTTAGCTGCAGAGACTATGTCCACGATACCCGACGATAGATGGGCTCCAAATAAATCTGGTAGCAGCTTGTCAGCTATTGGGACATGATTGAGGAAGAAGTTTGCAATGCACAATAGGGAAAGCCCTCTGTGGCAACTGCAATCAGTTTGATCTCCTTTGGCAAAGTTGGTTACCATATCTTGAAGATCCCCAGCCTGCTCTCCTCCTTTCAGATGAGGTTGCGTACAGGAGCCAAGAGTGTTTCTCTGCCGTAAGTTAGTATTTCATCAAGGAGTCTGTGTGCACTAGTGGCTTCATTGAAAAAAGATCATTTAACAGCTGAGAACCAATCTCATGTTGGGTTGCACTAGGTTAGCGATGGATTGGACACTGTAGTCAAGGACACTCCCATTAAGTATTGGAGTCTTGGTTGATGAGGCCCTTGAAGTGGTCCTTCCATCAAGTGTTGCTGCCTCTCAGTGGTGTGGGTCTTTGGGCTGCTAATAGTCCTGATGTCAAAGAATCCACACATCACAGAACGTCAGTAAGTTACTGTATTTTCTGCAGGCTTTCAATCAACTATCTTCCTAAAGTCTTGGGGGTTTTTATTAGACCTGGGTTTTCATTTGTCGGTAGACCCATTTTCTTTCCTTTAGCCTTCGATGGTGTTTCCAGTTTGGGAACCTCTCCTGCTTGCGGAATTAGTGGCTCCTTGTTGTCTCATCAAACCCGTCTTGACGTTTCTTGGTCGAGTCCTCCAAATTCTTCTTACTGGTGCTGCTTATGATGGGTTTAAGGGTAGACCATGCAATCAACTTTGTGGCTCCTGTTCATTGAGTACCGGTCAGATTGACAGTCACGATCCTGCTTAGTTATGGGTTGATACTGAAGCAGAAGATACTCCATACTGAGCTGTCCCCGAAATATCAGAACTACTGCTGCCACAATCCAAATTCTGGGCATCCCTTTCTCCACTGTGTACACTAGCTAGGGTCTCCCTTCCTCACTGGTTTTCACCCAGCCAAACACCTATTTTCCCTTATGTCACATCTTACTTTCCTAATCGCAGTAGTAGCACATACTGATTCCCCAACAAGTTCCCACCGCTGGTCTCTCTTCTTTAATGCTGTTCTCCCACTGTGCTCACAACATCCTTCTGCAGCCTTTATGGCCAATGCTGGTCCCACTGCCTTCATCCTCACTGCAGTCTTCCTCTTTCCCACCACATTCTCACTGCCTGTCCTATCTTTAACTCTGTTCTTTCGTTCCCAAAGTGTTCTATCACATTACTGTGTTCTCACCGTCTTTATCCCCATTGTTGGTCTTGCTGTGTTACCACTGCCTCCATGCCACTCTCACTCTCCCTGTCCCAGCACTGCAGATCTCAAGACTGACATCCCAATCAGGTACCAAGGCAAAGTAACGTCCACGCAACATGCCCCCAAATGCCATGCCACCCATACATTCGTCCACTTACAGACAAACTTACCAAATGCCACTTAAGTGCTGGAAAGGCATGAATCATGTTCCGACATGTATTTTCTTGAATTTTGGTTGATTTTAAAGTAAGTTTGTTTAAAATAAGGGCTTTGATAGTTCCTCCTTATTAATCCTATTTCTTGAAATGGGAGAATGCAGAACAAGGTGTGCAATCTTCAAACTGGGGAGAGGCCATGCACAAGCGAAAAAGTAAAGTACATTCTCCCACAAAGGACAGTAGATATCTGAACTTCAGCCCTGCCTCTCTTTACTACTCACCCAAGACAATGGATGAAATCAAATGAAATTTAAAGATTATAAATATTAGGGAAGGGTATTGAAGAATATGAATTAAAAGCACGCAAGGTGCGAATCAACCATGACGGAACCGAATGATTGGAACAGTTTTAGGGGACTGAATTGTCTACATTTGTTGCCATAACCATAGAAAGCTTGATTTTACAATAACTACAGCATTTTCTTATACATGAAAGCTAGGCAATACAGAAATGCACAATGCAACACTAAATACTATGCTATATCCTGGAATAAGTGCTGTAGTCCATATTAATACATCTCCCGTATTGGTACTTTATACCTTCACAAGCAAAGTTAAAAGACATTTCACAGTGCACAAGATACTGGCTAACATAGCTAAAGTGTAGCAAATCAGGACCTCCATCGATAACAAGAATTCATAGCAGTATTTGGCAACCCTAGAGGAGTACTCCAACAGAAATTCTCATGTCCTACACAACCTCAGAGATTTGTTATGTCCTCTCAGAATTTGGTGTTTCGTTTTTAAAAGATGGTGTTTCTTCCAAGGCTTTAAATAATTAGCAGAAACAACTTAAACCCCTGTAAGCTTCCTAGGCCATTTTTGTAATCAAAACAAATTAGTTTCCATAATGATAAAAAGTTTTGTCTAAAAAATGGAAAGTTTAAGAAAGTTTTTTTAAAATCACTTTTATTTTAGATACAGAAGAATTAATCCGTACATAACTAAGGTCAATTTCCTTTCAACATCCTAATAATCCATCCATTCCTCACTCAAATGAACTAGCATTGTTTTACAAATGTGAAACGCACCAACATGCACTCAAAAATATCTTTAAAATGAAATTTCATTAATGGTACTGCACCTACAATTAACAGATGGCACACATTACTGTTAAAATTGAACAGTTGGTTTTGACATGATTGTTGTATTTTTACATTTTAAGTTTAGACTTGAAAGCTCTCCATTTTCTGGTGACATGAAGAAATTATGTAACCTTGCATTAATTTTATATAGTGTAATAAATCTGCATGACATTAATTAACCGCAGCAACAGAATTAGGCAGAAAAGAAAGCACAACCTTTTTTTAAATGACACTATGCCTAAAACAGCCGAAAGAAATAAAATTTAAGGCTTCAGTTTGAAATTTACTTTGTAGATTTTTACATACCACAAACGCAGTAGGAAAGATATATTAACAAACTCTTGTGAAACACAGCCATACATTGCAAATTCTGGGTAACCTACTACTTCAGTACTGTACAATTGAACACCTTTTAAAAAAATTCTCAACTGCTGGCACAAAGTAGGAATCATTATACCTTTACACTAGAGCATGCTTTAATAACCATATCCGTGTATTAAATGCTATCTATAGATATTTACACTTTTAATCTTCACAATAATCCTCATGTCCACGTGTATGCAAGAATGTAGAGCACATTGCTAACACAGCCAAAACAGTGCAAGGGACTCCAGCAGTCCAGTAAAGCCAATATTCCCTTCTCAATTTCCTGATTTGAGAGTGCGATGCATCACTTTTTCTTAAAAAAAAACAAACTGTTACTTTCATTGGGCTTGGAGTTCGTGCCGTTGGGTAGTAACACAAAAGATGAAAATTAAAGCTCAAGTACAGTGTTAAATTTGATGCATCTCAATCTATGGTGGTGCGCTGGCATTTCAAGATGGCCATAAATTAGAAGTTCCCTGAAAACAGCAGCCAGTTGGTCCATTGCAATGTGAAATTCAGTCACTTTATGTTTATTGAACATCAAGTCTGGCTTCAAAACTCCCTTTACAATAGAAGGTGAAATTAATATTGCGGAATGCTCAACTAAATGAAAAGATTGTCAAAAGTCTGGTTGACATTTTCCCACTAACACTGTATTTATTTTTTTTTAAATTCATACACAATAGCACTTCATTTTCAAAATAAATTCATCATTCTCGATTACTTCACTCTTTGAAAACAAGTTAACAGATTATATGCTTCCCCCCCACCCACCAAAACCTTCCCCATCCCAAACAGAAAAAGAGCAGAACTGGGAAACATTTCACATCCTCCGCCATGAGCTCAGCTGTGATAGAATTTTTAAAATATTCAGCTTTAAAATAAATAGTCTACATTTTACTCATGGTGTCAGTGAATATTTTGATGTTTCATCAACAGAAAACTCTGGGCTCCTGACTTGTAGGTAAATAGAACGAGTCCCTGGTCACTGTGTCTGGTATCCTGCCATCCCAAAGCCAGCTTGGTTAGGTATAACAGCTGTACCCTGTCCCTGAGCTGGCTGAGCACTAAATCCACCTACCCAGGCAGGTGCGGATTGAGATTGGCTGCAAAGAAAACAAAAGCAACATAATAAATTTATTTTAAAATTTCATGATTACAGTACCCTAATTGGACATGAATTAAACTACAATAGTTTAACTTCCCAATAATAATGGGTGAAGTATGAGTAAATATTGCAGCTAAAATAATTCAAGGTCCGGTCTTCAGGAGACGGCACAATTACAAAACTGTTCTTGTGCACAGGCTAAATTATAGGGGAATTCATGGAGAAACTGGGTCTCAAAGTGTTTGACCTCAATTGCGAGTTCTAACCGCTTAATCCAGTAAATTACTTACTCGACTCCAAATCCTTGCTGATTCCACGCTTGGCCATACATGCCATAAGGCGGCACCTGCCAACCATTGGCCACATATTGACCATATTGTTGAGCGTTGCCATACCACTGACCCCACTGACCCCAGGGCTGAGTAAATTCCATCTGAATAAGAGAAGAGGTGATGAAATTATTACAAATAAGTTGTTCATAATACACTGCAATGAAATCAGACGTCTGATTTCTGTTGTAAGCCTAAGTAATTTAGTAACTAGCTCACCTGTTGGTACTTGTTGGTAGAATCAGTAGTTTCTTTACCCCAGTAGCATTTAACAATATGGCCTTCAATAGTGGTTCCATTTACTGACACTATAGCATGAGCAGCACTGTCATGTGTTGCAAACCTACAAAAATAATGTAAAATTTACAAAAGCAAACTCAAGTTGGTGTACATTCATCAACATTCATCTAAAATTTGAGACTGCCCGAAGGACCCATGTTTTACACACTTCTGAATCAATGACAAAAAACATTTACATACCTACTGTACTCCAGAAACAAAGTCTATGTATAGGGGTTTTTTAAAACTCTATTTTTGAAAAAGTACCGGCTTGTGCTGGAGTAACAATATGCCAATAGTCAGGCAACTCACGGCTGTTCATCTCTAAATCTAGACAGTGCCTATGATGACGCCAGCTTGATTAATGGCCATACCTATTAGTGCCTACTGTTGCAAAGTCTGCAGTCTGAGTTAAGGCACCTGCTCCGAAGTGTATAGGTCGGAATAGGAATAGTTCAAGGGAAAAAGGAATATGTGCAGAACAAAACCAAAACAGAGAGAAAGGAAATGTAACTGGGACTTTCACCCAATCCAGGTTTCCATAAATTGTGGGAAAGTAAAGACAGGTGACCTATTCAAGTTTATAATCAAACATTAGCAGTACGATGGCTCAGTGGTTAGCACTGCTGCCTCACAGCACCAGGGTTCTGGGTTCGATGCCACCCTCAGACGACTGTCTGTGGAGTTTGCATATTCTCCCCGTGTCTGCATGGGTTTCCTCGAGTTTCCTCCCACAGTCCAAAGATGTGCAGGCTAGGTGGATTGGCCATGCTAAATTGCCCATAGTGTTCAGGGATGAGTGGATTAGGAGGGTTACAGTGGGAAGGGTCTGGGTGGGATGTTATGAGGGTCAGTGTGGACTTGTTGGGCCGAAGGGCCTGTTTCCACACTGTAGGGATTCTATGAATTAGGTGCATTGACTGATATGTTTGATATTTTGCTTTCCAGAAAAGACTGTCACTTTGTCATCTTGACATCAGCGAACAAATTCTTGATAAATTAGAATGCACAGGGGGAGCACATGCAAGTCATCAACTCCATTAATTGAATATATAAAACCAAGATGCCTCTTGTACCATCCATGACCATACTTCTATGCTCTAGGAGATGGAAATACCTGGGATATCAGCTACATTGTTTGAAGTTTTTATAAACTTAAACTTATAAACTTTATAAATGAATCATGACAGTGCTCAAAACTGTTGGCCATTTCAAGAAAGACAAACTAATTTCACGGAGCAGGAATCAATCACGAACAGGTGGACTGAACTGTGGGATGTACGCAACACATAAAAAGCCCTCACTACTGACCCAAAGATCGATCCCTGGCTTCAGTCTTACCCCAAAGGCAGTGGACGACACTCAATCAAATCTACACAGGGCATGACAGTGTGGCAACTTCCTCCAGAAGTGGTAGGTAATGAATGACAAAAGTGATTCTGACCAGAAAGTCTCAGATCATTGAGATCATTACTCTGCCCATTAAGTAGCCCAATCAGCATCTCAGTATGCCAGTGAATGGACAGCCCAGTTTGAAATCAGATTTCAAAAAGTTACTGTCCTCAAATGCAGTAGTTAGTACATTAACATTTTAGCAACTAACCATAATTGTATAAAGGTAATCCATCATTCCCAATTGACTAGAATATTGAGATTTTAAAGAAATACTTAAAGTGGAGGTCCAACATACTACCCAATGGATGAGAGAGATAGTATCTTTCAGCATTACTCAAAATATAATCAAAATGGAGCGATCCGAAACAAGGGCAGTGATAATAATTTCACTGATCTCAGGAGTAACCATCTGAAAATATACATCACCTACAGTAAAACAAATTTAATTATTACAACAGGAGGTAATACTGGGTAGGTGAAGATCAACTAATTTTTTTATGAAACTTTCAGTGAACACGTCAGCTTTTTGCAATATAACTTTCACTGGACTACAGCTCATACATAAAAAACAGTGAAGACAATGATCCACTTTTAGTCTTAAGAATTGGTTAACACTTGATTAATTGGTTAAAATTAATGTCAAAAAAAAGTGTTACGGTTGGACTTACCTAACAAATGAGTACCCCTTTTCTGGGAAAACTCTGATTTCCATAATTTGCCCAAATGGTGAGAAAGTCTGACGCATAAGTTGTTCTATAAGAATTGAAGAATTATAAAAACGTACAAGAACGTTAGTCCTACAATATCCAAATATTCTGATGATCCATTATGTTATATATTAAAATGAACGTCCATACCTGTCAAGCCTGATGCAATACCACCACAGTAGACAGTACAATTTGTAGAACTAGACTGATTCACTACTTCTTCAAATTTTAGATGTTTAGAACTACCTACAAAGTGAAAAAGAGGGAAGAACATTTCCTCAACCTTCATCAGTAGCATTAGTGATGCAATACAAAGACCCAGACTAATGAAGCAAAGTAAACATAACGCCCAAAATGGCAGCAGGGTAATTTAACTTCACTAAATTAAACAAAGCTGGAATAAGAAGTTATTAGTAACAAGAACTATAAAACTACTGATTTATTGTTTAAAAATACTTTATCAAGGTTTTTTAGGGAAGGAAATCTGCCTCCCTTATCAAATATGGTCATGTGCACTGAAAGTCCACAACATGGGTGATTTTTAACTACCTTCTAAAATGGCATCACAAACTACTATATCCAACCATTCAAAAAGTCGAACAACAAAATCAGATTGGCAACCCTGATCAATTTAAATGACCATGTCTACTCTTCAAAGTTCTCCCCATTACTATCTGTGGCATTGAGTCTATTGTCAACTTGAACAGCAAGCATAGCAGGTGAATGGGAACATTATCTAAATCCCCTCCAAGTCTCACACCACCCTGATTTAAATGTTACAGTTGTGTCAAAATGCTGGAACTCAAACTACTGTCAATGCAACTGTACCACATGCATTGTAGCAGTTCAAGAAGGTGGCTTGTCAATCATTACCTTCAAGGACAACGAATACCAGCAAAGTTCTCTTCCCAGTCATGAATTAATTTTAAAAAAAAAGTATTCAAGCAGATATGTGCATAAACTGCCACAGCAAGTTGGGAGAAGGGGAAAACAAATTCTTTTATCCTCGTTGCATACAAGCTACTAGATGTGCAATAAAAATGCATTGTTCCATTTTAATGAGATAGTAGGAACTGCAGATGCTGGAGAATCTGAGATAACGAGGTGTAGAGCTGGATGAACACAGCAGGTCAAGCAGCATCAGAGGAGCAGGAAAGCTGAGGTTTCGGGCCTAGACCCTTCATCAGAAATGGGGGAGGGGAAGAAGGTTCTGAAATAAATAGGGAGAGAGGGGGAGGCAGATAGAAGATAGGTAGAAAGGAGAGGAGACAGGCAGGTCAAAGAGACAGGGACAGGGCCAGTAAAGGTGAGTGGAGGTGGGGAGTTCAGGAGGGGATAGGTCAATCCAGGGAGGACGGACAGGTCAAGGGAGTGGGATGAGGCTAGTAGGTAGGAGATGGGCGTGGGGCTTGAGGTGGGAGGAGGGGATAGGTTAGGGAGACGGGGACAAGCTGGGCTGGTTTTGGGATGTGGTCGGGGAGGGGAGATTTTGAAGCTTGTGAAGTCCACATTGATACCACTGGGCTGCAGGGCTCCCAAGCAGAATGAGGTGCTGTTCCTGCAACCTTTGGGTGGCATCATTGTGGCACTGCAGGAGGCCCAGGATGGGCATGTCGCCTGAGGAATGGGAGGTGGCAGTTGAAATGGTTCACGACTGCGAGGTGCTGTTGTTTAGTGCGAAGCGATCCCCAAGCCTCCGCTTGGTTTCCCCGACGTAGAGGAGGCTGCAACGGGAACAGCAGATACAGTATACCACATTAGCAGATGGGGAAAGTCTTCTTGGGGCCTGGGATTGGGGGGGGGGGGGGAGAATGTAGGGGCAGGTTTAGCACTTCCTGCAGTTGCAGGGAAAAGTGCCGGGTGTGGTGGGGCTGGAGGGGACACGGGAGTCTCGGAGAGTGTGGTCCCTCCAGAAAGCAGACAAGGGTGGGGAGGGAAAAATGTCTTTGGTGGTGGGGTCAGACTGCAGATGGCGGAAGTGTCAGAGAATGATGTGTTGGATCCGGAGGTTAGTGGGGTGGTACGTGAGGACGAGGGGGATTCTGTTTTGGTTGTTATTGCGGGGAGGAGGTGCGAGGGATGAGTTGTGGGAAATGTGGGAGACCCGGGCGGGGACGTTCTTGACCACTGGAGGTTGGGGGTCATTGAAAAAGGAGGACATGAAATGTTCGGGAGCGGAACGCCTCACCCTGGGAGCAGATGCGGCGGAGGAGGAGAAGGAATTGGGAATAGGGGATGGCATTTTTGCAGGAAGGTGGGTGGGAGGTGTATTCTAGGTAGCTGTGTTCCACATCAAGCAGATATTCACCTGCACATCTGCTAATGTGGTATCCTGTATCCGCTGTTCCAGTTGTGGCCTCCTCTATATCGGGAAAACCAAGCGGAGGCTTGGGGACCACTTGGCGGAACACCTACGCTCGGCTCGCACTAAACAACAGCACCTCCCAGTCGCGAACTATTTCAACCCCCACCCCCCTTCCCATTCCTCAGATGACATGTCCAGCTTCGGCCTCCTGCAGTGCCACAACAATGACCCCAAAGTTTGCAGGAACAGCACCTCGTATTCCGCTTGGGAACCCTGCGGCCCAATGGTATCAATGTGGACTTCACAAGCTTCAAAATCTCCCCTCCCCCGACCGCATCCTGAAACCAGCCCTGCCTGTCCCTGCCTCCCTAACCTGTCCTTCCTCCCACCTATCCCCTCCTCCCACCTCAAGCCCCACCCCCATCTCCTACCTACTAACCTCATCCCGCCGCCTTAACCTTCTCCCTGGACTGACCTATCCCCTCCCTAACTCCCCACCTACACTCACCGTTACTGGCTATCCCTGCCTGTCTCCTCTCCACCTATCTTCTCCCCTATCTGTCTTCTATCCGCCTCCCCCCCTCCCTATTTATTTCAGAACACCTTTCCCCTCCCCCATTTCTGGAGGAGGGTCTAGGCCCGAAACATCAGCTTTCCTGCTCGACCTGCTGTGATCATCCAGCTCTACACCTTGTTCCATTTTAATATTGCATTATTCACAGATGTAGTAGCTTATGGTTGATGCTTTGTGTCTTTCAAATGGAGACGCAATGAGAATAAATACAACTAACTGGCCTGAGGCAAGTTGAGTTTGGACAGCAAAGGAAGTTAACAGTAACAGAATCATATTATAAAGCAGAAATGAGCCCAAACAACTCATTTTGATGTTTATCTGTACATGAGCAAAGGTCCCAGTCCCACATTTCTACTTCTACAATCTTAGTATTTAATTTATCCTTTGGAGACATGATCGATCCTTTAAACTTTAAAGCCTCATCTCCCATCTAAAAGAAAAACCCGTTCTGCCTCAATTCTCATACATTTAGCCTTCAATCCATGCTGCCTTCCATTCAAAAGCCTCCATCCACTCCATGCATTTTAAAACTCAAATCAGCTGAGAATTCTAACCTATAAAGCTTCATTTTACATGCCCCTTTTGTTTCCCAACAACATGCGCCACCCTAGTTAATCAATGCTGTCAAGCTCTTGGCAACCTCAACATCCTTCCTTTGTAAGAAGTCAAAATTTCCAACGGTAGTCAAACTGCAAGGCCTGACAGGTTCACCCTTACTTCAACGGCCTATATGGTATCCTTCTTGCCATAAAACTCAATATTCCATTAGCTTTTCAAAACAGAGCGGGAGGGGGAGGGAGACAGAGGCAAAGTGATATTTCTAACACCAAATCATTTTAATGGCTAGGAAATCACAGCATCAAATTCATCTTTTCCAGTTTTCCCAGAAAAATATTTTCTCAGAAATCCACCTGTTCGTGCCTATTTATTCTTCCAACGCATTAACGGGCTACCAGTGCTCAATTTACATACAACCTTCGATTTTAAGTCTTCAAAATTGGATATCGTTTCCTCAGACATATATGAAAATCATCAGCATGCACAAGATCAGAAATGACTTCTGAACTGAATCATTCTAGGTTAGCACGGTCCACTTAAATCAAAATATTGTCCATAATCTGCTAGTTATAAAATCCAATTTGGTACTTCATCCTTCAACATATTTTACATTTATCCCACCAACCATCTCCATTAAAGAATGATATCAGACTTGTCAAGGTCAACCTTTGTTGCTACAATCTGTGTTGGCTGTTCGTATTTATTTTCTCTTCATCAGAAAGAAAACAGTAATTTCACTTCAAAATTCTACTTACCACTAAATGGCCTGTAATGACGTGGTTTGGTAGCTTAGAAATTGAGCACTGAAATGGACCCCCTCCAATCGTCCTGTACATTCACTCTACAAACTCAAATTTAATTTCTAGGTCTTGGTACATAGAGTATGGTGCACTAATAGACACTAAAAGTTCTGGTAATGATTAATAAACCCTTCAACATTTATCAAATCTGCAAAAAGATTAAATGGTTGAATTTATGCCAAAATCATTTGTTAAAAGTATAAGGATAATCAAGTCAGAGTTCAAGTTCCTACTCCAGTTATAAACAACTGGTTGAAGGATTTACCTAAATGTGAACAAATTCTCATCAATTCAGTCAATGAAAAACAAATTCTAGTTTAATATCATGGACAGTAAACTGGGCATCTTCAAAAACTATTGACTTGAGGCAGAGAAACTTACTTTCTGGTGCACTCTTTGGGGCTGGTGGTTTACGTGTTGCCCAGTTTGTTCGAATTTGCCGACCTCCCAGCCACTGACCACTCATATGCACAATTGCATTTTCTGCATCCTGTGACACAGATAAACATGTGATATAAATTCTGCCTTTCACAATCACCCAACTCAAGGTTCACTGAGTTTGCCAACTATGAAAATTCAACTATAAATTTAATTATGTTGACACAGTTACATACAAACATCATGTTACATAAACATACAAAAATGCAGTACACTTTCTAGGTTACATGCTGCTCAACTATTCTGATTCTACAGCATCAATGTAACTTTTTGGGTATCAATATTTGTAGTTTGGCAACTGATGCCTACAAAATGAAAAGCATCTGTATATAATTACGAAATACATTTACTGACAAGACTTTTTTTCTTAAAGATCCACAGGTTAAAAAACAATCTCCACCATAAGAAGCATCAATTCCTCAAAATTAGTTATTTGCTTTTTACTGTTATAGCAGATCTATCAAACTTGGTAAATGTTGCATAAATTATAGTAAGGATTGATGAGAGAATGTTGAGGAAGATTACGAAATAACCTACTCAAGAACAGAAGAGTCGTGAGGGGCAAAGTGCTCCCTTATTTTACACACAAGATACTTAAGTCAATAGATTCTAGGCTACATGGAAGCATTTATTCCAAACTGAGGTAAATAAATAATTGAAAGAGAGGGGTGACAATCAAATCAAAAGTTTCTGAACACAGAATTTCTGCAGATTATCCGGAATCCGATGTAGAAGTTCACTTAACAGCAAAAGGTTAAGTTTTTCAGAATTCAAATCCAAGTAATCTGTACTGAAAATTAAATTTCACAGAAATGCAAGTTAGAGAGAACAGATCAAATTCTCAGTTTCTAAAATATCCTCTACTGTTAAGCCTACTGGCAATCACGTTACTCTTAACCCAAGAAGCAAAAAGAAGTTACTTTCCATCTCAAGTTGCAGCAGTGTGCACAGTGAAGTGATACTACCAATTAGAAGCTAGATTAAAATTCCATTGCTCTTAACTAGTCCTAGACCATTAGGATGTATCAAGAGTATCTGTCAAAATTGATCTGTAACCTGCCATAAATTACACAATAATCCTTAAAATTAGCATGCCCAGAATACTTTCTCCATTCCATTCATCCAACCTACCTATTGATCCAATCCTCCCTCTGATATCTAGTTCAGCAACACAGCTGTAAACAAGAATCTGATCATTTTGCATACTTAACAGGAATTTTATAACGGTAAATAAACTCAAAATTGCAGCTGGCACAACTAAATCCAATGAAAGCTCAATTTAACAGGTGCATTTCGTGCAGTCTTACTTCATTAGATACAAATAACCATACATTAACAGACATGCATATAATTCAAAGTTATTATTGACATTTTCCATTGCATCAAGGGTTCTGTATTATTTGAGACAAAACCGTGATTTTGTCCTTCATCTATTACTCAGTGGAAGAGAATGAAGTTCTTCCAAGAAAGAGTTTTGAAATTGGCAGACTTAAATTATAAATTAACTTTAGCAAATAAATTCAGCACAAGTATTACAGGTTTCAAACATATTCTAAGGTATCCTAGCTATGAAGGAAAATCTCTATCTACTGTCCCAAGCACAGAATACTACTTTTACCTACAGCTTCCTTTAACTTAGTCCTACAAGGAGATAATCCAATGAAAGCACTTTTTCTTTCCAAAAATGAATTTAATGCAATTAAGTGAAATGCTTAGAGAAACAGAATACGCCGAGTTATTACAGAATTAACAGTCCATCGAGTCTGTTCCACTATTCAGTGAGAACATGGTTGATCAGATCTTCAAATATATTTTTCTGCCTCTTCCCCAAATTCCATAATTGACTTGCTGATTAAAAAAAAAAATCAGTCCATCTCATCCTTGATTACTCAACAACCCAGCCCTGACAGCACTCTGTGGTAAAGAATTCCACAGAATCACCACCCTCAGAAGAAATTTGTCATCTTAAATGGGTGACCCCTTACTAAGATTATGCCCTTTGGTCCTAAATTCTCCTTCAGGGCAAAGCACTTTCCTTATTTACCCTGTCAAGACCCCAAAGAATATCTGTTTTGATATGGTCTCCTCTCATTTTTCAGAACTCCAGTGGGGATATGTTCAACCACTCCAGCTTTCCTCATAAGAAAATCCCTCCCTATCCATAATCAACCTAATGAACTTTCCGCGGGCTGCCTCCAATTCCAGTAATTAAAAAGTTTTAGCAAAGATTCGTAGCTCAGCTTGTGGGTGAGGTGGTTAACTTGCTCGCCGAGTTGGCTTGTTTTTGTTCAGGCATTTCGTCAGCATGCTAAGTAACATCATCAGTGGAGCCTCCGATGAAACAATGTTGTTCTACTCCGCATGGAGTTTATACTGTCCAGTCCATCGTGGTGAGTAGTGACATTTCCAGTTTTGATCTGTATGTGTTTATATATGGGGTTCAATTCTACTGGTTGTTGATTGCAGTACGGGTCAAGAACCATGCCTCTAGGAATTCCCGTGTGCGTCTATGTTTGGCTTGGGCTATTATAGTTACATTGTCCCAGTTAAAACTGATAGCCTTCATTGTTCGAGTGTACTGATATTAAGGAAAGTTCGTCGTGTCACTTTGCTCCTAGCTGATTTGAGTGTATTCTGATGGCTAGTTTCCTTCCTGTCTGTCCGGTGTATGTTTGTGGCAGTTGTTGCATGGTATTTTGTAAACCACGTCGGTTCTGCATGTTGTGGGAATGGGGTCTTTAAACCTTGTGACTGTTTGTGGGCTTGTGTGCTACCATGATTCCTAGTGGTCTTAGGAGTCTTGTCAGTTCTAATATATGTCTTTGATGTAGGGCAATGTGGCCAGTGTGTTAGGGAGTACCGTGTCGTCTTGTTGTTGTCTCTTTAGTAGGCATCTGCAGATGAAGTTGCAGGGATATCTGTTCATAGTAACCATTGCCACTTTTGCAGACTACACAAAAATAGATGGGAAGTCAAGTAGAAAGGGAAGAAGGGTCAATGAGTCCACAGAAGTGTACCGACCAATTAGGTGAACGGGCAAAAACTTAGTAGATGGAGTATGATGTGGGAAAATATTAGCTTACTCACTTTGACAAAAAAAGCTGCATTAGGACACTATTGAAACGGGCCGTGACTCACTGCAACACTCCAGAACTATGCAGGAAAGAAGAACAGCACCTATACAAAAATCTGTGTTATGAACGGATATCCCCGCAACTTCATATGCAGGTGCCTACTAAACAGACAAGATAACAAGGTACACCCTAACACACTGGCCACACTGCCCTACGTTAGGAATAGATCAGAACTGACAACAAGACTCCAAAGACCACTATGAATCATGGTAGCATACAAGCCCACACCACTCTACAACAGACACTCAAGGATTAAAGACCCCATTCCCACGACATGCTGAAGCAACGCAGTTTGCAAAATGCCATGCAACAACTACCACAAACATTGCATCAGACAGGCAGGAAGGAAACTAGCCATCAGAATACACGAACCTCAACTAGCAACAAAACGACACGACAAACTTTCCCTAATATCAGTACACTCCGAAATGAGGGCCATCAGTTTAACTGGGACAATGTAACTACAGCAGCCCAAGGAAAACATAAACAAGCACAGGAATTCCTTGAGGCATGGTTCTCAACCCATAATGCAATTAAACATTTGGAATTGGACCCCATATAGAAAAAAAAAACTGGAAATGACACTATTCACCATAACGGACCAGACAGTATAAATTCCGAGTAGAACAACATCACTTCATCGGAGGCGTAAATGATGTTTCCTACCATGGTGATGAAACATCTGAATGAAAACAAGCCAGCTCGGCGAGCAAGTCAACAACCTCATCTATCTTCCATTAGTTAGTCAGTCCTCTATCCATTCAAACGTACTACTGCAACAGCATGGGCTCTTATTACGTAGCCTTAGGCACAGCACCTTATCAAACAACATTTGGAAATCCAAACCTATATTATTATATATATTTCCACTGCTTACCCTTTAGCTACCCTGTTGTGTTATTTGTTCGAAGAACCTAATAAGTTTGTCAAGCATGATTGTGACTTCATGAAGAGACACTGACTCTGCTTGATTAAGTGTTTCTAAATATTATCCTAAATAGTGTCCTATAACTGACTAACTTTTCCCAATGACAAGTGTAAGGTGATAACTGTATATTATGAATTTAAAACAGCAGAAAAGTACTGTTGCTGAAACAGTCTTGTCTTTACTATTTTAGCCATTGAGTACAAGAGCAAGGAAATTATGATGGAGCTGTTCAAAATGTTAGTTAGGCCAAGTATGGAGTAGGGTGGCAGTTCTGGTCACCACAATATAGGTGGTGATCACACTAGAGAAGACACAGAGGAGGTTCACTAGGGTGTTCCCTGGACTGGAATGTTTTACCTATGAAAAGAAACTACACAGGTTGGGATTATCTTCCTTAAAGCAAAGGCGGTCGCAGAATAACCTGACTGAGGTATACAAAGTTATGACTGTCACAGATAGGATAGATGGGAAGAAACTTTTTCCCTTCATGCAGGGGTAATTTAAAGGTTAAATGGAAGGAGGTTTAGGAAGGATATTATTAAATTGGAGAGGGATCAGAAAAAGTTGCAAGGATGTTACCAGGACAGGAGGGCTTCAGTTATAATGAGACGCTAGATAAGCTGGGACATTTTCACTAGAGCATAGCGTCAAGGAGTAACCTTGAGGTTTATAAAATCATAAGGGGTACAGAAAAGTGAATAGCAAAGGTCTTTTCCCTAGGATGGGGATGTTCAAAACAAGGGGGCATGTTTTTGAGGTGGAAGGAAAAACATTTAAAGAAAGGTGAGAGGAGAGAGATTTAAAAAGGGATCTGAGGGGCAACTTTTACATGGACGGTAGTTCATATGTAGGATAAACTGCCAAACAGGTACAGTTACAACATTTAAAAGACATTTAGACAAGTACATGAATAGGAAAGGTGTAGAGGGACGTGGGGCAAGTGCTAGAAAATGGGACTAGGTCAGTTTGGGAAACTTGGTTAGCACGGATGAGTTGGACTGAAGTGTCTGTTTCCATGCTGTATGACTCTACTTCAAGGAACTGAAGGAAGAATTTCTTCCACTCAGAGTGGTGGGTGCTTGGAACACTCTGCCTAAAAAATGGCAGAAGCACGAGACATCATAACATCTAACAAATAGACAAACTCATGAAATGCCAGAGTATACAAAGCAATGGACCAAGTGCTGGAAAGTGGAACTAGAGTAGATAAATGTTTGATCATCACATGGACATAATGGGTCGAAGGGCCTCTTCCCGTGCTGTACAGCTCTGTGACTGCATGAGACAAATGTGATCAAAGCCCTTGGGTCTTGCACTCATGAGAACAGATGCAGGAATACCAAACTTCGGAGGGAACATCAATTTATATTGCCTGTGAAAAAGGTGTTGACTGAGGGATCAGGACAGTCTGTGGGGAATACACCTGGGAACAGCTGCCTCCTAAGCTTTTGTTTACAACCCTCAGAAACCAGTCAGCTCAGCTCTATCTGCAAACAGAAAATACATGTCTAACTATTATGCTTCTTCGACTCAACAAAAACTTGCTGGACAATGCCAGAACCAAAATCAACAGGTCTCTTTTGCATTCACATCAAAATTTGGTGGTTACCCATTTCCTGATAAATACTCCACAGCAACTATTAATCCAAACAGACTCCATTTTTGGGTCAATCAAAACCCAGTTATCCAAGCAGTATGAATTTTTTGAAGTCTGATATTCTTGCATTGTCCTTGTGAATGCAGGATGAAAACTGTCACCAGTAATCCCATTTTTCAGCAAAACTTAATTATGTACCATCAACCAAACACTGCAATGTCATCATTTTAATGGCTAAACTGTTAAGTAACTGCATTATATTTCAGAAGAACTTACCAGTTTACTGTAGAAAGATACAAATCCATACCCTTTAGATTTCCCTGTTGCCAAGTCTTTTACAACACGAGCATCCCTGTGTAAACAGATAGAAATAAATAAATAAAAATGTAACATACTCCTGAACAAAATAAAAAAGGAACCACACACACTGTATTGTCAGCACAAGTCAACTTTCAAAAAAAAAAAGGGATTTTTATAATCCCACCATAATAACTAATTCTTCTATCCTTTGTTACAACTTAACCTTTAGTGTAGCAGTAAATAGCAAACATGCAAACTGTAGTATCCTGAACTCTGTTTCACTAATTATATTGAACTGGAAACCAAGAACTCTTCAACAATTTTTTAAAAAAAAAACACTAACCCTCACTAGCACTAAGCTGAGAAATAGTCTGAAATACAAAATACAATTCCAATTCCAATTTTCCTTAACCATGCATTTCTATACAGAGCCTTTAATAATGTGTGTTCTACCTAGCCACACAAATATTTGAAATATAAAAATTCAGAAAAGAGAAAAAAAATAGGAATTAAAAAAGGCATACATCGCCTGTTAACTGAATTCTTTATTTTTCTTGGTATGGTCAATTCTCTACCCTCTTTTTGGACTGTGGGCAGCTGTAAATTTTGAAAAATTGAGACTTTCAGAAATTTAGAAAATGAATATGAAACTAAAACAATACTAAGCACACCAGTACGAACAACAATTACATAGGATTTGTAAGCACGTCAATAGGATTGGGAATACGAAATTCGCACTATATAGAGCACATTAAAATGTTAACAATCAAGTCTAATAAATTTATTAAAAAAGAGAATAAATAGAAATGAGAAAAAACTACAACTGAGTTAATGAACTTCCAGTGTGCACAGTTCCTTGCAGTTAGCCATGGGGATCCTGTCCATTCTTAACAGCAATTCTGTAAAATAACCAGAATGCTATTACTTTTAATTATGACTCAAACTACAAAAAGCTGCACATTGCCATTATTTTCTGTAGCCTCTGTACAAGCAGTCTTACAGTGCTCTTCTGTTGAAATTTAAACTAATTTACTATTTAGAGGAGAAGTACAAAAGCAGAAATACATACCAGACCAGTCATTACAACACAGGTGTAGTTGAAAGTATATAAAATGTTAATCAACATGTAGGTTTAAGTGCAAATAAGCAAGAGAATTTAAAAGAAAGGTGTTAAAGTATGTATTCAAATCCATTTTACAATGTAGCATGAACTGAACCTTGCAATTTTAACAGGTGTCAAGAAACAACAAACACTAATATTGACAATAGCCCTAACATGCATTTTGAACACCAAATAATTCTAAAGTCTGCCAGCAACACCGACTGGTAGAAGACTGATACTACACACATTAATCTGTACTACCCAGATGCATAAAAGATGTTTTGTAAATTTATACATTGGCCCATAAGCTGATGACAAAATCATAAGTTCACAGAGCATGCCATCATTATCGTGTTTATAAACAGCAAATTATAAACCATAAGTTGCAAATTGCCCAAACTGTGGGCCACTTTGCATGCTCCATTAGACTCAAAAACAGGAACTCACCATTAACCTCCCCATGCACAAAAACTGTTGAATTATGCTGTAAATGCAAATTGCTTGCTGCATAATGTTAGGGCTGCTTTTTTTTTTTGAACACAATGGAGTGAATACTGATCTTTAGACTCCATTTTCCATCAGAGGCATGGAAAGCGAACAACTAAAATTCGAGTCTCACACCTGCACGTCCTTCATGTATCTTTTTTAAAAAAAAGAACTTTCCTATCTCCTCTATCCAACCCCCAACCAAAATGTACTTCTGAATATTTGACTTAATAATTACCTTCTTTTGTGCAGTTTCTTTCTGCATCCTTAATTTTACTAGTTAAGCAGATGGATTATTGATCCTGCCATTCACCAAGGTCTCAGATGCCTCATTATTGGCTTTCACTTCCAGCAATTTGCAGTGCAAAAATATGGATTGAAGGGTGATGAATAATAGTAAATAAACCCGTAGCACATACCACAGATGCCTGACTCCAGCTATTTTGGGTCATTGTTACGATGGCAGAGAATAATTCAAGCTTAAAGGATCAACTGATCCAGAATTCACTTAACTAAGTTATATACATGCAGACTGCCCCAGCATTGTAACAGCTTAGTTATGTTGAAAACAATTCGGTGAGTTAATTTAAATTCAGATATGGAATCCATAAACATATTACTTGAAAAAGAACAAAGGAATTGCAACCAATAGTGATTTCATTACCTAAAAGAATGCACATTTATCATGCTACACGGGTATCAGAACCACAAATTTTGCTACACAACCAATTTTTATTGCTAGGTGGTCTACTTCAACGGCAAGTTGCCATCAGACAAGCTTGTCTTATGTCTTTAAAAAAAAAAAATCTATGACCAAAACTGCTGACAGGTTCGTTTAAACTTGAGCACAATTTTCTTTGCATACACAGTGCTGTAGATTGAATTTTATTGGTAGAGTTTCATCCTTAGCCAGAACATTCCCACCCAAACCAAACCAGTTAAATTTAATGCCCTCCAATCCCTCAACTAAGTGTTCAAATCCATCTATAAAATTCAGGGCATGAAATACAAGCATACTCTCCTTCACTGTTAACTATACACATTTTAAAATAATGCCTCAAAAATGAAATGCAATCTTCATAAAAACAGAATCAATAGATACTCAAATTGACAATACATCCAAATTTAAGTATGTAAGGCAACCTTGGATACAGTAAAACGGTCCTCAAATGCCCTAGCTCTTCACAATCCAAACAGTCAACAAGTCTGATAACACACAACCTACTATGAAATTGTTTTCCATGCAGTCATTATTTAATGACCTACTTGCCAACCACCTGTCAGCAATCTAATCTCTTTACAGATGAATACGTAATATTCAATGACATGGTGAAACACAATATTCAGTTAAGGCCGACTAGGTAAAGAAAATATCTGAAAATAAAACATGGCAGAACATAAAAGTAACAACAATCCACTTCAAATGACATCACAGCGAAGAACAACAACAACAACAAAAAAAGAGAATCTGAGCAGCTACAAAGCTTGCAAACAAAATCAATTCCTATTTGTTGGCAATTAACTTGGTCCTGACTATCTTGAGCTGCTTCATCATTATGCACAAAGTGGTATGACATGTCAGGAGGGTTATAGGTGATAGAGGTGTAAATGATAGGCACCAATGGATGAACTGTTCACGTTATCATTGACAAAGAGAAAGCTCAGGTTTTGTGTACATGCAATGAAAATGCCATCAAAACTATGCTCAGCAACTTCAAGCCACTGAAAGAGTCATGAGGACAACCAAAATGATCACTGTATTCAAATAGTGATTAGAGTCAAGAGATGCTCTTTAACTTCAAATTCTAAAGTTTAAAATTCAGTCTGCAAAACACCTTCAGTTACATAACGATTCTACCTCAATACCTGAAAAAAACACATCAATTTCAATTTGTAAACAGTACTTTGAAAATAAGAACCATAGGAGGTACAACTGCAAACTAGTTCAAGAACTAATACACAAACATTTTACACCAGCCCATTTCTTACTCACATTTCACACCTGACATGAGAGTATTTTCTTTGGACTACATCCAGCCGTAATCTTGATATGATTTAAATTTAATCCGTGTTCACGCTCCCACTGCCAGTGTTTAAAAATTTACACATGGAGATCAAATCCATATGCAAACCGCTTCTACTGCTGACATTTTTTGATTAGATTCAACAAAATTCCTAAACCAACAAAACTTGGGCAAATTGCAAAATACAAGAACAGCACTTTTGGAGGACAGATGCTAAGGTGACAACTGCTGATACGAATTAATTTACTTAAAAATAAACATTAAGACTAAACAACAGTACTATATATACTTCAAAACCTGGCACTATGTCACTCATGAAAAATCTTCCAGCATTTAGATAATGGTGTGGAATTAAACATTTTACATCAAGGGTATGGTGAACAAAGTTGTGGCCTAGTTCTGGCATCAATTTAGCACAGATTTCTCACCTGTCAAGTAGTTTAACTGCTATGCATCTTCCAGTACAAGTAAAAAAACAGAACATAAAGAGACACTTCCTCCTGGGGAGACGTCCGGATAAAATAATCCAGCTCAAAACATGGACAACACATTTCTTGAAAATACCCTTACGGCCACTGAATCCAGGACATGTGACAGAAACCTGCATATTACTTTCATTTCAAGTACCCATCAGAAAGAATTACAGCGAAGAAAAGCTAATAGATACATTACTGATACAGGTGCTACACAACGCAGGGAACTGCAAAACAGGCCTTCATGAACCATGATGCAAAATCAAGTACGAGCATACTTCCATGAATTAGCACTAAATTTGTTCAGGAAAATATCAAGTAAGGCAGTGAATTGCTACAAGCGTACCCCTTCAAGAAATTAATTTAAAATAGAACTATTAATTCTTCCAAATACTCAATAGAAAATTTAGCCACGTTAAAATATGTTTGTTAGACAATGATATTGAGAACATGAGAAAGGGTGCGAGCAACAGAGAGTGAGTATGAACAAGAAGGAATGAAGAGAAAGACGGCATGAGTGAGAAAGAACATGAGCAAACAAGGAGTGGGTGAGTGAGAGACACAAAAGGAGGAAAGGAAGAGCAAGCAAGAAATCGAGCGCAAATGAGAAATTACAAGCAACCGAGTGCAAGTGAAAAACATGCAAGCAAAAGAGGGAAAATAGGCAATAAGGCTGGGAAGGATAAAACAGTGTACAGCAGGAGGGATTGAATTGTGTGTGTTGGTGGGGGGGGGGGGGTGGTTTTGGTTTTACAACATTCCTTGGAATTTGCACAGCAAACTAGCAGATCTTTTGCGAGCGGCTTACAATTACAACAAAATATATTCAAGAGCCTGCAGCACTCATGAGATTTGCATCATAAAATAGATCAGGTCTTCTTAAAGTGGTCATGCCATTTTTTTTGGGATTAAGTGTTCAAACAATGGCTACCATGGAGCTCCAACCATATGAACAGTTGTAAGGCTGCTTTAAATCCTGGCTCTTTTTTGATCTTCTGATGTGGCATAAATGATGCAACCATGAGGCTTGGCTCCTGCAGCTGTAACAATGGTAGACATTCCAGTGCTTTGAAAAGTCCATGAAGCCTCCCCTTACTTCTCTTCACCCAACCCCCTGCTGCTAGGCTGACTCTGCTCTTACAGGTCTGCACCAACACACCCCACCCTCTAAGCTCTGACTGAGGGGTCAGAACAGGTCCCCAGCCTCGAAACAGGTCTTGGTAGGAGTGGGAAGTAGGAACTGCTGAAATAGATTAAGAATGCATTCGTGGTGTGGGATGGTAATAATAGAGACATAAAGAGAGGGCTCTTTATTTTAATACAAATTATCTAATAACTTTTAACGTGGCCAAAAATTGCTGTTCATTTTTCAGAGTGGTAATTCAAAACAAACCTAATGAAATAATCCTCTTTTCCTTTTAACTCAAAAAAGGACATAAGAACTGCCATTTTACAAGTAAGAAGGATTAGACCACAACAGATCCTACAAGATAGGACATGTTCCTGGGGAGCTATTTTATTCAGTTGCTTTCAAGTAAAAATGGTTTCACTAAATAACTGGCAAAGAGCTAATGCATTTTCCTTATGGAAAAAAAAAATTATATCCTGTTCACCCTGTCGCCTAACAGAATTCAAGGGGGAATATCAATGTATGTATTGAACTGATTGAGTATTTATTTTACCAGATCGCTCAATGTACAAAGCTTGAATTTTAAAGAACTGGAAAATACTTACGATATTCTACCAAAGGGTGCGAATGCAGATTTCAGATCCTCTGTTGTTATCTCAGGGCTTAAGTCTCCAACAAACACGTGAAAATGATCTGAGAAGACAATAATATTGAGTCCATACCTTCAGAGAAATTTAATATCAATTCTACATACGTTCCCTGCACATTTAAATTAGATCATGCACTAAACAAAAATATTAAGTTGATTTTGCATAGACATTCATTATTATCAGCCTCTATCTGAGGCTTGATTTAACGGGGGTGGGGGCTAACAAAAAGCTTAACTGCTTTAGTTGAGGAAAACGAGATGCTGGAGGATATTATAGGCAATATTCTAACAAAACTGGACAGTGATACACTGCTTAAAGGAACACTTCACAAGAATACTTATTAGGAACTTCAAACCAACTGTGATACTTCATGGCTTTGCTGAGGATAACTATCTTGATCTGATACTGGTATCTTCAGCAAGCTTGTGCTACATTTAACACACAACACATTGCAGCATATTTCATTCAAACTAGCTAGGGACTAAAAATGAATTTCCAATTGAGAATGCTTCCTGCTGCAAGGAATTTCTGTTCAGGTGCGCAGAATTCTCTCAGGTGCCTTGCTTTTAATATCACTTTCTTGCAATAGATACTTCATAATTAGTTGCCCATGCATTGAGAATGAATTTAGCAGTAAGACAGATCACGTATATGGAACAAAAGCACGTGATACGTAGACTTTCATGTGATTGGTTCCAAATTAAGTAGTACACCAGAGATCTGCCAAACGAAGTTACACTTTGAAGGGGAAAATCAGAGACAGGAGTAAATACATTATGAAAGAAGCTATTCAATCCCTTCCAGAAAATAAAGTGGGATAAGTAACACATTATAGGGAAAAGTGCACACAGCAATGGTCTAATGTGCCAGAGATAACAAAAGGTCCTTGTACAGCTAGAGTTCAATTTTGTTTGTGATGGGCAGTAAACCAAGGTTGATTCATAGTGTTCCAATATGGTTAATAGTCCTACTCCATTACCTTCAAGATTCAACTGTTTACATGTTTAACTCTCATGAAATGTCTTTGGAAACAAGTGACTTGATTGATCAAATGGCCTTTGTAGATTATGTCCAAAATATGACCAAAAAGTGTCTAAATTGCTTCATTCACCTGTGCACAGAATACTTAGATTAACAACAGTACAAAAGTATTGTAATCAAGTCTTCTACTTATCAAGTCCAAAATCACAATGAAATGGCACCACAGGGTGAGATTCTGCAATTTTAGGTTGGTCCAGCTTGGATTTAGTCCAGGTTAATGGCTTGAATTATGTTCTACCCATTCATTATATCTGTCCAAAACTCATGCGACATCAGGCAGTCTTAACCAAATTCTTAATATGCACTGATACATTGTACAAAATTGGCAGTCTCATTCAAGTAGTAAGGCAGGTAGACTTGAAATGGAAAATATTAATGCTCTGGAAAATGGGTCTGAGTCACAACATGAGACTGGGGAATGATTGGCATTGCTGAGGCTAAAGCCGATTCTAATATGAATTCCTGAAACGGAAAGCTTCTTACAAAGTGATACTTCAACTTGAACATTAAAAGTTATTTTATTTGAAAAAGCTATTTTAATTCCTCATACACTTTCGGTCACCTTTCATTGGATCAATGCAGATAAGCCTTTGGATTTGGACAAGAATATTTGGTAAATGCTGTGGATTACAAATGCATGTAAACAATATTGAAATGTTATTCCAGTGAAGTTTAACTCCTAGTGCCTGTTAGTCAAGTAATTCAAATCTATAAAGTTGGTCCAATAAAGCAGCCTCAGTTGTCTGCTTCTAGAAAATACTTGAAAGTCATGGAAAACAGATGCCATTGCCACAATAATACCTTGATTTATATCTAAACACTCAGACAAGTTGAAATATTCATATACTAAATGTTGAACACACTGTATGGAAGGCAGAAGTAGATTAGCGTCTCCAACGTAACACGGCAACACTGTGTGGCCAATTTACTCAATTGCAAAAACACTTAAGTAGATTTTTTTCAAAAAAAGAGCTGTTCTTGTTAATTGAGTTCCAGAATTAAAATAACATGATTGCATTATACATTAATTTACTTTTAGTTTAATTTACATTTAAGTGTCAAATATTTAGGCAACAAAAACTCCACGAGTAGAGGTGAAACAGGAAATTTCGCTTCAATTTAAATGTTACGCAGTAAGTACAGCTACGTCAACAACTCATCCAAATTTAAAGAATTAGCTGCCTGCAACATTTTCATTTTTTTCAAACTCCACAAAAGAAACTAAGAACAGGAACTTCAAATTGGACAAACAAACCAGTTCGACTCAATATTCTTTTGGAAATTCAGAAAGTCAGAAATTAAATATTTCAGCTAAACTGAAAAGTAGAAAACATGTGAATGACTTAATGCATTACTGGGTCTAACATCTACCCAACTTAGATTTCGGATCTAAAAATCTCAACTCCTGCAATGAATTACAAATATCGTTTCTCTCTTCCTTTGCAAGGCCATTCAAAATTGCATCATTCTTCAGTAGACATATTTAGTTTAAAATAACAACTAGAATGCAAAGAACACACCAGAATCCTTCAAAGCAGTTTCATTGTTTAATTTAAGAGCAGTACATTGCAAAGTTGAAATCATGTTTTATTTAGAATGCCCGAAATCACCAGAGCATAATATTTTCAAAAAGCAGAATGTTACACGTGTGACAGAGAAGTATTAGAACCAGCTTCAACAATGCTAGAAAAGAAACATGAAGAACACAAAGCACTTACTCGTCGTATCTTTCTTCTGGCTACTTGGTGTTGTTGCCCAGTTTACTTTGACTTCCTGAAATCATTTTAAAATGAAGTATTTCATTTAAAGTAAATTAGAATATACTTATTCTTAGATGTTAAAATATAAGCATTTCAAAGTTTTACCAGTATACTGCATTGTAAGATACTGCATATTCATGCCAACTAAAAGGTGGAATCAAAAAAGTTAACTGAGAAGCAGCATGGATTTGTAAAGGCCATGCCTGAAAAATCTAATTGATTCTTCTACGAAGTGGTAGCTTGAGCAGCAGAGGAATACCTACTGACATTATTTAAATCAAGTAACATTAGCAAGTCCATCAAGTCCCTCACAAGAGGCTGTTATCTACGTTAAAGATCCTGCGGTAGTCAAAGAAGTATTTAAGGTTTTGGAGTAGATCTGTAGCTCGGGTTGTGGGTGTTGAGGTTGGTTGGCTCGCCGAGCTGGTTTGTTGTTCCGCAGACGTTTTGTTCCCATGCTTCGTAACATCCTCAGTGCAGCCTCTGATGAAGCGTCGGTGTGTTTTCCCACCCGGTTTTTAAACTCTGGGGTCTGTTGCGATGGATTGCCTCACTTCCGGGTTTCCTCCGTGGTAGTGGAATGGTCGAGTTCGACATGTTTATTAATAGCATGCTTCGTGGAGTGCCATACTTCCAGGAATTCTCGTGCTTGTCTCTGCCTAGCCTGTCCCAGGATCTTGGTGTTGTCCCAGTCGAAGTCGTGGTTCTCCTTGTCCATGTGGATTGAGATGAGTGAGTATTGGTTATGTCTTTTTGTAGCCAGTTGGCGTTCATGTACTCTTGTTGTTAGTTTCCTTCCTGTTTGTCCGATGTAGTGTTTCTTGCAGTCTCTGCAGGGGATCTTGTGGATGACACTGGTCCTGTCCATTGGTCCACTCTGATGCCCAGCAGTCGTAGGAGTCTTGTGGTGTTCAAGGATAATGGATATCCAAAGAACTGGGTCAGAAGATGCCTACATGAACAGCATCAGAAAGATTCTACACGCCCCTACATCAGGAACACGTCAGAACTATACAACAAGACTCCTACGACCATTGGGCATCAGAGTGGCACACAAACCCACATTCAACCCGACGACAAGTGCTCACCCGAACTAAAGACCCACTGCCCACCATGGACAGGACCAATGTCATCTACAAGATCCCTGCAGGGACTGCGAGAAATACTACATCGGACAAACAGGAAGGAAACTAACAAGAGTACATGAACACCAACTGGCTACAAAAAGACATGACCAATACTCACTCATCTCAATCCACATGGACGAGGAGAACCACGACTTCGACTGGGACAACACCAAGATCCTGGGACAGGCTAGGCAGAGACAAGCACGAGAATTCCTGGAAGCATGGAACTCCACGAAGCAGGCTATTAATAAACACACTGAACTCGACCCCGTATACATTCCACTACGGAGGAAACCCGGAAGTGAGGCAATCCATCGCAACGGACCCCAGAGTTTAAAAACCAGGTGGGAAAACACACTGACGCTTCATCAGAGGCTGCACCGAGGATGTTACCAAGCACGGGAACGAAACGTCTGCGGAACAACAAACCAGCTCGGCGGGCCAACCAACCTCAAAAGGTAAGTATTCTAATTCACAGGCTGTCCCGCAAGGTTGTGCTGGTACTTCAACTGTGTACTATATTTATTAATGATAGTGGAATAGAAAGCCACATATCCATATTTGCTGATGACATTGATAGGCACTAACGTAAGAAGTGCAGTTGGAAGCATAAGTTGGGGAGGCGATGGCCTAGTGGTATTATCGCTGGACTGTTAATTCAGGGACCTGGATTCAAATCCCGTGACGCCAGGTGGAGGAATTTGAATTCAAGAAAATATCTGTAATTAAGAGTCTAATGATGACTGTGAATCCATTATCAATTGTTGGGAAAAACCTATCTGGTTCACTAACGCCCTGGAATCTGCTATCCTTACCTGGTGTGGCCCACATGTGACTCCAGACACACGGCAATGTGGTTGACTCTTAAATGCCTTCTAGGCAATTAGGGATGGGCAATAAATGCTGCCTAGCCAGCAATGCCCTCATCCCGTGAATGAATAAAAAAAATTTTAAACAACAGGCAGTCCCTGGGTTGTGACTAGGTACTGTTCTTCAGTCCCTTCCCAAGTCGACTGTGTGCCAAGATAGAACACAATGCAAGACAATACAGAAAAACCAAAATGAAATGCTGACTTTTATATCTAGAAAACTAGTATAAAGGAGGTAGAAGTCACGCTTTGACTATACCATACCTTGAATGACAAGAGCAGTTCTGGGCACTACACCTAGGCAAGGCCTTGGAGGGAATACAGTCAAGTATACCAGAATGAGACCTGAGCACAAAGGTTTATGTAGAGGAAAGACTGCACAAACTAGAGATATGTTATTGGAATATAGGCAGTTAAGAGGAGTTATAAGGAAATTTCAACTGTTTCCAAGGTATTATGGGGAAACGACAGGGCAGGTGGGAAAAATGATTTCTGCTGGTTGGTTGAGTCTCAGACTCTTAATATTTGGGGCCAGACATTACAGGATGAAGCAGATCTACACACAAGTGCTGTAAATTTGGAAAGCATTTCAATCCATGGCCATTGACTTAAGACGAATTTTAAAATGGACATTGATAACGTCTTTTTGTCTAAATGTATTAAGCGATCGCAGACAAAAGTAGGTATGTAGTGTTAGTGCAGAAGAGCCATAATCTGAAATGTTAAATGGTCTACTCCTGTTCCCATTTGTAAACCATCTTTATATTCACGTTATCTACATTTTATTCCTATTAGTTATGAATTAATAAGTGCATTTTGGGTATATACAGTATTGTTAGAATTCACATTTTAGGAATAGGCCTGTATTTTAATTCCAGCCACTACTCCATCACCACATTCATCTTCATCTCCCTCACATGTTAATGCTCTCTAACTCAACCACTGTCAGCAGGCTCCACACAGCTATTTTTCAAATTCCCATTCCTTTAATTTTAATTGATTTGATAATGAGTACAGTATATTTGCAATACTGTTATAGTCCTGATGGGTCACTTGACACGAAACATTAACTCTGCTTTCTCTCCACAGATTCTGTCAGACCTGCCCAGTTTTTCCAGTAATTTCAGTTTTTCTTTCAGTATATTTTGAGTTCCTTGCTATAGAGGTAGAAAGTGTTGCTTCACACGCACTTTCAACGAATCATTTTAGGATTTTTTAAGGCTTTTACCACGTCTTTAGGGCTCCTCTTTAAGAAGAAAGAGGCAAGTCTTGTTCATCGTTTGTTGATAGTTGCATTATGTAAACAGCGACTGTGTTTTCTCAAGTGCTCAACAATATTTAAATTCGGAGACTAGAACTGCACATTACACTGTCTAAGTAGGACTCTATAAAATTTAACCTCATCTGCCCAGCGAGTACGTTCCTGCTCTTGAAACATATCCCAGAACTAAGTACTCCTTGCAGCTAGATCAACATATGCGGCGTCAATAGTTCAATGCAATTTGGTTAATTTGTTTTTAATCCATTTCCGAATGTTAATTTTCCCCCATGCTTAAATCACCCAGAAGAAATGCGATTCCAATTTGCTATTGGCAAAGCTAGAAAATTTCTTATCCACACTAAATCAGGAAGGCTACATAACTACATAAAGAATTGTTGAACAATCAACAGTTCTGTTGTAGAGTAACTCGACAGAAACAGCTCTACAATAAAGACCTTCCCAGAGGTCCTTTCTAATAATCTTCCCAATGTTTATTAAGTGCAGACTCTTAAGAGTTGTAAGCATTTTTGTTATTCAAATAGAGTTTATAATAAAATATGGTACTTCTCAGACCACATTTTCAACAGCAGGAACCATTAATGTCTATGTGAATTGTTAACTATTGAATGTTTCCATCAAAATACATGATATTGAGAAAATCTTATTTTGAGGGAGGTAAAATAGTAGATAAAGTTTTACTAAACATTATTTGTTAAAAAGCATATTGAACTTCTAATATCCCCAAATGCAAGCAATTACATTTTACTTCTGAAGAATTAAATACAGGCACTATTTAAAACATATCTTAATTTTTCCAGCTAAATTCTCTCCTCACTCACCATTTAGACACGATAGCTTACCTTACCCATTATTTTACGGCCATTCATTGCAGCCAATGCAGCTGCCGCATCCCTGTGCTCATAGAATTCCACAAAGCAATACGGATCATTGCTTGAATGCTGCAAAACAGAAAATCCAACAGAAGAGTTCACCCTTCTGCTTGCGGTTTGCTGAGAAGAAAAATTCATGAAAACTTAGTACAAAGAAGCCAAATGAAATACTTACAGATCTATATTATAGCCTTTTACCTTTATAGCCAATCTGTCCATAAACACAAACAATTTAAAAGGAAATTACAGATCATTTAACATTTTTGAACATTTTCAATGTAATACAGGGCTTCCCCAGGCTTCTAAATATATTTAGTGATCATCTTACAAGCTGAACCCTATAAAACCAAAGGTATGCTTTTAAAATAAAAATGCTAGATGCTGGAAATCTCAAACAGAACAGATTTCTAGAGAAACTCACCAGGTTTAACAGCATCTGCTTTCTGCCCACAGATGCTGCCAGGCCTGGAGTTTCTCCAGCAATTTCTGCTTTTGAAAATTTCTTAAAAATTTCTAACCTGTTGCCTAATTCCCAAAACAATATTCTGTGCTGCAAAGAACTGCAAATACTAAGAGGGTTAAACTTTTGCAGAGTATTGCAACTGCAGTGACATTGATCCTTCCCACACCCTCATTCTGTATTCAAAAGGATGGAGCTAAAAATATGCTGGAAATAGATGACCACTTCCACATGAGCATGACTTCTTTTTAAGTAGTGAAACTGATTTACAGGTAAATATCAAATACAATATCAAACAGGCAGATGAAGCAATTTCAGTTCATTAAATATCATAAAAATATTAATGCTCAAATTTGAAGACACAATTCTACTAGACAATTAAGATAACCTTATGATCAGAACAGAACAAAATAGATTACAAATAATAAATCCTTCAAAGGTGTTAGTTCAGAAAAGTCACAAATTGTTACAAGTTGCATCCCGATTCAAAAATGTTACTTTAATCTTCCGAGTGCTAAAATTAACAATACAATAAGTTACTTTGCCCATCAATAATATTAAGTGTGTCCTTGATTTGGTGTTCAGTTGGTAACTGGAAATCAGCACAGTGCCAAGATGTAACGCATGCTCAAACTGGGGTATTCGTAATAATGAAACTCCCAATAGTTAAAGCTAACCACTCACCAAATTACTCAATCTTCAACAGTTGAAGATCCAGTCAGTAATGATTCCAGGTTTTGAATACATGTTTTCTAAACATGGGCACTATTATTTTGAAAGCAGAAGTATACATATACACACCAAGTCAATTTCAAAAAGAACACGTGAATGATGTTTCAAACCCAACGTAATGAACTATATGGTCAGAGCAATATTTTTCCCCCCTTATTCATTCATTTGTCACTTGGTGGGCATTGCTGGCCAGGCCAGCATTTGTGCATTTCTAATTAGCCAGAATGCAGTCACAAGTCAACCATGTTGCTGCAGGTCTGAAGTCAGACAATAATTTCACATTAATATTAGGCTAACTTTTAATTCTAGATTTTGTTTTATTGACTTCAAATTCCACTGTCTGCTGTGGGATTCAAACTTATGTCCCCAAAACATTAGCTTGGGTTTCTTGATGACTAGACAAGTGACGTTACCATCAAGGCACCGTCTCCCCTGAAGTGCAGTGTTAAATAAAATTACTTCAACCATTGTTGTACTGATACAGCATTTTTGTTGGGGGTAAAATTGCTACTGTCCTTGTATTTCCACTTGTTAAAAATCAGCAACATAGATGAAAATCAAATTATCCTGAAAATCTGCATGGGAATTTTTTAATATGTATATTCACTTGTGTGTGAGCATCACTGGCTGGGCCAGCATTTTTCGCACATCCCTAGTTGCCCTTGAAGTGGTGACAACTAGCTACGGTCCTTGCATTAGGTAGAAATTCCAGGATTTTGTCCTAAATTACATATATCTGAAGGAAACTACAAAATTTAGACACTACAAAATCACAATTTCTACTGCATGAACTAATCAAAGTCAGTAGTCTTTTTTACAGCATTTCTTTCAAAATACAAAGATCCTCTTCATGAAGTTGTCATTTGAAAAAATGTTGGTCCAATGCAATGATTAATAAAGGCTGCCAGAAGAAATTGTGAAAAATATGGAAACCACACACAAGTACATTAGCTAACTGCAGAGACAGAGCAGAAATTTTCAAAGGAACAGCAACTCACCCCAAAACTCAACGTTATTCCCCCATACTTCAAGGTCCGTGCAACAGAGAGTACAAAATTTAGCACAATGTACTGACAGGGAAATTAACTGCCACAACGTAATATTACTCAATATTTACCCTTTGTTCAACAACTGGCAGCAGGCTATTGCCGTACCTTAACTAGTAGAGATGTCATTCCAGGGTGGGTATATGGAATAAATGATCTTTTACACCTAAGTGTTTAATAACAGGTTTCATCTGAAGCACTGTATTTTTAGGCAAATAAACTGGACAATATGATTCAAACCATCACCTCCTATAATCAGATGCAACATCAAACTAAAAATACTTTCAGAGCAATTAAAATATATGCTGACAAATGAATACCAGAATCATAAATTTAATATCGCAATGGTACCAACTTTTCCCGATTTCTCCCTTAGTAGCCAACTGTTCAATCTTCAGCACACCCAAAACCCACAAAAGCATATAATGATAAGAAACTGTAGAAGGAAGCATTTTGTACCCGTCACTAAGGCAAGGATACATTGAATCAAGTGAACAAATTTCTTTTGAAGCTTGAAAAGAAAAGAATGCAGTGTAGAACCTTTGAAAAGTACGCAGAAAGCAAAAGCTCAACAAAGCTGACTTGCAGGCGGCTCTGGATTTAAAGTAGTGTTCAAGTAAAACCATTGGAGAGTTCCAGCTTCCAGCTGTGCATTTAAACATGTGACCCTTCAGTTATTTTAGAGCATTTCAGGCACAGTACAAACCTCACCACTGGGCCAAGATGGGCCAGGGTTGCCCAGACCACACAAAGACTGAGAAAAGACAGACTCATGAAACCAAGGGCACCAGCGCCGCACTTGGACAAACCTGGAATGAAAGACCACCTTTTTGATTACTTTTCAATATCTGTGTGACATTTTAATGATCTGGATCCTGAAGTCTCTTCAGATCTCTATTGTTCTGGATTCTCACCATTTAGAAAATATGTAATTTCATTCTTTTGAAAAAGGGTCCTAAGTGAACGACCTGACTTTACATATACAGAAATCCTTTTGCCACAATTTAGTACAAACTGTACTCAATTTCTGTAAATCTACATCACCAAAACACCACTTGTTTTTGCCTCATCAGCAAATTTGATTAGAGACAAAAGGTACTGCAGATGCTGGAGAATCCGAGATTATGTGGCTTTCTATCCCAGAACCAAGTCAGTAATAACTATGAAGTTGCACATAATCTGAAGAGACACATTACCTGCTGCCAATTAGAATACCTGCTCATGGTCTGAAGATTTGTTTCCTGCTCCTCAGCCAATTCCCTAACTTCAGTGATTTGCCTTAGAATTTCAAAACTTCAGTTAACAGATCTTAAATCAAATACCTTCTGGTAGGCCATTCAAATAACCACAAACACCTGTCTATTACCTTGTCACGTTTCTAAAAAAATTTAAAATGGTTGTCAAGTATGACCCACTCCCTACAAATCCATGACAGTTCTCTTTGGTAGTGGATATTTAAAAGTGCTCAGTCACTAGCTTTAACTTACACATTCTAGTGACTTCCTAACGTCTGTTCTGCTTTCAGTTTAATGCAGTCTGTTACCTGTCACCTAACATCTGAAGGAGGAGTGAAGCTCCAAAAGCTTGTGTTTTCAACTAAACCTGCTGGATCATAACCTGGTGTCGTGAGATTTCTGACCTTGTTACCTTTCCAGTTAACCTCACTTAACATGAGAGTCCAACATAGGGTTTGAAAGACAGAAATAATTAGATCATGAGTTCCAGCAGATAAATACTCCCATGCATTATAATATTAGCATGTGAAACAAGTAGCATCATGGTCAACATTGCTTGCAGGCGTCATGGAGCTATTTGGTGGAGATGAGAACACAACTGAGCATCTGGAGAAAAGTACTGAAAAAAAGTGGTATGATCAACAGACTAAGCAAAGGGAAGATGACTACAGTAAAGATGTAAAGACTGTTGAAAAGAGGTGGAAACAATGAATAGTTTCAACACAGGTTTTGGCCATGGAAGACTATCTTAGTACGCTAAGAGTTTTAGAAACACAGCCCAGGTAGGAATAACAAAGTGCAGAGGAGTGTTGTGATAGAAACGCATTGCTTAAACCAAAAGTGAAAACCTACAGACAGGTGCAAGACAAAAAATTCTCAGTGTAGAAAAAGGAAACCATCAATTACAACTGATATTAATGAGGTGCAGGTGCTGAGATAGCTGCGTCAAGTATTTAGAAAGGACAAATTTGGGAACTAGTAATATCAACAGGAGAGAAAGGATTGTGGCAGCAAACGAAGTAGCCAAGAAGAGATTGAAATCACATGGTGACCTATTAGGGAGAGGAAACACGGTAATGTGAGCAATGGAGACAGGGCTTTGCAGAAGAAAAGAGAGACCCAAGAACAGATGGAAAGATGCAGCCTTAAAGGCAGCGAACTGCAAGAGGAATGGACAACCAACGGGGAGAAGGTGAAAGGTGATCAACCAACATTGTAGTTACCCCAAGTAACTAGAAGAAGCTAGAAGCACCATCAGCATGTCAGCTAAATCTGGCTTATTACACGTCAGATGAATATGACACACCCTTTGATGTCATCCAAGAAACACTATCTTTGATATATGCTCATCTGTTCACCCAATCTAAATAAAAATTAAAATCCCTAATTAAAACTCCACTGTCTCTGGCAAACACTTTTGTATTTGTATTGAAAGCACCTCTGCCACAGCTGCTGCCAGGGATCCTGTGCACAACTCCCACTAGACTTCTATTCTATTCTTAATGCAACCAAAGTCAGCACTCTATTACCTCTCATTATATCCTCTTTTCATTGAAGCTACAGTCAAGAAAACACATCAACACCTCGAATTCCTCAAAATGCTTAAGGAAATTCAGCATGTCCACAATAAAAATTGTTAAGAGTCATAGATGCACCACAGAAAGCACCCTGCCCGAATGCATCAATTGGTATGGCAACTGCCCTGTCCAAGACTGCAAGAAATTGAAGCGTTGCGAACACAGCCTATTCCTTCCACTGACTCAGTCTGTCTACTTTCTGCAGCCTCAGGAAAGCATCCAACATCAAAGACTCCTCCCAACCAGATTATAGACTCTTCCACTTTCCACTGGGGAGAAGATACATAAACACAAAATGACAGATTCAAGAACAGCTTCTTGCCCGCTGTTATTAGACTTATAAGGGGACCTCTCATATTCTTTATAGTTGACCCTTCTCTGCACCTTCCCTGCAGCTCTAAAACTATATTCTGAATTCTGCTCCATTACCTTCAAGTACTTACGTAAGTTATGACTTCTCTCGAGTGCAAAACAATACTTTTCACAGTATCTCGATACATGTGACAATAAGTCAAATCAAATTCATCTTAAATCATTAAGTTTACTCTCCTCCCTGAAGCATTTTCCCAATCTTCTCTTTAGAATTTACAATTGGTATATTTAATTCCCAATAATGGCTCAGATATCATACCTTCCTGGTTGAATTTGCACTTTAATTCTTGGATTTGCTTTTAATACAAAACAGAAAAACACTTATTTGGGCCACATATACAAATATTTGTTGTACTCAACTACTTAAAATCACATTTCTTAAATGTCTCTCTTCTGGTTCAGTTACATCCTTCAGTTTCTTTTACCTGAACTGTCCAAAGTATAATTTGAGTACTCCTCCCCTGCATTCCCTTCCTTTAATTTTTGAATTAATATCAATACTAACTTTTCCATCCAAGCCCACCCCTCAAGCTCCAAACCAATTCCTTGTATTAAGTCCCTGTTTTTGCCAACATTCTGGTCCCACGCCAGTTCAGGTGGAGTCAATGGTACAGCTTCATGATCCACTAAAATGGAAAGCCCATTCTTTTCTACACTAATCAATAGCCATCTGGTCACCTTGTCTATCAAAGCCCCAGTTTGCACCCAATTCAGGTAATGATCAAGGTATTATAATCCTTCAGACCCTGTGCTTCAATTTAGCTCCTGGACCTCAGTACTCACCAACAAACGCTTAAGTTGCTATTCAGGAGTTACAACAACTGGTTCCTCTTCCTTTGATATCAAACTAATTAAAGATCTTCTCAATGCTACTTCAAGGTAGGCACCCTATCACGTGGAAGTCCTGATCGTGCTTCCAAAGAATGTTAACAGTCTCCCGAATCATCAAGTCCCTTACTACAATACATTCTTATTCATCTTCCCCTCCCGTATTGCATAGTCTCCTATATCCAGGAACACAGACTGCATTCTGGCTGTCCCGCCAACTGCCTTTATACTTATACTTTCAGGGTGCTTCCTTTGCAGAAGGGGGCAGCATGGTGGCTCAGTGGTTAGCACTGCTGCCTCATAGCGCCCAGGTTCGATTCCAGCCTCGGGCAACTGTCCGTGTGGAGTTTGCACATTCTCCCCATGTCTATGTGGGTTTCCTCCGGGTGCTCCGGTTTCCTCCCACAGTCCAAAGATGTGCAGGCTAGGTGGATTGGCCATGCTAAATTGCCTGTAGTATTCAGGGGTGTGTAGATTAGGTGGGATGCTCTGAGAGTTGATGTGAACTTGTTGGGCTAAGATCCTGTTTCCACACTATAGGGATTCTATGATCTATGATTATAATAAGTATATTTAACCTTTTAAATAGACAGTTTGCACTCATTTTCTTACATCCTTCTGTTTTGTACATTATGGCTCACACCAATCCCATTCTGCACCCCTGAAACGTGAGCAAAGTCTCCAGTAAATGATGCAAGTACTGCCAAGTGCCCACGTCACCAACTTGCACTCCAACTCAACTGAGTTGGTTAAACTGGGCAGCATGGTGGCTCAGTGGTTAGCAATGCTTCCCCCGGGGACCCGGGTTCAATTCCACCCTCAGGCGTCTGTCTATGTGGAGCACGCACATTCTCCTCGTGTCTATGTGGGTTTCCTCCAGGTTTCCTTCCACAGTGCAAACATGTGTAGGTTAGGTGGATTGGCCATGTTAAAATTACCCATAGTGTCCAGACTTGGTGGGTTAGCCATGGAAAACGCAGGGTTATGGGGACAGGGTAGGGGAATTGATCTGGGCAGGATGCTCTCCTGAAAATCGTTGTGGACTTGATGGGCCAAATGGCGTGCTTCCATATCTTAGGGATTCTACGCAGAGGAATGGACGTAGACGTTTATTTAGGATAACCATGCCGTCCACAACTTCACATAAAATTCAGTCCAAACACAGAACTGATGTTATTCATTTAGATCCACCGTTAAACTTATTGTCAGGATTACAGGAACCATAACACTGGAAACAAAAAAAAAAAAAGAGCACCCACTTCCACAAATTCCTAGATTTTGCACTCTGTTTATGATTAACCTGTGCCCAAAACAATCTCATTTCAAGGTTAAGATGTGAAGCTGTAACTACACTGTCCACATTACACTCTTAGTTGTGCACCTTTAAGTATGCAGTCATTTCTGCTATAATGCGTGTTCTGGCAACACGAATTGGCTATAACACGACTGATGAATAGGGGAATGTTATGTGACATAACGTGATTCTATCAGTGTGCAGAGTATGCGTCAACATCACACAATCATTTCGCAGGCTTTGTCCTGTGCATGCTCAAAGTTAGTGCCGAAAGAGTCTCTGTACCAGCATCGTATGATTGCCAGCATTCAGGACTAAGCCCCCAAAACATTGAATGAAGCACATGCTCCAGGTTTTAATGTGGCAAAACATGGTATGACTGTGCTGCTGAGTGTCAATACCAGTGGAGACTTAAAGCTTAAGCCTCTGGTGGTGTACCACTCTGCCAACCCACAAGCCTTGAAAGGTTACTTGAGTTTACACTAGGCGTCTACTTTAGGTCAAGCAAGAGAGGTTGGATGGTAGGACAATTTTTGTCTGACCTTAACGGTGATGTGAAAGATGTTTTTACAAAGTATTGCAGGAAAAAAAAAATTGGATTTCAAGAATCTCCTCATCCTGGATAATGTGCCAAGCCATCCTCTCACCACTGGTGAGCTTTCTGAAAACATCAAAGTGCTATTTCTAACCCCAAACACAACCTCTCTCCTTCAACCCACGGACCAGGGTGCAATAGTAGCTTTTAAAGCTTATTATTTAAGGTGCACGTTTAAAAGGCTGATTGCAGCCACTGAAGGGGATAAGGGCAGCGTTCTTCAATTTTGGAAGAGCTTTAACATCTCGAATGCAATTGACATTATCATGGAGGCCTGGGGTGATGTCATTAAGGACTGGTTGCATGTCGTTTGGCAGAAGCTTCTTTTTAATTCAAGATTTTAAAGGCTTTGGTCCATCAGAGAAGCTCCCAAGAATAAAAGAACATTCTGTTGATCTTGCAAAGCAAGTTGGATTTGAAGAAGTGGAGAATCAAGATATTAAACAGCTGCTCGAGTCTCACTGTGAAGACTTTCTATAGCTGATCTACAAATTGTCACGAGGGGGAAGTGGAAGCTGGAGATGAAGATGACAAAGTCCAGGATGCTGCACCATAAGAGCTTTCCACATCTGTTTTGTCCTCTATCCAGAGGGAAATTGAGAAGTAGTTGCAGCTCTTGGAGGACAAAGATTACAATGCAGAACACAGCAGGGTAGTAGTTCGTGGAATAAGATCTGATTTGGCACCCTATGAACAGATTCTTCAAAGAAAAAGGGCAGAGCAGCAAAAACTGGATGTCTTTAAGCCAACCCCCAAGAAAGTCAGAAGACAATGAACCACAACTGTCCAGCTCTGGATTAATTATTTTTCACCCTAACCCTGCAACTGAAACTGCACCCGAAGATGGTGACAATGATGCTGCCCCTCAGCCCCTGCATTAACAATAGAGCAACCTCAAAACCACCCTCTCCGTTAAGTCATCTTGAAGTTATTTTTCAAGGTAAGGTGTTAAATTTACTTCTATTTCATTATTAAATATGAATTAAACATTTATTCAAACTCTGCTATCATTTATGTTAGGCTTTTGATTAATTTTTGAGCGATTGAGTGATTTTTTTGGTGATCTGCCCCTAATTCTGCTTTTCCCATAAGACCCATTTCTATACTGCGATTTGCTATAACACTTTGCGCAGGAATGCAACTATCGCTTTATAGCAGAATCAATTATGTTTTTAGTTTGTTTATTTTGGACAAATTACCTATAAGGATTCAATCCAAAATTCTAACTATTTACTTCAAAAATAATTTACTAGGCAGTAGACAATACAACGCTCTTATCAGAGCAATCTTAATATTTCTGCATATTTACCATTAGATTATTATTTTTGATCTTGTCAGTATGCACATCTACAGAGCTTCATGATTGGAGACTGAGCAATAGATTTGCCAACGATAAAGACACAAATGAGATGCAAGAAGGTTCTTCATTGCTTGCTAGTGCACATCACGCTACGGCTCGATTTTTATCTACAGAGCCATCTTCAATTTATTCGTGAGCGATCGTTACTTTGTATGGTCAAATTCAAAAGGCTAATGGTTAGAATTATTAACAAAAATTTATGTTCCCGCAACCTACCTGGAAATAGTACCAATTCTAAGTAACACTAAAGTATCAAAGTTAGTATTCAGGTAACCAAGGAAATATTTGTGAACATACTTGGTTGACAACTTTTTAAGTCATTATCAGTGAGAAACTAATATGCTTGTGGAGTAATGAAGTGACACTTTGACACTATCAAGCAGATGAAGCACACAAACGTGAAGACTAACAATTGGGAGGTAAAATCTTAATTAACAGGCGATAGCAAGTAGAAAACGCAACGATTGAAGAGGGAAAAGAATTGGGAGTGTGTAAGCTGCCACGCTGCTGACCTAAACTCTGTTGCTCGAGTGAATAGTCAAATTAGCAAAAAGCACGGTGCAGAGGGAGTAGTGGTAGACAAGCTGTCCCTCGGGTGCTGTAACAATATGTTCCACCAGCCAAGTCAGTCTAGCACAGAATCCAGATCCTCTTGTCCACAGATAGTATGTTGCCCTCCAGAAAAACTAGAATTTGTATGGCATAGCCCAGAAGGAAAATTAGGGTTTACTCCAATTTTAAAAATTTAGAGTACAGCATTAGACTTTTCTCCATCCTTTCCTCACCCTAGAGAAGGTATTTGTAACATTCCCATTGCAGATGTCCATTTATTTTAATTTATGCAAATGAATCTGAAACTCACTCAGAAACCATTTAAATGAACAATAATTACTTCCACAAGCAGCAGTTCTACTCTTTTCAGAAGACTTTGTAAATGTTTGTGGCTTTAACTGTATGCAACTAATATTTCCAGCTGTGCATAAATACAAAACAGCATACTGTCATAATTGTGAATCAGTATCCTACTTGAAGCCACTGAAAAGAATGAAAGCTGGATTAGCATTGGGATCTCTCATTTCACGTGACAAAATCAATGCTGGAATCAGTACCATAGCTGGCTCTTCGAATGAGTGCAGCAAAAATCATTCAAGTATTGTAGGTTTAAAAAAAAGTTTTGAAAGTGGAAGAAAATTCAGATTAATCTTTATACTGAGGTTATATTATTTTTTGTTGGAATGTAATCATGTTGAGTTCTTACCTCCGTAATCATTTTACAGCTTTTGCATGGACCAATCTGACTGAAAAGTTGAAGTATAAGGGCTTCCGTCACATCTCTAGAGAGGTTACCTACGTAGCTGAAACAAAGACATTTGAATGTCCGTTACTACTGTTGCAATTTTCATAATAGTTTTACTTCTGTACCTTGAAAAATGATTTAGCTTAATTGTTCTGCGTGCCGTGGTCATTCTTAATTAAAGGCAAGATCCGTGGTACAATCAACAAAGGTACTGAGGCCACTGGCAACAGAGGCAGAAACTGCAGTTTTGGCTGCATCTGTGGAGAGATAGGCAGAATTAATGTTGTGCGTCCAATAGGACTCTCCTTTTATTTTGAAGCTGTGTCTTACTGGGGACAAAGGTAAGAGGCTGGAAAAGCACAGCAGGTCAGACAGCATCAAAGCAGCAGGGAAGTCAACCTTTTGAGCTGAAACTCTGTCAGGGCTGGGGAGGGGAGCCCAAAAATAAATGGGGGTGGGGGGGGCTGCAGGTAGGGTAGGAGAGATGGTGATAGGTGGATGCAATAGGGGGTTATGGTGATTGGTCAGTGCGAAGAGAGGAGCAGATAGGTGGATAGGAAGACGGACAGGTTCAGCCAGGGAGAGTGAGACGGGGGTTGGAGGGATTATGAAGCTGGTGAAGTCAATGTTGAGGCCATTGGGCTGTAAGCTCCCAAGACGAAATATCAAGTGTTGTTCCTCCAGTTTACTTTTGGCCTCACTGACAGCAGGGGAGGCCAAGGATGGACATGTCAGCAGGGGAGTGGGAGGGGAAATTAAAACGAATGGCAACCAGAAGGTTGGGTTGGTTGATGCGTGCAGAGTGCAGATGCTCCGTGAACCGGTCCAGAGTCTCTGTTTGGTCTCACCGATTTAAAGGAGACCACATCAGGAGCAGTAGATGCAATAGATCAGGGTGGACAAAGTGCAGGTGAAACCCTGCCGGATCTGGAAGGATTGTGGGGGGCCTTGGACGGAGGTGACAGGGCAGGTGTAGGGCAAGGTACTGGATGTGGTGGGAAAATTGGGAAATGTAGAGCTGATGAGGGTGTCACAGAGGGACCATCCATTCCATGACTCCCTCGTCAGCTCTGCACTCCCCACCAATTTCTCCACCACACCTGGTACCTTTGTGCAACCGCAAGAGATCCAACACCTGCCCCTACATCTCCCCTCTAGATTTCAGACAGTAGTTTCTGTTCAAAGGCAACAGTCCACTAAAATGTCATTGCACATTTCTTCCAAAAATACTTTTTCCAGGAGTTGTGCACTTGGGAATGTCTGGAATGTCCTCTGGAACAAAAAATCTAAAAGCATCAAGTCTCCAAAAGGCTGTAATAAAAGATAGCAGTGCCATAAAACATATGGACACAGAAAAAAAAAAGATACTTGTACATTAGGGAGAAAAAGGTATTTAGCATTTGGATTGTGCAAACCCATTCTTTTTCTAAAATCAACAATCAATTTTGGCAGGAGTTTTATCACTTTCTTTTAAAAACACCAAATATCCAAAGTTACCATATTGAATCACGATCAAAACGGAATACATCCTCCAAAATGTTTGTACTGAAGTCCATAATAGATTCACAAAAAATGTCCAACCCAAAAGTCTTGAGAGAACTATTATCCATCTAAGTCATTGCTCAGATCCAACGCGGCAATCTTATCTGATCTTTAAGACGAAGAGTTACTGCTAACTAGACGTACCACTAAATGCGCAACGCCAATGAACAATTTTGGAACAAACTCTCTTACAGAAACGGGCAGAGGAAGAATAAACATTTACACTCCCTGGCCACTTGTTGACCAGGCTACGTGGATACATCTACCAACCTTTCGACATCAGACCCAAAAATAGAGCCGACTTCTTCTTAAAAAAAACAACTGAAAGTGGAACAAATATGGGTTTGCAAAGCAGAACATGTGCTTGACCCGACCTTTTTTTTTAAAAAAAAACAAGGACCTATTTACCCGCAGGTAGTTTATATCCCTAAACCACCAGCCCCACTCTCCCGAGATTCAGGCCCCTGGGGGAGAAGGCCAGCGCCTGAAGCCCGGGTTGGGAGGGCGGCCGGAGGTCCCGCTGAGGCAGCTCGTTACCAACAAGAAAATGGATTCCCTCAGCCCCAGCTGGTTAACGATGGCAGGGCAGCCGGCCTGACTCTGCTTCTCTTCCCCTGACCCGCGCTGACGGAGACAGGAAGGTGGGTGGGGAAGGCAGTTCAGGGTTTCTCCGGTACCCAGCCCGCTCCGGGTGCCAGGCCTTAGGTCACCCGGCTGGAAAGTGAGTACGTGTGTGAGGCAGAGGGAGGGAGGACTTACACCAACCCTACGTCGCCCACCACCACCGCTCCCTTTCCTGCCGCAGACACAACTTTAATTTTTCTTTCTTTAAAAAAAAAGACCTTCGGCGTTTTGCTCTCCCTGTGCCCCAAAGGACGATCCTCATGTCACTCACAGGGTGCGCGGGTACGAATCGTCGTCCATGTCGGGAAGCGCTTCCTCCTCCTCTCCTCCTCAGACTGTCCTGTCCCTCTCTCTCTTGTCTCCGCGCCCGATCCTGCAAATGGCGGAGGAGCCAGTGAGTCAGCTCGGCCCCCACCTCCCCGCGCGCATGCGCAGCCGCCTCCCCCCACCCGACTGCTTACTCTCTGGGAGGAATCCCAAACTTTACACTCATTTCATCACTGAGACAGCAACAATTCCTCAAATCAAACCCCTTCTCCACTGCTGACGCTATGGAAAGAACCCTAAACCTACCCTCATTTCATCCCCAAGACAACTCAAATCAATCCCCTCCTCTTCAATCCCCATTACCCCCCTGCTGACTGTCCAGGAGCACTCCCAAACTTGCCCTCGTTTCCACCCCACGACAACAACAACTCAAATCAATTGCCTTCTCATCCTCAATCCCCTTGCAAGCTGCTGACATTTTGGAAGGAATCCCAACTCAGCCTCATTTCATCCCAAAGACAACAACACCTCAAGTCAATTCCTTAACGACAATCACTGCCTCTCCCTCACAGCTGACGATGATAAACTTTCCTCAATTTCATCACTAAAACACTTCAATCCCTTCTTCCTCAAGGATCACCCACCCTCCCATCCCCACTCCCGCTGCTGTTATTGTGTGAACAATCCCGACCATTCCCTCATTTCATCACAAGAACAACACCTCAACTCAATTCCCACCTCCTCCTCAACAATCATCCTCCCTCCTTCCTACATCGATCCAAGCCTTCACCAATCAAATGATATTTCATTTTGACAATTTCTCCCCTCCCCAAATTGTTACACAAGAAATTCAGGTGTTAGTTCATTGGGTGCCACAGACCATTGCTGAATGTAAAATATTTGTTGCACACAATGTCATCATTTGGTTTGCATTATAGGGCTGAATGGCAGCCTCTATTCATCTTGTTTGTGTTCACTTTTGCTGATTTCCACTAAAATCTCATTTTTGGAATTGGCTAATTGTGATGTTCCCCTGCCAGACAACAACAAGATGTGTGTTTTTGGAACACAGTAATCGTGGTGACCTGCAGAAGGTGTTTGGACAGAATGTAGCTAAGAACAGATAAAGTATGTGGCCTGGTGGTTAAACAGTGACTAGGGTGAGGGAATGGCGTTGTATGTGTGAGGGAATGTCAACCATGACAGCTATGTGCCGTGGGCAGCATGGCTTTGTGGCTCGCAAACAGAAATTGCTAGAGAAACTCAACAGGTCTAAAGACGGATAACTGGAAACATTGACTCTGCTTTCTCCCCACAGATGCTGTCAGACCTGCTAAGTTTCTCCAGCAATTTCCATTTTTGTTTCAGATTTCTAGCATGCCTAGTTCTTTATTTTTAGGCTTTGTGGCTGCTGTGCCATTATGTTTTCATTGAGGCCCAATGCCAGAATACCAATGCTTATCTGGGTGCATAGCAGTCTTTTGAGATGGCATGGCAGGGATACTGGTCTTTGGTGGATACTTAGTGAATGCTGAGCTGTTCCAGGAATGGCAGGTAGTAGAATGGGGCTCAAATCAGGAAAAAGAGAGACATCATTAGGGCATAAAAGGTAAATAATGAGGCAGGTTTGGTAGGATACAGAAAAAGATTGCACTAGGCCTTGTGGCGAGAAACCCTCCATGAAACTGACAAGTGTAAATTGTGTAAAATTCAGCACTTGATTGTTACCTGAGGAGTACAATTGAGCCAGAAGGGTTTAAATGACATGTTGTAGCGTCAGTCTACATGTGACTGTGGGAGGCACACTGACTTCAAATAGTGACTGATAATTCAGAATAATTATGCAAGCGGTGCTGGGAGTTTGTGTTTCACAGAGGAATGCTGTTCCTCTGGGTAGATCACAGATTTACAGAAGAGTTATGATGCAGAAGGAGGCCATTTGCCTGATCAAGCCTGCACTAGCTCTTCAAATGAGCATCATTACCTAGTGCCAATCTCCTGCTTTTTCTAACTACCCTGGTGCATTTATTTATCCAAATAATCACCAATGGCATCTTGAATGCCTCAGTTGAACCTGCCTCCACCACATTTCCAGGCAGTGTATTCCGACCCTGCCTACTCAGATTGCGAAAAGATTTTTCCTCACTTTACCTTTGCTTGTTTAGCAGACCACTTTAAATCTATGCCCTTTTGTTCTAGTTCCTTTTATGAGTGGAAACAGTTTCTCCTTATCTAGTCTATCCAAGCTGCTCATGACTTTGAAAACCTTTTATCAACTACATCATGGAATTATTGTTTCAATGCTATTTCCTGCTTAGCTGATCCTTGCTGTCACCTCTGACTTGTTACACTCCTAATGTGATCATTGCTCATCCACACTTGTCAGTTATTGTCAGTGTTTTGGGACTTACTTTCTTTATCCAGCTTTGTACCTTTCACCTTCCCCAATGTCTTCATTTCAGCTCCTCCCCTGACCAACCTTTACACTCACATCCTGGTGTGGTTGCTGTCCAAATATTGTGTATCCGTTGGATAGAAACCTTTAAATCATAATAAATGTGCATGATTGGAGCAGAACACATTGCAAATCAAATGCAAAACTGAATAGACAGTATTTAAAATATTCACACACAGGAAGATTACGGGTGTCAGGACTTTATGAAATTCCATCAGCAATTGTTAAATGTTTATATTCTGCATTATGTCATTGCCCAGCAGATTAAAGGTACATGGAATGTGAAGGGTGTCTCATTATCAGGAAGCTGTGTTTGTATTGATGGTTCCTAACAAATTTAATACTTAATCCTAACCTGCCTTTTGCTGCTGATCACAACAAAGATTTGGAATCAGATTGTGCCCTCAACGACCTTCCGAAGCACTTTTTAACCAATGAAATACCCTTGAAGTGTGGTCATTGTTGTAGTGTGGTAGTCAATTTGAGTGTTCAAGATCCTACACAGAGCTATGCGATAATGATCAAACAATTAATTTTAGTGGGCTCACTTCCTTTTCGTATAGGGCCACAGGATATGTCACACACGCCTGAGTGGGCAGGTGGGGAGCAGAAGTTTAACCTAACCACCCCCTGTCCTAAAGACAAGTGACAAAGATATGTCTATTTGGGAAAAAATGCATCAGGCGTTGATATTTTTCCTCCTATAATGAAATCTTTGGATCTATAGCAATAGCAAGGCATAAACAGTGCGAAAAGATATCAAGACAAAGAAATGTGCCAATCAGCAGTAGCTCCACCAGTAATCACAAATCCACTGTGGGAAGTAAAGAGAAATATATATAATAATGGAACAGAAGCTTTGGAACAGTAGATATAATGAAGAAAATTGATTCTATCTTAGAGACTTTTTGTAAACCAATAAATAATTAGCATTACAAATATGACAGATGGTCTTATTTTTCATTAACAATAAAATACATCACAGCTTTGTATCTGGCATCTTACATATTAATTTATCAACTTTTCTTTTTTGGAAACAATAAGAAATGCTAGTTATGCTTAAGCTACAGTGGGTCTGCTAACAAACATCACAAATTGTGCTCCAGATTTCAGTCCACCAGTGAGTAACTTTACAGTGATCTATGAGTGCTGGCAAATAATGCTTACAATCTTAAAACATATTTGCAAGCACTCACAATTCTTAAAATGTTGTGACAGTTCTTACGTGTTTAAATTTTGCTTTCGTCTTTAATCTGATCTTTTTCTAAAAACAAATTCTATAAAAAGGCATCATGAGAACTTGCTTCTTGTATGGGATTGTTGTAACCCCCGGTGGCCTAGCCTTAAATAAGCAATAGTCCTAACACTGAAAAGGAGATTTTACGTTCACCAGAATCACAGAGTTGATTAATCGTACATGCAGAACAAGCTCATGGGCCAGTTTTTGGCCTATAAGCAGATGTGGAATCACGCTGTTCTCAATCCTTCAAAGGCTGCAGGACGGAATTAAATCCATGTGGCCACATAATAATTTGTAATAATACAATACCTTTCATCATCTCAGAACTTCCCAAAGCTTTACAGCCAATAAAATTCAAGGGGAGGGCAGTGATGTGACGGTAATGTCACTGGATTAGCAATCAAGAGCTCCAGGCTAAGGTTTTGGAGATATTGGTTTGAATCACATGTGGTGGATTTTTTAAATATTCATTCATGAGTTGTGGGCATCCCTGGCCAGGGCCAGTATTTGTTGCCCATCCCTTATTGCCCAGAGGGCAGTTAAGATTCAAACACATTGCTGCGGGTCTGGAGTCACGTGTAGGCCAGAACAGGTAAGGATGGCAGTTTCCTTCCCTAAAGGACATTAGTGAACTAGATGGACTTTTCTGACAATTGACAATGGTTTCATGGTCATCATTAGATTCTTAATTCAGATTTCTATTGAGTTCAATTCCACCATCTATGGCTGGATTCAAACCCAGGTACCTAGGACATTATCTAGGTCTCTGGATTTCTAGTCAGTGACAATAATAATAAAAATGTTCTGCAATTATAAGCTAGTATAATGGCCACCATTGCTGATTGTTGCAAAAATCCATCTGATTTACTAATGTTCTTTAAGGAAGAAAATATACCACTCTCACCTGGTCAGGCCTATATGCGACCTCCAGAACCATAGTATGGTGGTTGTACTCTTAACTGTCCTCTGAAACAGCCGAGAGAGGAAATCAGTTTAAGATAAAATAGGGATTTTAGTTTAAATTTTATTGTGAAGTGCAGGAGTACAGTGAAAAGTGTATAATGTCAGCAGACATGGCACCATCTTAGGTACAAAGGTACCTAGGCACAAAAAACTTAGGTACAAAGTACTAAAAGAAACACAGTTTAAAATGTTGAGCATTACCTTCACAGAATAAGTTGAAAAATAAATAAAGTGTTAGTTAGCATTAAAGTCTTTCTTAACATAAACTAGAAAAATAAAGGTACAAAGGTACAAGGCACAAATAGAAACAAAGGGTTTGGTAGTGATTACTGAGACATGGTTACAAAGAGACCAGGTGTGGGAATTGAATATCCAAGGGTACTCAGCATTTCAGAGAAATAGACTGGAAGGAAAAGGAGGTAGTGTAGCTTTGCTGGTGAAAGAAGGGATTAGTGCTGTAATGAGAAATGACATAAGCACAAGAGATCACGATGTGGAATCAGTCTGGATAGAAATAAGACATAGCAAAGGGAAGAAGGACTTGGTAGGAGTCATCTATAGGTCCCTAAACAGTGGTTCCACAGTGGGGCACAGTATAAACCAGGAAACATTAGTGGCTTCCAAGAAAGGTATGGCAATAATCATGGGTGATTTTAAAATGCACAAAAACTGGAAGAATTAAATTGGCAAGGGTAGCCTAGAGGCAGAGTTCATTGAATGTATTAGAGATTGTTTCTTGGAGCAGTATGTTGTGGACCCGTGCAGGCTACTGTGTATTTGGTATTGTGTAATGAGGAGAGATTAATTGATGACATCATAGTTAAAGATCCTCTAGGGAATAGTGACCATAGTAAGACAGAATTTGAAATTCGGTTTGAGGGTGAGAAAGTGCAGTCCCACAGTAGTGTTCTGGAATTAAGGAACAAAGGAAATTACATAGGCATGAGGACAGATTTGGCCAGAGTAGATTGGGCAGGAAGGCTAAAAGGTAAGACAGCGGATGAGCAGTGGCAGTTGTTTAAGGAGTTACTCAATTCCTCACAACTAAAATATATCTCAGTGAGGAAAAATGATGGTGACGGTGGGGGGGAGGGGCTAATAAACATCCATGGCTAAACAAGGAGGTCAAGGACAATATGAAGTCAAAAACTAAGGTGTGCCATACTGCAAAGGCCAGTGGTAGGTAGGAGGATTGGGAAACTTTCAAACATAAACAAGGGGATAATAAAAAATTAATAAAAAGAGCTAAGGTAAATTGCAAAAGAAAAGCAGCAAAAAATATCAAAAAGGGTAGCAAAAGCTTCCATAAGTATATAAAAGGGAAGAAAGTCACTAGGGTGAATGTTGGTCCCCTAAAAGATGAAACTAGAGAGTTAATAGTGGAGAACACTGAAATGGCAGAGATGCCAAATCACTACTTTGGCTCAGTTTTCACGGTGGACGACAATAGTATCATTTCTATTGGAATGGGCAAGTCAGAGGCAATAGAAAGGGTAGAACTTACAACAATCAACATCGAAAGGGAAAAGGTAGTCAGCAAACTATTATGATTGAGGGAAGGGAAGTCTCATGTGCCTGATGGCCTACATTCTAGGGTATTAAAGGAAATGGCTGCAGAGATAGTGGATCCATTGATTACAATATTCCAAAAGTTCCTGGACACAGGAAAGGTTCCAATAAATTGGGAAAGTGCTACAGTATAGCCCTTATTCAAAAAAGGAGGAAGGCAATTGTAGGAAATTACGGACCAGTTAGTTTAACATCTGTTGTTGGCAAAGTGTTAGAACCAATTATCAAGGAAGCAATATCAGGACATTTGGAAAATCAAAACACTGTCCATCAGGGTCAGCATGATTTTATGAAGGACAAATCATGTTTGAGAAACTTGCTAAAGTTCTTCGAAGATGTAACAAGCAAAGTGGATAATTGGGATCTTTTAGATGTAATATATCTGGACTTCCGAGGAGGCATTTGATAAGGTGCCACACAATAGGTTAATTCACAAGGTTGGATCATATGGGATTCAGGGTAATTTATTAGCTTGGATGAGTGACTGGCTGATGACCAGAAAACAGAGAGTCGGGATAAATGGGTTTTATTCTGGATGGCAAGAAGTAACAAGTGGGGTGCCACAGGGTTCAGTCCTTGGACCCAGCTATTTACAATCTACATCGATGACTTGGATACAGGGATAGAAGGCTGGATAGCCAAATTTTCAGATGACACAAAAATAGGCAGGATGGTAAATTGTGATGAGAAAATAAGAACCTTACAAATGGATATAGATAGGAAGGAGAGGGGGCCAAAGTGTGGCAGATGGAGTTTAACGTGAATAAGTGTGAGGTCATGCATTTTGGTTGGAAAAGTGGAAAGGTGACCTATTATCTAAATGGGGAGAGATTTCGGCATGCTCCAGTGCAGAGGGATCTGGTTACCCTCATTGATGAGTCACAGAAAACTAGCATGCAGGTACAGCAGATAATAAAGAAAGTGAGTGGAATGTTGACTTCTAAAGCTAAAGGAATAGAATATAAAGGTAAGGAAGTATTGTTGCAACTATACAGGGCTTGGGTGAGACAAAACCTGGAGTATTGTGCACAGTTTTGGTCCCCTAATTTGAGGAAAGATGTAGTGGCATTGGAGGCAGTTCAGAGGAGGTTCACTAGATTGATCGCAGAGGTGAGGGGTTTGTCGTATGAAGAGAGATTGAATAGTTTAGGTCATTACTCTCTGGAATTTAGAAGAATGAGGGCAGATCAAATTGAGGTATTCAAGATGATAAAAGGTATAGATAAAATAGACTTGCAGCAGATGCTTCCTCTTGTGGGACATTCTAGGATGATAGGTCATAGTCTTAGGATAAGGGGTAGCAAATTTAAAACAGAGTAGAGGAGAAACTACTTCTCCCAAAGAGTCGTTAGTATGTGTAATTTGCTACCCTAAAGTGTGGTGGACGCTGGAACAGTGAGTAAATTTAAGGAGGAGTCAGACAGATTTTTAATTGGTAATGGATTGAAGGGTTATGGGGAGAAGGCAGGAAAATGGGGATGAGTAGCAGATCAGGCATGATCAAATGGCCTAATTCTGTCCCTATAGCTTATGAACTTATGAAGTTAAAAGTGCAACAGTCTTTGATGAGTCCTCTGCTTCGTTCACTTTCTGGGAGACCTCAGCTGCCTGGTCTCGATGCCACCACTGTAGATACTTGAGAACTCCCTCACCACTGGCTCTTCCTCTCCCCTCCCCTCCCCAATTTCTGAAGAAGGGTCTAGACCCGAAACGTCAGCTTTCCTGCTCCTCTGATGGTGCTTGGCCTGCTGTGTTCATCTAGCTGTACACCTTGTTATCTCAGATTCTCCAGCATCTGCAGTTCCTACTATCTCTGAGTGATTTTTAACCCCACTGCGAAGCCTCTTCGAAGGATGCTTACATTGAAGAAGTTACCCTCCTTTCTCCGGAAAGACCTCAGTGGATCTCTCTCCCACTGCAACCCTCTGGTCCATCGCCGCCTCCTTGACCTGTCCGTCTCCTCTCCACCTATCTGCTCCTTTGACCACCTTCCATCCGCCTACCCCTCTCTCTCTATTTATTTCAGAATCCCCTTCCCCTCCCCCATTTCTGAAGAAGGGTCCAGATCCATAACGTCAGCCTTCCTGCTCCTCCGATGCTGCTTGGCCTGCTGTGTTCATCCAGCTCTACACCTTGTTATCTCGCTCTTCCTGTGTTGGGCCGCGATGCCACCTCTGTTGCAGCTGCTGAAGCTGCCACTTCCCTATTCTCCTTCTGCTGCCTCTGGAACATGCCTGGGCAGGACCCACTCGCATGCCAAAATACTGCCACATTGGGCCGAGATACTGCTGTGTCGGGCTGAGAGACTGTCACGGGCCAGGATAGCCCAAGTTGAGAGGACGCCTCGCTGGGTCTGCGCTGAGACCAGGAGTGGATGAAAGAAGAAAATAAACGCCAAGAGAGGAAGAAAAGAGAAAAGAAAGAAATGAGAAAGAAACGGACAAAGCAGACGAGCTTCGGCTGAAGTGTCCTACTCCATTGCAATCTTGTAATGGAGTGGGCAGCAAATGCCAGAGATGCCCACATCCTGTACAAGAATGGAAAAAGAGAAGTACTTAAATGTGCATTTGTAATGCCAGGGTATACATGCCAAGTGCTGGAAACTGGGGTTGAATATTTATGAGAGATAGTAGGAACTGCAGATGCTGCAGAATCCAAGATAACAAGGTGTAGAGCTGGATGAACACAGCAGGCCAAGCAGCATCAGAGGAGCAGGAAAGCTGATGTCTCGGGCCTAGACCCATCTTCAGAAATGGGGGAGGGGAAGGGGGTTCTGAAATAAATAGGGAGAGAGGGGGAGGCGGATAGAGGATGGATAGAGGAGAAGATAGGTGGAGAGGAGACAGGCAGGTCAAAGAGGCGCTGCTTGGCCTGCTGTGTTCATCCAGCTCTACACTTGTTATCTTGAACATTTATGGTTGTTTTTTACCAATGCAGACATGATGGGCTGAGGGACTTTTTTGTGTGCTGTAGATCTCTAATGACCCTCTGATTTCAAAATATATTTTTGTGATGTAGTCACTACTGCACTGTAGGAAATGCAGCTGCCAGTTTGCCCAAACAAGCTCCCTTATACAGCCATGTGTTGTAAAGTAATAGTCGCATAATCTGTTTTGTTGATGTTGACTGGGAACAAAATATGTCATGTGACACTGAGGAGAGCTTGCCTGCTCTGTAAACTATTTTTTGTATCCACCTGCAAGGATCTCTGTTTAATGTCTTACCAAAAAAAAAGCTCATCTATCACTGGTGCACACCCTCAGTCCCGCACTGAGCTGTTAATCTATGTAACTAAATTGCTGGAGTGACAGAGAACTATATAAAAACCAAAAAACTGTGATGTTGTAAATCAGAAACAAAAGCAGGAATTGCTGGAAAAGCTCAGCGGGTCTGGCAGTATCTGTGGAGAGAAATCAGAGTTAATGTTTCAGGTTGAGTGATCCTTCCTCAGAACTGATGGTAGATATACTGAGGAAGGGTCACCGGACCCAAAATGTTAACTCTGTTTTTGCCTTCACAGATGCTGCCAGACCTGCTGGGCCTTTCCAGCAACTTTGTTTTTGTTCCTGATTTTCAGCATCCGCAGTTCTTTCGGTTTTTATGTAGCTAGGAAAATGTCAGTTTATATGCAAAAGATAGGGTTGGGGAGGAGGGTAAAGAGTAAACGACATGTGGGGATAGAGCCCAAAGAGAGAGAAGAACAGTTGGACAGACAAAGGAGTCGATAATGATCCAGCTGGGAGAGTGAATAGTTGTTAATGGCTAACAATTTCAGTATCCAAACGCACCTTCCAGGTGAAGCAGCACTTTACCTGCACTGCAAGCAATCGAGTCTACTGCATTCGCTGCTCACAATGTGGTCTCCTCTACATTGGGGAAACAAAGCATAGACTGCATGACCTCTTCACAGAACACCTATGTTCTGTGCACAAAAAAGACACTGAGCTGCCAGTTTCCTACCACTTCAACACACCACCATGTTCCCTGGCCAACATCTCTGTCTCAGGCTTGCTGCAGTGCTCCAGTGAAGCTCAATGCAAGCTGGAAGAACAGCACCTCGTTTTCTGCTTGGGAATTCTACAGCCTTCTGGACTCAATATCGAGTTCAATAACTTTACGGCCTAAGCTCTCCCATGTCCTTAGCCCAACCCCCACATACCAGACCTTGCTATCACATAGTTTGCTATTACACAGACCCACTTTTAGCCAGTAACAGTCCACATTGATAGTTATTCACCCTCCTAGTTAGATGATCATGCACTCCTTTGTCTGACCAACTGTTCTTCTCTCTCTTTGGACTCTATCTCCACCTATCGTTTACTCTTTACCCCTGCCCTCTCCCCATCCTGTCTTCTGCATGTAAACTGACATTTTCCTAGCTACCATCAGTTCTGTGGAAGGGTCACTCGACCTGAAACATTAACTCTGATTTCTCTCCACAGATGCTGCCAGACCTGCTAACCTTTTCCAGCAATTTCTGTTTTTGTGACAGAGGACTATGTTGTAATTACAGGACAGACAAAGTCTCTTGGCTATGTGGGTTCATTCTGTTATTTAGCTGCTTCACCAGTCTTCTCCCATCATACTTAATCTAATTCCGTCTTCCTTCTGCAATATCCATTCTCCCTGTGAATTGCAATATAAATATAAATTGCTGACAAGTCGAACTATTCTCTGCGAGAGGTTGCCTTTTGTGATAATAGCATGCATTCTACAGTCCAGGTAAAGTAAAATTTCAACATATCAATGCTGGTAACAGACATGCCCCAAAGATATGTGACTCCACCAGTGCTTCCAGAGTAAACCATATGACCTTCTAACTAAACACTGAGACTGCTAACAACTTACTCAGGCTGACAGGCATCGAGTGGCGAGCAGGGGCATTCAAACATAGACCTGAATGAGGCTCTAACACACAAACAAGCTAACACTTGCTTTTGCAAGCTCACAGAGGAACCAACGGAAACTGTTGCTGAAAGTGAATTTCCAAGACTAAGTTCAGTATGATATAATGATAGATTTTCATCCTATCTGGCTGCACAGAATGAACAGAATTGCATCAGCCATACTTTCTAATGTAATGGAATCTAATAGTCGGAGTCATGCAGGTGGGAGGGTGAGGGCAGGTCAAGTGAAAATCTGCTGACCCCCCCCACCCCAAACTTGACATTGTCATCAGCATCAGGCCTAAAGATTCATGAGAATGAGATTAATAATCTTCCCACCCAACATCTGAGTGTGGGCAGCCATCCTATTTGTGCTATACAATTTCCAGTGAACCAGTGAAGGACTATCTAAAAAGCAATTACAATCTCACTTTTCAGTATCTGTGAAAACTTTATCGGCAATAATGAGTACATGGCTGTCAGTAGGTATTGTCATGCACAAAGACTGAGATCCTGTTCTGCTAAACTTGCAGGAAGATAACCAAAATGGACAGAATGCCAACATTGACAGAGATGGCTGAGGGGTTAATTCCCAACATTAACACCTTAGGATCTGAGTCTCTATTAAAAATACCTGTCCATCATCTCCCAACACCCTCACTTCTTTTTGACCTTCAAGTTAAGTAACAAGGATATATTGCAACAACTCTCTTTCTGATTCCAAAAATGCATAAATTGTTCTTCTTATCTTCACAATCCACACACTTGCCTTTACATTCCTCACTTCTCCATCCATACTGCATATTGCCTGAACTGCAGCTTTACCAATCCCCATTTTGTTTTCAAAGGGCGACTTAGTAATTCCCACCCTCTCTTCCTGCAGCATAAGACAGCATATCAAGTGAAGTTAAGAAGTGAGACTAGAGGACAATTACTTGATATTGGGACCCTCATTCAAAAGGAACAGGAATTTTGGAAACTATTAGCCCAGGGTAAAACATGAGCACTTTTGGGAAGGAGAGGGTTAACTGAGCAGTGTGTCTATTATTTATAATTTACCTCAACAGTCACATATTCAGCCAGCTTGACAATATCTGGATGCAGTTTAATGACTGTCAACCAAGAATGTGCAACCAAGGTATTTGTTGTGCCTTTTCTCTTTCATTTGGGTCCTTCTCAGCACCTGTACCCTGCTGGACATGATGTAAGAGAGGATGCAAATATTTACTTGAGAATGAACGTTAAGCATTCCCAGTATAATTTAGATAAATATGAGGTTATTCAGTGTGGAAGCTAAAACAAGAAGGCAGATTGCTACCTGAATGGCTGTAAATTGGGAGAGGGGAGTGTGCAATGGGACCTGGGTGACCTTGTGCACCAGTTACTGAAGATAAGCATGCAGGTGCAGCAGGCGGTAAAGATGGGAAATGGTATGTTGGCCTTCATTGCAAGAGGTTTCGAGTACAGGAGCAGGGGTATGTTGTTGCAGTTATACAGGGCCTTGGTGAGGCCACACCTAGAATATTGTGTGCAGTTTTGGTCTCCTTTTCTGAGGAGGGATGCTCTTCCTCTCGAGGGAGTGCAACAAAGGTTTACCAGGCTGATTCTGGGGGTGGCGGGTCTGATGTATGAGTAGAGATTTACTAGGTTGGGATTGTTTTCACTGGAGTTCAGGTGAATGAGGCAGGGGATCTCATAGATGCTTATAAAATTCTGACAGGATTAGACAGGGTAGATGCACGGAAGATGTTCCTGACGACGGGTGTGTCCAGGGGTCAACCTCTGAGGATTCGGTGGGGTAGACCTTTTAGACCATTTAGGATGATGATGAGGAGACATTTCTTCACCCAAAGAGTGATGAGCCTGTGGAATTCATTACCACAGGAAGTAGTTGATGCCAAAACATTGAATGTATTCGAGGGGCGACTAGATATAGCACCTGGGGCAAATGGGATCAAAGGTTATGGGGAGAAAGCAGGATTAGGCTATTGAGTTGGACGATCAGCCATGGTCGTGCTGAAAGGCAGTGCAGGCTTGAAGGGCTGAATGGCTTCTTCCTGCCCCACCTTCTATATTTCCATGTAACCAACCACCTCCCCCCACTCCCCACCACTCACTCAAATGTAGGAGCGTATCTGTTAACTAAGGGTTAATGGGTTAAAATTGTAATCTCATTACGCCGAGCAGCAGTGACCACTATTCTAGTTTACCTGAACATTTTGTTAACTAAGGGCTAAAGGGTTGAAATTGTAATCTCATTAACCGCATCTTGTTTGTTCAGTTCTCTTTAAGTCTCATTACTATTTTGTGACTGTCACGTGCCCATTGCCTGATCCAACTGCCAAATGGAACGATTTGCATCTATCCAGATTTGTATAAATACTGTGTGTGTATTATAACCCTTTCCTCTTCTCAGACTGACAGTTAGGGTATCAATACCTTGCTGTCAGCAGGAAAACCAGCCCTTGTACCAGTAAAAGATAATGTTTGATTTACAAAAATGTTTCTGTGTGGTCCTCAGAGAACTCAGTCATATAATCTTTGACATAAAATTGGCGAAGAGAGTGAAATGCCAATAGACTGACAACATCTGGGAGCGAATGAAGTGGACTGACAAAGTTGCAATCAAACTAAAGTGGCCACCATCCCACCTACCTTCCCCAGCCCCACCCCTTCTCTCTCTATTTATTTCTGAGCTCCCTAACCCCTCCCCATTTCTGAAGAAGAGACCCAACCAGAAACGTCAACTTTCCTGTTCCTATGATGCTGCCTGGCCTGCTGTGTTCATCCAGCTCCACACCGTGTTATCTCTGACTCCAGCATCTACAGTTCTTGCTATCTCTACGTTTACCTTGTTAGTTCCTTTTCTGACTATTGTCTCTCCTCCCTTGCTCCAGAGTGATGTAAGTTGATGGCATCCCAGGTAAGTGGACACACAATTAGATCCCAGGTAATTTGACTCAGGTTGGGAAGGTTAATTCCCTATAAAATATAAATATGGGACAGACTAATGGAAAGTCATGAAAAGCCTGCAGTAAAATTTTGTTCTATGTGGGCTAGGGAAACAAAGGACAGTCCACACCCTTTTCCAAAAGAAGGTAGTTTAGATTTGTATGTAGTTCAGAATGTATAGGTGTGGAAGGAAAAATATGGGAAAAAGCGAGTGGAGCCAGAAGAGAATGGGGCATGGTGTGTCTGGAAGGATTTAGCTACGGATAGGAAAAATGAGTCTTTGCTTGCCTCATGGAGGGATAATGTGAGTAGGAAAGGGTTAGCGTTCTGTCACCCAAATGGATTACCTAAAACGTTAGGAAAATGAAAAATAAATGTAAAAAGACATGACAAACAGAAACAAGATAAAGGAAAAAGAGATCAGAAACAAGTAATACAAGGGATATACCCCCAATTACCCTTTGAATCAGCTGCAAATGATGAGGATTACATAGTTTGTACAGTAATTTGTAGGTATTGGCTCTCCTACGATATAACGTTCCTTTTGAACTGTTTGTGACTACCAAAAATGGTTTTAGCCTCACTGTCCGAACTCAGAAACATGATGAGCAACAACACTTTGTGGCTGATGGGTCTTTGAAGCTGGCTTCAGTTGCAGTGGGACTTCCGGTCTGTCTGCAAGCGGAGGCTGCTGCCTATGAAGCAGTTATATCCACTCAAAATATTCCCCTTGGCAGCCCTTTAGTAGTATGTGCTGGTCATGCTGTAAAGGAGTTGCTCCTCAATGCTGTATCACAGCATTTGACTGTAACTTGACAGACTAAGTATGAACTTGCCCTGTCGAATGACCCCACCATTACCATTGTCCATTCTCGTGTTGTAAAACCTTCTTCGTTCCTGAACTCCTCTACCAGTTGTTCCGAAAATGATTCCCATGCCCTACATGACTGTTTGGATCTTGCTAAATTCGAAACATCCCTGCCACCTGACTTAAAAGGAGACCCAGTTACAGAATCCAGATTTAATCCTTTACGCAGATGGTGGTTCTACCAAAGGCTTTGATGGTACTAATATGATAGGATATAGTGTTTGTTTGGACCTCAAAATACTAGAGTCTGGACAACTGCCTTCTCATTTGTCTATACAGGTGGCTGAGTCATTTGCCCTTACTAGAGCTCATATTCTCCCTGTGGGAAAGAAGGTTAATATCTGCACTGACTCTAGATATGCCTTTGGAGTTGCTTATGATTTTGGACAGTTCTGGAAGAAGAGGGGATTCTTGACTTCATCAGGTGGCACCATTAAGCATGGTGATCTTGTCCTTTGTTTGTTATCTGCCATATTATTATCCAAACAGATAGCTATTATTAAGTGTGCGGCTCACACTATGTTAACTGATCAAGTAGCCAAAGGAAATGCTCACGCAGATGCTGCAGCTAAAACGGCTCCTCTGTCTCCTGCAGCTTTATTAGTTCCCTTTTGAAGACTCTTCCTTGCCAGCCCCACAACTACAACCCCTATCTATTCCGTCTATGGAAGAAGTTATTGAATTACAAAAAGAAGCTATGATTCACATGCGTCATGGATGAAGGATGGTTGCCTGCAGAATTCTAATGGAATCTGGCACCATCCAGATGGGCGAATCATTATGCCACCTACATTTGTACCCATCCTCTTAAAGGTTTGCCATGTGTGGGCACACACTGGCAAAGTTGGGGGTAGTTAGTTGACAGAATTCTATCTTTCTGGTATTGCTTGGGGGCGGGGTTCCTTACATAAAGAAGCAGATCAAATCGCAAAGACTTGCTATATATGCCAGTTGAACAATCTGGTAAAGCTATCAAGGTAAGACAATGCTATACTGTCTCAAAATGGAGACCTTTTGTACATTTACTATTAGATTTCATTCAATTGCCCAGTAATAATAGTTACAAATAAGTGTTAGTTATTGTTCGTTTAGCTGATTGATGGAAGCCTATCCTTACAGAAACGCAGATGAGGAAACAGTAGTTAAGTGCTTGTTGAGAGATATACCTAGGTTTGGTGTTCCACAGATAATTTCTAGTGACAATGGTTCTCATTTTGCTGCACAGATAAATGCAGAACTCTGTATAGCTTTAAGGATTAAGCAGCACCTGCATTGCTCCAATCACCTACATTCAGCGGGAGTGGTAGGAAGAGCAAATGGTACCTAAAAACATTGTTAGCTAAGCTGACACAAGAACTGGGGAGACCCTGGCTGGAGATGTTCGCAATTGCTCCGATGATAATACGAACCCTTCCCTATAAGCAAACTAAACTTACTCCAGCAGAAGCTGTCTTTCAACGGCCGCTATGGGCTCCCTATCAGGTTAAGCCTAGTCAACATAGAGATTTGCATGTACTAGATAATGAAATGCAGATCTACTTGGTCAATTTAACTCATGTTATTACTCTGTATCATTTACAGGTGGCAGAGGTGCAGGAAGTACCACTAACTGTGGAATCATTAAATCCTGACATCCAACCAGGGGATCAAGTACTGGTTAAAATATTTAACTGGAAGGTGTTGACGCCCAGATGGGAAGGACCATATGACGTCCTGCTAACAACACCAACTGCAGTTAAAATAAAAGGAAAGCTTAAGTGGATACATTTGAGTCATTGTAAAAAGGTGCCATCATGAAGGTAAGACTGTTCTATATTGTCGGGATATTAGTCCTCTGGGTGGGAGTAAGAGAGAGTGTAGGTGGCACTCTATACATATCAGACACAGATGGTAGTGTCCCAATACCTACTATCCACCTGTCCTCCACTAATTTGCCAGCCCCCAACTTCTGTAGGAGCAATCATATCTATTGTATACATGCGTTAAACTGAAGTGCCCTTGAAGATGCCACAATCTTTTGCATGAATATCAATAATGCCCTGACAAATACAAATTTGGAGCAAGCACTATGTCTTTGCAATTTGACTGTCACCACTTCGACCAACGATAGTGCATGCGATATTTTGGTACCACACTCAAATGGAATTAATGGTCCACCAAGCAAAAATGGAAGTTTCACGGCCAAGCAAACCATTAGTGTTTATTTCCTCAGCTGTCCTCAAGGGCCACTCATGTACAACAAAGAGATTTTGGTTTTATTACACTATCCGTTGATACTGAAGGAGGAAGGTGCAAAGTATGCAATTGACTAGTTTACAACCTGGAATTCCAAATCTATACAGTGAATGGTTACAGCAGGTTCATCAAGCAGTAAGGAGTAAGAACAACAGATCTGTACCTGAGAAACATAAGATCCTGTGCACCCCAAATCCTAGGTCAGTAGGAGCTGGCTTCCCTACCTGGGGGACTCCAATCCCAGAATGTACACTGTGTGTACTATTACACCTTCATATTGATGATCCATATAGCCATCAACACTGATGCCACAAGAGATAAACTGCTGATGCGCCAAATTAAATGTGGAGGGAAACCTCAGAATGGGTTGAGAATGTATGAGATGCTAGGACACACCCAAAGTGATATCCATCACTATATATCCAATTGTTTAGTGGTGTATAGTGCAGACAAATGGAAGGGGACCCGCAGTAGGGTGGTCGTACCCTAGCCACTGTTGTTACATAATTACAGACCAAGACGTGCATAAAGAACCTGCCAGAGATGTGATGAGACATGAAACTGCCTCTGAAGGAGAGCCCAACAAATGTTGGCAGCATGGGCAGAACACCCTGCTACACATGTTCCAATATAATAAGAAATGTAGCCTGAGCTCTACAGAAATGACCATTTGGGTGTGTAACCATACAGCTTACTGCTGGTTGCTGGTTGACTTTACTGGACACTGCGCCTTGGTGCATTATGTCCCCGCCTTTTGACTCACAGGAATGTCCCCCACTCCATCATCTGAATGGACATGGTACCACTACATGAAGCAGAGCAAGTGTATACTCTAGATGGCAGTACTTCTTTGCTGCTATGCTACCAAATTACGGTGTGGCATCAGGTATTTACAAAATAAATGAATTGGCACATGCATTTGCCAAGATGGGAAACGAAACTGCGATTGCAATGGGACTGGTGAACCAGGAAACATCGGAAATAAGGACAATGGCCTTTCAAAATTGGATGGCCTTGGACTACGTGCTACATGCTCGAGGAGGCACCTGTGCCATTATTGGACCTGAGTGTTGTTCATGGATTGATGACATTCAAAAATGAATTGACAACATCACTCAGCAGATGCAGCAAGATGGGAAAGATGTGGAAAAAGGAGTGTCTGACAGTGGTGGATGTGGCTGGGATCCATTTTGTTGGTTAAGTATTTGGCTTAACGGTACAGGTTTAACAATATTAAAATGGGCAGGAACCATATTGGGTATATATGTAGCCATTAGATTTGGATTGGCCTGTTGCACTGGATGTGCCTCTAAATTGGGAAAGAAGATATCTTCAAACAAATGGTTATACTGAATATGGGACAATCTGCCGAACTGATGAGTACTGATAAGGATAATGGTGTCATGGAACTTGCTAACCTTGATCCTTCTGTCTTGCAGTAATTCGATTTAACAAGATGCACCTTTATTGGCTATGTTACTTGTTAACTGCCTTTTTTGCTTTTGTAGGACTGTATATAATAATATACACAGTGCTGATCTTAATCCTTCAGTGTTGTAACAAGTGGGCATTATTGATTGTTGATCCAGAAACCAAGAAAAGGCGAACATAAGCCCCAATCCTGCCCACAGTCAGCACATACTATGGTTTTTCGTGGAATTGGTGCATTGCTTGAGTTTTGTACCTAAAATTGATTCTCCTCCTTTGCTGGACCTTGATGTGGCCTAACTTGTGCCCAAAGCCATCATAATATAAAACAGAAATCCCCACTGCAGATGAGGCTGGATCAAGCAGTGGCCGTGGGCAATGGTCTGAACTAGAAACTGTATTGGTCGTCCTATTGTTTTTACTTCAACTTATGATGATCCTGCTACTTTTCTATTTTATTGTGCTTTGGTAAACACAAACGGGTGAATATGGGAGCATATCTGTTAACTAAGAGTTAATGCGTTGAAATTGTAATCTCATTACGCCAAGCAGCAGTGACCACTATTCTAGTTTTCCTGAACACTTTGTTAACTAAGGGCTAAAGGGTTGAAATTGTAATCCCATTAACCGCATCTTGTTTGTTCAGTTCTCTGTAAGTCAATTTTGTGACTCTGCCACATGCCCATTGTCTGATCCAACTGCCAAATGGAACGATATGCACCTATCCAGATTTGTATAAATATTGTGTATGTATTATAGCCCTTTGCTCTTCTCATACTGACAATTAGGGTATCAATACCTTGCTGTCAGTAGGAAAACCAGCCCCTGTACACGTAAAAGATGTTTGACTTACAAGAATGTATCTGTGCGGTCGTCAAAGAACCCAGTCTTATAATCTTCGACACAAGCACCAGCTCAGAGATTGACACTACATGTGATTTAACCTGTGAGATCGAGGACATAAAATAAGTAACAAAATAACTTTGACAACCCCCTGGTAAATCGTGACTGCCTAGTTCCAGCAGGTAACAGGTCCTGTGGCAGGAGCATGACGAAATCAGCAATATAGAAGAACTGCTAATCAGATATATCTAAGAAACTAATTTTCAGCCATTACATCCAGTATTCTAGGCATGGGCTCCTATCAGCAGGCCCCGTCACTTGCTGTTATCTAAGAGGATCACCTACTGCTCATATCGTTGCTGCTCTATTGTATCAGCTCATCCTCCATCCAAATGAAATGGTCCATAATGGAATCCATTTAAAGAAATTTGATCTTACTGGGGCGTGGTGCGGGGCTGGGGATGACAGCAATGTCAGAAAGAAGATAGATGGAAGTTGAAAATTTCCCTCCAATTTCTTATTTTCAGGGACTTGGAGAGACCGATCATGGTGCTAAAATGATGTTGAGGTCCTACTAACATTATAGAAATGGACTCATATATTTTAATGAGGCTCTCGCGTATCCTGACTCATTGACGAAAATCTGTGGTTAAAATGGCACACGGCAAGAATAAAGTAATCCTGCAGTGACAGAACTAATTTGCCGTCCCTGTTCATACTTCACAGAGAAAGTTAAAATTCTACAGGTTACCTTAATGAATTAAATATGTTGCAGAACTGAAAAGAGGCTTACTTCAAATTTACATCAATGTCCACATAAGCCTATAATTTGTGGTTGTATGAAGCACAGCAATTGCTGTAGACGTTAAAGGTGGTCTTGGTAAGGGATCTAACAGCCTCTGTGTTGGGACCTTTACCTCTCTGGGCAAGCAATTGGTTGGAATGTTGTTTAATGAGGATTTTCAGCAGGGAGCTGCAGAGATGACATCAAGATGGCTAAACTGCTCAATCTCATTAAAGAATTTTCACAAGCAGTAAACCAGGAAGTGGAACGTTCTGGTAATCAATTCCCATTAACTAAAATCAGAAGGCAAATAAAGATATGGGGTTTAAGATAATAATGAAATGAAGATCAAATACAGACATTAAAAGATATGTAAACATTTTAAAAGATCTAATTTAAATGTAAAATCTAGAAACTGATCATAATGACGAAATCAAACAACATTGTTATTTTCCCAGGGTGAGTTAGTTATTCAGAAGTTGCTACCATCCCGATTGCCTTTAAGTAACCTCAGTGAACAAGGTCTAATTTATCATTTTTTTTTTCGTTCTAATCACTCTGTCCTTTGGAGCAGGTTGATGGAAACCCAGGCCTCCTGAGTCAAAGGTTTGGCCACTACCATTGCATCACAACAGCCCTAAGATATACCTAGTTTGGGTAGGAAATAACAGCCTTTTTTGGGAGGAAAGGAGTCAATTCTTGTTACATCCATTGATTTCACTGAGGCTTGATCTTGTGGTGGGTGAGGAGCGTGGAGAGACATCGCTAACAACTTCAGTACTTTTGTGTTAATCATCATTTGCACTAAATCCTGTTGGATTTCAGATGCAAAGATGGAAAATCAGTGAACATGGATATCTTATCTTCAAAAATCCTTGCCCTAACCCTCGACCTAAACCTAGCCTCAAAACCTGACCCTAGCATAACCCAACCCCATGCCTAACTCTGGTGCCTTTAATTTTGTATCATAGAATTTAACTTCAAGGCTAACAGCTAAGGTGCCCTTTCCTTGACTCTCTTAAAGAGGACCCTTATCAAAACAGTAGTACTGTGACTGGTCACCACAATATACACGATTCTATCATCTAGTATGACAGAAGCAAAAACAGAAATAGCTGGAAAAGCTCAGCGGATCTGACAGCTTCTGTGGAGAGAAATCAGAGTTAATGTTTCAGATCCAGTGACCCTTCCTCAGAACTGATGGTTGTGAGGAAAAAGTTGTTTTTTATGCAGCAGTAAGGTGGGGGGAGGTGGTAGGGAGTAAATGATAGGTGGAGATAGAGCCCAAAGACAGAAGAACAATTGGACAGACAGAGGAGTGGATAACGGTTAGCCTATGAAAATGAATACCTACTAATTGAGATTATTATTGGCTAACAATGGGTTGTGCAAAATTGCAGACTATGTGATAACAAGGCCTGGTATGTGGGGATTGTCTAGGGACATGGGAGAAGGTACCTCAAGTCCTAAAATTGTTGAACTTGATATTGAGTCTAGAAGGCTGTAGAGTTCCAAGCAGGAAATGAGATGCTTTTCTTTCAGCTTGCGCTGAACTTCACTGCAGCACCGTAGCAAGTCTGAGACAGAGATGTTGGCCAGTGAACAAAATGGTGTGCTGAAGTAGCAGGCAACTGGAAGTTCAGTTAGTCGCTATTTCCACCACCTCTAGTGGGATACCACCACCAAAGACATATTCCTCTTCCCTCCTGTGTTAGCCTTCTGCAAGGACAGTTCCATCTGGGATATCGTGGTCCTCTCTTTCTTCACTCCCAACACCCCCCACGGCACCTTCCGTACACCTGCCCATTTATTTCCTCCCTCCTCAGTATCCAAACGCCCAGCCACACCTTCCAGGGGAAGCAGCACTTTACCTGCACTTCACTCAATCTAGTCCACTGTGTTTGCTGCTCACAATGTGATCTCCTCTGCAGTGGGGAAACGGGTGATCACTTGGCAGTATATTTACCTTCTGTCTGCAAAAAAAATCCTGCGCTTTACCCACTTATTGTTTACTCCTTACGCATTCCCTCTACCCTATCCAGCATAAAAACCAACTTTTTCTTAGCAACTATCAGTTCTGACGAAGGGTCATCTGACCCCAAAACGTTCACTCTGATTTCTCTCCACAGATGCTGCCAGACCCGCTGAGCTTTTTCAGCAATTTCTATTTTTGTTTCTGATTTCCAGCATCCGCAGTTCTTTCGGTTTTCATAAATCTAGTTTGACAGGTTCGGTCTTATATATATTAAATAGGCAGCGAATTTAGCACCGCAGCCCTGCTGATGTGATTCAAATGATTGTTTTATTTTGGAAATGCACCTTATATGGGTATACCTCATTCAACCAAAATGAAACGCAACTTTCATGATTTATAATCCTTCCAAAAAGTTTAAGCCACTTGCTAAAACTTTGACCATATTAGGGTATAGTGGGGTCTGGAGCCGTCTCTTCAAACTAACAATATCTGATGAATTAATAAGAATTGATCCGAGCTGGGAGAGACCGTTTCTGGTCAATACATTGAGGCGTCAAGCTGTTTGCCATTTGGAAAGAAGAGCAGGGGGAGGGAAGCTGGGGAGACTTTGCCAGTAACGCAGCCCAGGGTTACTGCAGTTCGTGCACAGCAATGGGTTAGTAATGCGGCTTTATCATCTCGCCCAATCGTCTTCACAGGAGCAGAGAAGCAGCCAGAACATTCGAGCCTCCTATTGCTCACTGCTCCCAGATCAGATTCTAGAGACTTTCCAGTGCAGCCCTCTGCCTGCCCGTGTCACTCTATAAATATTCCAGGGGAAAGGGGAGAGCGGACTAACCATGGCTCAGTTCACCATGCCCGGCTTTACAATGAAGAATTCTCCGAATCAGGCGGCCAGCGGCGGCGATGCACTGCCCCCGGGCTGGGAGATCAAGATTGACCCTCAGACCGGCTGGCCGTTCTTCGTCGATCACAACAACCGGACGACAACGTGGAGTGACCCGAGACTGGATCTGCCGAAGGTCAGTGCTGTGTTTTCCCCCTCCCCACCCCCCACCGGAGCCGGTTTCCGAGCACATTCTAAGGAGGGGCTGTTTGTTTTTCTCTCTGTGTGTGTAGGTCGGGTGGGGGTGTGTACGTGTGCGGGGGTGTCAGTGTTTTACCTTGGAGGGTGTCTGTAGGGAGAGACTGCAGTGTCATTACAAATGCAGGTCAAGCCTTTCTCTCTGTGCAGGGATGACAGGGGACACTGTCCTCCCCAGTTTCAGTCTTTGTAACAAACAGCCCGATTAACAAAACAATCCCTCCCTGGAGTTGGGATTGTCTCCTGCAAAAGGTAAGTGCCCCATCAGACACCTTTACTCAATCCATGCTCCCCCCCTCCAGCCCCCAATTCCCCTTTTATTTCATTTTTGTTTTTAAATGAGAGATAAGGCTAAACCAACATTGACAGCAATTTGGCCCGGAACAAAAATGGCATGTTGATGGTGTCAGGGATGAAGATTGGGTTTTGGGATGACGCACTGCAGTCCGATCTGATGAAACATCTCCTGGTTAACCTTTAACTTTCGGCCTGGCCAAGGTTTCGAGGAAGGGGGCTACATTTGCAGCGTTATATGTGCAAACCCACCCCTCTTACTGTGCTTCAGTTTCTCGGATCATTTACCCCTCCCAAACAAAATAGCAGGCCCTAAGTTTGAAATCCGAGCAAGATTTGGGTCTATCTGAGTTGAAGTCGAACTCGCTCAGTGCCTGCCTGGGCTCAGTCAGGGCCTGGCAGCTGGGCACCTTGTTTAGCTGCCTGAGTCAGTTGTCAGGAGGAAGTTTGGAGACATGAGGGATCTGTGGAGCTGCACAGCTGTCAGCTGTTAAAAACGCTGGTGGTGACATCCAGCACAGCTCGTAGGCACGTAGTGAAGTTTCTACCATGTGAAGTAAGCTACCAGAAACTGCTTTCCTTTTTTTTTTCCAGTGCTCGTAGATTTGCTGCTCTTTCCGCATGTACTGCCACCTTTAAATCCACCTGCAAAATCGGAGACATGAAACAATGCGTTTCAAGGCAAAAATAACACTGAGCTAATTACAAAGAAAAGTGAGGCAACAGATTTTAATTGATGCTGATCTGAAGATCAGATGCTGATCCTGTCACACTTATGACCAGGATACACAGCCAGGAAATGTGCATTTCTTGTTTTAACAAATATTGTAGCCTAAAAAAAATGGGCAAAGTTGTGAACAGTTGATGGAAGCTAAACAACTATGCTCTCCTAATCTTGTATAAACCAAGTTTTAAAATAATGTTATTGTACCTAAATGAATTTGTGATAACCTAAATGCTGAGACCTGCTTTTTAAAAAGCAAAATTCCAATATTCTGTCCCCTGAAGGATTTTATATCTCCTGGTAATAGGAAGATGGTGCATCAATGCTTTTATGGCTACAGTAATCAAGCTCTACAAGCAAGGCTAGTTAAACAAGCTGAGCTGGTCTGCCTCCGTTTTTGCTATCTTTCGGGTGGAATCCACCGTGTATTGGCTCAGAGATGAACAAACTGATCAGCAGCAAGTTCTGGGAGCAGGTGTACCTGAGCTCCAACTTTGAGCTGATTAGGAGTCATGTGCTGAATCACTGAGCTGTGAGTTTGGAGAATGTTTAACTTCTGAAGCAGTTGAAGTACATAGCTGTTATTCTTGTCTGACTTTCATATATTGAACTAACCTGAAATTCACATTGAAGTTTGTGCACTTATCCATTTCCCATTTAGTCTCTGGTTTCTTTGGGAGCGTTAGCTCCAGTGTTGGAGCAACCCCTGTTTCTTTCTTCTCTTTTTTTTCTTTTTAAATCTAATTCATCTTAAATGTTATAATTCACTTGGATTCACTTGTGGTATTGCTGTAAGTTAATAATCTAATTATTATTTGAGTGTAAACAATTCCAACCCCCTTCACAATTCTACTAAGTTCAATCCTTTAGAGATTTAGGTGTAAGTGGCTGTTAGGCATCTTTATGGTCAACGATGCTAAGACATCAACGTGACCTACTACAGGACAGGAGAGGACGGAATCTCCCCTATGATTCCTGAATGACTGAGTCATTGCTCTCAGCTTGAAGGGAAACTAAAAGGAGACATTTGCTAAGAGGAAGGGAAATTGGAATTGAGTGCACATAGGTCACTCTTTCACTCTGGTTTCAACAACCAGCAGGGGTGACTGGGAGCTAGTTTGTCTATCAGGACTGTTGAGCGTGGTGAAAGCAACCCAAAAAGAGTAAAAGTAAATTAGAATGAAAACTTCAACCTGGATAACAGCAGCCTGTGTGCTAAATAGCGACTTCAACAAAGAAGTGTCCCAAAGTACTTTACAGATAGCGTTTTGAAGGGTGAAATTATGAGGTCAGGCCACAACTCTAGTTAGTGAGATGAGTTTTTTTTTGGAACTTTTTAAAGTTGAAGAGAGATGTAAGTATTTTGAAAAAGTGTTTCGCACAGCAGGACAAGTAAGAAATAGCTAACATTATTGTTAGTGGAGGGAAGCGCACAAACTGAAATTCAGGGACGAGAGGGTGTTGGAAAGAACATTTAGTTTGTCACAACTGCATAAGTTAAGGTGGCATGGGTGCCGAAGGAACAGGGATCGGTCATTCAACTTATTTGTTGTTCCATCACTATTCACTTAAAACATTGCAGATCGATAACTCAGCTCAATTTATCTGTCATTATTCTATATCTCTTGATATGTTTAACCAACAGATATCTATTGATCTGGATCATGAATATTTCAGTGAACCTATAGTACAGTATTTAGACTTTTGGGGCACAGATTTCCAATTTCATTTCAGCAACTAAGTATTTTCAGATTTCTCCCTTAAATGGGCAACTTTAAAATTTAAATGATGCTGACTTGTTGTGGATTCCTACGATAAAAGGAAGTACTTTTTTTTATTCATTTATGGGATGTAGGCATTGCTGGCTAGGCCAGCATTCCTTGCCCGTACCTAATTGTCCAGAGGGCAGTTAAGAATCAACGACATTATCCTGCGTCTGGCGATACATATTGGCCAGAACAAGTAAGATTGGCAGTTCCTCCCTAAGGGTCATTAGTGAATCAGATGGCTTTTTCTCAACAATTGACAATGAATTCATGGTCATTGTTAGACTCTTAACTCCAGATTTTGTTTTTTAATTCAAATTCTATCAGTTGCCATGATTGGATTCAAACCTGGGTCCCCAGAACATAACCTGAGTTTACTTCCTCTTATTCTAACTTACCAAATGAATAATGATTTCAAACCCCTCAATTAGATTGCCAATAGCCATCTAAAATCAATGAGATACAAGCCAAGTTTATTAAACCTGTTTCCATAATTGACCCTTTAGAATTGGTATGAAAGTGGCAACTCTGCATGTGCCGGAAAGCGAATGATATACTCCAGTTGGGGTCTGACTAACTGAACGTCCTTCACCTCAGTAGTTTACTTAATAATAGCCCATCCGAGTAAGGCTTTGAGGGATTTGTAGAGAAAGACAAAACTTGTAACATTATTGCATTGGACTCAGAGAGAGAATAGAGTTTACTTAGGACTGTTTGACAAATTGGAATCAGAACTACCTCAAAAATTAATCAAAAAAGTTGTTTCGAGCATGGTGTTGCTTGTATTTTTACAATAATTTTACATGGGATGTGAGCATCAGTGGCAAGCATTTGTTGCCCATCCAAATTGTCCTTGAGGAGGTGGTGGTAAGCTGTCCTCTTAAAGCACTGCAGTTCCCCTGTCAGAGATATACTGCAGTGCTGTCAGGAAGGGAGTTCCAGGATTTGACCCTAAAACAGCGAATGAGTGAGGATACTGTTAAGTCAGGATGATTCATATTTTGGAGGGGAATTGCAGTTGGTGGCCTTCCAATGCATCTGCTGTTCTTGTCATTCCAGGCGGTAGATAATGTGGGTTTGGAAAGTTCTAACACTGGAGCATTGGCGAGTTACTGCAGTGCACTTTGTAGATGTACACACTGCTGCCACTATGCACCCATTGTGAATGGAGCAAATGTTTAAGGTGGTGAATGGATTGCCAATCACATAAGCTGCTTTGTCCTGAATCGATGAAGCTTCTGGAATGTTGTTAGAGCTGCACTCATCCAGGCAAGTGGAGAGTATTACATCACACTCACTTCCAGTGCCTTGTAGATAGTCGACAGGTATTGAGGGTCAGCTGACTTGCACAGTTCCCAAACTCTGATCTGCTTTTGAAGCCATGTTCTTTATATTGGTCCACTCAATTTTATTATCCCCCAGGATATTGGTGGAGGATAGTTTATTGATGACAGTGCCATTGAATGTCAATGGGGAGATGGTTTGCTTTTGTTGGAAATGATCTTTGCCTGACAATTCTACAGCACAAATATTATTTCAGATGTTTCATCTATAAAGTACATTCATATGATTAATGTAAACCGTAAGTGCTATTTGGGCATTGAACCTCATTGTGACATAATGCTTAAAATTGAACTCAACATTCGATGTAATTTCTGAGGAATGAGTGAATCTTAAAGAAAGAATTTAATTAAGGACATGCCTACTTTTGTCATTATCTTTCAATACAGGAGCAGCAGTGAACATTTGTAGAGGTGTATGATGTGATGCTTCAAAAATGTTGCCTTGTCTTGCCAGTTTCCAGCAACAGTATATCTAATGACCCAGGATAAAATCATAACTGTCACCTGTTATTTTACCCTCGCACCATGTGAAGGCAACTACATTTTACCATTGTTTTTATTTGTTTGGTTAATGCAAGAATCATAAACCTTTTATCTGTGCATTTATAATTTTAAGTGGCTAAATATGAAAAATAACTAATTATTATCACAGAGTCTGTTTAGCTCAAAATGCTGCAAGTTTTCAATGCTGGAGAAATTGTTAATTAATCCAAAACTGATTTTGAGCAAATAAATCAATTGCTTTCCCAGACATTATGAAACACATTTACTGCATATTGTTTCCTACTAGAACTTAGTTTTTTTAAATTCATTATCTGACGTATCTTCTTGATTTTTAAATTGTTTTCAAGCAGACTCACATGGTCAATACTGCAAAGTGGGGGCACAGCATTAAAACATGTTGGAAGTATTCATTAAAGTCATGGAAAATAGGATGGATGGAAATCTCATTTTAGTTTACCTTTTGTTACTTTAGTTGTTTACCTTTGTTCAGTTGTTTCAAAGATTAAGTGGTAGATGAAAGCTCTATACTTGTGTTTTCTATTTCTAGGAAAGGCAAACATTTTCCAATGGTCCTTATCCATCAGGGTATCACCAGTCATCACAAGATATCCCAAAACAACAACACGGAAAGGAATTTGGCTCAACTGGTCCTCAGCTCCGTCCAGGCTACATTCCCATCCCAATAATTCATGAAGGAGTTCCTGAACATCATCAGCAAAAATTACGCTATTCACCTCAGCAGCCTGACTTGCAGAGACTTAAAACTGAAGTCCGGGCGCATTCCCCAGTACGGGCACAGTCTCCGTCCAGGCTATCAGCACGAGCTGAGTCTCCATTTGAAGCCACACATGCTGATAAACAAAGTGGACAAGCATCAACAGCTGCCACGAGCCAGACGCCTGGCTTGCAAGGGTCAGAGGTAATTTGTCTACTTTTCTTAAGGTTTTATTTCATTCTGAAGTTGCTGCTGTGTGCTAGGCCCAAATGACAGGATTAGTCAGAGAAGTAGAAGAGACAAATAAATCAAATAGCTAGGAATCTGAACTTAGTAAACAAATGTGACCTTTGCATTAAATGTTCAAAAGCTTAGTGTTAATGGACTTACGGTCAAAGTAAAAGCTACTTTTGGTATAACACTTTCTGTATTACAAGGCAGGTTACAAATAAATCAAATGTTTTCCTTCCAAAAGGCTAATTATGAATTTATCTTTAGGCTGTCATGTTCTTGAGACTAAAAATAGCCGACTCATGATGTGATATTCTTGTCTTTCTTCTGTTTGCTGCAGGTCACACCATGTTCCATTAAGAGCTTTACATTCTTGTTGTACATTTTGGTAGCTATATTTTAAATGGAATTAGAGTAATCCTGTAAAGAGATAAATAAAAAAACAAAAAGTGAAGCAAGTTTTTATTTCAGAGCAATGTATCATGCCTTATTTTCATCAGAAACAAAAACAGAAATTGCTGGAAAAACTCAGCAGGTCTGGAAACATCTCTTCAATTTCTGTTTTTATTTCTGATTTCCAGCATCTACAGTTCATTAGATTTTTTTTGTTGTTTTCATCAATCTGATTTATATTATTCTTTGATAGGGTAATTGCAATGATTACTTTTGAAAAACTAAAATCTTTAATAACAGTAACAATCTTTCCTTATTTCAGAATTCACAGTCTCAAACCAGCCCCCAGACATTGCCATCTCAGCAATATGGCCGGTCAAGCTTAGGAAGTTCCCAGTTGCCTTCAGGTTATATTTCTATACCCGTGATCCATGAAGGAAAAGGAGGAAAGCCAACTCAACAGGTATATCACCCTGCTCACCAAACTCAACACTCGACCCAGCAAACACAACACCCTGTGCAACAGGCAGAATACCCAACCCATCAAGCATACCAGTCTGACCCACATGTAGAGTATCCTTCGCAGCCAACACCAAGTACAACCCAGCAGCAGCAGCCAGTTGTCTACAGGATTTCTCCTGAAGACTGGGGAACAAACCGAGCTGGTGCGCCATCACCATTAAGAAAGGCTCAGAAGGGAGCATCAAGTCGTGAAAGCTCTCCAGCGCGGATTACTTCACGTGCTCGTCCACAGTCGCCCATTTGGACCAATGCAGGTGTGGACAGACCACAGGTAAGTTGGTATGGTTTGATAAGCACGTCTTGACATGTAGCATTAATAATGCACTTCAGCATCATTAGGGGCATGAATAAGGTGAAAAGTAAGGGCCTTTTCCCCAGGGTCAGGAAGTTCAAAACTAGGGGGCATATTTTTATGGTGAGAGGAGGAAGTTTTAAAAAGGACACGAGGGGCAACTTTTATGCAGAGAGTCATTCATGCATGGAATGGACTGCCAGAGGAAATGGTGGAGGCAGGTATAATTACAATGTTTAAAAGACATTTGGATAAGTAAGTGAGTAGGAAAGGTTAGGAGGGGTATGGGCTAAATGCATGCACGTGGGACTAGTTTAGTTTGGGAACATGGTTGGTGTGGACTACTTGGACTGAAGGGTCTGTTTCCCTGCTGTTTGACTCTATAACATATTTGAAACGAAACATCACTTTAAAAAAACGCCAAAAGTTACAGTAACAAGAGAAAGTTGAACAATCGACCTGTGTACACATTTCTTGTATAACAAACTTGGAAAATGTCACTTTGAGCTGAAAGTTCAATCCAGTTAGGCAGCTACTTCCTCACAAAAATAATGTTGAATAAAACTGTGGTGAACTGAATGCCTTCAAGGTAGAATCACTGCAATGTTTGGACTTCAGTATTCTTGTGGTCACCTCCCTGATTTCAAGCAAAGATTGCTGCACCTCACTGACACATAGCTTTTGCAACAGTGACACAAAATTGTAATTTACCTATCATTTCACAATGGAGAATTCATGGACTGTGTTTAGTGAGACTGCAGCATCAAATAATGAAAATAAATTCCTGCACGAATATAGCATTGCATCATATCGACATTTTTCAAAATATTTTCCACCATGGGTTACTTTTAAAGCACAATGATTTTTTGCATAAAGGAAATGGCACTTGAAATGTCCTAAGCTGTCTGTACTGCTAGGAGACTCTGTACAAGAAACAGAGAATAACTATAAATGAGAACTTCAGCTCTCAAAGGGCTCAAAATAGGATACAGTTAGATCAGGATCTTAACTGGGAGTGAGTACTGAGCCTTCTGTGATTTTTAATAAACAACTTAAAATATGTTATCCTAATGAAAATCTCCAAATTTGCAGATGATACAAAAACAAAATGCTATGTGAACAATCAATCCCCAAATTTAGCAGAATTGACCTTTTATTTAACAGAGCCAATAGTTGGCAGATCTAGTTCAGAGGTCGAGACAGACTTTTAGAACTTGCATGCTGAGCTAAATAACAAATTGACTTCAGCGTAAGTCTGTGATTAAGTAGTCACATCTTTTGCCATTTTTCTCCTCTGATAGTGCAGGAGTAAAATCTCAGTTTCTGCCTTCTGCAGATCACAGCAATGTCATCCTTTTATGACGCTTTCACTCTGAATCTATGACTTTTTCAGCTGAGCAGCAATAGGAGCTTTGCAGAGCAACAGTTATCATCTTGCTGTGTAAGGTTTATAAAATGAGTCAGGTTTATCTCACTTTGCCGAATTATACTCAGTCAGACGTAGGAAGGATATTATTGTACCTAAATAATACTGCAGAGATGGACATCAAAATAATTGAAATTTTCAGGGATCTAAGGTTATAAAACTTCAAATTGTATCTTAAAAATACTTAATGTGATCTGAATTATCTAATGAGAATTAAAAATGGGATTGACAGTACTGATATTTTTCAAGATGGTGAAAATTCAAAAAAGAGTGATCATTGGTTAAAAATCAAGAAGTTAGAAACAAATAAAGGAATATAGCCAAAATTGTTTTATCTCAATTGTAACACACTTCTGGAATAGGCAGGAAAGGCTATCAATTCTAATGGGAATGATTCCACGGATGGGTTGATGATAATGATGAGAAGTTGGGTTGATCAGTTTTGGCTCGTGTTCAGTGGCTTTTTTTTTAAAAGCAAGTTGGAGGCTATCGGACAGAAAATGGAAGAAAGTGTAGAGATATTTTGCACAACACAGTTGAAAGGAGTCAGTGTTAGTTTGGCCATCAATGTGTTAGTTATAGAGCTGGGAAATCCAATAATACCACTGCCAAATCATTCACTTGATGAGATTCCCCAAAATTATTTGCGAGTGTCATTTGAAATATGCAGAAAGTAATGAAAGCATAAGAGAGTGAAGGTACTGTGTACATTTAGCTAATTACCCATGCAATTCCCTTCCTCAATTGTTACAGGTTCCTCAACAAAGAACACAGCATCAAGAGGCACCCAGATTACAACAGGAGAACAAAGCTAATTCTTTTGGGTCTGAGCAACCTCCAGCTTATATCCCTGTTGAAGTCACCAGGCAGCAACCATATAAACCCCAGCCTAAAACTGAGAAAACTGAAGGGAAAGCTCCGACCACTGCAGAGAACAGTACCCAGCAAGAAGAGGCTGTCATCCCTGACAAGAAAACCATACCCAATGAAGAGACTGAGAAACACCCTGGTTTGGTAAAAGTAGAGAAAATTCTTCAGAAGGTCCATAGGCTTGAGGAAGATGTAAACTTATTTGAAGGAGCGGGAACAGATAAACTCTATCTGATGATTGAAGAATTACTGACCAAAGAGCTATTGGCCCTTGATTCAGTGGACCCTGAGGGTCGAGATGATGTGCGACAAGCCAGAAGAGATGGTGTTAAGAAAGTTCAAAACCTTCTGGAACGGTTGGAACAGAAAGCCAACATGGGCCCAGAAGTGAAAAGCTTTTCTGAACCCCAGCCAGGAGTAACTGAGAAGTCAATTCAAATGGATTATACAGAAGGTGACAAAAAATGCACAAAAATTGATGCACAAGATTCAAAAATGGAAACTGACCAAAGTGAAATGAACCCAGGAAAGCCTGGTGATGCTCGTGACATTAAAGACACTTCGGCTGATAACGAACATTAGACCTTTAACATCAAAGTGCACCCTTGAATGGTTTTATAAATCGTGTTGAGATGTTTTATGAATGCATGCCATTGCAAACCTTTTCCGTAGTTTTGTGCCCCAGTATTCTTTATCTGCCATCAATACGTGCAGAGAAAATTACGATCGACAGAAGCTTATGGGTTGAACAATGCAAGTCTTTGATTACTTGTAATCAACTTTTTACAAGGCACATTCATCTTGCTGAAGAGCTGAAACACATGTTAAGCATGCCCCTCTGTTTTGCATTGTATTTAATCCACTATCTCCCTTAAGATTAACTTAGCCAAAATAACACCATGTGCCACGTGATGGTGAGTTACAAAGCCTTATAAACTGCAAGCGTACTATTTAAGTTGAAAAAAAAACACGCATTGTATTTGCCTCTGAAGTAAACGTGTCAGTTTAATCACTGTTGGGCACTTTATGAACAAATATGTTGAAATGTGTTGGACGTTGAAGTATGAGTTTTCTAGATATAGAAAGGTTTCTATAATTCTACAAAGGAAGCAATAAATTCAGATTGCATTTGCATTGTGTACAATTTTTTTGTAAGCAGCAAGAAGTCAAATTTAATTTTAAGCTTAAACATGTTGCTTACTGAAAGTAATGCATTTTAAAATGCAGATAATCTTAGTTTAAGTTTTGAAGACTTTTAAAGTATGTGGTATTCTAGTATTATCTTTCAACTGCAGTCCAGGCACAGATGGTTGTCGATACCTTTGGGCATAAGATCAATTTCATTTGATAATACATTTTGTTTACAAATGGCATTGGTCACTGTACGTCAGATACCTGCCTGTGCCACTGGTGGGAACAATGCAGAGTACAGGTCAGTGATATTTGTGTAAGTTGAGTGTTGGCAAGAGTTTAATGTCACTGACAAATTCAAAAATCTGTTTGAAAGACAGCCTTTTGTAATGAGAGAGAGCTTTAATAGCTACATTTAAAGCTTGATAATACACTTATAGGGCATTGCAGTGTCACTGTTACGTTGCAGTAAGACATATTGTAAGATAGGCCATTGATACAAACATTTGAAAATGTTTTAAACAAAAACAGAAGTTGCTGGAAAATCTCAGCAGGACTGGCAACGTCTGTGGAAAGAAATCAGTTAACATTTCGGGTCTGGTGACCCCTCCTCAGAACCCCGAAAATGTTTTCTGTAGCAATGACATAATTTTAGGTAAACTTGAAAGATGAAGGTTAAGAACATAAGAACTAGGAGCAGGAGTAGGCCATCTGGCCCCTCGAGCCTGCCCCGTCATTCAATAAGATCATGGCTGATCTTTGAGACTCAGCTCCACTTACCCGCCCACTCACCATAACTCTTAATTCCCCTACTGTTCAAAAATTTGTCTAGGTTATGACACTAATATTTGCTTCTGACATCCTAAGTGGATGTTCAGTGTAAGAAGTATCAACTTTATCCCCAGTCTCTTTTATAGACCCAAATCCTAAGGAAAAATCGCTAACGAGCTGATTGAGTCTGCAGCATATTTCAGAGATATTTCATTGTTTAGCAATTACTGCCTAAACAAATGTAATCAGAGACAGAAATCTAGTAATAAAATGGGTAATAAATCGTGGGCAAAGAAAGATACTGGAGTACGAGCCCCAATTTTAAGAGAAATTTGGTGGAAGATTAGTTAAAATGAAAGTGCATTTTCCTTCATTTTCCCACCCCAATATGGCTGTTTGCAATGCTTTGAATGCCAATGGGTGCTCTAGCTAAATGCAGATTAACCTCTGATCACATTGGAGCCCAGGTTACAAATTTAACAATGTATGGATAGAGCAGCCAAGGCCAGAGGAGACCCTGTATCATGAGTTGTTTATTTGCTTCTACATTTTGTGCAAGCCTGGAGGATGGTTTGACAAAAAGGGTGAAAATACCACAACGTTCTGAGGCTTGAGGAATGTGTAACCTCATCTGAAAGAACTCCAAGCCCCGCAATGCCTTGGGTCTCCTGTTCCTTTTCCCACTCCTTTCCTCGATCCCATCTTTCTGCTTTCCTAAGAGCCTTTCAGTCTGATGCCTGATGGCTGCCTCTGACCAGCATGATTTTAACAGGAGCCCGGTTGTTTCTGGGTGATTTTGGTCAGGAGGTCGGCAAGCAGATTGCGAATGAGACCCAGCTGTTAAAACCATCCGAGGCTGCCTGCTTCTAGACAAGATGGCTGTGCTGCTTTCCAATTCAGCTATTAAGTAAAGGCCTTTCATTCAGGTCAAAAGATCTCTTCTAACCTGAGCACCCTTTATTAGAAGACATTATTAAATTGGCGAGGATTCAGAAAAGATGTCCCAGGATGTTGCTGAACTGAAGGGTTTGAGTTATAAGGATAGGCAGGAGAGTCTGGGACTTCCCTCCCTGGAGCATAGGAGGTTGAGGGGTAACCTTATAAAATTATAAAAGGGGCGTAGATAAGGTGAATAACAAGGTCTTTTCCCTAGGGTGGGGGAGTTCAAAACTCGGGGGCGTACTTTTAAGGTGAGAGGAGAAACATTTTAAAATGGACCTGAGGAGCAACATCTTCACAAACAGGGTAGTTTGTATGCAGAACTAACTGCCAGAGGAAGTGGCAGATGCAGGTACAGTTACAACGTTTAAGATGTTTGGACAGGTGCATGAATAGGAACGACTCAGAAGGATATGGGTGAAATGCAGGCAAAAGAGACTAGTTTAGGCTGGGAAACTCAGTTGGTGTAGACTAGTTAGACTGAAGGGTCTGTTTCCATGCTGTATGACTCCAAGCATAAACACTTCCACTTGTTGTTGAGAAATGCATGGTTTATAAACTCAAATTAATTAAAAGAAATGCAGATGAATACTAAATTAAAATTGCTCAGCAATAATTGTTTTTAAAGTATGTATCTTCTCAAAAATAATGCAATATCATTAAATCACAACACAATCCATAGTCATGCAATTTGCAGGTGACGCAATTGTAATGTATTTGGCACATAGCTCTTCTCTTATCCCAGACAGAAGTGTCGTGCCAAAAATCTCTAAATGGAGACAGTGCCTTTTTTTTTAATAGAAGCAAATGCTGTTTTTGCAACATGCAGCGCAGTAATTTTTCCACTTATTCTTCAAGCACATGGGCTTAAATAACACTGAAGAAATAGAACCCATGTTATTTATATAAATTAGTGTTACATATATACAGGTGAAGGGGCATCAACTGGATGATTACTTGAACACATATAAAAAGGAATGTATTCACACTGCTTGAAGAGTAGAGTTAAAAGTCATATTCTGGCATTGCTTCACTCTCTGAATAAATTTAAAACTGAATCAAGCTTGGCTTCAGATCTTCCTACTTCATCAACTCTGTCAGAAATTTAACGCCACATGTACCTATCCACAATCATTTATGTTACACTACAGCATCCCAAATCTTTCATATGCATAACCAATTCCAACTACATACCCAGAAAAAAAAGAGCTACTTCTATTTTTGCTGTTTGTCACAACTGACTCTTTAATCTGGTCTAATGATTCTATGATAATTTTACTTCTCAAAATAACAAAATTGTTGCAGTTAAGGAGGAGGACAGTTGGCCCATCAACAGCTACTTTTAAACTGAGACATACAGAGATGATTGAAGTGTTTGAAACTTTTCCTTCACGCCTGAGTAGCATGAGTCCTACCTTTTCGTTTGCAATAATTCATCATAAAACAGTGAATGCAGGAAATAATCAGCAGGTCAGACAGCATCTGCAGAGAGATACAGAGTTACTGTTTCAAGGCAATGACTTTTTGTCAACAGTCAACAGTGCAGTGGTCCAGCAAAAAAGCAGGAAAAAGTGGAGAGAGCAGGAATGAGGGAAGTTCTATGACGAGATGGGAAGCAGGAGACATTAAATGACGAAAGGGATGATGATGCAAGGTGAAAGGGGATGGTAATGGAACAAATAGAAAAACCAGTGGGTCTGGAGGAGGTATAAATGTGAATAAGTCATTATCAACATCTGGCACCTACCTAGGACAGTAGTTGAGATCTGAAATTATTGAGCTCAATGTTGAGTCCAGGAGGCTATAAAATGCTTAACCAAAACGTGACGCTTTGATTCACAAGCTTCTGCTGAACTCCATTGAAACAATATTGTCGGCCGAGGACATAACGTGCTTTGAGTTTTGTTTGAAAGATGTGATAATAGACAGTGTATATGGATGCCATGAAGACATATATGCCCAAACCACATCAACAATACTCCATGTACTTGCACCTCTCTCGTTTTGAAGTGCTTTCCTTTGACCCTGTTGATAGACCTCGATATGAGTGCTCTTATGTGCAGAATAGAAAATGAAAGCAATAGTTTTAAAAATAGGCAAATTCTGGAAATCTGAAGTAAAAATGGAATTGTCATTGAGATGGGTGAACATTTTAGATGAAGTCTTGATGAATTGTTCTACCTAAAATATTGAATTCAGGCAATGGTCAATTTGCTGTGCATTTCTAGAAAAGCAAAAGCATCTCATTAATGTATATTAAAATATTTATACTTTCAACTTTAACGTTTGCTTATACCCAAATAATATTTTTAGTTTATTTTGAAAGAAAAGATCGTAAGAACAAACTTACATTTAAATACTAAGCTTTCACATTTTAAGGATGGCCCGAAGTACTTTTATTGACAATTAAGTACGTTTGAAGAGCAGTCACGAAAGCAGTTCATGCACAACAAAGTTCCACCATCATCAACCAGTCAAATGACTGGATAATCTGATTTTAGTGGTGAATATAAGGATAAATGTCAGGACATGGGGAGAACTCACCTACTCTGCTCTGGCTAATGTTTGGTCTCTTTTATGGCCACTTGTGATGGGGCCTAAGATTAATAACATTTTCAATTGTATAACAGTCCTTCAAAACTGCTGTGATACATTCGGCAAGCTTGTTGTTTATAATATGAATGCCAGATTGATTTAATGTTCTTTTCTGATGTTTATCTGATTTGACCTTCCAATGTTTTTAAAATTGTTTTCGGTTATGTTGAAAGCTCTAGGCCTAATTTAGTTCTTGATATTTAAATAATTAAGTTGCTGCAACAATGAGATCACAGATCTCTGCAGCTTCTCTTGCCTTAATGTTAAAAATAACTGACAACTCAAAAATCTAACTTCTAATGTGCTTGTCAAATTGTTTACTCACACATGACTATCTTTATTTTGTTGACACTGTGCAAAGAGTATCGTGTTTTCATTTCTGTGCAGAATTCCATCTTTTCCAAAAATAAGAGAAATCTATAAAACATATATAAAGGAGTGATGTGTTCTTTTGGAATGAGTTTCAAGTTACCCAAGTAACAGCGTCATCTGGTGCAGTTGACGTCAGTTTCCTAAGCATTCACAAATTTTAGGCAAATTTTGATTGTCGCTATTAAGTTACAGAATATGTGGGAAATTTATTCGCTGGAGCAAATATTTATTTTCGAGACAGCAGAGAGTGTTGAATACAACTATACTGCATTTTGAAAGACTATCAGTTGAAACTTGTGGATATGTTTATAAAAAGACTCGCCTTCAGTATATGCCAAATGTAATCCCCTAAATATTGTGCATAGTAACAAACAGTTTGAAGTGAAATTCATAGGTACTTTGTTATTTGGCTTCTTGAAACAACATTTTCACTGGATGACTCACTTTATAGGAACAGGTTTCTTTCAGGCTTCAATGTATATCGAAATAGTTAAAATGCACTTTGTATCTTCCTGCACTTAAATAACACCAAAAATTAATGTGTGGACTCTGTATGTAATGCTGCTATGTCACATAAAGTAACTGGTATGATGTATAAATGTAATAAAGCTATGTTGAGTGGAATGCAGGGTGTGAGTTATTTTTGGTAACGCAGGTCTAATGGAAAGTACTGGAACATTCATACAGTCTCTATAACAAATGCCTTACCCTCTCTTCCTCTGCAAATCAGTGCTTCATGAACTGGAAATGGTTTCTGATTTAATACATAAATGGTTAGTGACAAATTAAATCCAGTAAACCTTAAACTTCCTAAAGATCTAAAGTTTAAGTAGCTTATTTCTTTTTTACAGTATATGCAAGCACAAAAAGCTAACAAAACTGATTTTATATCTTGATTCAATTTCAATGAATTTCGAATGCAAGTATTTGCTCTAGTTTGCGATAACAACATTCAATTAAGATTGACTAGTTGCACCAGGACAGAATATTGTATAAATTTCAATAGTAATGTGATTCCTAGAGAATAAGACTATTTTAGAATGTTATTATTTTATAAAGATTTCACAATTTAGGGCTTATAATCCTTTGGTTCATTTCTGTGCAGTGACAAATTAGAAATTAATCTATGTCCATGAGAAAGATGCTCCTGTCAGCATAGCAGAAAAATTAAATTCGTCTCCCATAGTGTCATCTCTCTCTGGGTGAAGTGCAGCAAAGGCAAAGGCCTGTCAGCAAATTGCTTGCAGGATTCTGAGCTGAGGAGGATTGAGAAATTGTTGTGGCAAGTTGTAACATTTTGCTGCTGATTTATAGTGTTGGTTCGATAGCAATGAACTAGCTTATCCAAAGTGGACAGCGGTCATTTTAATCAACCTGACCAATGTCAGAAGCTCAACTCTGAGTTGAATAGGCCACTAAGGTTATGGACATTCTGGTTAAACCCAAGATGATGAACAGGAGTGCGAGTGAGGTTGACAGCAATGGTGTAGAATTTGCAGCAGGGGCTAAGGCTGATTGCTTCAGTCTTCTGAATAGATAAGTGAAAGAAATTATGGTTCATCCATGACTGTTCTCATCGTAGCAATTTCTCCTAAAGTGGGTTATGTTCATCCAGGTAAATTTTACTGTGGCATTCATCCAATTCTTTCACAAATAGTCTTTGTCTTATCTTTACTCTTATCTCTACCTCAGAAGTTTGTGGTTTCTACTCCAGAAAATTGAGCACAAGATCTGGATTAATAATTCAATGCAATTGAGGGTTGCTGCACTGTTGAAGGTACTGTTTTTCAGCTCAGATTTTAAACCAACGCCCAGGATGACTCTTGGGTGGACGTAAGAGATTGCACAGCACTATTTTGAAGAACAGTAGGTAAGTTCTCCCTGGCACCCTTCCCATTTTTGTTCCTCAGTTAATGACAATGAAAACATATTATGTAGCCATAGTCATATTCTTGTTTGTGGGAGCTTGCTACACACAAATTGGCTGCTGCATCATAACAATAGCTACGTTTCAAATGTACTTAATTGGCTGTAAAACACTGTGAGGCGTCCTGAGGCCATGAAAGGTGTCTCATAAATGCAAATCCCTCTGACTTGAATTGGAAGAGGCCTGTGGAAATGTTTACCTTGGACAATGCGTGTTTTATGGAACACAAAGATGGAGAAAAATTAGTGGAAAAGTCAGACCATATAAATTGATGTGCCCACGTGAAACAATGCACCGAAAGTCAGTAGCTCCATTGACGTATTTACAAGCAGAGTATAAAATCAGGAACTGGATTTCTATCACTCCTTGAGAGGATGTCAGTTGTATTTGCCAGTGGCAGTTCAACATCTCTTTCCCTTCCACAAATGCTTAGAGAGATTCTGCCTCTGTAAAACAGAGATCAATTATTTTTATTCCTGATTTTTCTCATGGCATCCTTTTTTGTCAGCGTGTGAAGTTTACATTATTCAACATTAGTCAAGTGACAATTAACATATTGAACCTGATAGGAAAGCCATAATAGGTTTTTAATATTTACTTGCATTGAGTGAAATCAAACATCTCGCACCACCTAGACAATTTGACACCTTCCTGTTTTTTTGTTGAACTGGAGAAGCGTTTTATCAATTATTAATAACAGTCGACAGTGAATAATACATTTTCCTAGCTGTTTGTATCTGAAAAAGGATCAGTTCAAGGTCATGTTGTTCTCTGTGCAGGGCATGGAAGTTGTATCCACTGCATGCTGATAATTTGCTGTACATTGATATCTTGGTTTAGTATTCAATGATAATTCGTAATAATCCTTACAAAGTTAATGAATAAGAAATACATTTGTTGTCTTGCTTGAACGTTGCACCTTCCGTGATATTTTGTACTTCCTTTAGATCAAAAATTACTTTTGAGTTGCAGGTAATTTAAAACTTTAGCAAATAAAAGTCCAGGCTGTTTATATGACAAAAAGGAGAAGGGAGCTAAATGCAGGACTGTAACACAATCTTGGGTTTCAGGTGACTTCTATCTATCAATGTGCAACAGTCACAGTGTTCGATGCATGTTTTCATTGTGAATATGACCATTGCTTTAGACCTCCAGTTTAGCAAAGCAGTGTTCTATTTTAATTTAAATCTTTCCATTTTTGACCTGGTCAGGTGTTGGGGAAGGTGTGGGGGTCTCACTAATGAGAATCTCAAGGCAACTGATAAAAGTCTTGCTGCTGTTTTTTCATAAGGAGTTTGCTTGATGGATGGGCATCCATTGACACAATGCTGTAGCCTTTTCAGTTTGCTTGAGGGTACATAGAAGTAATAGGATAACAGTTGTGGCAGCAGATTGAACGTTGGCTGTCTTTGGTAATATGTAAGAATCTTCACATTGGAGTGGTATGCATACAATAATCCCATGTCCTCAGCAGATGAGGAAAATGCTCAGTGTCTTCAGGAGGATTAACAAGATCAAACAGCTTATTGATTTCACACACAAGTATATTATCAAACTAGAGAGGGTTCAGAAGAAATTTACCAAGAAGTTGTTGGCAATGGAGGGTTTGACCTAAAAGGAGAAGCTAGATAGGCTGGGACTTTTTTTGCTGGAGTGTAGGAGGTTGAGGGGTGGCCTTACAGCAATTTATAAAGTCAGGAGGGTTACAGATAAGGTAAATGGCAGGTGTCTTTTCCTGAGATTGGGGATATCAAAACCGCGGGACATATTTTTAAGGTGGAAGGAGAAAGATTTAACAATGACACAAGAGGCAATGTTTTCACACAGAGAGAGTTTCATGTGTGAAATGAACTTCAAGAGGAAGTGATGGATGCAGGTGCTGTTACAACATTTAAAAGACATTTTGATAAGTACATGAACAAGAAGTGTTTGGATGGATATGGGCCAGGAGCAGGCAGGTGGTAGTTTAGTTTGTGATTATGGTTGGCATGGACTGGTTGGACCAAAGGGTCTGTTTCCATGCTATATACTCTATGACTGTATATGGAAATTTGGGCAAAGTAAATGTGTCAAGTCAAGGTATCCCTTCAACCTAATTATGTGTCACTGAACCCAAAGTTATGGGATCCTTTCAACTCTATTCCATAAGAATGCCCATAGTACAAGGCAAAATGCAACTGCTGTGCCCACAAAGTAAGTTTTCAAAAGATTTGTTCCATTGTATCTGCTCATTGACTCATGCCCAACTTTCCAAACATAGAGGGCACTTTGCTATGAGTGGCTTGCCCTTTGCAATTTCCATCACAGTTACACAATTTATCTAGGACAAAAGTACACAAGAAGCAGAAGCAAAGTTACAAGAGAGGTTTCCTATAAGTTAAGGCTCATCAGATACAAAGACGCCGCTCTTGAAATCCTGAGGCCATAATAACGAAGGAAACATAAATAGTAAACCTGCTCACAGCAAGTGTCATCGTTTTGTTTGGTTCCTTTTCTCATGCAGTCTATAAGCAATATTGCAACCCAACTTGTAATGTGACTTATGTTTAACGGTGTATTTTTCGGCCACTATGATCATTTATAACATTATAACTATTTGTCTTTTTATATTATTGTAGGCCTAGAAGAGCAACCTGGCAGCTATGCCCAAGACCCCAAACTAAACAACACTGTACCCCTAACACTGGTGTTAATGAGCACCAGGACACTTACTCACATTTGAGAGGTTATTAGGCCTGAGGAGGTAAGTCCCAGTAAGCTATAGTGCACAGTTGAAGAGAAGCAAATGGTGATGGCCGAGAAGTTTAAATAAATTGGCATTCAGATTTCCACTTGGCTACCACCAACAACCTTTGGGACCTTAGTGAAGTGTTGGCATCAGGAGGTTGCTGTGATATTGAGAGTTTGCTGTTGCTATTCAGGGGCAAAGGAAATTTAACATCTGGCTATGAAATACAGTGCATCAGTCAGCTATTGACACATTGGGATAGCACATCGACTGATACCGTAATTGCTCCCTCTGCTTGGCTGGAAGAAGACAACAGAAGAGAAGTTAAGGGAGTGTTTTGCTATGTCTCACAGTCAGTATGTCAGTATACTTTTAAGAGACATTCTCATGACATCATCAATGTATTATAGCATGTGACCTGAGGGTATAATTATCTCAGATGCCATCTGACTGGGGATCACTTTAAGAATAACATGCGTTAACAGCATTCAGTTCTGTTGTAACTCAATATCTTATTAATATTCAGACTCTGCTGTGCCTCCGTATATAAAAAATACATCTAATAGGCAATTATAATAAACGTCTATTGGATCTGTCAATATCACATTGTCCATGCCTAGTTTATTATATTATGAGAGATAACATAAGCTTTGCTTGATCAGACATAAATACCCTGTTGGAGGCAACATGCACATCATGGTTAATGTATATTGAAATGATACAAGTCTTGGTGGTAGATATTTGGAAACCTAATGGAAGATCCATTAGATATCAGCCCTGGGCATCAATGAATTCAGACAATCAATAATATCAGCTTTTATGAATTCAGACAAATGTACAGATATGTAGATAAAACATTTAACAACCAGTGAACAGCCCTAATTTCTTTTGAATTAAAATCAAAGTTCTTTCAAGATAAAAAAAAATTTCTAGGATTGTATTACTTAAAAATAAGTAAATAAAGTTATCAAAACAATCAGAATCAATGGCTATTTACATGTGCTAGTCATCTTTCCGTATCCCCGTCTTTAAGAAAAACCTGAAAACCCGCAGTTCTAAGAACTGGAGTAGACCATTCCACCCACCAAGCCTCTTCTGCTATTGAGCAATTCTTTATCTTCCACCCACAATCTCCCTATAACCATTTATACCATTGGTAATCAGAAATGTATTAATGTCTGTGTAGCGTGCGTAAAGGCTGAACATCCATAGTCCTCACGGACAGAGAATTCTAAAGATTCAGAACACTCTGAGTAAAGAAATTTCTCCTCACCTGGGTCTTCAATGACATTCCCTTGTTTTTTAAATTGTGGCCCTTGTTTCTAGACTTCCCAACCAGAGGAAACATCTTACCTGCATCCAACCTGATTATCCTTCTAAATACTTTGTAGGTTTCAATGAGACCACCTCTTGCTCTTTGAATTTTTACAGAATGTAGGGCCAGTTGCCCAATCTCCTTTCATAGGATGGTCTCACCATCCTGGCAACATGAGCCTTTTTTTGCACTCCATCTATGGCAATAATGTCTTTCCTGAAGAAAGGAGACCAAAACTGCACATAGTACTTGAAGTGCAATCTAATTAAGCTCTTATACAATTGAAGCAAGATTTCCTGCAACTGTATGTTAGCCTTTAGTGACTTATTGAAAAGGACTCCTAGGTTCCTTTGCATATCTACATTTTTCAGCCTTTCATCATTTAAGAAATATTTTGTACATTTGTTCCTCCTACCAAAGTGAGAAGGGCTAGAAAACAAAAGCAGAGATGTACTGCTGAGGCTATATAAGGCTCTGGTCAAACCACATTTGGAATATTGTGAGCATTTTGGGACCCTGTATCCAAGGAAAGATGTGCTGACTTTGGAGACGATACAGAGGAGGTTTACAAAAATGATCCTGTGGATGAAGGGCTTATCATATAAGGAACGGTTGAGGAGTCTGGGTCTGTTCTTGATGGAGTTTAGAAGGATGGGGCGGGGGTGGTCTCATTGAAATTTACAGGATACTGAGAGGTCTGGATACAGTGAACATGGAGAAGACGTTTCAACTAGTAGGAAAGACGAGGACCCAAGGGCACAGCCTCAGAGTGAAGGGACGACCCTCTAGAACTGAGATGAGGTGGAATTTCTTCAACCAAAGGGTGATTAATGTGTGGAACTCATTGCGACAGCAGGTTGTGGAGGTCAAATAATTGAGTGAATTTAGGACAGAGATAGATAGGTTCTTGATTAGTAATGGGATCAAGGGTTACAGGGAGAAGGCAGGGGAATGGTGTTGAGAAACATATCAGCCATGATTGAATGGTGGAATAGACTTAATAGGCTGAATGGCCTAATTCTGCTCCTATGTCTTATGGTCTGATGGTCCCCACATCCAAATCAGTGAGATGTGGTATGAACAGCTGGGGTCCAAACAGTGATACTGAACTACTCCACTAATTATATCCTGTCATTTCAAGAAAGAGCTGTTTGTTCCAATTCTCTGTTTCCTGCCAGTTGGCCAGCTCTTAAACCAAGTCAGTACATCATCTCCTATTCCATCTGCTTTAATTTTGCTAACCAGGCTCCTGTGAGGTACCTTAGCAAGACCTTTCTGAAAAGCCCAGTACAGGCAGTCCCTGAGTTGTGACTGGTTCCATTCTTGAGTCAGTTTGCAAGTCGATTTTTTCATAGGTCAGAACACAATACAGGACAACGTAAAGTAGCTATTCGTAAGTGCAGAAAATATTTGTTAGATCTTTGAAATTACACCCTTGTATGGGATCACGTTTTTAAGTACAAGTGTACATAAGGCAGATATTCTTAAATTGGGGACCTCCCCCATTTATCACCCCTTAATTAATTTTGTTGGTAACATCCTCAAAAAACTCAAAAACTTCACCAGACATAATTTTCCATTTGTAAATCTAAACTGACTATATGTAATCAGACCAATTTTATCCAAGTGTCCACTTATCACTCCTTTATAATGGATTCTAGTATTTCGCGTACTAATAAAGCTGACAACTCTGTTGTTCCCTGTTTTCTCTTTTGCTCCATTCTTAAATCGGGGTAAAAATTGCTATCTACCAATCCGTAGGAAATATTCCAGAATCTGTAGAATTTTGGAAGATGATCACCTATGCACTGATTCTCTCTGCAGCAACCTTCTGGAATGAAACAGAGACAAAAACAGAAGTTGCTGGAAAAGCTCAGCAGGTCTGGCAGCATCTGTGAAGAAA